>CM074200.1:5045596-5645596 GCA_037179385.1 Holothuria scabra
TCAACTTTTAACACGCGTATGTATGGGCGATGGTAGGATCGAGCTGCACTAAATCTAGCCAATCAGAAGCTTGCGTTTGCTTTGTAAAAGTTCTCCGTGTTATTTCAATAGCAGTCGGATCACCGGTGATCTGCTGTACTTTAGCCTGCAGTGTACATTGTTTGTGTGTGTGAGTGTGTTTGATAAATCGTATAGCGAGCCGCTTTAGGTTTCATTGCATTTCATCGTATCTTCGTGAACGGTATACACAGCAAAACTTTAATTCAACATGACTGGTAGAGGTAAAGGCGGAAAGGCTAGGGCCAAGGCCAAGTCCCGATCAGCAAGGGCCGGACTTCAGTTCCCCGTGGGACGTGTACACAGATTCCTCCGCAAGGGAAACTACGCACAGAGAATCGGAGCTGGTGCCCCCGTGTACCTGGCTGCAGTTTTGGAGTACCTGGCTGCTGAAATCCTCGAGTTGGCTGGCAACGCCGCCCGTGACAACAAGAAGACCAGGATCATCCCCCGTCACCTCCAGTTGGCCATCCGCAACGACGAGGAATTGAACAAACTTCTCAGCGGCGTCACCATCGCACAGGGAGGTGTCCTGCCCAACATCCAGGCTGTCCTTCTCCCCAAGAAGACCGCCAGCGGAAAGAAGGCGTAAATGGGCCCACTGCGGTGAACCATCTTCGAAACCAAACGGCTCTTTTGAGGGCCATCAATTATTCCCGAGGGGGAAGGCTTCTCAGTTCTCTGTCAAACATGCTTTTGTCCGTGTCCTTTTTGTTTCTATTAATTTTCTTTTTTTTAAATTAATTAATTAATTGAGGTGTTTTGTAGGCTATCACTTTGCAGGCACTCATCGGGGCCATTAAGGGAAACAGGACGGGCTATAATTACCATTAGTGCTTTATATCATTTCCAACATTCCCACAAAGAATCCTGCTTCCCCTGGGTGGGGCCCACCTCGTCTAAGAGAAAAGAAGAAAAAGACAGAAAATGGCAAACAGAGTACCGCATGCGTTAAGTAAAAAAAGTAGACGTTACTTCGTTGAATAAGAACAGACCACGCGCTTTTAATTATGACGACAATTTTTCCGCGCCCCCATATTCTCGTAAATAAAGCGCCCTGCCCCCACGGATGAAATGGGGCGCTTGGCTGGGTGGGGCGTTGTGTCAATTGAATACTGCGTGCCACGCTTTCATTATCAAATGACGGGTTCTTTGACAGTTGCATGTCACCCGATGGTCGGTGAATGGGGTCATGATGTTACGCCATTCGCCAGCGCTACTTTAATATGGACGGAACTGACAGTGGGGTGGGGTTGGTGGGTGCGGGTAAAACACTAACTTCAAGCTCCAGGCTTTTATACCGTATGATATTCGTATTCTTGAACAGTCTTCCGGCTCATCGTTTCTACCAACACCACATGCGCGCTGGGGATACTGCCGGGCGCCCTCTTCAGGTCCAACCCGGTGTGGAGAGTGCACCCACCATTTATTTCACTAAAATTCAGGAGAGCTACCTATTCACGTTCTATTGACCCAACCCCAAAAAAGTTATGCGGTCTTCTATGTGGTGGCGTTTAGGGCTTCATTGGCGGCGGATTGGATGGGAGGAGGGGTTCGTTCGGGCTTATTTGTGGAAGGGGGCGCGCATTATTTCATAACCGGTACGGGAGAACAATTTATATCGTTTACTTCATGTCGGGACTCAAATCAGCACTCGAATCAATCACACTACTTAGGCTATTAATCATTTCATTAATGAGACAGACCACACACAGACACAAAAAAGTAAAACAATAGCATGTTTGACAGAGAACTTGGAGCCGTCTCCCTCGGGATCATCTGATGGCCCTTAAAAGAGCCGTTGTTTTGATGACGTCACGTCCGGTGACAGTCTAAGCACGTTCGCCACGGATGCGGCGGGCCAGCTGGATGTCCTTGGGCATGATGGTGACACGCTTGGCGTGGATGGCGCACAGGTTGGTGTCTTCGAAGAGGCCGACGAGGTAGGCTTCGCTGGCTTCCTGGAGGGCCATGACGGCGGAGCTCTGGAATCGCAGCTCGGTCTTGAAGTCCTGGGCGATCTCGCGGACGAGGCGCTGGAAGGGCAGCTTGCGGATCAGAAGCTCGGTGCTCTTCTGGTACCGACGGATCTCACGGAGGGCGACTGTGCCGGGCCTGTAACGATGGGGCTTCTTGACTCCTCCGGTGGCTGGGGCACTCTTACGTGCTGCCTTGGTGGCCAACTGTTTGCGTGGAGCCTTTCCTCCGGTAGATTTACGGGCGGTTTGCTTGGTACGAGCCATGCTTGATAATGTCTTCTTCTTCTAGTTACGTGTACTCTCGATTCGAGTCAATCACGATGTAATACAAATCCAAACACCGCTAAGCCCCTTTATTCAATCCAGTACAGCAAATTGTACAATACACACGTACAGCGTTGAGCTACACACAGTCTCATGCGAGCCGACTTCAAAGAACCCGCTGTTGACACTTTCCTCTGCGCTGATTGGCTGATTTAGGCCTTGCATCAAAGTCACTACTCTTAACGGTACCGGCCAATTTTTAACTCCCAAAAATAAGAAAATGACAACTCTTCGTCACCCGAAACTCACATAACCTTTAAGTTCGGTGCAAAATCTCCCTTAAAATGTAAAAAGAACTACTGGCATGCTACCACAATCTTATTTTTCCAATATGAAGGCCTTTGAGCTTGATTTTTGCTCGGATCCTGGTGCAGCATGAGAGATGCTCTCGGCGGTCAGGTTTGAAGGGGATGACGTCACGGCACCGTTATTCGGCAAAGTGTACACACTGAGCCTATGATAAAGATTCGCCTGCTTCGGTTATGCTTATAATGTGTGTGTGCTGACAATTTTTTAGCATACTGATTCTTGTGATCAACCGAGCACAAACTATCAAGCAACGAGCAACATGTCTGGACGTGGTAAAGGAGGAAAGGGACTTGGAAAGGGAGGCGCCAAGCGTCACCGCAAGGTTCTGCGTGATAACATCCAGGGTATCACCAAGCCAGCCATCCGTCGTCTGGCCCGACGTGGTGGAGTCAAACGTATCTCAGGGCTCATCTATGAAGAGACCCGTGGTGTACTGAAGGTCTTCTTGGAAAACGTCATCCGTGATGCCGTCACCTACTGCGAGCACGCCAAGAGGAAGACCGTCACCGCCATGGACGTCGTGTACGCCTTGAAACGCCAGGGACGTACCCTCTACGGATTCGGGGCTAGATACACCATCCCCAGACGGTCTGGAGACATAAACCAACGGCTCTTTTAAGGGCCATCAGATTCCTCAGAAAGAGCGGCTACCTGTTCTCTCTCAAACATGCTTTGTCTTGTGTTTCTTTTTTAATGTCTAAAGTAGTTAAGATATTCATTAATTTGGGGCAGCTACCAATAATAATTTTCTGACGGTAATAACACCAGTGAGCGCTCCGCTTGTCTATATCCCCTTCCCGGCACGCACTGTCACTTCATTCGGCCAAGTTGAAAGTCTGTCAGTGGCCCCCTCCCCTTATATGAATGTCCCTGTGTCCTGCCCAGTGCTGTTCCCTGTTTGTCATGGAACCTTTTCGTTTTTCACAGCGGTACACGGCGGTGCCGTGTGGGCGGAGGGAGGGGGCGCCTATCATTACCCGGTCCATTTTAGATCCCGTAGAGGTCAGTATGATTTCTGCAGAGTCCGTCCTTGACCCCTGCCCCTTTATTACCGTACGTGCAGTTGGCTGGTGATCGAGAAAAGTGCTCCATTAAGCCGGCTCCCCCACCTATGTCCTGCCGTCATAATCGCAGTGTGTGTTTTCGCTCTGACAATGTCACTGTTTGATATGCGCGTGTCTGGAGGGTCGGTGTGTTTCCAACATGGTGAAATCGTACGTGCACATGAAGGGCGTTAATCCGACACTGAAGAAGTAAACCCAAGTTAGAAATAGAATAGAGGCGAGCACGAGAGTAATAACACGCATTGATAACCCCTGTATGGTCCAACGTTACCCCCGCCCTGAATTCATATACCCTCCCCCCTCCCGAAATAAAAGATGAGGCATTTATTTTTAAGTCTGAGCACGCTACACGGGTTCGTCCATGCACTGCTTGAAACATTCTGTGTCGGGGAAGGGGGCACGGCCCACATGAACTGAGCACCAAGTCGCGCGCATATGGTTGACACGCTGACGGGATCTTCCAGTGCCATTGTTTGGATGGGTACCTTCATGGGAAATAATGCTACTGCTGTGGGGATGAGCGCGACTTACGTGAAGTGACAGCAGTATCAGATCACGATATGTTTGTTTATCTTTCTTAAATTACGAAATCGATAAATACAGAGATGTATATGTTGCAGAGACAAAATTGCGTGACATTTGTTTTCCGGAAATTGTTGCCTGGACCTGTCATACTGGTATCGGTTATCATATTAAAAAGCAAGCAAGGAAACAAACAAACAAACAAAAACAAACAAACAAACGAAGAAACCAAAAGCAAAAGACCAATAACGATAAAAGTAATCCGTTAATAAAAAGAGAAAAAGTTATGTAAAACATTTTGGGATTTGCTTGGACCGTATATGATTATGTTGTTAATTCTCTGAATCTTGTTTTGAAAAAGGGCTGTCTCTCTGATGAAGCAGACCTTAATTTCATCCAGAATTGGCGGCCAATTGCCCTTCTCAGTGTTGATTGTATAATTGCCTGTAAGTGTCTCTCGCATCAGAAGGCTTTGAAATGATTTAATAAGTAATAATCAATTGTACGGGTTTCCCAAGGGCCGTTTTGTTGGTGAGAATATTGGACTTATTTTATACCTTATTAAGTACACCTGTACAAGAAATATTCCTTTTTTTTCTCTCTCTTTTTTTTTTTATTATTTTTACTTCATTTTATTTATTTATTTATTCATTTATTTATTTATTTTTTTTATAGACTTTGAAGAAGCGTTTGGTACACTAGAGTGGAACTTTGTCAATGAGTCGCTTTTCTTTTTCTGTTTTGGGCCGTCAATTATTTACCGGGTCAACACTTTTTACTCGAATATTACAAATTGCCTCTCAAACACAGGTCATATATCGAAATCTTTTCGGGTATGAAGTTTCAAGAGGAGTTGGACATAGTTGCCCCTCTAAGCCCGTACATCTTCATTCTTTGTGCGGAAATTGTTAATCTGAAAATCTTCAAAGATGGTTCTATTGAAAGTGTTAACATCCCCGCCATGAGAGATATAACTCCTGTTGGTAAAATTGTCATCCTTAAAGCATTTGCAATCTCTCAATTTGTGTTTCTGTTAGCCGTTTCACCAAATCGTAGAAATAATGTTATTTTTGTTTTTTCTGAAGTCACTCTGATCCATGTTTGTTTGTTTTTTCTTTTTTTTTTTTGTTTTGTTTTCTTGTTTGTTACTTTGTTTTTTTCTTCTCTTTTGGTTTTCTTTTTTTTTACATTCAATGCAAAGTATTATATTCACACATGTAGGCAAAGTAACACATTCCCTGATTTTACTGAATTTTCGTAAAAATGTAATGCTACATTATTGATTGGCTCTTATATTCAGAAAAGAAAAAAAAAAAAAAAAACAGGGGGGGAGGGGGTGGGGGGAAGAGGAAGAAGTAAGTACTTAACCTAATTTAACGATGAACTGATTATACCCTAAAGTGAATACTTAATGTTTTATCATGTTTAGGTATGTTATTTATGTATGTCGGAAACATATTTCTATTCTGTGCTATAAGGTTCTTCTTTTCGTAACGCGTGTGAATGACAATGCTGTCACTTAATTGTGTTAGACTATTCGGAAATGTGTATATAATTAATGAAATTGAAATACAATGAATAATCAACGGAGAGAGAGAGAGAAGAAACCTTGTAAAGTACCGCAATAGTTGTTACTACTTTCGAAGGGCTCCCAAATAAGAATTAACGCCTAAAATATGCAGCCCGCAAGGAAATTTATGCAGTCAGCTCACGGTGTGGAAGATGATACCTTCCACCACAACCATCCCCCCCGCCACATTTCTTGACATTGTGTATGTGTTTTGTTTTTCTGTGGTCATTATTAATACCGTATTATGATCTCGTGAATCGGTTTATTTGTTACTTTTGTAATTGACCATTATTTTATTTGTTTAACGTATGAGTACGGATGAAGTCCATCATGAAGAGACAATAGTAAGTAGTATTGTTTCAACATTTTTCCGAATCGTCATTCTGCATCATATTTACGCCTAAATTTTACTTACCCAAAACTCGCTGTGAATGTCTGTGCCAAAAATGACTTTATAATAATGACCGTAACAATTAATGATGAACATAACCAACCATTTGATAATCGGAAAATCGTGAGAAATGATTAATCCTCTTTTTGTTTTCTTTCTGCCTTTTTTTTTTTTTGTTTTGTTTTTTGTTTTGGTTTTTGGGGGGAGTACATAGTAACTTCATTTAAGAATTACATCGTGTACAGTGCAGTCTTTTTTTAAATCGATGTAAAACTTCATGCAATTTGTTGTACAAGTTTACACATATAATGTTTGAACGTGAGATAACTGTTTCGTGTTATTATTGGATTTGTTACCTTAGTTTGATTAGTCGTTTTTACTCAGATATGTTATATATTTGTTATTGGAAGAAATAAATTGAATTGAAATTGACAATATGTTAAATGTACGCACAAGGGTAAATGAGATGGTAAATTTGATTGGTTGTATTTCATGTATTTTTGACATGTCATCGACATTCAAAGTTTTTGTCATGAAAGAGATGTTACGTTTATGTATCAATGTTTTGTTTTTGATATGCAAAGTAACCCCCCCCCCCCAAAAAAAAAGTAAAAAAAAAAAGAAAAAAAAGAAAGGGGGGTCCTTTTGTTCGTTGTTCTTGTTTCTTTGTTTGTTTGTTATTCTTTGTTCGTTCCTTCGTTGGTTAGTTAGTTAGTTAGTTAGTTAGTTAGTTAGTTAGTTAGTTAGTTAGTTAGTTTGTTTGTTTGTTTGTTTGTTGGTTGTATCGTGAAAAGTCATTTCTTTGTGTATCTATTTCTGTGTGGACGGTGGAGTATGAACAAGCGGGATCGCGGGAAATAGTAATTGATACAAGCGCCGTTAATTGGACATTATTATGTAAACGTTTCAAAGTTTAAAAAAGAAAAAAAAAATTGTGTGTTCTGTTATGAACGATGTTTAATGCACATTTATTGCTGTTTGGAATAAAAAAAGAAAAGAAAAAAGAAAGAAAAAAACACACGTTAATTTTGTGGTGAGTATGTGGATGTTGAAAAACTTGAACAAAGTGTTTATTTTGGTTTGTTGTTGTAGCAGGTACTTGTGTATGTAAATACATTGGCAAAGTTGGCAGCTGTAAAATGGTAACGATTGCAATGAGAAGAATATAAGAATGAGGGGGAAAAGCCCCACACCCCCACAAAAAAAGAAAAAGAAAAAAAAAAGGAAAAGAGAGAGAGAAAAGAAATAGCACATAAATGAAATGGAGAAATAAAGTACAATCGAGAAGTAGTCACTTGTCTGTTACACTTGCATATATTTATAGACGACAAATTCCTATTCTTGAGTTATTTAGACATAGCGCCGCCTCAGAAAATGCAATGAAACGCAACTTTGGGCGATTGACGGTATCTGCTGGTTGGACGACAGGGTACTGTCCACACAGGAAGGGGAGGGGGTTTTCTCGTTAGCATAGGCGCAACGGGATTTTTTTCTATTCATTTATTTGTATTATTTTTATTTTATTTATTTATAATTTTTGTTTGTTTGTGTGGAGGGCAAGAGCAATGTCACCCGAATAATGTCATTATTTATCCTTTCTGGCCCGAATAGACTAACTGTATTTGCCCGAAGTGGGGGACCACTGCCTCTCCAACCCCGCACCCCGTCCCATGCGCCTATGCTCGTGAAAGAATTTTCCAATGGGCGAAGTGGGGAAGTGATGAAGCGGAGGGGTGTTCCGGCGCAAGGGGCGTGGTCGGAACCGATGTTATACAACCCGTGCCGCCCATGACGCCCATGAGAATTGTATTCATTGAAAGGTTATTTTGCTGAAGTTATTGAGAATCCCACCTGCAATTGCTAAAAGTAGGACGGTGGTATTGCGGGTGGGGCTTTGCGCAGTGGGTATGAACGTCTGCGGTTGCTTTTTCTTTCTCCCATTGTTTTCCTATGGACTGACATTTTTGCAGCGGCCTTGTTCGCACGCACTATGGGCCCGACTGGCGGTTTGGGGTTGGACCTCCCGGATGGGCCCTCGTGGCGAAAGCCTGCTTTTCCAACCTTTGGTCCTACAACTCTGTCGCGTACAATAATGACTGCGGTATGCGTGCGTCATTGTCAACATTCGTAATAAACCCCTCAGGCATTCGTCATATAGATGGGGAGTGGGGTCGTGTGGCCTCCCCATAACCGAAACGAAAACGAAAATTGTAATTTGCGGTAGAGGGTATGTCTTTGATAGAATAAAAGAGAAGGGGGCAGGGGGAAAAACAGAACATTAGAATAAAAGTAACAAGCCTCACACTTAATTACGATGAAAAAAAAATAAAATAAGCAGACACAACAATAGCATGTTTGACAGAGGAGAAGGTGCCACTCTTTCTGAAGTATATGATGGCCCTTAAAAGAGCCGTTGGTTTCGGTGAGGGGGCAAGCCCTCAACTGCCAAGATGAACCATCTACTTGGAGGTGGTGTACTTGGTGACAGCCTTGGTACCTTCAGAGACGGCGTGTTTGGCGAGTTCACCTGGCAACAACAGTCTGACGGCAGTCTGGACCTCCCTGCTGGTGATGGTGGACTTCCTGTTGTAGTGGGCCAATCGGGAAGCCTCGGCGGCGATGCGCTCGAAGATGTCGTTGACAAAGCTGTTCATGATGGACATGGCGCGGCTTGAGATGCCGGTGTCAGGGTGGACCTGCTTCATCACCTTGTAGATGTAGATGCTGTATGACTCCCTCCTTGTCCTTTTCCTCTTCCTGTCCCCTGGGGCACGTGGTGCCTTGGACTTTGCGGCTTTCTTAGCCCCCTTTCCTGGTGCTTTAGGTGCCATGGTTTACGAAGTGAACGTTGTCTTACTGCTATACGATTGTATGCTGAAAAACGGAATGCGGGACACGGTGATGCGAAATCTATTTATATTGCATACTGTCTACACACAAAACGTGAATTTGTCAACTTTTAACACGCGTATGTATGGGCGATGGTAGGATCGAGCTGCACTAAATCTAGCCAATCAGAAGCTTGCGTTTGCTTTGTAAAAGTTCTCCGTGTTATTTCAATAGCAGTCGGATCACCGGTGATCTGCTGTACTTTAGCCTGCAGTGTACATTGTTTGTGTGTGTGAGTGTGTTTGATAAATCGTATAGCGAGCCGCTTTAGGTTTCATTGCATTTCATCGTATCTTCGTGAACGGTATACACAGCAAAACTTTAATTCAACATGACTGGTAGAGGTAAAGGCGGAAAGGCTAGGGCCAAGGCCAAGTCCCGATCAGCAAGGGCCGGACTTCAGTTCCCCGTGGGACGTGTACACAGATTCCTCCGCAAGGGAAACTACGCACAGAGAATCGGAGCTGGTGCCCCCGTGTACCTGGCTGCAGTTTTGGAGTACCTGGCTGCTGAAATCCTCGAGTTGGCTGGCAACGCCGCCCGTGACAACAAGAAGACCAGGATCATCCCCCGTCACCTCCAGTTGGCCATCCGCAACGACGAGGAATTGAACAAACTTCTCAGCGGCGTCACCATCGCACAGGGAGGTGTCCTGCCCAACATCCAGGCTGTCCTTCTCCCCAAGAAGACCGCCAGCGGAAAGAAGGCGTAAATGGGCCCACTGCGGTGAACCATCTTCGAAACCAAACGGCTCTTTTGAGGGCCATCAATTATTCCCGAGGGGGAAGGCTTCTCAGTTCTCTGTCAAACATGCTTTTGTCCGTGTCCTTTTTGTTTCTATTAATTTTCTTTTTTTTAAATTAATTAATTAATTGAGGTGTTTTGTAGGCTATCACTTTGCAGGCACTCATCGGGGCCATTAAGGGAAACAGGACGGGCTATAATTACCATTAGTGCTTTATATCATTTCCAACATTCCCACAAAGAATCCTGCTTCCCCTGGGTGGGGCCCACCTCGTCTAAGAGAAAAGAAGAAAAAGACAGAAAATGGCAAACAGAGTACCGCATGCGTTAAGTAAAAAAAGTAGACGTTACTTCGTTGAATAAGAACAGACCACGCGCTTTTAATTATGACGACAATTTTTCCGCGCCCCCATATTCTCGTAAATAAAGCGCCCTGCCCCCACGGATGAAATGGGGCGCTTGGCTGGGTGGGGCGTTGTGTCAATTGAATACTGCGTGCCACGCTTTCATTATCAAATGACGGGTTCTTTGACAGTTGCATGTCACCCGATGGTCGGTGAATGGGGTCATGATGTTACGCCATTCGCCAGCGCTACTTTAATATGGACGGAACTGACAGTGGGGTGGGGTTGGTGGGTGCGGGTAAAACACTAACTTCAAGCTCCAGGCTTTTATACCGTATGATATTCGTATTCTTGAACAGTCTTCCGGCTCATCGTTTCTACCAACACCACATGCGCGCTGGGGATACTGCCGGGCGCCCTCTTCAGGTCCACCCCCGGGTGGAGAGTGCACCCACCATTTATTTCACTAAAATTCAGGAGAGCTACCTATTCACGTTCTATTGACCCAACCCCAAAAAAGTTATGCGGTCTTCTATGTGGTGGCGTTTAGGGCTTCATTGGCGGCGGATTGGATGGGAGGAGGGGTTCGTTCGGGCTTATTTGTGGAAGGGGGCGCGCATTATTTCATAACCGGTACGGGAGAACAATTTATATCGTTTACTTCATGTCGGGACTCAAATCAGCACTCGAATCAATCACACTACTTAGGCTATTAATCATTTCATTAATGAGACAGACCACACACAGACACAAAAAAGTAAAACAATAGCATGTTTGACAGAGAACTTGGAGCCGTCTCCCTCGGGATCATCTGATGGCCCTTAAAAGAGCCGTTGTTTTGATGACGTCACGTCCGGTGACAGTCTAAGCACGTTCGCCACGGATGCGGCGGGCCAGCTGGATGTCCTTGGGCATGATGGTGACACGCTTGGCGTGGATGGCGCACAGGTTGGTGTCTTCGAAGAGGCCGACGAGGTAGGCTTCGCTGGCTTCCTGGAGGGCCATGACGGCGGAGCTCTGGAATCGCAGCTCGGTCTTGAAGTCCTGGGCGATCTCGCGGACGAGGCGCTGGAAGGGCAGCTTGCGGATCAGAAGCTCGGTGCTCTTCTGGTACCGACGGATCTCACGGAGGGCGACTGTGCCGGGCCTGTAACGATGGGGCTTCTTGACTCCTCCGGTGGCTGGGGCACTCTTACGTGCTGCCTTGGTGGCCAACTGTTTGCGTGGAGCCTTTCCTCCGGTAGATTTACGGGCGGTTTGCTTGGTACGAGCCATGCTTGATAATGTCTTCTTCTTCTAGTTACGTGTACTCTCGATTCGAGTCAATCACGATGTAATACAAATCCAAACACCGCTAAGCCCCTTTATTCAATCCAGTACAGCAAATTGTACAATACACACGTACAGCGTTGAGCTACACACAGTCTCATGCGAGCCGACTTCAAAGAACCCGCTGTTGACACTTTCCTCTGCGCTGATTGGCTGATTTAGGCCTTGCATCAAAGTCACTACTCTTAACGGTACCGGCCAATTTTTAACTCCCAAAAATAAGAAAATGACAACTCTTCGTCACCCGAAACTCACATAACCTTTAAGTTCGGTGCAAAATCTCCCTTAAAATGTAAAAAAAACTACTGGCATGCTACCACAATCTTATTTTTCCAATATGAAGGCCTTTGAGCTTGATTTTTGCTCGGATCCTGGTGCAGCATGAGAGATGCTCTCGGCGGTCAGGTTTGAAGGGGATGACGTCACGGCACCGTTATTCGGCAAAGTGTACACACTGAGCCTATGATAAAGATTCGCCTGCTTCGGTTATGCTTATAATGTGTGTGTGCTGACAATTTTTTAGCATACTGATTCTTGTGATCAACCGAGCACAAACTATCAAGCAACGAGCAACATGTCTGGACGTGGTAAAGGAGGAAAGGGACTTGGAAAGGGAGGCGCCAAGCGTCACCGCAAGGTTCTGCGTGATAACATCCAGGGTATCACCAAGCCAGCCATCCGTCGTCTGGCCCGACGTGGTGGAGTCAAACGTATCTCAGGGCTCATCTATGAAGAGACCCGTGGTGTACTGAAGGTCTTCTTGGAAAACGTCATCCGTGATGCCGTCACCTACTGCGAGCACGCCAAGAGGAAGACCGTCACCGCCATGGACGTCGTGTACGCCTTGAAACGCCAGGGACGTACCCTCTACGGATTCGGGCGCTAGATACACCATCCCCAGACGGTCTGGAGACATAAACCAACGGCTCTTTTAAGGGCCATCAGATTCCTCAGAAAGAGCGGCTACCTGTTCTCTCTCAAACATGCTTTGTCTTGTGTTTCTTTTTTAATGTCTAAAGTAGTTAAGATATTCATTAATTTGGGGCAGCTACCAATAATAATTTTCTGACGGTAATAACACCAGTGAGCGCTCCGCTTGTCTATATCCCCTTCCCGGCACGCACTGTCACTTCATTCGGCCAAGTTGAAAGTCTGTCAGTGGCGCCCTCCCCTTATATGAATGTCCCTGTGTCCTGCCCAGTGCTGTTCCCTGTTTGTCATGGAACCTTTTCGTTTTTCACAGCGGTACACGGCGGTGCCGTGTGGGCGGAGGGAGGGGGCGCCTATCATTACCCGGTCCATTTTAGATCCCGTAGAGGTCAGTATGATTTCTGCAGAGTCCGTCCTTGACCCCTGCCCCTTTATTACCGTACGTGCAGTTGGCTGGTGATCGAGAAAAGTGCTCCATTAAGCCGGCTCCCCCACCTATGTCCTGCCGTCATAATCGCAGTGTGTGTTTTCGCTCTGACAATGTCACTGTTTGATATGCGCGTGTCTGGAGGGTCGGTGTGTTTCCAACATGGTGAAATCGTACGTGCACATGAAGGGCGTTAATCCGACACTGAAGAAGTAAACCCAAGTTAGAAATAGAATAGAGGCGAGCACGAGAGTAATAACACGCATTGATAACCCCTGTATGGTCCAACGTTACCCCCGCCCTGAATTCATATACCCTCCCCCCTCCCGAAATAAAAGATGAGGCATTTATTTTTAAGTCTGAGCACGCTACACGGGTTCGTCCATGCACTGCTTGAAACATTCTGTGTCGGGGAAGGGGGCACGGCCCACATGAACTGAGCACCAAGTCGCGCGCATATGGTTGACACGCTGACGGGATCTTCCAGTGCCATTGTTTGGATGGGTACCTTCATGGGAAATAATGCTACTGCTGTGGGGATGAGCGCGACTTACGTGAAGTGACAGCAGTATCAGATCACGATATGTTTGTTTATCTTTCTTAAATTACGAAATCGATAAATACAGAGATGTATATGTTGCAGAGACAAAATTGCGTGACATTTGTTTTCCGGAAATTGTTGCCTGGACCTGTCATACTGGTATCGGTTATCATATTAAAAAGCAAGCAAGGAAACAAACAAACAAACAAAAACAAACAAACAAACGAAGAAACCAAAAGCAAAAGACCAATAACGATAAAAGTAATCCGTTAATAAAAAGAGAAAAAGTTATGTAAAACATTTTGGGATTTGCTTGGACCGTATATGATTATGTTGTTAATTCTCTGAATCTTGTTTTGAAAAAGGGCTGTCTCTCTGATGAAGCAGACCTTAATTTCATCCAGAATTGGCGGCCAATTGCCCTTCTCAGTGTTGATTGTATAATTGCCTGTAAGTGTCTCTCGCATCAGAAGGCTTTGAAATGATTTAATAAGTAATAATCAATTGTACGGGTTTCCCAAGGGCCGTTTTGTTGGTGAGAATATTGGACTTATTTTATACCTTATTAAGTACACCTGTACAAGAAATATTCCTTTTTTTCTCTCTCTTTTTTTTTATTATTTTTACTTCATTTTATTTATTTATTTATTCATTTATTTATTTATTTTTTTTTATAGACTTTGAAGAAGCGTTTGGTACACTAGAGTGGAACTTTGTCAATGAGTCGCTTTTCTTTTTCTGTTTTGGGCCGTCAATTATTTACCGGGTCAACACTTTTTACTCGAATATTACAAATTGCCTCTCAAACACAGGTCATATATCGAAATCTTTTCGGGTATGAAGTTTCAAGAGGAGTTGGACATAGTTGCCCCTCTAAGCCCGTACATCTTCATTCTTTGTGCGGAAATTGTTAATCTGAAAATCTTCAAAGATGGTTCTATTGAAAGTGTTAACATCCCCGCCATGAGAGATATAACTCCTGTTGGTAAAATTGTCATCCTTAAAGCATTTGCAATCTCTCAATTTGTGTTTCTGTTAGCCGTTTCACCAAATCGTAGAAATAATGTTATTTTTGTTTTTTCTGAAGTCACTCTGATCCATGTTTGTTTGTTTTTTCTTTTTTTTTTTTTGTTTTGTTTTCTTGTTTGTTACTTTGTTTTTTTCTTCTCTTTTGGTTTTCTTTTTTTTTACATTCAATGCAAAGTATTATATTCACACATGTAGGCAAAGTAACACATTCCCTGATTTTACTGAATTTTCGTAAAAATGTAATGCTACATTATTGATTGGCTCTTATATTCAGAAAAGAAAAAAAAAAAAAAAAAAAAAAAAAGAAGAGAGAGGGGGGGGGGGGGGGTAGGGGGGAAGAGGAAGAAGTAAGTACTTAACCTAATTTAACGATGAACTGATTATACCCTAAAGTGAATACTTAATGTTTTATCATGTTTAGGTATGTTATTTATGTATGTCGGAAACATATTTCTATTCTGTGCTATAAGGTTCTTCTTTTCGTAACGCGTGTGAATGACAATGCTGTCACTTAATTGTGTTAGACTATTCGGAAATGTGTATATAATTAATGAAATTGAAATACAATGAATAATCAACGGAGAGAGAGAGAGAAGAAACCTTGTAAAGTACCGCAATAGTTGTTACTACTTTCGAAGGGCTCCCAAATAAGAATTAACGCCTAAAATATGCAGCCCGCAAGGAAATTTATGCAGTCAGCTCACGGTGTGGAAGATGATACCTTCCACCACAACCATCCCCCCCCCCCGCCACATTTCTTGACATTGTGTATGTGTTTTGTTTTTCTGTGGTCATTATTAATACCGTATTATGATCTCGTGAATCGGTTTATTTGTTACTTTTGTAATTGACCATTATTTTATTTGTTTAACGTATGAGTACGGATGAAGTCCATCATGAAGAGACAATAGTAAGTAGTATTGTTTCAACATTTTTCCGAATCGTCATTCTGCATCATATTTACGCCTAAATTTTACTTACCCAAAACTCGCTGTGAATGTCTGTGCCAAAAATGACTTTATAATAATGACCGTAACAATTAATGATGAACATAACCAACCATTTGATAATCGGAAAATCGTGAGAAATGATTAATCCTCTTTTTGTTTTCTTTCTGCCTTTTTTTTTTTTTTTGTTTTGTTTTTTGTTTTGGTTTTTGGGGGGAGTACATAGTAACTTCATTTAAGAATTACATTGTGTACAGTGCAGTTTTTTTAAATCGATGTAAAACTTCATGCAATTTGTTGTACAAGTTTACACATATAATGTTTGAACGTGAGATAACTGTTTCGTGTTATTATTGGATTTGTTACCTTAGTTTGATTAGTCGTTTTTACTCAGATATGTTATATATTTGTTATTGGAAGAAATAAATTGAATTGAAATTGACAATATGTTAAATGTACGCACAAGGGTAAATGAGATGGTAAATTTGATTGGTTGTATTTCATGTATTTTTGACATGTCATCGACATTCAAAGTTTTTGTCATGAAAGAGATGTTACGTTTATGTATCAATGTTTTGTTTTTGATATGCAAAGTAACACCCTCCCCCCCCAAAAAAAGTAAAAAAAAGAAAAAAAAGAAAGGGGGGTCCTTTTGTTCGTTGTTCTTGTTTCTTTGTTTGTTTGTTATTCTTTGTTCGTTCCTTCGTTGGTTAGTTAGTTAGTTAGTTAGTTAGTTAGTTAGTTAGTTAGTTAGTTAGTTAGTTTGTTTGTTTGTTTGTTTGTTGGTTGTATCGTGAAAAGTCATTTCTTTGTGTATCTATTTCTGTGTGGACGGTGGAGTATGAACAAGCGGGATCGCGGGAAATAGTAATTGATACAAGCGCCGTTAATTGGACATTATTATGTAAACGTTTCAAAGTTTAAAAAAGAAAAAAAAAAATTGTGTGTTCTGTTATGAACGATGTTTAATGCACATTTATTGCTGTTTGGAATAAAAAAAGAAAAGAAAAAAGAAAGAAAAAAACACACGTTAATTTTGTGGTGAGTATGTGGATGTTGAAAAACTTGAACAAAGTGTTTATTTTGGTTTGTTGTTGTAGCAGGTACTTGTGTATGTAAATACATTGGCAAAGTTGGCAGCTGTAAAATGGTAACGATTGCAATGAGAAGAATATAAGAATGAGGGGGAAAAGCCCCACACCCCCACAAAAAAGAAAAAGAAAAAAAAAAGGAAAAGAGAGAGAGAAAAGAAATAGCACATAAATGAAATGGAGAAATAAAGTACAATCGAGAAGTAGTCACTTGTCTGTTACACTTGCATATATTTATAGACGACAAATTCCTATTCTTGAGTTATTTAGACATAGCGCCGCCTCAGAAAATGCAATGAAACGCAACTTTGGGCGATTGACGGTATCTGCTGGTTGGACGACAGGGTACTGTCCACACAGGAAGGGAAGGGGAGGGGGTTTTCTCGTTAGCATAGGCGCAACGGGATTTTTTTCTATTCATTTATTTGTATTATTTTTATTTTATTTATTTATAATTTTTGTTTGTTTGTGTGGAGGGCAAGAGCAATGTCACCCGAATAATGTCATTATTTATCCTTTCTGGCCCGAATAGACTAACTGTATTTGCCCGAAGTGGGGGACCACTGCCTCTCCAACCCCGCACCCCGTCCCATGCGCCTATGCTCGTGAAAGAATTTTCCAATGGGCGAAGTGGGGAAGTGATGAAGCGGAGGGGTGTTCCGGCGCAAGGGGCGTGGTCGGAACCGATGTTATACAACCCGTGCCGCCCATGACGCCCATGAGAATTGTATTCATTGAAAGGTTATTTTGCTGAAGTTATTGAGAATCCCACCTGCAATTGCTAAAAGTAGGACGGTGGTATTGCGGGTGGGGCTTTGCGCAGTGGGTATGAACGTCTGCGGTTGCTTTTTCTTTCTCCCATTGTTTTCCTATGGACTGACATTTTTGCAGCGGCCTTGTTCGCACGCACTATGGGCCCGACTGGCGGTTTGGGGTTGGACCTCCCGGATGGGCCCTCGTGGCGAAAGCCTGCTTTTCCAACCTTTGGTCCTACAACTCTGTCGCGTACAATAATGACTGCGGTATGCGTGCGTCATTGTCAACATTCGTAATAAACCCCTCAGGCATTCGTCATATAGATGGGGAGTGGGGTCGTGTGGCCTCCCCATAACCGAAACGAAAACGAAAATTGTAATTTGCGGTAGAGGGTATGTCTTTGATAGAATAAAAGAGAAGGGGGCAGGGGGAAAAAACAGAACATTAGAATAAAAGTAACAAGCCTCACACTTAATTACGATGAAAAAAAAATAAAATAAGCAGACACAACAATAGCATGTTTGACAGAGGAGAAGGTGCCACTCTTTCTGAAGTATATGATGGCCCTTAAAAGAGCCGTTGGTTTCGGTGAGGGGGCAAGCCCTCAACTGCCAAGATGAACCATCTACTTGGAGGTGGTGTACTTGGTGACAGCCTTGGTACCTTCAGAGACGGCGTGTTTGGCGAGTTCACCTGGCAACAACAGTCTGACGGCAGTCTGGACCTCCCTGCTGGTGATGGTGGACTTCCTGTTGTAGTGGGCCAATCGGGAAGCCTCGGCGGCGATGCGCTCGAAGATGTCGTTGACAAAGCTGTTCATGATGGACATGGCGCGGCTTGAGATGCCGGTGTCAGGGTGGACCTGCTTCATCACCTTGTAGATGTAGATGCTGTATGACTCCCTCCTTGTCCTTTTCCTCTTCCTGTCCCCTGGGGCACGTGGTGCCTTGGACTTTGCGGCTTTCTTAGCCCCCTTTCCTGGTGCTTTAGGTGCCATGGTTTACGAAGTGAACGTTGTCTTACTGCTATACGATTGTATGCTGAAAAACGGAATGCGGGACACGGTGATGCGAAATCTATTTATATTGCATACTGTCTACACACAAAACGTGAATTTGTCAACTTTTAACACGCGTATGTATGGGCGATGGTAGGATCGAGCTGCACTAAATCTAGCCAATCAGAAGCTTGCGTTTGCTTTGTAAAAGTTCTCCGTGTTATTTCAATAGCAGTCGGATCACCGGTGATCTGCTGTACTTTAGCCTGCAGTGTACATTGTTTGTGTGTGTGAGTGTGTTTGATAAATCGTATAGCGAGCCGCTTTAGGTTTCATTGCATTTCATCGTATCTTCGTGAACGGTATACACAGCAAAACTTTAATTCAACATGACTGGTAGAGGTAAAGGCCGCAATCATCTTGAAATTTGTGGCCTTTTAAGCCCGGGGTTTCAGAGCCGGGGCTTAAAAGACCACGCCATTGGTCTATTATGCCCCAAAAAACTGGATCGTGGTCATAAAAGCACTGAGGCTATTTAAGCCCCGTGGCCTATTGAGCCCTTCCGTCCGTTTTACGTATACGTTTTACGGACACCTTTCAGGCTCGTCCCCTGTATGAAATGATAAAGTTGCAAAATAAATGATAAAAACTGAGAGTCTTTGAGAAAAAGGCGCCCTCTATTGTGTTTTTAGAATCAGAAAGAGGTTTGATTCTCGTTGAGTTATTGAGGTCTGTTGATTCAAGTCATTCGTAAATTTCATACTAGGAGTTTTATCTGTTTTTTTTTTTTAAACAACAATGTTTTAGGTTATATTAATTCATTAATTATATGCCGTTGCACTTTCCCCGGTGAAATAAGTCTTTCAACTGGTGAATCGTAGTCCCTTATAGCAGCAAATTACATAAGAACGGTCCTTTACCTTTTTCTTTGTTAAAAAACCCTTGCTGGGTTGACATATTCGTGACTGTAAGGGAGACTGGCCGTTGTTGAAACCCCCAATCCGCCGATACCTTTCTGAATTGACTCGGTTCCCTAACTCTGGCAGACATCATAGACGTTTGGAGTGGGAAGGGGAGGAGGGGAAAACTGACCCCTAATTCTGCCAGAATAAAAATCCTGAGAGGGATCCGGAGAAAATCGGGCAGCCACTTGAGTTTCAAAGAATGGTACTTTTTCAGGAAATTCCTCAGGCTAAAGCGTACCTGGATCTTAAAATGATATTCCCCCCTCCCCCCCCCCCCAAAAAAAAAGGGGAAAGAAACATCACAGTCGGGTAAAATTGATAGGAAAATCATAAAGGTTGAAAAAATCGCTGCACATTCGGGCATTTACAGTCAGGGTAACATATTTATGAAAAATCCAAGAGATAAAATACCGCGACAAATTCCGGAAGGCTGGCACTTAAAAGAAAATCATTGTACAGCCTGTTTTAAATTTTGTGTAATAAACTTTTCGAAATGGTATTATAATCCTATATATTTTAATAATTTAAAGTCCCCCCCCCCTCCCCCCCCCCCCCCAAAAAAAATAAAATAAAGAAAGAAAGATTGAAAAAAGAAAAGAAATATGAGATTTATTCAAAGTAAGATTTTCATGGAAAATGATAAAGAAAGATTTGCCACCGATTCGGATATAGCTCGCTTGTAAAAAAAAAAAATGCTCGAAAGGGTAAATTATTGGGGGAAGGTTGCCTAATTAATTACATGGGCAGACGGGAGAGTGTTCCTAGAATCGAAGTTGGGCAACAGATTTAGAAAATTGGGTAATATTTTTTTTTCAATACTATAATGATGCAGGGTGAGAATGTCTTCCCATAAGTCTGTCTGAAAATTCATTTAAACACACCTCATAGAGCAAAATTTTCTTCAAAAAGTGCTTCTAATAGAAGTTTAATCATTTATACTTTGGAGCAAGGACAGTCACCTAGAAAATTTCATTTATTAAATGTGTATAAAATTTAGCCAAGAGTCGTAATAGGGTAAAAAGCATTACCATGCGTTCAATTTCGTTGTTTCGTTCCCCGAAAGACATATAAAGGCCGATTTCATCCAAAAGTAGTTATAAATTTTATTTGCTAATTTTCAAACTGTTTCCAAACTTAAAATTTTCTGAGCACTCAGCAATATTTGGATTTTTTGTATTATTGCAAACAAAAACTCAAAATAGCGACTGCGTTGATCCTTGTCATCAGCCTAAAACATGCCCTTTCCAGCTGCTTGAGGTCGATTTTTTCATAATTTCTTGTACGCTTAGCGCCAACCTATGGTCGGCTCGCCGCTTAGATCGCCAGTTGCGCAGAATTACAGAAAATCTTCTGCCCTTCCTCCTCCAAACTGAGATGCTACCGTATGCCGACATATTTTGTCATGATATTTTGAGAGATATTTTGTCATGCTTACGGATCGGAATTGGACAAAAAGTCATCTCCCCTGAGAGGAAGGGCACATGCCCAAACCCCATGAAAAATCGCGTGTCTCGGGCCCAGAAGAAGGAACCTTGGTTTGTGGCATGATTTGCTCAGGGCCCTGAAAAACAGGGCATAGTAAGCCATCTCTATTGTTTATTAAGCCCCCAAAACACAAAATAGTGGCCATAAACCTTTTCGTGAGCTATTTGATATAATGCCCTAATTTTCATGATGAAACGTTGGATGTGATACCGGTATGTCTAAGGGAGGGGCTATTCATTCGATATGAATTTCTTAAGACCCCAGGTTTGAGGCACCAGTCCTCGGTTGTGGGAGAGCTTGACCCACCTGTCAGACGAATCTTGATCCCACCCGCCTTGATTTGGCAACCCTGGTGTGCACATGCACATTGTTCGGTCGGACTGAGTAGGTACGGATTTTTTTTTAAGACCCCAGGTTTCTTCACGTTAATCATAAGCATTGATTATTTGGAGTTTAGCAGGTCCGGACGGGGGAGGGGGCAATAAAAATTGGATGAGATACCGGCATGTCACTTAAACCTCGTCACATGATCAGGCAAATGGTTTTTTTTAAATATCCCAAAGCTTGGTCATGATCTTCCGTGGAATTTCAGATTTCCTAACACTCAGTAACCGTGGTTTGTGGCGTAATATGCCCCGGGCCGTGACGAACAGGGCATAATAAGCCATCTCTATGGTTTATTAAGCCCTCAAAACACAAATTACTGGTCATTAATGACTACCCTTTTCGTTGGCTATTTGATATAATGCCCTAATTTTCATGATGAAACGCTGGATGTAATACCGGCGCGTCTAAGGGAAGGGGTATTTCATTCGATATGATGTCTAACCCATTAAAATGATGGATTTTGTGATATTATGCCCTCATTTTCATGATAAAGTGGCTTATTATGCCCCGGGCCCTGACGAATGGGGCATGATATGCCATATCTGTGGTTAATTAAGCCCTGAAAACACTGAAACTTACGATGAGCCTATTGTGCCTTCATTTACTTCATACACTGTGCAATGTGCACATTAATGTGACGTCATCCCCTCAAATCCTGACCGCAGAGAGCATCGCTCAATTACCTTGAGGACACACACCAGAGTTTAGGAAAACAAATTGTTAAGAGCACAACACAATGCTGCAATATTGTTTTAATATTCAAGTTTTCTGACATATATTTTCATCTTTCTTCGTTTATAGTAGTATTATCTCTCCTGCGATTATGTCTTAACTTTTATTTTTCTGTAAAATGAGTTGTGTCTTAACTTTTAATTTTCTGTGAAATGAGTTGATACGATTGTCAATTTTGCTAAAACAAAACCATAGATAATTGAGTTTTATTAAAACTAACATATTTTCAAATACAGACGGCGATCTGTCTCAGATTGTAATTTCGGGGTTGTCCGAAAGAACGTTTTGCTGATAGGGCATTTCATTAGATGTCTCCGCCCATTAAAATATTGGATGAGAAACCGGAATGTCACTATTACCAATTACCTCAAACGTTTCTTTGAAATAACCCCAAACTGGGTTATATCTTCCGTGGAATTTCACAATTTTTAGAAACCATTAACAAATCAGGCGGTAGCCTCCGTAAATTATAATGACCGATATTTAATGTTGCCTTTGCACGTGAGAGAATAATAACCGTATATCTATCGAATGTGAACGTTCAGAAATTGAGGAGGATCATGAACTAGTCCTAAAAGATATCAATTTACAACAAAATTATAAAACATAATTACGTGACCAAGCTTAGAACTCATTAGCCGTGCTTTGTGGCTTACTTTGCCCCGGGCCCTGACGAATAGGGCATTATATGCCATCTATGTGGTTAATTAAGCCCTCAAATTACTTGAATCGTGGTCATTTATGACATTAACCTATTCACGAACTATGTGATATTAAGCCCTCATTTTCATGATAAAGTGGCCTATTATGCCCCGGGCCCTGACGAAAGGGGCGTTATATGCCATATCTCTGGCTTACTAAGCCCTCAAAACACTGAATTGTGGTCATTTATGGCACCGTCCTATTATTGTGGATTTTCTGATATTATGCCCTCATTTTCATGATAAATTGGCTTATTTTGCCTCTGAAGCGAAAAAATTGTCACTTCTCCCAGAGCCTTGTTCTTTCTCTTCATAAACTGGGTTATATCTTCCGTGGAATTTCACAATTTTTTAGAAACCATTAACAAATCAGGCGCTAGCCTCCGTAAATTATAATGACCGATATTTAATGTTGCCTTTGCACGTGAGGGAATAATAACCGTATATCTATCGAATGTGAACGTTCAGAAATTGAGAAGGATCATGAAATAGTCCTAAAAGATATCAATTTACAACAAAATTATAAAACATAATTACGTGACCAAGCTTAGAACTCATTAACCGTGCTTTGTGGCTTACTCTGCCCCGGGCCCTGACGAATAGGGCATTATATGCCATCTATGTGGTTAATTAAGCCCTCAAATTACTTGAATCGTGGTCATTTATGACATAAACCTATTCACGAACTATGTGATATTAAGCCCTCATTTTCATGATAAGTGGCCTATTATGCCCCGGGCCCTGACGAAAGGGGCGTTATATGCCATATCTCTGGTTTAATAAGCCCTCAAAACACTGATTTTTCGTCATTTATGGCACCGTCCTCTTTTTGTGGATTTTGTGATATTATGCCCTCATTTTCATGATAAATTGGCTTATTTTGCCTCTGAAGCGAAAAATTTGTCATTTCTGCCAGAGCCATTCATAAAACAGGCACTAGACTTCGTAAGATATGATGACCGATATTTAGTTTTGTCCTTGCATAACAGAAAATGTTAACTCACAAAAATTGAGAGTAATCATGAAATAGTCAAAAACATATCAATATGTAACAAAATTTATAACACATTATACCGTGATCATCCTTACACGCAGTACGGTGGTTTGTGGCGTAATATGCCCCGGGCCGTGACGAACAGGGCATATTAAGCCAACTCTACCTCTAAGAAATAGCGTTAAAAGCGGCTATTTACACTGAAGTTTAGAACAGATTTTACTACAATTACGGAAAATGCTCTGAAAGTAGTGTTTCTTACTTTTGATCCTTTTGAAAATTTGCATGTGATTAGATATATTATTTATCTATTGGCATGCAAATTTTGAAGTTCCTGGGTGAACCATTTCATTAGAAATCACCGCTCAAACATACTGTACCCTTACTTGAATGTACTGCGGATTGTGTCAACAACATATTTTTTGAAGAATTTTACTACATTTCCGGGTCAACGCTCTTTAATTACTGTTGAGAATGGCCCATGAACTTGAAAATTTGCATGTGAATTGATGTGTTCATTATCTGCTTCCATGCAAACTTTCAAGTGTCTGGTCAAAATGGTTTTTAAGTTATAGTATTGTAAACTTCTGTACCTCTAAAAAAATAGCGTTAAAAGCGGCTATTTACACTGCAGTTTAGAACAGATTTTACTATATTTACGGAAAATGCTTTGAATATAGTGTTTCTTACTTTGGATTCTTTTGAAAATTTGCATGTGATTAGATATATTATTTATTTATTAGCATGCAAGTTTTCAAGTTCCTGGGTGAACCATTTCATTAGAAATCACCGCTCAAACATAGACTAGATAGGCCTATTTTGGGGGAACCATTCATAAAGCAGGCATGCACTACACTTCGTAAGATATGATGACCGATAATTAGTTTTGTCCTTGCATAACAGGAAATGTTAACTCACGAAAATTGAGAGTAATCATGAAATAGTCCAAGACATATCAATATGTAACAAAATTTATAACACATTATACCGTGATCATCCTAACACTCAGTAACCGTGGTTTGTGGCGTAATATGCCCCGGGCCGTGACGAACAGGGCATAATAAGCCATCTCTATGGTTTATTAAGCCCTCAAAACACAAAATACTGGTCATTAATGACATTACCCTTTTCGTTGGCTATTTGATATAATGCCCTAATTTTCATGATGAAACGCTGGATGTAATACCGGCGCGTCTAAGGGAAGGGGTATTTCATTCGATATGATGTCTAACCCATTAAAATGATGGATTTTGTGATATTATGCCCTCATTTTCATGATAAAGTGGCTTATTATGCCCCGGGCCCTGACGAATGGGGCATGATATGCCATATCTGTGGTTAATTAAGCCCTGAAAACACTGAAACTTACGATGAGCCTATTGTGCCTTCATTTACTTCATACACTGTGCAATGTGCACATTAATGTGACGTCATCCCATCAAATCCTGACCGCAGAGAGCATCGCTCAATTACCTTGAGGACACACACCAGAGTTTAGGAAAACAAATTGTTAAGAGCACAACACAATGCTGCAATATTGTTTTAATATTCAAGTTTTCTGACATATATTTTCATCTTTCTTCGTTTATAGTAGTATTTTCTCTCCTGCGATTATGTCTTAACTTATATTTTTCTGTAAAATGAGTTGAATGAGTTGTGTCTTAACTTATAATTTTCTGTGAAATGAGTTGATACGATTGTCAATTTTGCTAAAACAAAACCATAGATAATTGAGTTTTATTAATACTAACATATTTTCAAATACAGACGGCGATCTGTCTCAGATTGTAATTTCGGGGTTTTATGTATGTCCGAAAGAACGTTTTGCTGATAGGGCATTTCATTAGATGTCTCCGCCCATTAAAATATTGGATGAGAAACCGGAATGTCACTATTACCAATTACCTCAAACGTTTCTTTGAAATAACCCCAAACTGGGTTATATCTTCCGTGGAATTTCACAATTTTTTAGAAACCATTAACAAATCAGGCGCTAGCCTCCGTAAATTATAATGACCGATATTTAATGTTGCCTTTGCACGTGAGGGAATAATAACCGTATATCTATCGAATGTGAACGTTCAGAAATTGAGAAGGATCATGAAATAGTCCTAAAAGATATCAATTTACAACAAAATTATAAAACATAATTACGTGACCAAGCTTAGAACTCATTAACCGTGCTTTGTGGCTTACTCTGCCCCGGGCCCTGACGAATAGGGCATTATATGCCATCTATGTGGTTAATTAAGCCCTCAAATTACTTGAATCGTGGTCATTTATGACATAAACCTATTCACGAACTATGTGATATTAAGCCCTCATTTTCATGATAAGTGGCCTATTATGCCCCGGGCCCTGACGAAAGGGGCGTTATATGCCATATCTCTGGTTTAATAAGCCCTCAAAACACTGATTTTTCGTCATTTATGGCACCGTCCTCTTTTTGTGGATTTTGTGATATTATGCCCTCATTTTCATGATAAATTGGCTTATTTTGCCTCTGAAGCGAAAAATTTGTCATTTCTGCCAGAGCCATTCATAAAACAGGCACTAGACTTCGTAAGATATGATGACCGATATTTAGTTTTGTCCTTGCATAACAGAAAATGTTAACTCACAAAAATTGAGAGTAATCATGAAATAGTCAAAAACATATCAATATGTAACAAAATTTATAACACATTATACCGTGATCATCCTTACACGCAGTACGGTGGTTTGTGGCGTAATATGCCCCGGGCCGTGACGAACAGGGCATATTAAGCCAACTCTACCTCTAAGAAATAGCGTTAAAAGCGGCTATTTACACTGAAGTTTAGAACAGATTTTACTACAATTACGGAAAATGCTCTGAAAGTAGTGTTTCTTACTTTTGATCCTTTTGAAAATTTGCATGTGATTAGATATATTATTTATCTATTGGCATGCAAATTTTGAAGTTCCTGGGTGAACCATTTCATTAGAAATCACCGCTCAAACATACTGTACCCTTACTTGAATGTACTGCGGATTGTGTCAACAACATATTTTTTGAAGAATTTTACTACATTTCCGGGTCAACGCTCTTTAATTACTGTTGAGAATGGCCCATGAACTTGAAAATTTGCATGTGAATTGATGTGTTCATTATCTGCTTCCATGCAAACTTTCAAGTGTCTGGTCAAAATGGTTTTTAAGTTATAGTATTGTAAACTTCTGTACCTCTAAAAAAATAGCGTTAAAAGCGGCTATTTACACTGCAGTTTAGAACAGATTTTACTATATTTACGGAAAATGCTTTGAATATAGTGTTTCTTACTTTGGATTCTTTTGAAAATTTGCATGTGATTAGATATATTATTTATTTATTAGCATGCAAGTTTTCAAGTTCCTGGGTGAACCATTTCATTAGAAATCACCGCTCAAACATAGACTAGATAGGCCTATTTTGGGGGAACCATTCATAAAGCAGGCATGCACTACACTTCGTAAGATATGATGACCGATAATTAGTTTTGTCCTTGCATAACAGGAAATGTTAACTCACGAAAATTGAGAGTAATCATGAAATAGTCCAAGACATATCAATATGTAACAAAATTTATAACACATTATACCGTGATCATCCTAACACTCAGTAACCGTGGTTTGTGGCGTAATATGCCCCGGGCCGTGACGAACAGGGCATAATAAGCCATCTCTATGGTTTATTAAGCCCTCAAAACACAAAATACTGGTCATTAATGACATTACCCTTTTCGTTGGCTATTTGATATAATGCCCTAATTTTCATGATGAAACGCTGGATGTAATACCGGCGCGTCTAAGGGAAGGGGTATTTCATTCGATATGATGTCTAACCCATTAAAATGATGGATTTTGTGATATTATGCCCTCATTTTCATGATAAAGTGGCTTATTATGCCCCGGGCCCTGACGAATGGGGCATGATATGCCATATCTGTGGTTAATTAAGCCCTGAAAACACTGAAACTTACGATGAGCCTATTGTGCCTTCATTTACTTCATACACTGTGCAATGTGCACATTAATGTGACGTCATCCCATCAAATCCTGACCGCAGAGAGCATCGCTCAATTACCTTGAGGACACACACCAGAGTTTAGGAAAACAAATTGTTAAGAGCACAACACAATGCTGCAATATTGTTTTAATATTCAAGTTTTCTGACATATATTTTCATCTTTCTTCGTTTATAGTAGTATTTTCTCTCCTGCGATTATGTCTTAACTTATATTTTTCTGTAAAATGAGTTGAATGAGTTGTGTCTTAACTTATAATTTTCTGTGAAATGAGTTGATACGATTGTCAATTTTGCTAAAACAAAACCATAGATAATTGAGTTTTATTAATACTAACATATTTTCAAATACAGACGGCGATCTGTCTCAGATTGTAATTTCGGGGTTTTATGTATGTCCGAAAGAACGTTTTGCTGATAGGGCATTTCATTAGATGTCTCCGCCCATTAAAATATTGGATGAGAAACCGGAATGTCACTATTACCAATTACCTCAAACGTTTCTTTGAAATAACCCCAAACTGGGTTATATCTTCCGTGGAATTTCACAATTTTTTAGAAACCATTAACAAATCAGGCGCTAGCCTCCGTAAATTATAATGACCGATATTTAATGTTGCCTTTGCACGTGAGAGAATAATAACCGTATATCTATCGAATGTGAACGTTCAGAAATTGAGAAGGATCATGAAATAGTCCTAAAAGATATCAATTTACAACAAAATTATAAAACATAATTACGTGACCAACCTTAGAACTCATTAACCGTGCTTTGTGGCTTACTTTGCCCCGGGCCCTGACGAATAGGGCATTATATGCCATCTATGTGGTTAATTAAGCCCTCAAATTACTTGAATCGTGGTCATTTATGACATTAACCTATTCACGAACTATGTGATATTAAGCCCTCATTTTCATGATAAAGTGGCCTATTATGCCCCGGGCCCTGACGAAAGGGGCGTTATATGCCATATCTCTGGCTTACTAAGCCCTTAAAACACTGAATTGTGGTCATTTATGGCACCGTCCTATTTTTGTGGATTTTCTGATATTATGCCCTCATTTTCATGATAAATTGGCTTATTTTGCCTCTGAAGCGAAAAAATTGTCATTTCTCCCGGAGCCTTGTTCTTTCTCTTCATAAACTGGGTTATATCTTCCGTGGAATTTCACAATTTTTTAGAAACCATTAACAAATCAGGCGCTAGCCTCCGTAAATTATAATGACCGATATTTAATGTTGCCTTTGCACGTGAGGGAATAATAACCGTATATCTATCGAATGTGAACGTTCAGAAATTGAGAAGGATCATGAAATAGTCCTAAAAGATATCAATTTACAACAAAATTATAAAACATAATTACGTGACCAACCTTAGAACTCATTAACCGTGCTTTGTGGCTTACTTTGCCCCGGGCCCTGACGAATAGGGCATTATATGCCATCTATGTGGTTAATTAAGCCCTCAAATTACTTGAATCGTGGTCATTTATGACATTAACCTATTCACGAACTATGTGATATTAAGCCCTCATTTTCATGATAAAGTGGCCTATTATGCCCTGGGCCCTGACGAAAGGGGCGTTATATGCCATATCTCTGGCTTAATAAGCCCTCAAAACACTGAATTGTGATCATTTATAGCACCGTCCTATTTTTGTGGATTTTGTGATATTATGCCCTCATTTTCATGATAAATTGGCTTATTTTGCATCTGAAGCGAAAAATTTGTCATTTCTGCCAGAGCCATTCATAAAACAGGCACTAGACTTCGTAAAATATGATGACCGATATTAGTTTTGTCCTTGCATAACAGAAAATGTTAACTCACAAAAATTGAGAGTAATCATGAAATAGTCAAAAACATATCAATATGTAACAAAATTTATAACACATTATACCGTGATCATCCTAACACGCAGTACGGTGGTTTGTGGCGTAATATGCCCCGGGCCGTGACGAAAAGGGCATATAATAGCGTTAAAAGCGGCTATTTACACTGAAGTTTAGAACAGATTTTACTACAATTACGGAAAATGCTCTGAAAGTAGTGTTTCTAACTTTCGATTCTTTTGAAAATTTGCATGTGATTAGATATATTATTTATCTATTGGCATGCAAATTTTGAAGTTCCTGGGTGAACCATTTCATTAGAAATCACCGCTCAAACATACTGTACCCTTACTTGAATGTACTGCGGATTGTGTCAACAACATATTTTTTGAAGAATTTTACTACATTTCCGGGTCAACGCTCTTTAATTACTGTTGAGAATGGCCCATGAACTTGAAAATTTGCATGTGAATTGATTTGTTCATTATCTGCTTCCATACAAACTTTCAAGTGTCTGGTCAAAGTGGTTTTTAAGTTATAGTATTGTAAACTTCTGTACCTCTAAAAAAATAGCGTTAAAAGCGGCTATTTACACTGCAGTTTAGAACAGATTTTACTATATTTACGGAAAATGCTTTGAATATAGTGTTTCTTACTTTGGATTCTTTTGAAAATTTGCATGTGATTAGATATATTATTTATTTATTAGCATGCAAGTTTTCAAGTTCCTGGGTGAACCATTTCATTAGAAATCACCGCTCAAACATAGACTAGATAGGCCTATTTTGGGGGAACCATTCATAAAGCAGGCATGCACTACACTTCGTAAGATATGATGACCGATAATTAGTTTTGTCCTTGCATAACAGGAAATGTTAACTCACGAAAATTGAGAGTAATCATGAAATAGTCCAAGACATATCAATATGTAACAAAATTTATAACACATTATACCGTGATCATCCTAACACTCAGTAACCGTGGTTTGTGGCGTAATATGCCCCGGGCCGTGACGAACAGGGCATAATAAGCCATCTCTATGGTTTATTAAGCCCTCAAAACACAAAATACTGGTCATTAATGACATTACCCTTTTCGTTGGCTATTTGATATAATGCCCTAATTTTCATGATGAAACGCTGGATGTAATACCGGCGCGTCTAAGGGAAGGGGTATTTCATTCGATATGATGTCTAACCCATTAAAATGATGGATTTTGTGATATTATGCCCTCATTTTCATGATAAAGTGGCTTATTATGCCCCGGGCCCTGACGAATGGGGCATGATATGCCATATCTGTGGTTAATTAAGCCCTGAAAACACTGAAACTTACGATGAGCCTATTGTGCCTTCATTTACTTCATACACTGTGCAATGTGCACATTAATGTGACGTCATCCCATCAAATCCTGACCGCAGAGAGCATCGCTCAATTACCTTGAGGACACACACCAGAGTTTAGGAAAACAAATTGTTAAGAGCACAACACAATGCTGCAATATTGTTTTAATATTCAAGTTTTCTGACATATATTTTCATCTTTCTTCGTTTATAGTAGTATTTTCTCTCCTGCGATTATGTCTTAACTTATATTTTTCTGTAAAATGAGTTGAATGAGTTGTGTCTTAACTTATAATTTTCTGTGAAATGAGTTGATACGATTGTCAATTTTGCTAAAACAAAACCATAGATAATTGAGTTTTATTAATACTAACATATTTTCAAATACAGACGGCGATCTGTCTCAGATTGTAATTTCGGGGTTTTATGTATGTCCGAAAGAACGTTTTGCTGATAGGGCATTTCATTAGATGTCTCCGCCCATTAAAATATTGGATGAGAAACCGGAATGTCACTATTACCAATTACCTCAAACGTTTCTTTGAAATAACCCCAAACTGGGTTATATCTTCCGTGGAATTTCACAATTTTTTAGAAACCATTAACAAATCAGGCGCTAGCCTCCGTAAATTATAATGACCGATATTTAATGTTGCCTTTGCACGTGAGAGAATAATAACCGTATATCTATCGAATGTGAACGTTCAGAAATTGAGAAGGATCATGAAATAGTCCTAAAAGATATCAATTTACAACAAAATTATAAAACATAATTACGTGACCAACCTTAGAACTCATTAACCGTGCTTTGTGGCTTACTTTGCCCCGGGCCCTGACGAATAGGGCATTATATGCCATCTGTGTGGTTAATTAAGCCCTCAAATTACTTGAATCGTGGTCATTTATGACATTAACCTATTCACGAACTATGTGATATTAAGCCCTCATTTTCATGATAAAGTGGCCTATTATGCCCCGGGCCCTGACGAAAGGGGCGTTATATGCCATATCTCTGGCTTACTAAGCCCTTAAAACACTGAATTGTGGTCATTTATGGCACCGTCCTATTTTTGTGGATTTTCTGATATTATGCCCTCATTTTCATGATAAATTGGCTTATTTTGCCTCTGAAGCGAAAAAATTGTCATTTCTCCCGGAGCCTTGTTCTTTCTCTTCATAAACTGGGTTATATCTTCCGTGGAATTTCACAATTTTTTAGAAACCATTAACAAATCAGGCGCTAGCCTCCGTAAATTATAATGACCGATATTTAATGTTGCCTTTGCACGTGAGGGAATAATAACCGTATATCTATCGAATGTGAACGTTCAGAAATTGAGAAGGATCATGAAATAGTCCTAAAAGATATCAATTTACAACAAAATTATAAAACATAATTACGTGACCAAGCTTAGAACTCATTAACCGTGCTTTGTGGCTTACTTTGCCCCGGGCCCTGACGAATAGGGCATTATATGCCATCTATGTGGTTAATTAAGCCCTCAAATTACTTGAATCGTGGTCATTTATGACATTAACCTATTCACGAACTATGTGATATTAAGCCCTCATTTTCATGATAAAGTGGCCTATTATGCCCCGGGCCCTGACGAAAGGGGCGTTATATGCCATATCTCTGGCTTAATAAGCCCTCAAAACACTGAATTGTGATCATTTATAGCACCGTCCTATTTTTGTGGATTTTGTGATATTATGCCCTCATTTTCATGATAAATTGGCTTATTTTGCATCTGAAGCGAAAAATTTGTCATTTCTGCCAGAGCCTTGTTCTTTCTCTTCATAACTTATATTTTAATCGTTCGTAGTAATCTTTGTATCCTTTAAGCTGGGTACTCTACTGCAAAATGAATTTCAGATAGTCCTATTTTGGGGGAACCATTCATAAAACAGGCACTAGACTTCGTAAGATATGATGACCGATATTTAGTTTTGTCCTTGCATAACAGAAAATGTTAACTCACAAAAATTGCGAGTAATCATGAAATAGTCCAAGACATATCAATATATCACAAAATTTATAACACATTATACGGTGATCATCCTAACACTCAGTAACCGTGGTTTGTGGCGTAATATGCCCCGGGCCGTGACGAACAGGGCATAATAAGCCATCTCTATGGTTTATTAAGCCCTCAAAACACAAAACACTGGTCATAAATGACATTAGCCGTTTCGTGGGCTATTTGATATAATGCCCTAATTTTCATGATGAAACGCTGGATGTGATACCGGCGCGTCTAAGGGAAGGGGTATTTCATTCGATATGATATCTAACCCATTAAAATGACGGATTTTGTGATATTATGCCCTCATTTTCATGATAAAGTGGCTTATTATGCCCCGGGCCCTGACGAATGGGGCATGATATGCCATATCTTTGGTTAATTAAGCCCTGAAAACACTGAAACTTACGATGAGCCTATTGTGCCTTCATTAACTTCAAACACTGTGCAATGTGCACATTAATGTGACGTCATCCCCTCAAATCCTGACCGCAGAGAGCATCGCTCAATTACCTTGAGGACACACACCAGAGTTTAGGAAAACAAATTGTTAAGAGCACAACACAATGCTGCAATATTGTTTTAATATTCAAGTTTTCTGATATATATTTTCATCTTTCTTCGTTTATAGTAGTATTATCTATCCTACGATTATGTCTTAACTTATATTTTTCTGTAAAATGAGTTGAATGAGTTATGTCTTAACTTATAATTTTCTGTGAAATGAGTTGATACGATTGTCAATTTTGCTAAAACAAAACCATAGATAAATGAGTTTTATTAATATTAACATATTTTCAAATACAGACGTCCATCCGTCTCAGATTGTAATTTCGGTGTTTTATGTATGTCCGAAAGAACGTTTTGCTGATAGGGCATTTCATTCGATGTCTCCGCCCATTAAAATATTGGATGAGAAACCGGAATGTCACTATTACCAATTACCTCAAACGTTTCTTTGAAATAACCCCAAACTGGGTTATATCTTCCGTGGAATTTCACAATTTTTTAGAAACCATTAACAAATCAGGCGCTAGCCTCCGTAAATTATAATGACCGATATTTAATGTTGCCTTTGCACGTGAGAGAATAATAACCGTATATCTATCGAATGTGAACGTTCAGAAATTGAGGAGGATCATGAACTAGTCCTAAAAGATATCAATTTACAACAAAATTATAAAACATAATTACGTGACCAAGCTTAGAACTCATTAACCGTGCTTTGTGGCTTACTTTGCCCCGGGCCCTGACGAATAGGGCATTATATGCCATCTATGTGGTTAATTAAGCCCTCAAATTACTTGAATCGTGGTCATTTATGACATTAACCTATTCACGAACTATGTGATATTAAGCCCTCATTTTCATGATAAAGTGGCCTATTATGCCCCGGGCCCTGACGAAAGGGGCGTTATATGCCATATCTCAGGCTTAATAAGCCCTCAAAACACTGAATTGTGGTCATTTATGGCACCGTCCTATTATTGTGGATTTTGTGATATTATGCCGTCATTTTCATGATAAATTGGCTTATTTTGCCTCTGAAGCGAAAAATTTGTCATTTCTGCCAGAGCCTTGTTCTTTCTCTTCATAACTTATATTTTAATCGTTCGTAGTAATCTTTGTATCCTTTAAGCTGGGTACTCTACTGCAAAATGAATTTGAGTGATCAATAACTCGGTAAAATAAACTTCACGAGATTTAACATCGCAGCCCTAGTCAGAACTTCGAGATGCTGTAGGAGGGCTTGGCCCACCTTTCAGACGAATCTTGGTCCCATCCGCCTTGATTTGTCAACCGCGGTGTGCACATGCACATTGTTCGGTCGGTCTTAGTCGGTACGGACTTGATTTTTTAAGACCCCAGGTTTGAGGCACCAGTCCTCAGGTTTCTTTACGTTAATCATAAGAATTGGTTATTTGGAGTTTAGCAGGTCCGGGAGGGGGAGGAGGCAATAAAAATTGGATAAGATACCGGCATGTCACTTAAACCTCGTTACATGATCACGGCAAATGTTTTTTTTTTTTAAATATCCCAAAGCTTGGGTATGATCTTCCGTGGAATTTCAGATAGGCCTATTTTGGGGGAACCATTCATTAAGCAGGCACTAGACTTCGTAAGATATGATGACCGATATTTAGTTTTGTCCTTGCATAACAGAAAGTGTTAACTCACAAAAATTGAGAGTAATCATGAAATAGTCAAAGAAATATCAATATGTAACAAAATTTATAACACATTATACCGTGATCATCCTAACACGCAGTAACGGTGGTTTGTGGCGTAATATGCCCGGACCGTGACGAACAGGGCATATTAAGCCACCTCTACCTCTAAGAAATTGCGTAAAAAGCGGCTATTTACACTGAAGTTTAGAACATGTTTTACTACATTTACGAAAAATGCTCCGAATATAGTGTTTCTTACTTTTGATTCTTTTGAAAATTTGCATGTGATTAGATATATTATGTATCTATTAGCATGCAAATTTTCAAGTTCCTGGGTGAACCATTTCATTAGAAATCACCGCTAAAACAAACTGTACCCTTACTTGAATGTACTGCGGATTTTGTCAACAACATATTTTTGAAGAATTTTACTACATTTCCGGGTCAACGCTCTTTAATTACTGTTGAGAAAGGCCCACGAACTTGAAAATTTCCATGCAAATTGATTTTTTCATTATCTGCTTGCAGGCAAACTGTCAGGTGTCTGTTCAAAGTAGTTTTTAAGTTATAGTATTGTAAAACTTCTGTACCTCTAAGAAATAGCGTAAAAAGCGGCCCTTGACACTGAAGTTTAGAACATGTTTTACTACATTTAGGGAAAACGCTCTGAAAGTAGTGTTTCTTCCTCTCGATTCTTTTGAAAATTTGCATGTAATTAGATATATTATTTTCCTATTCGCATGCAAATTTTCAAGTTCCCGGGTGAACCATTTCATTAGAAATCACCGCTCAAACATACTGTACCCTTACTTGAATGTACTGCGGATTGTGTCAACAACATATTTTTGAAGAATTTTACTACATTTCCGGGTCAACGCTCTTTAATTACTGTTGTGAACGGCACATGAACTTGAAAATTTGCATGTAAATTGATTTGTTCATTATCTGCTTCCATGCAAACTTTCAGCTGTCTGTTCAAAGAAGTTTTTAAGTTATAGTATTGTAAAACTTCTATACCTCTAAGAAATAGCGTTAAAAGCGGCTATTTACACTGCAGTTTAGAACATGTTTTACTACATTTACGGAAAATGCTCTGAAAGTAGTGTTTCTTACTTTCGATTCTTTTGAAAATTTGCATGTGATTAGATATATTATTTATCTATTAGCATGCAAATTATCACGTTCCTGAGTGATGTATTTCATTAGAAATCACCGCTCAAACATACTGTACCCTTACTTGAATGTACTGCGGATTGTCTCAACAACATATTTTTGAAGAATTTTACTACATTTCCGGGTCAACGCTCTCTAATTACTGTTGCGAACAAGCCATGAACTTGAGAATTAGCATGTGACTAGATATATATATTATCTGACAGCATGCAAACTTTCAGGTGTCTATTCAAAGTAGTTTTTAAGTTATGGTACTGTAAAACGTCTGTATGCCTAAAAAATAGCGTTAAAAGCGACCCTTGACACTGAAGTTTAGAACAGATTTTACTACATTTACGGAAAATGCTCTGAAAGTAGTGTTTCTTACATTCGATTCTTTTGAAAATTTGCATGTAATTAGATATATTATTTATCTATTAGCATGCAAATTTTCACATTCCTGGGTGATCTATTTCATTAGAAATCACCGCTCAAACATACTGTACCCTTACTTGAATGTACTGCGGATTGTGTCAACAACATATTTTTGAAGAATTTTACTACATTTCCGGGTCAACGCTCTTTAATTACTGTTGAGAAGGGCCCATGAACTTGAAAATTTGCATGTAAATTGATTTGTTCATTATCTGCTTGCATGCAAACTTTCAGCTGTCTGTTCAAAGAAGTTTTTAAGTTATAGTATTGTAAAACTTCTGTACCTCTAAGAAATAGCGTTAAAAGCGGCTATTTACACTGCAGTTTAGAACATGTTTTACTACATTTACGGAAAATGCTCTGAAAGTAGTTTTTCTTACTTTCGATCCTTTTGAAAATTTGCATGTGATTAGATATGTTATTTATCTATTAGTATGCAAATTTTCAAGTTCCTGGGTGAACCATTTCATTAGAAATCGCCGCTCAAACATACTGTACCCTTACTTGAATGTACTGCGGATTGTGTCAACAACATATTTTTGAAGAATTTTACTACATTTCCGGGTCAACGCTCTTTAATTACTGTTGTGAACGGCCCATGAACTTGAAAATTTGCATGTGAATTGATTTGTTCATTATCTGCTTGCATGCAAACTTTCAGCTGTCTGTTCAAAGAAGTTTTTAAGTTATAGTATTGTAAAACTTCTGTACCTCTAAGAAATAGCGTTAAAAGCGGCTATTTACACTGCAGTTTAGAACATGTTTTACTACATTTACGGAAAATGCTCTGAAAGTAGTGTTTCTTACTTTCGATCCTTTTGAAAATTTGCATGTGATTAGATATCTTATTTATCTATTAGTATGCAAATTTTCAAGTTCCCGGGTGAACCATTTCATTAGAAATCACCGCTCAAACATACTGTACCCTTACTTGAATGTACTGCGGATTATGTCAACAACATATTTTTGAAGAATTTTACTACATTTCCGGGTCAACGCTCTTTAATTACTGTTGAGAATGGCCCATGAACTTGAAAATTTGCATGTAAATTGATTTGTTCATTATCTGCTTGCATGCAACTTTTCAGGTGTCTGTTCAAAGTAGTTTTTAAGTTATAGTATTGTAAAACTTCTGTACCTCTAAGAAATAGCGTTAAAAGCGGCTATTTACACTGCAGTTTAGAACATGTTTTACTACATTTACGGAAAATGCTCTGAAAGTAGTGTTTCTTACTTTCGATCCTTTTGAAAATTTGCATGTGATTAGATATGTTACTTATCTATTAGCATGCAAATTTTCGAGTTATTGAGTGAACCATTTCATTAGAAATCACCGCTCAAACATACTGTACCCTTACTTGAATGTACTGCGGATTGTGTCAACAACATATTTTTGAAGAATTTTACTACATTTCCGGGTCAACGCTCTTTAATTACTGTTGAGAACGGCCCATGAACTTGAAAATTTGCATGTGAATTGATTTGTTCATTATCTGCTTGCATGCAACTTTTGAGGTGTCTGTTCAAAGTAGTTTTTAAGTTATAGTATTGTAAAACTTCTGTACCTCTAAGAAATAGCGTTAAAAGCGGCTATTTACACTGCAGTTTAGAACATGTTTTACTACATTTACGGAAAATGCTCTGAAAGTAGTGTTTCTTACTTTCGATCCTTTTGAAAATTTGCATGTGATTAGATATATTATTTATCTATTAGTATGCAAATTTTCAAGTTCCTGGGTGAACCATTTCATTAGAAATCACCGCTCAAACATACTGTACCCTTACTTGAATGTACTGCGGATTGTGTCAACAACATATTTTTGAAGAATTTTACTACATTTCCGGGTCAACGCTCTTTAATTACTGTTGAGAATGGCCCATGAACTTGAAAATTTGCATGTGAATTGATTTGTTCATTATCTGCTTGCATGCAAACTTTCAGGTGTCTGTTCAAAGTAGTTTTTAAGTTATAGTATTGTAAAACTTCTGTACCTCTAAGAAATAGCGTTAAAAGCGACTATTTACACTGCAGTTTAGAACATGTTTCACTACATTTACGGAAAATGCTCTGAAAGTAGTTTTTCTTACTTTCGATCCTTTTGAAAATTTGCATGTTATTAGATATGTTATTTATCTATTAGTATGCATATTTTCAAGTTCCTGGGTGAACCATTTCATTAGAAATCACCGCTCAAACATACTGTACCCTTACTTGAATGTACTGCGGATTATGTCAACAACATATTTTTGAAGAATTTTACTACATTTCCGGGTCAACGCTCTTTAATTACTGTTGAGAACGGCCCATGAACTTGAAAATTTGCATGTGAATTGATTTGTTCATTATCTGCTTGCATGCAAACTTTCAGGTGTCTGTTCAAAGAAGTTTTTAAGTTATAGTATTGTAAAACTTCTGTACCTCTAAGAAATAGCGTTAAAAGCGGCTATTTACACTGCAGTTTAGAACATGTTTTACTACATTTACGGAAAATGCTCTGAAAGTAGTGTTTCTTACTTTCGATCCTTTTGAAAATTTGCATGTGATTAGATATGTTATTTATCTATTAGCATGCAAATTTTCAAGTTCCTGGGTGAACCATTTCATTAGAAATCACCGCTCAAACATACTGTACCCTTACTTGAATGTACTGCGGATTGTGTCAACAACATATTTTTGAAGAATTTTACTACATTTCCGGGTCAACGCTCTTTAATTACTGTTGAGAACGGCCCATGAACTTGAAAATTTGCATGTGAATTGATTTGTTCATTATCTGCTTGCATGCAAACTTTCAGGTGTCTGTTCAAAGTAGTTTTTAAGTTATAGTATTGTAAAACTTCTGTACCTCTAAGAAATAGCGTTAAAAGCGGCTATTTACACTGCAGTTTAGAACATGTTTTACTACATTTACGGAAAATGCTCTGAAAGTAGTGTTTCTTACTTTCGATCCTTTTGAAAATTTGCATGTGATTAGATATGTTATTTATCTATTAGCATGCAAATTTTCAAGTTATTGAGTGAACCATTTCATTAGAAATCACCGCTCAAACATACTGTACCCTTACTTGAATGTACTGCGGATTGTGTCAACAACATATTTTTGAAGAATTTTACTACATTTCCGGGTCAACGCTCTTTAATTACTGTTGAGAACGGCCCATGAACTTGAAAATTTGCATGTGAATTGATTTGTTCATTATCTGCTTGCATGCAAACTTTCAGGTGTCTGTTCAAAGTAGTTTTTAAGTTATAGTATTGTAAAACTTCTGTACCTCTAAGAAATAGCGTTAAAAGCGGCTATTTACACTGCAGTTTAGAACATGTTTTACTACATTTACGGAAAATGCTCTGAAAGTAGTGTTTCTTACTTTCGATCCTTTTGAAAATTTGCATGTGATTAGATATATTATTTATCTATTAGTATGCAAATTTTCAAGTTCCTGGGTGAACCATTTCATTAGAAATCACCGCTCAAACATACTGTACCCTTACTTGAATGTACTGCGGATTATGTCAACAACATATTTTTGAAGAATTTTACTACATTTCCGGGTCAACGCTCTTTTATTACTGTTGAGAAGGGCCCATGAACTTGAAAATTTGCATGTGAATTGATTTGTTCATTATCTGCTTGCATGCAAACTTTCAGGTGTCTGTTCAAAGTAGTTTTTAAGTTATAGTATTATAAAACTTCTGTACCTCTAAGAAATAGCGTTAAAAGCGGCTATTTACACTGCAATTTAGAACATGTTTTACTACATTTACGGAAAATGCTCTGAAAGTAGTGTTTCTTACTTTCGATCCTTTTGAAAATTTGCATGTAATTAGATATATTATTTATCTATTAGTATGCAAATTTTCAAGTTCCTGGGTGAACCATTTCATTAGAAATCACCGCTCAAACATACTGTACCCTTACTTGAATGTACTGCGGATTATGTCAACAACATATTTTTGAAGAATTTTACTACATTTCCGGGTCAACGCTCTTTAATTACTGTTGTGAACGGCCCATGAACTTGAAAATTTGCATGTGAATTGATTTGTTCATTATCTGCTTGCATGCAAACTTTCAGGTGTCTGTTCAAAGTAGTTTTTAAGTTATAGTATTGTAAAACTTCTGTACCTCTAAGAAATAGCGTTAAAAGCGGCTATTTACACTGCAGTTTAGAACATGTTTTACTACATTTACGGAAAATGCTCTGAAAGTAGTGTTTCTTACTTTCGATCCTTTTGAAAATTTGCATGTTATTAGATAAGTTATTTATCTATTATCATGCAAATTTTCAAGTTATTGGGTGAACCATTTCATTAGAAATCACCGCTCAAACATACTGTACCCTTACTTGAATGTACTGCGGATTATGTCAACAACATATTTTTGAAGAATTTTACTACATTTCCGGGTCAACGCTCTTTAATTACTGTTGTGAACGGCCCATGAACTTGAAAATTTGCATGTGAATTGATTTGTTCATTATCTGCTTGCATGCAAACTTTCAGGTGTCTGTTCAAAGTAGTTTTTAAGTTATAGTATTGTAAAACTTCTGTACCTCTAAGAAATAGCGTTAAAAGCGGCTATTTACACTGCAGTTTAGAACATGTTTTACTACATTTACGGAAAATGCTCTGAAAGTAGTGTTTCTTACTTTCGATCCTTTTGAAAATTTGCATGTGATTAGATATCTTATTTATCTATTAGTATGCAAATTTTCAAGTTCCTGGGTGAACCATTTCATTAGAAATCACCGCTCAAACATACTGTACCCTTACTTGAATGTACTGCGGATTGTGTCAACAACATATTTTTGAAGAATTTTACTACATTTCCGGGTCAACGCTCTTTAATTACTGTTGAGAATGGCCCATGAACTTGAAAATTTGCATGTGAATTGATTTGTTCATTATCTGCTTGCATGCAAACTTTCAGGTGTCTGTTCAAAGTAGTTTTTAAGTTATAGTATTGTAAAACTTCTGTACCTCTAAGAAATAGCGTTAAAAGCGGCTATTTACACTGCAGTTTAGAACATGTTTTACTACATTTACGGAAAATGCTCTGAAAGTAGTGTTTCTTACTTTCGATCCTTTTGAAAATTTGCATGTGATTAGATATGTTATTTATCTATTAGCATGCAAATTTTCAAGTTATTGAGTGAACCATTTCATTAGAAATCACCGCTCAAACATACTGTACCCTTACTTGAATGTACTGCGGATTGTGTCAACAACATATTTTTGAAGAATTTTACTACATTTCCGGGTCAACGCTCTTTAATTACTGTTGAGAACGGCCCATGAACTTGAAAATTTGCATGTGAATTGATTTGTTCATTATCTGCTTGCATGCAAACTTTCAGGTGTCTGTTCAAAGTAGTTTTTAAGTTATAGTATTGTAAAACTTCTGTACCTCTAAGAAATAGCGTTAAAAGCGGCTATTTACACTGCAGTTTAGAACATGTTTTACTACAGTTACGGAAAATGCTCTGAAAGTAGTGTTTCTTACTTTCAATTCTTTTGAAAATTTGCATGTGATTAGATATGTTATTTATCTATAAGCATGCAAATTTTCAAGTTCCTGGGTGAACTATTTCATTAGAAATCACCGCTCAAACATACTGTACCCTTACTTGAATGTACTGCGGATTGGGTCAACAACATATTTTTGAAGAATTTTACTACATTTCCGGGTCAACGCTCTCTAATTACTGTTGAGAACGGCCCATGAACTTGAAAATTTGCATGTGAATTTATTTGTTCATTATCTGCTTGCATGGAAACTTTCAGATGTCTGTTCAAAGTAGTTTTTAAGTTATAGTATTGTAAAACTCCTATACCTCTAAGAAATAGCGTTAAAAGCGGCTATTTACACTGCAGTTTAGAACATGTTTTACTACATTTACGGAAAATGCTCTGAAAGTAGTGTTTCTTACTTTCGATTCTTTTGAAAATTTGCATGTGATTAGATATATTATTTATCTATTAGCATGCAAATTTTCAAGTTCCTGGGTGAACTATTTCATTAAAAATCACCGCTCAAACATACTGTACCCTTACTTGAATGTACTGCGGATTGTGTCAACAACATATTTTTGAAGAATTTTACTACATTTCCGGGTCAACGCTCTTTAATTACTGTTGAGAACGGCCCATGAACTTGAAAATTTGCATGTGAATTGATTTGTTCATTATCTGCTTGCATGCAAACTTTCAGGTGTCTGTTCAAAGTAGTTTTTAAGTTATAGTATTGTAAAACTTCTGTACCTCTAAGAAATAGCGTTAAAAGCGGCTATTTACACTGCAGTTTAGAACATGTTTTACTACATTTACGGAAAATGCTCTGAAAGTAGTGTTTCTTACTTTCGATCCTTTTGAAAATTTGCATGTGATTAGATATATTATTTATCTATTAGTATGCAAATTTTCAAGTTCCTGGGTGAACCATTTCATTAGAAATCACCGCTCAAACATACTGTACCCTTACTTGAATGTACTGCGGATTGTGTCAACAACATATTTTTGAAGAATTTTACTACATTTCCGGGTCAACGCTCTTTAATTACTGTTGAGAACGGCCCATGAACTTGAAAATTTGCATGTGAATTGATTTGTTCATTATCTGCTTGCATGCAAACTTTCAGGTGTCTGTTCAAAGTAGTTTTTAAGTTATAGTATTGTAAAACTTCTGTACCTCTAAGAAATAGCGTTAAAAGCGGCTATTTACACTGCAGTTTAGAACATGTTTTACTACATTTACGGAAAATGCTCTGAAAGTAGTGTTTCTTACTTTCGATCCTTTTGAAAATTTGCATGTGATTAGATATGTTATTTATCTATTAGCATGCAAATTTTCAAGTTATTGAGTGAACCATTTCATTAGAAATCACCGCTCAAACATACTGTACCCTTACTTGAATGTACTGCGGATTGTGTCAACAACATATTTTTGAAGAATTTTACTACATTTCCGGGTCAACGCTCTTTAATTACTGTTGAGAACGGCCCATGAACTTGAAAATTTGCATGTGAATTGATTTGTTCATTATCTGCTTGCATGCAAACTTTCAGGTGTCTGTTCAAAGTAGTTTTTAAGTTATAGTATTGTAAAACTTCTGTACCTCTAAGAAATAGCGTTAAAAGCGGCTATTTACACTGCAGTTTAGAACATGTTTTACTACATTTACGGAAAATGCTCTGAAAGTAGTGTTTCTTACTTTCGATCCTTTTGAAAATTTGCATGTGATTAGATATATTATTTATCTATTAGTATGCAAATTTTCAAGTTCCTGGGTGAACCATTTCATTAGAAATCACCGCTCAAACATACTGTACCCTTACTTGAATGTACTGCGGATTATGTCAACAACATATTTTTGAAGAATTTTACTACATTTCCGGGTCAACGCTCTTTAATTACTGTTGAGAACGGCCCATGAACTTGAAAATTTGCATGTGAATTGATTTGTTCATTATCTGCTTGCATGCAAACTTTCAGGTGTCTGTTCAAAGTAGTTTTTAAGTTATAGTATTGTAAAACTTCTGTACCTCTAAGAAATAGCGTTAAAAGCGGCTATTTACACTGCAGTTTAGAACATGTTTTACTACATTTACGGAAAATGCTCTGAAAGTAGTGTTTCTTACTTTCGATCCTTTTGAAAATTTGCATGTAATTAGATATATTATTTATCTATTAGTATGCAAATTTTCAAGTTCCTGGGTGAACCATTTCATTAGAAATCACCGCTCAAACATACTGTACCCTTACTTGAATGTACTGCGGATTGTGTCAACAACATATTTTTGAAGAATTTTACTACATTTCCGGGTCAACGCTCTTTAATTACTGTTGAGAACGGCCCATGAACTTGAAAATTTGCATGTGAATTGATTTGTTCATTATCTGCTTGCATGCAAACTTTCAGGTGTCTGTTCAAAGTAGTTTTTAAGTTATAGTATTGTAAAACTTCTGTACCTCTAAGAAATAGCGTTAAAAGCGGCTATTTACACTGCAGTTTAGAACATGTTTTACTACATTTACGGAAAATGCTCTGAAAGTAGTGTTTCTTACTTTCGATCCTTTTGAAAATTTGCATGTGATTAGATATGTTATTTATCTATTAGCATGCAAATTTTCAAGTTATTGAGTGAACCATTTCATTAGAAATCACCGCTCAAACATACTGTACCCTTACTTGAATGTACTGCGGATTGTGTCAACAACATATTTTTGAAGAATTTTACTACATTTCCGGGTCAACGCTCTTTAATTACTGTTGAGAACGGCCCATGAACTTGAAAATTTGCATGTGAATTGATTTGTTCATTATCTGCTTGCATGCAAACTTTCAGGTGTCTGTTCAAAGTAGTTTTTAAGTTATAGTATTGTAAAACTTCTGTACCTCTAAGAAATAGCGTTAAAAGCGGCTATTTACACTGCAGTTTAGAACATGTTTTACTACATTTACGGAAAATGCTCTGAAAGTAGTGTTTCTTACTTTCGATCCTTTTGAAAATTTGCATGTGATTAGATATCTTATTTATCTATTAGCATGCAAATTTTCAAGTTATTGAGTGAACCATTTCATTAGAAATCACCGCTCAAACATACTGTACCCTTACTTGAATGTACTGCGGATTGTGTCAACAACATATTTTTGAAGAATTTTACTACATTTCCGGGTCAACGCTCTTTAATTACTGTTGAGAACGGCCCATGAACTTGAAAATTTGCATGTGAATTGATTTGTTCATAATCTGCTTGCATGCAACTTTTCAGGTGTCTGTTCAAAGTAGTTTTTAAGTTATAGTATTGTAAAACTTCTGTACCTCTAAGAAATAGCGTTAAAGCGGCTATTTACACTGCAGTTTAGAACATGTTTTACTACATTTACGGAAAATGCTCTGAAAGTAGTGTTTCTTACTTTCGATCCTTTTGAAAATTTGCATGTGATTAGATATATTATTTATCTATTAGTATGCAAATTTTCAAGTTCCTGGGTGAACCATTTCATTAGAAATCACCGCTCAAACATACTGTACCCTTACTTGAATGTACTGCGGATTATGTCAACAACATATTTTTGAAACATTTTACTACATTTCCGGGTCAACGCTCTTTAATTACTGTTGAGAACGGCCCATGAACTTGAAAGTTTGCATGTGAATTGATTTGTTCATTATCTGCTTGCATGCAAACTTTCAGGTGTCTGTTCAAAGTAGTTTTTAAGTTATAGTATTGTAAAACTTCTGTACCTCTAAGAAATAGCGTTAAAAGCGGCTATTTACACTGCAGTTTAGAACATGTTTTACTACATTTACGGAAAATGCTCTGAAAGTAGTGTTTCTTACTTTCGATCCTTTTGAAAATTTGCATGTAATTAGATATATTATTTATCTATTAGTATGCAAATTTTCAAGTTCCTGGGTGAACCATTTCATTAGAAATCACCGCTCAAACATACTGTACCCTTACTTGAATGTACTGCGGATTATGTCAACAACATATTTTTGAAGAATTTTACTACATTTCCGGGTCAACGCTCTTTTATTACTGTTGAGAAGGGCCCATGAACTTGAAAATTTGCATGTGAATTGATTTGTTCATTATCTGCTTGCATGCAAACTTTCAGGTGTCTGTTCAAAGTAGTTTTTAAGTTATAGTATTGTAAAACTTCTGTACCTCTAAGAAATAGCGTTAAAAGCGGCTATTTACACTGCAGTTTAGAACATGTTTTACTACATTTACGGAAAATGCTCTGAAAGTAGTGTTTCTTACTTTCGATCCTTTTGAAAATTTGCATGTGATTAGATATGTTATTTATCTATTAGCATGCAAATTTTCAAGTTATTGAGTGAACCATTTCATTAGAAATCACCGCTCAAACATACTGTACCCTTACTTGAATGTACTGCGGATTGTGTCAACAACATATTTTTGAAGAATTTTACTACATTTCCGGGTCAACGCTCTTTAATTACTGTTGAGAACGGCCCATGAACTTGAAAATTTGCATGTGAATTGATTTGTTCATTATCTGCTTGCATGCAAACTTTCAGGTGTCTGTTCAAAGTAGTTTTTAAGTTATAGTATTGTAAAACTTCTGTACCTCTAAGAAATAGCGTTAAAAGCGGCTATTTACACTGCAGTTTAGAACATGTTTTACTACATTTACGGAAAATGCTCTGAAAGTAGTGTTTCTTACTTTCGATCCTTTTGAAAATTTGCATGTGATTAGATATATTATTTATCTATTAGCATGCAAATTTTCAAGTTATTGAGTGAACCATTTCATTAGAAATCACCGCTCAAACATACTGTACCCTTACTTGAATGTACTGCGGATTGTGTCAACAACATATTTTTGAAGAATTTTACTACATTTCCGGGTCAACGCTCTTTAATTACTGTTGAGAACGGCCCATGAACTTGAAAATTTGCATGTGAATTGATTTGTTCATTATCTGCTTGCATGCAAACTTTCAGGTGTCTGTTCAAAGTAGTTTTTAAGTTATAGTATTGTAAAACTTCTGTACCTCTAAGAAATAGCGTTAAAAGCGGCTATTTACACTGCAGTTTAGAACATGTTTTACTACATTTACGGAAAATGCTCTGAAAGTAGTGTTTCTTACTTTCGATCCTTTTGAAAATTTGCATGTGATTAGATATATTATTTATCTATTAGTATGCAAATTTTCAAGTTCCTGGGTGAACCATTTCATTAGAAATCACCGCTCAAACATACTGTACCCTTACTTGAATGTACTGCGGATTATGTCAACAACATATTTTTGAAGAATTTTACTACATTTCCGGGTCAACGCTCTTTAATTACTGTTGAGAACGGCCCATGAACTTGAAAATTTGCATGTGAATTGATTTGTTCATTATCTGCTTGCATGCAAACTTTCAGGTGTCTGTTCAAAGTAGTTTTTAAGTTATAGTATTGTAAAACTTCTGTACCTCTAAGAAATAGCGTTAAAAGCGGCTATTTACACTGCAGTTTAGAACATGTTTTACTACATTTACGGAAAATGCTCTGAAAGTAGTGTTTCTTACTTTCGATCCTTTTGAAAATTTGCATGTGATTAGATATATTATTTATCTATTAGTATGCAAATTTTCAAGTTCCTGGGTGAACCATTTCATTAGAAATCACCGCTCAAACATACTGTACCCTTACTTGAATGTACTGCGGATTGTGTCAACAACATATTTTTGAAGAATTTTACTACATTTCCGGGTCAACGCTCTTTAATTACTGTTGAGAACGGCCCATGAACTTGAAAATTTGCATGTGAATTGATTTGTTCATTATCTGCTTGCATGCAAACTTTCAGGTGTCTGTTCAAAGTAGTTTTTAAGTTATAGTATTGTAAAACTTCTGTACCTCTAAGAAATAGCGTTAAAAGCGGCTATTTACACTGCAGTTTAGAACATGTTTTACTACATTTACGGAAAATGCTCTGAAAGTAGTGTTTCTTACTTTCGATCCTTTTGAAAATTTGCATGTGATTAGATATATTATTTATCTATTAGCATGCAAATTTTCAAGTTATTGAGTGAACCATTTCATTAGAAATCACCGCTCAAACATACTGTACCCTTACTTGAATGTACTGCGGATTGTGTCAACAACATATTTTTGAAGAATTTTACTACATTTCCGGGTCAACGCTCTTTAATTACTGTTGAGAACGGCCCATGAACTTGAAAATTTGCATGTGAATTGATTTGTTCATTATCTGCTTGCATGCAAACTTTCAGGTGTCTGTTCAAAGTAGTTTTTAAGTTATAGTATTGTAAAACTTCTGTACCTCTAAGAAATAGCGTTAAAAGCGGCTATTTACACTGCAGTTTAGAACATGTTTTACTACATTTACGGAAAATGCTCTGAAAGTAGTGTTTCTTACTTTCGATCCTTTTGAAAATTTGCATGTGATTAGATATATTATTTATCTATTAGTATGCAAATTTTCAAGTTCCTGGGTGAACCATTTCATTAGAAATCACCGCTCAAACATACTGTACCCTTACTTGAATGTACTGCGGATTATGTCAACAACATATTTTTGAAGAATTTTACTACATTTCCGGGTCAACGCTCTTTAATTACTGTTGAGAACGGCCCATGAACTTGAAAATTTGCATGTGAATTGATTTGTTCATTATCTGCTTGCATGCAAACTTTCAGGTGTCTGTTCAAAGTAGTTTTTAAGTTATAGTATTGTAAAACTTCTGTACCTCTAAGAAATAGCGTTAAAAGCGGCTATTTACACTGCAGTTTAGAACATGTTTTACTACATTTACGGAAAATGCTCTGAAAGTAGTGTTTCTTACTTTCGATCCTTTTGAAAATTTGCATGTAATTAGATATATTATTTATCTATTAGTATGCAAATTTTCAAGTTCCTGGGTGAACCATTTCATTAGAAATCACCGCTCAAACATACTGTACCCTTACTTGAATGTACTGCGGATTGTGTCAACAACATATTTTTGAAGAATTTTACTACATTTCCGGGTCAACGCTCTTTTATTACTGTTGAGAAGGGCCCATGAACTTGAAAATTTGCATGTGAATTGATTTGTTCATTATCTGCTTGCATGCAAACTTTCAGGTGTCTGTTCAAAGTAGTTTTTAAGTTATAGTATTGTAAAACTTCTGTACCTCTAAGAAATAGCGTTAAAAGCGGCTATTTACACTGCAGTTTAGAACATGTTTTACTACATTTACGGAAAATGCTCTGAAAGTAGTGTTTCTTACTTTCGATCCTTTTGAAAATTTGCATGTGATTAGATATGTTATTTATCTATTAGCATGCAAATTTTCAAGTTCCTGGGTGAACCATTTCATTAGAAATCACCGCTCAAACATACTGTACCCTTACTTGAATGTACTGCGGATTGTGTCAACAACATATTTTTGAAGAATTTTACTACATTTCCGGGTCAACGCTCTTTAATTACTGTTGAGAACGGCCCATGAACTTGAAAATTTGCATGTGAATTGATTTGTTCATTATCTGCTTGCATGCAAACTTTCAGGTGTCTGTTCAAAGTAGTTTTTAAGTTATAGTATTGTAAAACTTCTGTACCTCTAAGAAATAGCGTTAAAAGCGGCTATTTACACTGCAGTTTAGAACATGTTTTACTACATTTACGGAAAATGCTCTGAAAGTAGTGTTTCTTACTTTCGATCCTTTTGAAAATTTGCATGTGATTAGATATGTTATTTATCTATTAGCATGCAAATTTTCAAGTTCCCGGGTGAACCATTTCATTAGAAATCACCGCTCAAACATACTGTACCCTTACTTGAATGTACTGCGGATTGTGTCAACAACATATTTTTGAAGAATTTTACTACATTTCCGGGTCAACGCTCTTTAATTACTGTTGAGAACGGCCCATGAACTTGAAAATTTGCATGTGAATTGATTTGTTCATTATCTGCTTGCATGCAAACTTTCAGGTGTCTGTTCAAAGTAGTTTTTAAGTTATAGTATTGTAAAACTTCTGTACCTCTAAGAAATAGCGTTAAAAGCGGCTATTTACACTGCAGTTTAGAACATGTTTTACTACATTTACGGAAAATGCTCTGAAAGTAGTGTTTCTTACTTTCGATCCTTTTGAAAATTTGCATGTGATTAGATATATTATTTATCTATTAGTATGCAAATTTTCAAGTTCCTGGGTGAACCATTTCATTAGAAATCACCGCTCAAACATACTGTACCCTTACTTGAATGTACTGCGGATTGTGTCAACAACATATTTTTGAAGAATTTTACTACATTTCCGGGTCAACGCTCTTTAATTACTGTTGAGAACGGCCCATGAACTTGAAAATTTGCATGTGAATTGATTTGTTCATTATCTGCTTGCATGCAAACTTTCAGGTGTCTGTTCAAAGTAGTTTTTAAGTTATAGTATTGTAAAACTTCTGTACCTCTAAGAAATAGCGTTAAAAGCGGCTATTTACACTGCAGTTTAGAACATGTTTTACTACATTTACGGAAAATGCTCTGAAAGTAGTGTTTCTTACTTTCGATCCTTTTGAAAATTTGCATGTGATTAGATATATTATTTATCTATTAGTATGCAAATTTTCAAGTTCCTGGGTGAACCATTTCATTAGAAATCACCGCTCAAACATACTGTACCCTTACTTGAATGTACTGCGGATTGTGTCAACAACATATTTTTGAAGAATTTTACTACATTTCCGGGTCAACGCTCTTTAATTACTGTTGAGAACGGCCCATGAACTTGAAAATTTGCATGTGAATTGATTTGTTCATTATCTGCTTGCATGCAAACTTTCAGGTGTCTGTTCAAAGTAGTTTTTAAGTTATAGTATTGTAAAACTTCTGTACCTCTAAGAAATAGCGTTAAAAGCGGCTATTTACACTGCAGTTTAGAACATGTTTTACTACATTTACGGAAAATGCTCTGAAAGTAGTGTTTCTTACTTTCGATCCTTTTGAAAATTTGCATGTGATTAGATATATTATTTATCTATTAGTATGCAAATTTTCAAGTTCCTGGGTGAACCATTTCATTAGAAATCACCGCTCAAACATACTGTACCCTTACTTGAATGTACTGCGGATTGTGTCAACAACATATTTTTGAAGAATTTTACTACATTTCCGGGTCAACGCTCTTTAATTACTGTTGAGAACGGCCCATGAACTTGAAAATTTGCATGTGAATTGATTTGTTCATTATCTGCTTGCATGCAAACTTTCAGGTGTCTGTTCAAAGTAGTTTTTAAGTTATAGTATTGTAAAACTTCTGTACCTCTAAGAAATAGCGTTAAAAGCGGCTATTTACACTGCAGTTTAGAACATGTTTTACTACATTTACGGAAAATGCTCTGAAAGTAGTGTTTCTTACTTTCGATCCTTTTGAAAATTTGCATGTGATTAGATATATTATTTATCTATTAGTATGCAAATTTTCAAGTTCCTGGGTGAACCATTTCATTAGAAATCACCGCTCAAACATACTGTACCCTTACTTGAATGTACTGCGGATTGTGTCAACAACATATTTTTGAAGAATTTTACTACATTTCCGGGTCAACGCTCTTTAATTACTGTTGAGAACGGCCCATGAACTTGAAAATTTGCATGTGAATTGATTTGTTCATTATCTGCTTGCATGCAAACTTTCAGGTGTCTGTTCAAAGTAGTTTTTAAGTTATAGTATTGTAAAACTTCTGTACCTCTAAGAAATAGCGTTAAAAGCGGCTATTTACACTGCAGTTTAGAACATGTTTTACTACATTTACGGAAAATGCTCTGAAAGTAGTGTTTCTTACTTTCGATCCTTTTGAAAATTTGCATGTGATTAGATATCTTATTTATCTATTAGTATGCAAATTTTCAAGTTCCCGGGTGAACCATTTCATTAGAAATCACCGCTCAAACATACTGTACCCTTACTTGAATGTACTGCGGATTGTGTCAACAACATATTTTTGAAGAATTTTACTACATTTCCGGGTCAACGCTCTTTAATTACTGTTGTGAACGGCCCATGAACTTGAAAATTTGCATGTGAATTGATTTGTTCATTATCTGCTTGCATGCAAACTTTCAGGTGTCTGTTCAAAGTAGTTTTTAAGTTATAGTATTGTAAAACTTCTGTACCTCTAAGAAATAGCGTTAAAAGCGGCTATTTACACTGCAGTTTAGAACATGTTTTACTACATTTACGGAAAATGCTCTGAAAGTAGTGTTTCTTACTTTCGATCCTTTTGAAAATTTGCATGTGATTAGATATATTATTTATCTATTAGTATGCAAATTTTCAAGTTCCTGGGTGAACCATTTCATTAGAAATCACCGCTCAAACATACTGTACCCTTACTTGAATGTACTGCGGATTGTGTCAACAACATATTTTTGAAGAATTTTACTACATTTCCGGGTCAACGCTCTTTAATTACTGTTGAGAACGGCCCATGAACTTGAAAATTTGCATGTGAATTGATTTGTTCATTATCTGCTTGCATGCAAACTTTCAGGTGTCTGTTCAAAGTAGTTTTTAAGTTATAGTATTGTAAAACTTCTGTACCTCTAAGAAATAGCGTTAAAAGCGGCTATTTACACTGCAGTTTAGAACATGTTTTACTACATTTACGGAAAATGCTCTGAAAGTAGTGTTTCTTACTTTCGATCCTTTTGAAAATTTGCATGTGATTAGATATATTATTTATCTATTAGTATGCAAATTTTCAAGTTCCTGGGTGAACCATTTCATTAGAAATCACCGCTCAAACATACTGTACCCTTACTTGAATGTACTGCGGATTGTGTCAACAACATATTTTTGAAGAATTTTACTACATTTCCGGGTCAACGCTCTTTAATTACTGTTGAGAACGGCCCATGAACTTGAAAATTTGCATGTGAATTGATTTGTTCATTATCTGCTTTCATGCAAACTTTCAGGTGTCTGTTCAAAGTAGTTTTTAAGTTATAGTATTGGAAAACTTCTGTACCTCTAAGAAATAGCGTTAAAAGCGGCTATTTACACTGCAGTTTAGAACATGTTTTACTACATTTACGGAAAATGCTCTGAAAGTAGTGTTTCTTACTTTTGATCCTTTTGAAAATTTGCATGTGACTAGATATACTATTTATCTATTAGTATGCAAATTTTCAAGTTCCCGGGTGAACCATTTCATTAGAAATCACCGCTTCAAACATACTGTACCCTTACTTGAATGTACTGCGGATTGTGTCAACAACATATTTTTGAAGAATTTTACTACATTTCCGGGTCAACGCTCTTTAATTACTGTTGTGAACGGCCCATGAACTTGAAAATTTGCATGTGAATTGATTTGTTCATTATCTGCTTGCATGCAAACTTTCAGGTGTCTGTTCAAAGTAGTTTTTAAGTTATAGTATTGTAAAACTTCTGTACCTCTAAGAAATAGCGTTAAAAGCGGCTATTTACACTGCAGTTTAGAACATGTTTTACTACATTTACGGAAAATGCTCTGAAAGTAGTGTTTCTTACTTTCGATCCTTTTGAAAATTTGCATGTGATTAGATATAATACTTATCTATTAGTATAAAAATTTTCAAGTTCTTCAGTGAACAATTTCATTAGAAATCACCGCTCAAACATACTGTACCCTTACTTGAATGTACTGCGGATTGTGTCAACAACATATTTTTGAAGAATTTTACTACATTTCCGGGTCAACGCTCTTTAATTACTGTTGAGAACGGCCCATGAACTTGAAAATTTGCATGTGAATTGATTTGTTCATTATCTGCTTGCATGCAAACTTTCAGGTGTCTGTTCAAAGTAGTTTTTAAGTTATAGTATTGTAAAACTTCTGTACCTCTAAGAAATAGCGTTAAAAGCGGCTATTTACACTGCAGTTTAGAACATGTTTTACTACATTTACGGAAAATGCTCTGAAAGTAGTGTTTCTTACTTTCGATCCTTTTGAAAATTTGCATGTGATTAGATATGTTATTTATCTATTAGTATGCAAATTCTTAAGTTATTGAGTGAACCATTTCATTAGAAATCACCGCTCAAACATACTGTACCCTTACTAGTATGTACTGCGGATTGTGTCAACAACATATTTTTGAAGAATTTTACTACATTTCCGGGTCAACGCTCTTTAATTACTGTTGTGAACGGCCCATGAACTTGAAAATTTGCATGTAAATTGATTTGTTCATTATCTGCTAGCATGCAAACTTTCAGGTGTCTGTTCAAAGTAGTTTTTAAGTTATAGTATTGGAAAACTTCTGTACCTCTAAGAAATAGCGTTAAAAGCGGCTATTTACACTGCAGTTTAGAACATGTTTTACAACAATTACGGAAAATGCTCTGAAAGTAGTGTTTCTTACTTTCGATCCTTTTGAAAATTTGCATGTGATTAGATATAATACGTATCTATTAGCATGCAAATTTTCAAGTTATTGAGTGAACCATTTCATTAGAAATCACCGCTCAAACATACTGTACCCTTACTTGAATGTACTGCGGATTGTGTCAACAACATATTTTTGAAGAATTTTACTACATTTCCGGGTCAACGCTCTTTAATTACTGTTGAGAACGGCCCCTGAACTTGAAAATTTGCATGTAAATTGATTTGTTCATTATCTGCTTCCATGCAAACTTTCAGGTGTCTGTTCAAAGTAGTTTTTAAGTTATAGTATTGTAAAACTTCTGTACCTCTAAGAAATAGCGTTACAAGCGGTCCTTGACACTGAAGTTTAGAACATGTTTTACTACATTTACGGAAAATGCTCTGAAAGTAGTGTTTCTTACTTTCGATCCTTTTGAAAATTTGCATGTGATTAGATATATTATTTATCTATTAGTATGGAAATTTTCAAGTTCCTGGGTGAACCATTTCATTAGAAATCACCGCTCAAACATACTGTACCCTTACTTGAATGTACTGCGGATTGTGTCAACAACATATTTTTGAAGAATTTTAATACATTTCCGGGTCAGCGCTCTCTAATTACTGTTGCGAACAAGCCATGAACTTGAAAATTTGCATGTGACTAAATATGTTTATGATCTGGCAGGATGCAAACTTTCAAGTGTCTATTCAAAGTAATTTTTAATCTATTGTACTGTAAAACATCTGTACCCCTAAAATATAGCGTTAAAAGCGGCCCTTGACACTGAAGTTTAGAACAGATTTTACGACATTTACGGCAAATGCTCTCAAATTAGTGTTTCTTACATTCTATTTCTTTTGGGAAATTTGCATGTTATTAGTTTCCTTAATAACTGTGGGTAAGGACTTGTATTTTTAAGGCTTCAGAATTCGGTTCTTCACCTTTTTTCTTCAATGTACCACACGGCGTTCTTGATACATACAAAGCTTCTCATTGAAGAAATTGTTTTAGTTGACCGCTGCTAGATCTAAGCCACCTGTTTGGTTGTCACTTTAACGATTTCAATAAACCAGAAAGTTGTAACTTGAAAGGCTCCCATTCATGGTGATTTACGACTTTGACATTCTTTTAACGTCCAAAACATGCAACCAAATCCCATTGTTTATTACCTCTCCACATGAGCAGACATGACTCTCTGGTAGAATAACCTTGGAAGAGCAATAAATTTTCTCCCTAGAAGGCCAAAAGCGCGCTTAAATCTATGGCATATTAAGGACAGGGGCCCATACGTCGGGCAAAATATGCCATCAAAATGTGTTTGTTAATCACTTAGATCACCTAATTGTGGTAATTTTTACATCACCCTATGACATGTTCTCCCTGCACACACAAAATTACTTTTATAATATGATTCCTGAAATGTTTTAGAAATTTGAAATTTTGAGATGCAAAGATATTCTGAAAACATTTTCTCGGACTATTCATATTTAAGTAATATTTGAAACTATGTTCAATTTCAAAAAGTATTAGAAAAATATTCAAAACAGTGTAAGTCATTGATTTTTGCTGAAAAATAAATCAATTCAATCCTTAATTTTCCTGTTACCATCACACTCTTAGGATACAATAATTAACGCAGTGGTTTTGGCATTTATTTCCTTGACAAGCTCAAAATCTCATCATTTCTGCCCTGAGTTTTTCTCAGACTGGTATTAAGATCATTATTAATAGGCTCCCTCTTTAAAATATCATCTATTTAATCTCTTAACTTTTCAACGGACATACGCCGTAACGAGCTATTCCATGTCCTCTTATCCACCCCCTCCGAAAAAAGCCTGTTTAGGTTAATATTTCAATGAAACATTTAAACCCAGGGGTTATATCCATCATCTTGTAACATAGGAACATATGATCCGAGAATAAATTTAGTAGCAATAACTTTAGAGAAAACATAATTTGTATCAGTTACGAGTTAAAACACATAGGCCGTGGTCTGTGGCTTCATCTGCCCGGGCTCTGCAATGGGGCATTATATGCCATCTCAGTGGTTAACTATTGAACCTTCAAGTAAACGTATGACAGCAGAATGAATTGGGACTGTTCCTACATTTCCCCCCAAAACACCCATTTAGGTTAATATTTCGATAAAAACATTTGAACCCAGGGGATATATCCATCATCTTGTAACATAGGAACATTCAAATGAATCCCCAAATTACTTTTGATAAAATAATTTAAGGGAAAACATACCGGTAATTTGTTTCAGTTACGAGTCAAAACACATAGACCGTGGTCTGTGGCTTCATCTGCCCGGGCTCTGAAATGGGGCATTATATGCCATCTCAGTGGTTAACTATTGAACCTTCAAGTAAACGCATGACGGCAAAATGAATTTGGACAATCCTTAACTTCCCGTTCGACTGTTCCATGTTAATCATTTTATATCTAAAACTTATACTTCACAAGAAATGAAGGAAAACTAGCCTAAATTTCGCTGTTCGGAAAACTGTAGATATTTGGACTGAAACAGTCAAAGGGCACAGTCTGTGGCAGTTACCCCCTAGAACAAACCAAAGTGGATATTCAGCTCATTAGCTCTTTCAAATTTCAGAAATATTGATAAGAATTTATTCAGCCCCTTTACCCATCGGCTGAGTACTTTTTGAAAATTCTTTAAATAGCCACCCCCAGTTGTTAAATACTAATTTAAAAGATTTAACTAAGTCACTCTCTACTACAGAGTGAAAACTGTGAATTCACTCCGTTGACTGTTTGAAGTATAAGTTCACGCCACAAAGAGTGAAATTCACTCCTAGAAGTGTGAAATTCACACCAAAAGAGCGAAGTACCTACAATAATCACTGTAGGACCTCTTTCACTCTTTTTGGAGTAATTGCTACTCATCTTCCAGTCAATTAATACTTTAATTGAGTGAACTCAGAGTTTTTACTCTATCTCTTTTACATTTAGAGAGTATGTCATCAACTCGCAGAGGCTTTTTTCTATTTTGATCTAATAGTGCACTAAAGTTCACATTAGGTTCCTGAATTTTTTTAAAAAGTTTACCACCGAGGTGGAGAGGTTCCCCAACTAGGCCATCCCCAAGTATAGCGATTAGAAATTACGTTCACTTTTGTCTATATTTCCTGTAATTCCGGCAATTTAGTAGGCCTTTAAGTATTAAGATACTATGGATATTGGAAACGCCCAGAGAATTACAACGCACGCACCAGGACACTGTAGGCTTAGTCGCATTTAATTTTTAATTAACATAAACTACTCATATGCTTAATAAGTATCCCGACATGAAAATAACAATATGACGTCGGACGCATTTGCAGATATAAAATGACAATTATTACAGTGATAAAACCTACACTACCTACTGAAAAAATGAATGTTTCCTTGCGACTTTCAGTATAACTTATGAAAAGAGAAAGTTGTTGCAAAAAGTTTGTGTGTATGGAGGGGGTATTTGTATTATGCCCTCTAATTAAAAAGTGAAAGGGACAAGTCCCCCCTCCCTCACCCTCCGAGTGTATGTATATATCTATGATCAGTACTTTATATGGTAAAGTTGGAGTCGCTCCTGTCCTACCCCCCTTTTACAATTCCCCGGACGAAAACTTTTTTAATTGTTCTTGCCTTAAGTTATATTTTTCGAATAAAATATTGAATACTGTCGTGCAGTCCAACGATGATTTCCTTGATTTTAGAGGGCGCAATAAAACTTTGATGTAAGTAGACCCACCGCAACAGTAACTATATGGGAGATTTATTTTTTCTTCTTATATTAATTTTTGTTTTAACCAGTTCACACCGAGACTTGGAAAGATATGTAATCGAAAGATAAAATTTCAATGCTCATTCCCAGGTAAAAGATAATTTTTATACTCTTTTATTGGAACGTGATTTCGGTTAAATAAAATGGAGTCTTGAAGACGTGAAAGAGGCCGAACGGTGCCTTGTCCAACAGGGCATATATAACCAGTGAAGCACGCCCTCGATTTAGAAACTTAGACAAAAGTGCCGCAGAATCTAGAATTTAATAAAAAGGTCATAATTAGGTCCAAACTAGGCCGAAGTTGCTGAAACTTATGTATGGTTCAGCAATAAACACTATACAACGATCGTCATCCTTTTTTCCGCTCAATTTTGACTTTTTTTGCGTTTTTCAGCAAAATCGTATTTTTTCAAAAAACTGTGTTTTTGGTGGTTTTTCTTCAATAACTTCGTATTCTCAAGAGCTATGAATCTAATTTTTGGGCAGCATACGCAGCAACTTATGGGCATTCTGGTCATAGGTGTTAAATGCTTCATTAAATTCAAGAAATGCTTATATTTTCCACAAACATGATGAATTCGGGAAAACAGGGCTTAATTAGCCAAAAAAGTAGCTTGAAAAATACCGTCCGGGAAAATCGTTTCCTGAAAAATATGGGCTTCAGAAACACACGAAATTTTTAGGGAACTTTCCTGACACATATATCTATTAGTCTGGGCAAGAAAATTAATAGTCTAGCCCAAAACAGATAAAATACAGCAAAAACAAAATTGGTGAGTTTTGTGAAAAAACGGTCTTTTTCATTTCACGACAGACCTACCTGCATTTTTCGGGTTCAAGAGGCCTTTTTTAGAATTTTCTGAAAGATAAAAGGTCGATGACCTGCGATGACCTTGCGATGACTGATAATGACCTTGAACTCTTATGGTCTTTCCAAAGTTTGGGCTAAAAATATTAAAAATTGACAATTTTACAAGCCCGAGGGCATAATATGCCATTTTTTTCTAGTCATTGGACTGGCATATTTTGCCCTTTTGAACTTATCGCCGTAACCAACACTGAATTTAAGCTATCTGCTAAAATTTGAAGAGAAAATTAGCATTTAAATTCAACATCTACTTTGTGAGAATAGTAAAAAGTGTCGAATATGCAAGCAATATTAGAGTTGAAGTAAAACTGTACATATACACTCTAGCTGAAGGTAAAGGAGCGTGAGGGGGGCATATTATAACGGATTGACAATTGAAATGCCTTTGAAAAATGTTGGTAAACAGTTAATTACCCTCCATCAAAGTCGACCAATAAAATTATGACAATATTTAAATTTCCAATTGCTTCAAGTCTGTATGTGCTGCACTCTAAAATTGTGTTGAATGTAAAAGGAATGTTATCAAAGAGGAATAAAAAAGTTAATCTAATGATATATTTAAATAGATTGATCTCGGAACGGGTTGGAGTTGATTTAATTTTTTTCCCCTTATCTTATCAGATTTTCGAAGAGAATTTCTATTCATTTCCTCTATAAAGAGATTAGTTTCAGAGTGCGTTAATCATGCAATTGTATCTCATGATTTTCAGTTTTAAATATTTCTATAAAAAATAGGTCTATATCTTTTAGCTTTTTTAATTAATATGGGCTACTCCTTTTTTGTTTCTCAATGTAAAACCTGTCATACTCCTACACGCTCAAGGGCAAAAAGAAAGTCCCCCAGTGGAGCCTAACCTTACCCCTCCCCATCTGCGTTCTTTTGAGAAATTCGGCATGACAATGAAGGAAAGGGGGAAAGGAAAGAACATTTCCAGAAAATCACGTTAATCGGTACTCTTTAAACTATATTTATGATTTCTTGATAGAACAATTGCGTCGGAAAGAGTGTAATTTTACTGGTAATGTGTTTTCCCGTGGTTATTTTAGATTAGAAGGATAAAAAGGGGGTTTTATGGTAGGCTTAGTACAATACAGGCAGCAGGATTTACTAATTTAATGTAAAATATGAAGAAAAAACTTTTTCAGAGGTTGAATGATTGAAAATAATAGCGAAACATCTCAAGTTTATATTAAAACTCCTTTCGTTTGCTCTTAAAGTGAACACAAAGTTTCAGAATCAGGAAAAACGGATGCCCCGCGACAAAGGCATAATATGCCAAATCTGTGGCAAAGTGCCCAAACTTTCTTAAAATTTTCGGAGGGCATATTATGCCCTTGTTGCGGATGAGGCGGAAAGGCTAGGGCCAAGGCCAAGTCCCGATCAGCAAGGGCCGGACTTCAGTTCCCCGTGGGACGTGTACACAGATTCCTCCGCAAGGGAAACTACGCACAGAGAATCGGAGCTGGTGCCCCCGTGTACCTGGCTGCAGTTTTGGAGTACCTGGCTGCTGAAATCCTCGAGTTGGCTGGCAACGCCGCCCGTGACAACAAGAAGACCAGGATCATCCCCCGTCACCTCCAGTTGGCCATCCGCAACGACGAGGAATTGAACAAACTTCTCAGCGGCGTCACCATCGCACAGGGAGGTGTCCTGCCCAACATCCAGGCTGTCCTTCTCCCCAAGAAGACCGCCAGCGGAAAGAAGGCGTAAATGGGCCCACTGCGGTGAACCATCTTCGAAACCAAACGGCTCTTTTGAGGGCCATCAATTATTCCCGAGGGGGAAGGCTTCTCAGTTCTCTGTCAAACATGCTTTTGTCCGTGTCCTTTTTGTTTCTATTAATTTTCTTTTTTTTAAATTAATTAATTAATTGAGGTGTTTTGTAGGCTATCACTTTGCAGGCACTCATCGGGGCCATTAAGGGAAACAGGACGGGCTATAATTACCATTAGTGCTTTATATCATTTCCAACATTCCCACAAAGAATCCTGCTTCCCCTGGGTGGGGCCCACCTCGTCTAAGAGAAAAGAAGAAAAAGACAGAAAATGGCAAACAGAGTACCGCATGCGTTAAGTAAAAAAAGTAGACGTTACTTCGTTGAATAAGAACAGACCACGCGCTTTTAATTATGACGACAATTTTTCCGCGCCCCCATATTCTCGTAAATAAAGCGCCCTGCCCCCACGGATGAAATGGGGCGCTTGGCTGGGTGGGGCGTTGTGTCAATTGAATACTGCGTGCCACGCTTTCATTATCAAATGACGGGTTCTTTGACAGTTGCATGTCACCCGATGGTCGGTGAATGGGGTCATGATGTTACGCCATTCGCCAGCGCTACTTTAATATGGACGGAACTGACAGTGGGGTGGGGTTGGTGGGTGCGGGTAAAACACTAACTTCAAGCTCCAGGCTTTTATACCGTATGATATTCGTATTCTTGAACAGTCTTCCGGCTCATCGTTTCTACCAACACCACATGCGCGCTGGGGATACTGCCGGGCGCCCTCTTCAGGTCCACCCCCGGGTGGAGAGTGCACCCACCATTTATTTCACTAAAATTCAGGAGAGCTACCTATTCACGTTCTATTGACCCAACCCCAAAAAAGTTATGCGGTCTTCTATGTGGTGGCGTTTAGGGCTTCATTGGCGGCGGATTGGATGGGAGGAGGGGTTCGTTCGGGCTTATTTGTGGAAGGGGGCGCGCATTATTTCATAACCGGTACGGGAGAACAATTTATATCGTTTACTTCATGTCGGGACTCAAATCAGCACTCGAATCAATCACACTACTTAGGCTATTAATCATTTCATTAATGAGACAGACCACACACAGACACAAAAAAGTAAAACAATAGCATGTTTGACAGAGAACTTGGAGCCGTCTCCCTCGGGATCATCTGATGGCCCTTAAAAGAGCCGTTGTTTTGATGACGTCACGTCCGGTGACAGTCTAAGCACGTTCGCCACGGATGCGGCGGGCCAGCTGGATGTCCTTGGGCATGATGGTGACACGCTTGGCGTGGATGGCGCACAGGTTGGTGTCTTCGAAGAGGCCGACGAGGTAGGCTTCGCTGGCTTCCTGGAGGGCCATGACGGCGGAGCTCTGGAATCGCAGCTCGGTCTTGAAGTCCTGGGCGATCTCGCGGACGAGGCGCTGGAAGGGCAGCTTGCGGATCAGAAGCTCGGTGCTCTTCTGGTACCGACGGATCTCACGGAGGGCGACTGTGCCGGGCCTGTAACGATGGGGCTTCTTGACTCCTCCGGTGGCTGGGGCACTCTTACGTGCTGCCTTGGTGGCCAACTGTTTGCGTGGAGCCTTTCCTCCGGTAGATTTACGGGCGGTTTGCTTGGTACGAGCCATGCTTGATAATGTCTTCTTCTTCTAGTTACGTGTACTCTCGATTCGAGTCAATCACGATGTAATACAAATCCAAACACCGCTAAGCCCCTTTATTCAATCCAGTACAGCAAATTGTACAATACACACGTACAGCGTTGAGCTACACACAGTCTCATGCGAGCCGACTTCAAAGAACCCGCTGTTGACACTTTCCTCTGCGCTGATTGGCTGATTTAGGCCTTGCATCAAAGTCACTACTCTTAACGGTACCGGCCAATTTTTAACTCCCAAAAATAAGAAAATGACAACTCTTCGTCACCCGAAACTCACATAACCTTTAAGTTCGGTGCAAAATCTCCCTTAAAATGTAAAAAAGAACTACTGGCATGCTACCACAATCTTATTTTTCCAATATGAAGGCCTTTGAGCTTGATTTTTGCTCGGATCCTGGTGCAGCATGAGAGATGCTCTCGGCGGTCAGGTTTGAAGGGGATGACGTCACGGCACCGTTATTCGGCAAAGTGTACACACTGAGCCTATGATAAAGATTCGCCTGCTTCGGTTATGCTTATAATGTGTGTGTGCTGACAATTTTTTAGCATACTGATTCTTGTGATCAACCGAGCACAAACTATCAAGCAACGAGCAACATGTCTGGACGTGGTAAAGGAGGAAAGGGACTTGGAAAGGGAGGCGCCAAGCGTCACCGCAAGGTTCTGCGTGATAACATCCAGGGTATCACCAAGCCAGCCATCCGTCGTCTGGCCCGACGTGGTGGAGTCAAACGTATCTCAGGGCTCATCTATGAAGAGACCCGTGGTGTACTGAAGGTCTTCTTGGAAAACGTCATCCGTGATGCCGTCACCTACTGCGAGCACGCCAAGAGGAAGACCGTCACCGCCATGGACGTCGTGTACGCCTTGAAACGCCAGGGACGTACCCTCTACGGATTCGGGGGCTAGATACACCATCCCCAGACGGTCTGGAGACATAAACCAACGGCTCTTTTAAGGGCCATCAGATTCCTCAGAAAGAGCGGCTACCTGTTCTCTCTCAAACATGCTTTGTCTTGTGTTTCTTTTTTAATGTCTAAAGTAGTTAAGATATTCATTAATTTGGGGCAGCTACCAATAATAATTTTCTGACGGTAATAACACCAGTGAGCGCTCCGCTTGTCTATATCCCCTTCCCGGCACGCACTGTCACTTCATTCGGCCAAGTTGAAAGTCTGTCAGTGGCCCCCTCCCCTTATATGAATGTCCCTGTGTCCTGCCCAGTGCTGTTCCCTGTTTGTCATGGAACCTTTTCGTTTTTCACAGCGGTACACGGCGGTGCCGTGTGGGCGGAGGGAGGGGGCGCCTATCATTACCCGGTCCATTTTAGATCCCGTAGAGGTCAGTATGATTTCTGCAGAGTCCGTCCTTGACCCCTGCCCCTTTATTACCGTACGTGCAGTTGGCTGGTGATCGAGAAAAGTGCTCCATTAAGCCGGCTCCCCCACCTATGTCCTGCCGTCATAATCGCAGTGTGTGTTTTCGCTCTGACAATGTCACTGTTTGATATGCGCGTGTCTGGAGGGTCGGTGTGTTTCCAACATGGTGAAATCGTACGTGCACATGAAGGGCGTTAATCCGACACTGAAGAAGTAAACCCAAGTTAGAAATAGAATAGAGGCGAGCACGAGAGTAATAACACGCATTGATAACCCCTGTATGGTCCAACGTTACCCCCGCCCTGAATTCATATACCCTCCCCCCTCCCGAAATAAAAGATGAGGCATTTATTTTTAAGTCTGAGCACGCTACACGGGTTCGTCCATGCACTGCTTGAAACATTCTGTGTCGGGGAAGGGGGCACGGCCCACATGAACTGAGCACCAAGTCGCGCGCATATGGTTGACACGCTGACGGGATCTTCCAGTGCCATTGTTTGGATGGGTACCTTCATGGGAAATAATGCTACTGCTGTGGGGATGAGCGCGACTTACGTGAAGTGACAGCAGTATCAGATCACGATATGTTTGTTTATCTTTCTTAAATTACGAAATCGATAAATACAGAGATGTATATGTTGCAGAGACAAAATTGCGTGACATTTGTTTTCCGGAAATTGTTGCCTGGACCTGTCATACTGGTATCGGTTATCATATTAAAAAGCAAGCAAGGAAACAAACAAACAAACAAAAACAAACAAACAAACGAAGAAACCAAAAGCAAAAGACCAATAACGATAAAAGTAATCCGTTAATAAAAAGAGAAAAAGTTATGTAAAACATTTTGGGATTTGCTTGGACCGTATATGATTATGTTGTTAATTCTCTGAATCTTGTTTTGAAAAAGGGCTGTCTCTCTGATGAAGCAGACCTTAATTTCATCCAGAATTGGCGGCCAATTGCCCTTCTCAGTGTTGATTGTATAATTGCCTGTAAGTGTCTCTCGCATCAGAAGGCTTTGAAATGATTTAATAAGTAATAATCAATTGTACGGGTTTCCCAAGGGCCGTTTTGTTGGTGAGAATATTGGACTTATTTTATACCTTATTAAGTACACCTGTACAAGAAATATTCCTTTTTTTTCTCTCTCTTTTTTTTTTTATTTTTACTTCATTTTATTTATTTATTTATTCATTTATTTATTTATTTTTTTTATAGACTTTGAAGAAGCGTTTGGTACACTAGAGTGGAACTTTGTCAATGAGTCGCTTTTCTTTTTCTGTTTTGGGCCGTCAATTATTTACCGGGTCAACACTTTTTACTCGAATATTACAAATTGCCTCTCAAACACAGGTCATATATCGAAATCTTTTCGGGTATGAAGTTTCAAGAGGAGTTGGACATAGTTGCCCCTCTAAGCCCGTACATCTTCATTCTTTGTGCGGAAATTGTTAATCTGAAAATCTTCAAAGATGGTTCTATTGAAAGTGTTAACATCCCCGCCATGAGAGATATAACTCCTGTTGGTAAAATTGTCATCCTTAAAGCATTTGCAATCTCTCAATTTGTGTTTCTGTTAGCCGTTTCACCAAATCGTAGAAATAATGTTATTTTTGTTTTTTCTGAAGTCACTCTGATCCATGTTTGTTTGTTTTTTCTTTTTTTTTTTTTTTGTTTTGTTTTCTTGTTTGTTACTTTGTTTTTTTCTTCTCTTTTGGTTTTCTTTTTTTTTACATTCAATGCAAAGTATTATATTCACACATGTAGGCAAAGTAACACATTCCCTGATTTTACTGAATTTTCGTAAAAATGTAATGCTACATTATTGATTGGCTCTTATATTCAGAAAAGAAAAAAAAAAAAAAAGGGGGGGGGAGGGGGGTGGGGGGAAGAGGAAGAAGTAAGTACTTAACCTAATTTAACGATGAACTGATTATACCCTAAAGTGAATACTTAATGTTTTATCATGTTTAGGTATGTTATTTATGTATGTCGGAAACATATTTCTATTCTGTGCTATAAGGTTCTTCTTTTCGTAACGCGTGTGAATGACAATGCTGTCACTTAATTGTGTTAGACTATTCGGAAATGTGTATATAATTAATGAAATTGAAATACAATGAATAATCAACGGAGAGAGAGAGAGAAGAAACCTTGTAAAGTACCGCAATAGTTGTTACTACTTTCGAAGGGCTCCCAAATAAGAATTAACGCCTAAAATATGCAGCCCGCAAGGAAATTTATGCAGTCAGCTCACGGTGTGGAAGATGATACCTTCCACCACAACCATCCCCCCCCGCCACATTTCTTGACATTGTGTATGTGTTTTGTTTTTCTGTGGTCATTATTAATACCGTATTATGATCTCGTGAATCGGTTTATTTGTTACTTTTGTAATTGACCATTATTTTATTTGTTTAACGTATGAGTACGGATGAAGTCCATCATGAAGAGACAATAGTAAGTAGTATTGTTTCAACATTTTTCCGAATCGTCATTCTGCATCATATTTACGCCTAAATTTTACTTACCCAAAACTCGCTGTGAATGTCTGTGCCAAAAATGACTTTATAATAATGACCGTAACAATTAATGATGAACATAACCAACCATTTGATAATCGGAAAATCGTGAGAAATGATTAATCCTCTTTTTGTTTTCTTTCTGCCTTTTTTTTTTTTTTGTTTTGTTTTTTGTTTTGGTTTTTGGGGAGTTTACATAGAAACTTCATTTAAGATTTACATCGTGTACAGTGCAGTCTTTTTTTAAATCGATGTAAAACTTCATGCAATTTGTTGTACAAGTTTACACATATAATGTTTGAACGTGAGATAACTGTTTCGTGTTATTATTGGATTTGTTACCTTAGTTTGATTAGTCGTTTTTACTCAGATATGTTATATATTTGTTATTGGAAGAAATAAATTGAATTGAAATTGACAATATGTTAAATGTACGCACAAGGGTAAATGAGATGGTAAATTTGATTGGTTGTATTTCATGTATTTTTGACATGTCATCGACATTCAAAGTTTTTGTCATGAAAGAGATGTTACGTTTATGTATCAATGTTTTGTTTTTGATATGCAAAGTAACCCCCCCCCCCCAAAAAAAAAAAGTAAAAAAAAAAAGAAAAAAAAGAAAGGGGGGTCCTTTTGTTCGTTGTTCTTGTTTCTTTGTTTGTTTGTTATTCTTTGTTCGTTCCTTCGTTGGTTAGTTAGTTAGTTAGTTAGTTAGTTAGTTAGTTAGTTAGTTAGTTAGTTAGTTAGTTTGTTTGTTTGTTTGTTTGTTGGTTGTATCGTGAAAAGTCATTTCTTTGTGTATCTATTTCTGTGTGGACGGTGGAGTATGAACAAGCGGGATCGCGGGAAATAGTAATTGATACAAGCGCCGTTAATTGGACATTATTATGTAAACGTTTCAAAGTTTAAAAGAAAAAAAAAATTGTGTGTTCTGTTATGAACGATGTTTAATGCACATTTATTGCTGTTTGGAATAAAAAAAAGAAAGAAAAAAGAAAGAAAAAAACACACGTTAATTTTGTGGTGAGTATGTGGATGTTGAAAAACTTGAACAAAGTGTTTATTTTGGTTTGTTGTTGTAGCAGGTACTTGTGTATGTAAATACATTGGCAAAGTTGGCAGCTGTAAAATGGTAACGATTGCAATGAGAAGAATATAAGAATGAGGGGCAAAAATGCCACACCCCCACAAAAAAAGAAAAAGAAAAAAAAAAAGGAAAAGAGAGAGAGAAAAGAAATAGCACATAAATGAAATGGAGAAATAAAGTACAATCGAGAAGTAGTCACTTGTCTGTTACACTTGCATATATTTATAGACGACAAATTCCTATTCTTGAGTTATTTAGACATAGCGCCGCCTCAGAAAATGCAATGAAACGCAACTTTGGGCGATTGACGGTATCTGCTGGTTGGACGACAGGGTACTGTCCACACAGGAAGAGGGAAGGGAGGGGGTTTTCTCGTTAGCATAGGCGCAACGGGATTTTTTTCTATTCATTTATTTGTATTATTTTTATTTTATTTATTTATAATTTTTGTTTGTTTGTGTGGAGGGCAAGAGCAATGTCACCCGAATAATGTCATTATTTATCCTTTCTGGCCCGAATAGACTAACTGTATTTGCCCGAAGTGGGGGACCACTGCCTCTCCAACCCCGCACCCCGTCCCATGCGCCTATGCTCGTGAAAGAATTTTCCAATGGGCGAAGTGGGGAAGTGATGAAGCGGAGGGGTGTTCCGGCGCAAGGGGCGTGGTCGGAACCGATGTTATACAACCCGTGCCGCCCATGACGCCCATGAGAATTGTATTCATTGAAAGGTTATTTTGCTGAAGTTATTGAGAATCCCACCTGCAATTGCTAAAAGTAGGACGGTGGTATTGCGGGTGGGGCTTTGCGCAGTGGGTATGAACGTCTGCGGTTGCTTTTCTTTCTCCCATTGTTTTCCTATGGACTGACATTTTTGCAGCGGCCTTGTTCGCACGCACTATGGGCCCGACTGGCGGTTTGGGGTTGGACCTCCCGGATGGGCCCTCGTGGCGAAAGCCTGCTTTTCCAACCTTTGGTCCTACAACTCTGTCGCGTACAATAATGACTGCGGTATGCGTGCGTCATTGTCAACATTCGTAATAAACCCCTCAGGCATTCGTCATATAGATGGGGAGTGGGGTCGTGTGGCCTCCCCATAACCGAAACGAAAACGAAAATTGTAATTTGCGGTAGAGGGTATGTCTTTGATAGAATAAAAGAGAAGGGGCAGGGAAAAAACAGAACATTAGAATAAAAGTAACAAGCCTCACACTTAATTACGATGAAAAAAATAAAATAAGCAGACACAACAATAGCATGTTTGACAGAGGAGAAGGTGCCACTCTTTCTGAAGTATATGATGGCCCTTAAAAGAGCCGTTGGTTTCGGTGAGGGGGCAAGCCCTCAACTGCCAAGATGAACCATCTACTTGGAGGTGGTGTACTTGGTGACAGCCTTGGTACCTTCAGAGACGGCGTGTTTGGCGAGTTCACCTGGCAACAACAGTCTGACGGCAGTCTGGACCTCCCTGCTGGTGATGGTGGACTTCCTGTTGTAGTGGGCCAATCGGGAAGCCTCGGCGGCGATGCGCTCGAAGATGTCGTTGACAAAGCTGTTCATGATGGACATGGCGCGGCTTGAGATGCCGGTGTCAGGGTGGACCTGTTTCATCACCTTGTAGATGTAGATGCTGTATGACTCCCTCCTTGTCCTTTTCCTCTTCCTGTCCCCTGGGGCACGTGGTGCCTTGGACTTTGCGGCTTTCTTAGCCCCCTTTCCTGGTGCTTTAGGTGCCATGGTTTACGAAGTGAACGTTGTCTTACTGCTATACGATTGTATGCTGAAAAACGGAATGCGGGACACGGTGATGCGAAATCTATTTATATTGCACACTGTCTACACACAAAACGTGAATTTGTCAACTTTTAACACGCGTATGTATGGGCGATGGTAGGATCGAGCTGCACTAAATCCAGCCAATCACAAGCTTGCGTTTGCTTTGTAAAAGTTCTCCGTGTTATTTCAATAGCAGTCGGATCACCGGTGATCTGCTGTACTTTAGCCTGCAGTGTACATTGTTTGTGTGTGTGAGTGTGTTTGATAAATCGTATAGCGAGCCGCTTTAGGTTTCATTGCATTTCATCGTATCTTCGTGAACGGTATACACAGCAAAGCTTTAATTCAACATGACTGGTAGAGGCAAAGGCGGAAAGGCTAGGGCCAAGGCCAAGTCCCGATCAGCAAGGGCCGGACTTCAGTTCCCCGTGGGACGTGTACACAGATTCCTCCGCAAGGGAAACTACGCACAGAGAATCGGAGCTGGTGCACCCGTGTACCTGGCTGCAGTTTTGGAGTACCTGGCTGCTGAAATCCTCGAGTTGGCTGGCAACGCCGCCCGTGACAACAAGAAGACCAGGATCATCCCCCGTCACCTCCAGTTGGCCATCCGCAACGACGAGGAATTGAACAAACTTCTCAGCGGCGTCACCATCGCACAGGGAGGTGTCCTGCCCAACATCCAGGCTGTCCTTCTCCCCAAGAAGACCGCCAGCGGAAAGAAGGCGTAAATGGGCCCACTGCGGTGAACCATCTTCGAAACCAAACGGCTCTTTTGAGGGCCATCAATTATTCCCGAGGGGGAAGGCTTCTCAGTTCTCTGTCAAACATGCTTTTGTCCGTGTCCTTTTTGTTTCTATTAATTTTTTTTTTAAATTAATTAATTAATTGAGGTGTTTTGTAGGCTGTCACTTTGCAGGCACTCATCGGGGCCATTAAGGGAAACAGGACGGGCTATTATTACCATTAGTGCTTTATATCATTTCCAACATTCCCACAAACAATCCTGCTTCCTGGGTGGGGCCCACCTCGTCTAAGAGAAAAGAAGAAAAAGACAGAAAATGGCAAACAGAGTACCGCATGCGTTAAGGGAAAAAGTAGACGTTACTTCGTTGAATAAGAACAGACCACGCGCTTTTAATTATGACGACAATTTTTCCGCGCCCCCATATTCTCGTAAATAAAGCGCCCTGCCCCCACGGATGAAATGGGGCGCTTGGCTGGGTGGGGCGTTGTGTCAATTGAATACTGCGTGCCACGCTTTCATTATCAAATGACGGGTTCTTTGACAGTTGCATGTCACCCGATGGTCGGTGAATGGGGTCATGATGTTACGCCATTCGCCAGCGCTACTTTAATATGGACGGAACTGACAGTGGGGTGGGGTTGGTGGGTGCGGGTAAAACACTAACTTCAAGCTCCAGGCTTTTATACCGTATGATATTCGTATTCTTGAACAGTCTTCCGGCTCATCGTTTCTACCAACACCACATGTGCGCTGGGGATACTGCCGGGCGCCCTCTTCAGGTCCACCCCGGGTGGAGAGTGCACCCACCATTTATTTCACTAAAATTCAGGAGAGCTACCTATTCACGTTCTATTGACCCAACCCCAAAAAGTTATGCGGTCTTCTATGTGGTGGCGTTTAGGGCTTCATTGGCGGCGGATTGGATGGGAGGAGGGGTTCGTTCGGGCTTATTTGTGGAAGGGGCGCGCATTATTTCATAACCGGTACGGGAGAACAATTTATATCGTTTACTTCATGTCGGGACTCAAATCAGCACTCAAATCAATCACACTACTTAGGCTATTAATCATTTCATTAATGAGACAGACCACACACAGACACAAAAAAGTAAAACAATAGCATGTTTGACAGAGAACTTGGAGCCGTCTCCCTCGGGATCATCTGATGGCCCTTAAAAGAGCCGTTGTTTTGATGACGTCACGTCCGGTGACAGTCTAAGCACGTTCGCCACGGATGCGGCGGGCCAGCTGGATGTCCTTGGGCATGATGGTGACACGCTTGGCGTGGATGGCGCACAGGTTGGTGTCTTCGAAGAGGCCGACGAGGTAGGCTTCGCTGGCTTCCTGGAGGGCCATGACGGCGGAGCTCTGGAATCGCAGCTCGGTCTTGAAGTCCTGGGCGATCTCGCGGACGAGGCGCTGGAAGGGCAGCTTGCGGATCAGAAGCTCGGTGCTCTTCTGGTACCGACGGATCTCACGGAGGGCGACTGTGCCGGGCCTGTAACGATGGGGCTTCTTGACTCCTCCGGTGGCTGGGGCACTCTTACGTGCTGCCTTGGTGGCCAACTGTTTGCGTGGAGCCTTTCCTCCGGTAGATTTACGGGCGGTTTGCTTGGTACGAGCCATGCTTGATAATGTCTTCTTCTTCTAGTTACGTGTACTCTCGATTCGAGTCAATCACGATGTAATACAAATCCAAACACCGCTAAGCCCCTTTATTCAATCCAGTACAGCAAATTGTACAATACACACGTACAGCGTTGAGCTACACACAGTCTCATGCGAGCCGACTTCAAAGAACCCGCTGTTGACACTTTCCTCTGCGCTGATTGGCTGATTTAGGCCTTGCATCAAAGTCACTACTCTTAACGGTACCGGCCAATTTTTAACTCCTAAAAATAAGAAAATGACAACTCTTCATCACCCGAAACTCACATAACCTTTAAGTTCGGTGCAAAATCTCCCTTAAAATGTTCACTAAAACTACTGGCATGCTACCACAATCTTATTTTTCCAATATGAAGGCCTTTGAGCTTGATTTTTGCTCGGATCCTGGTGCAGCATGAGAGATGCTCTCGGCGGTCAGGTTTGAAGGGGATGACGTCACGGCACCGTTATTCGGCAAAGTGTACACACTGAGCCTATGAGAAAGATTCGCCTGCTTCGTTTGTGCTTATAATGTGTGTGTGCTGAAAATTTTTTAGCATACTGATTCTTGTGATCAACCGAGCACAAACTATCAAGCAACGAGCAACATGTCTGGACGTGGTAAAGGAGGAAAGGGACTTGGAAAGGGAGGCGCCAAGCGTCACCGCAAGGTTCTGCGTGATAACATCCAGGGTATCACCAAGCCAGCCATCCGTCGTCTGGCCCGACGTGGTGGAGTCAAACGTATCTCAGGGCTCATCTATGAAGAGACCCGTGGTGTACTGAAGGTCTTCTTGGAAAACGTCATCCGTGATGCCGTCACCTACTGCGAGCACGCCAAGAGGAAGACCGTCACCGCCATGGACGTCGTGTACGCCTTGAAACGCCAGGGACGTACCCTCTACGGATTCGGGGGCTAGATACACCATCCCCAGACGGTCTGGAGACATAAACCAACGGCTCTTTTAAGGGCCATCAGATTCCTCAGAAAGAGCGGCTACCTGTTCTCTCTCAAACATGCTTTGTCTTGTGTTTCTTAATGTCTAAAGTAGTTAAGATATTCATTAATTTGGGGCAGCTACCAATAATAATTTTTTTAACGGTAATAACACCAGTGAGCGCTCCGCTTGTCTATATCCCCTTCCCGGCACGCACTGTCCCCTCATGCGGCCAAGTTGAAAGTCTGTCAGTGGCCCCCTCCCCTCATATGAATGTCCCTGTGTCCTGCCCAGTGCTGTTCCCTGTTTGTCATGGAACCTTTTCGTTTTTCACAGCGGTACACGGCGGTGCCGTGTGGGCGGAGGGAGGGGGCGCCTATCATTACCGGGTCCATTTTAGGTCCCGTAGAGGTCAGTATGATTTCTGCAGAGTCCGTCCTTGACCCCTGCCCCTTTATTACCGTACGTGCAGTTGGCTGCTGATCGAGAAAAGTGCTCCATTAAGCCGGCTCCGCCACCAATGTCCTGCCGTCATAATCGCAGTGTGTGTTTTCGCTTTGACAATGTCACTGTTTGATATGCGCGTGTCTGGAGGGTCGGTGTGTTTCCAACATGGTGAAATCGTACGTGCACATGAAGGGCGTTAATCCGACACTGAAGAAGTAAACCCAAGTTAAAAATAGAATAGAGGCGAGCACGAGAGTAATGACACGCATTGATAACCCCTGTATGGTCCAACGTTACCCCCGCCCTGAATTCATATACCCTCCCCCCTCCCGAAATAAAAGATTAGGCATTTATTTTTAAGTCTGAGCACGCTACACGGGTTCGTCCATGCACTGCTTGAAACATTCTGTACGGCCCACATGAACTGAGCACCAAGTCGCGCGCATATGGTTGACACGCGGACGGGATCTTCCAGTGCCATTGTTTGGATGGGTACCTTCATGGGAAATAATGCTACTGCTGTGGGGATGAGCGCGACTTACGTGAAGTGACAGCAGTATCAGATCACGATATGTTTGTTTATCTTTCTTAAATTACGAAATCGATAAATACAGAGATGTATATGTTGCAGAGACAAAATTGCGTGACATTTGTTTTCCGGAAATTGTTGCCTGGACCTGTCATACTGGTATCGGTTAACATATTAAAAAGCAAGCAAGGAAACAAACAAACAAACAAACAAACGAAGAAACCAAAAGCAAAAGACCAATAACGATAACAGTAATCCGTTAATAAAAAGAGAAAAAGTTATGTAAAACATTTTGGGATTTGCTTGGACCGTATATGATTATGTTGTTAATTCTCTGAATCTTGTTTTGAAAGAGGGCATGTCTCTATGATGAAGCAGACCTTAATTTCATCCAGAATTGGCGGCCAATTGCCCTTCTCAGTGTTGATTGTAGAATTGCCTGTAAGTGTCTCTCGCATCAGAAGGCTTTGAAATGATTTAATTAAGTAATAATCAATTGTACGGGTTTCCCAAGGGCCGTTTTGTTGGTGAGAATATTCGACTTATTTTATACCTTATTAAGTACACCTGTACAAGAAATATTCCTTTTTTTTTTCTTTTCTTTTTTTTTTTTATTATTTTTACTACATTTTATTTATTTATTTATTCATTTATTTATTTATTTATTTTTATAGACTTTGAAGAAGCGTTTGGTGCACTAGAGTGGAACTTTGTCAATGAGTCGCTTTTCTTTTTCTGTTTTGGGCCGTCAATTATTTACCGGGTCAACACTTTTTACTCGAATATTACAAATTGCCTCTCAAACACAGGTCATATATCGAAATCTTTTCGGGTATGAAGTTTCAAGAGGAGTTGGACAGAGTTGCCCCTCTAAGCCCGTACATCTTCATTCTTTGTGCGGAAATTGTTAATCTGAAAATCTTCAAAGATGGTTCTATTGAAAGTGTTAACATCCCCGGCATGAGAGATATAACTCCTGTTGGTAAAATTGTCATCCTTAAAGCATTTGCAATGTCTCAATTTGTGTTTCTGTTAGCCGTTTCACCAAATCGTAGAAATAATGTTATTTTTTTTTTTTTTTTCTGAAGTCACTCTGATCCATGTTTGTTTGTTTGTTTGTTTTTTTTTTGTTTGTTAGTTTGTTTGTTTCTTCTCTTTTGGTTTTATTTTTTTACATTCAATGACAAGTATTATATTCACACATGTAGGCACAGTAACACATTCCCTGATTTTACTGAATTTTCGTAAAAATGTAATGCTACATTATTGATTGGCTCTTATATTCAGAAAAGAAAAGAAAAAGGGGGGGGGGGAAGAGGAAGAAGTAAGTACTTAACGTAATTTAACGATGAACTGATTATACCCTAAAGTGAATACTTAATGTTGTATCATGTTTAGGTATGTTATTTATGTACGTCGGAAACATATTTCTATTCTGTGCTATAAGGTTCTTCTTTTCGTAACGCGTGTGAATGACAATGCTGTCACTTAATTGTGTTAGACTATTCGGAAATGTGTATATAATTAATGAAATTGAAATACAATGAATAATCAACGGAGAGAGAGAGAGAGAAGAAACCTTGCAAAGTACCGCGATAGTTGTTATTACTTTCGAAGGGCTCCCAAATAAGAATTAACGCCTAAAATATGCAGCCCGCCAGGAAATTTATGCAGTCAGCTCACGGTGTGGAAGATGATACCTTCCACCACCACCATCTCCCCCCCCCCCCCCCACATTTCTTGACATTGTGTATGTGTTTTGTTTTCCTTTGGTCATTATTAATACCGTATTATGATCTCGTGAATCGGTTTATTTGTTACTTTTGTAATTGACCATTATTTCATTTGTTTAACGTATGAGTACGGATAAAGTCCATCATGAAGAGACAATAGTAAGTAGTATTGTTTCAACATATTTCCGAATCGTCGTCCTGCATCATATTTACGCCTAAATTTTACTTACCCAAAACTCGCTGTGAGTGTCTGTGCAAAAAATGACTTTATAATAATGACCGTAACAATTAATGATGAACATAACCAATAATTTGATAATTATTTCCAAAGTGTCAATTTAAAATGACACTCGGAAAATTGTAAGAAATGATTAATCCTCTTTTTGTTTTCTTTCTCCTTTTTTTTTTTCTCTTTATTTTGTTTTTGTTTTGGTTTTTGGGGGGAGTACATGGTAACTTCATTTAAGAATTACATCGTGTACAGTGCAGTCTTTTTTAAATCGATGTAAAACTTCATGCAATTTGTTGTACAAGTTTACACATGTAATGTTTGAACGTGAGATAACTGTTTCGTGTTATTATTGGATTTGTTACCTTAGTTTCATTAGTCGCTTTTACTCAGATATGTTATATATTTGTTATTGGAAGAAATAAATTGTATTGAAATTGACAGCATGTTAAATGTACGCACAAGGGTGAATGAGATGGTAAATTTGATTGGTTGTATTTCATGTATTCTTCACATGTCATCGACATTCAAAGTTTTTGTCATGAAAGAGATGTTACGTTTATGTATCAATGTTTTGTTTTTGATATGCAAAGTAACCCCCCCCCCCCCCCCCCCAAAAAAAAAAAAAAAAAAAAAAGGGGGGGGGGTCCTTTTGTTCGTTGTTCTTGTTTCTTTGTTTGTTTGTTATTCTTTGTTCGTTCCTTCGTTGGTTAGTTAGTTAGTTAGTTTGTTTGTTGGTTGTATCGTGAAAAGTCATTTCTTTGTGTACCTATTTCTGTGTGGACGGTGGAGTATGAACAAGCGGGGTCGCGGGAAATAGTAATTGATACAAGTGCCGTTAATTGGACATTATTATGTAAACGTTTCAAAGTTTAAAAAAGAAAAAAAAAAATTGTGTGTTCTGTTATTAACGATGTTTAATGCACATTTATTGCTGTTTGGAATAGAAAAAAGAAAAGAAAAAAGAAAGAAAAAAACAGACGTTAATTTTATGGTGAGTATGTGGATGTTGAAAAACTTGAACAAAGTGTTTATTTTGGTTTGTGGTTGTAGCAGGTACTTGTGTATGTAAATACATTGGCAAAGTTGGCAGCTGTAAAGTGGTAACGATTGCAATGAAAAGAATATAGGAATGAAAAAGAAAAAAAAAAAAAAAAAAAAAGGAAAAGAGAGAGAGAAAAGAAGTAGGACATAAATGAAATGGAGATAGAAAGTACAATCGAGAAGTAGTCACTTGTCTGTTACACTTGCATATATTTATAGACGACAAATTCCTATTCTTGAGTTATTTAGACATAGCGCCGCCTCAGAAAATGCAATGAAGCGCAACTTTGGGCGATTGATGGTATCTGCTGGTTGGACGACAGGGTACTGTCCACACAGGAAGGGAGGGAGGGGTTTTTCTCGTTAGCATAGGCGCAATGTTTTTTTTTTTTTCTATTCATGTACTTGTATTATTTTTATTTTATTTATTTATAATTTTTTTGTTTGTGTGGAGGGCAAGAGCAATGTCACCCGAATAATGTCATTATTTATCCTTTCTGGCCCGAATAGACTAACTGTATTTGCCCGAAGTGGGGGACCACTGCCTCTCCAACCCCGCACCCCGTCCCATGCGCCTATGCTCGTGAAAGAATTTGCCAATGGGCGAAGCGGGGAAGTGATGAAGCGGAGGGGTGTTCCGGCGCAAGGGGCGTGGTCGGAACCGATGTTATACAACCCGTGCCGCCCATGACGCCCATGAGAATTGTATTCATTGAAAGGTTATTTTGCTGAAGTTAATGAAAATCCCACCTGCAATTGCTAAAAGTAGGACGGTGGTATTGCGGGTGGGGCTTTGCGCAGTGGGTATGAACGTCTGCAGTTGCTTTTTCTTTCTGCCATTGTTCTCCTATGGACTGACATTTTTGCAGCGGCGTTGTTCGCACGCACTATGGGCCCGACTGGCGGTTTGGGGTTGGACCTCCCGGATTGGCCCTCGTGGCGAAAGCCTGCTTTTCCAACCTTTGGTCCTACAACTCTGTCGCGTACAATAATGACTGCGGTATGCGTGCGTCATTGGCAACATTCGTAATAAACCCCTCAGGCATTCGTCATATAGATGGGGAGTGGGGGTCGTGTGGCCTCCCCATAACCGAAACGAAAACGAAAATTGTAATCGGCGGTAGAGGGTATGTCTTTGATAGAATAAAAGAGAAGGGGCAGGGAAAAAAAAACAGAACATAAGAATAAAAGTAACAAGCCTCCCACTTAATTACGATGAAAAAAAAAAAATGAAATAAGCAGACACAACAATAGCATGTTTGACAGAGGAGAAGGTGCCACTCTTTCTGAAGTATATGATGGCCCTTAAAAGAGCCGTTGGTTTCGGTGAGGGGGCAAGCCCTCAACTGCCAAGATGAACCATCTACTTGGAGGTGGTGTACTTGGTGACAGCCTTGGTACCTTCAGAGACGGCGTGTTTGGCGAGTTCACCTGGCAACAACAGTCTGACGGCAGTCTGGACCTCCCTGCTGGTGATGGTGGACTTCCTGTTGTAGTGGGCCAATCGGGAAGCCTCGGCGGCGATGCGCTCGAAGATGTCGTTGACAAAGCTGTTCATGATGGACATGGCGCGGCTTGAGATGCCGGTGTCAGGGTGGACCTGTTTCATCACCTTGTAGATGTAGATGCTGTAGGACTCCCTCCTTGTCCTTTTCCTCTTCCTGTCCCCTGGGGCACGTGGTGCCTTGGACTTTGCGGCTTTCTTAGCCCCTTTCCTGGTGCTTTAGGTGCCATGGTTTACGAAGTGAACGTTGTCTTACTGCTATACGATTGTATGCTGAAAAACGGAATGCGGGACACGGTGATGCGAAATCTATTTATATTGCACACTGTCTACACACAAAACGTGAATTTGTCAACTTTTAACACGCGTATGTATGGGCGATGGTAGGATCGAGCTGCACTAAATCCAGCCAATCACAAGCTTGCGTTTGCTTTGTAAAAGTTCTCCGTGTTATTTCAATAGCAGTCGGATCACCGGTGATCTGCTGTACTTTAGCCTGCAGTGTACATTGTTTGTGTGTGTGAGTGTGTTTGATAAATCGTATAGCGAGCCGCTTTAGGTTTCATTGCATTTCATCGTATCTTCGTGAACGGTATACACAGCAAAGCTTTAATTCAACATGACTGGTAGAGGCAAAGGCGGAAAGGCTAGGCCGAAGGCCAATTCCCGATCAGCAAGGGCCGGACTCCAGTCTCCGGTGGGACGTGTACACAGATTCCTCCGCAAGGGAAACTACGCACAGAGAATCGGAGCTGGTGCACCCGTGTACCTGGCTGCAGTTTTGGAGTACCTGGCTGCTGAAATCCTCGAGTTGGCTGGCAACGCCGCCCGTGACAACAAGAAGACCAGGATCATCCCCCGTCACCTCCAGTTGGCCATCCGCAACGACGAGGAATTGAACAAACTTCTCAGCGGCGTCACCATCGCACAGGGAGGTGTCCTGCCCAACATCCAGGCTGTCCTTCTCCCCAAGAAGACCGCCAGCGGAAAGAAGGCGTAAATGGGCCCACTGCGGTGAACCATCTTCGAAACCAAACGGCTCTTTTGAGGGCCATCAATTATTCCCGAGGGGGAAGGCTTCTCAGTTCTCTGTCAAACATGCTTTTGTCCGTGTCCTTTTTGTTTCTATTAATTTTTTTTTTAAATTAATTAATTAATTGAGGTGTTTTGTAGGCTGTCACTTTGCAGGCACTCATCGGGGCCATTAAGGGAAACAGGACGGGCTATTATTACCATTAGTGCTTTATATCATTTCCAACATTCCCACAAACAATCCTGCTTCCTGGGTGGGGCCCACCTCGTCTAAGAGAAAAGAAGAAAAAGACAGAAAATGGCAAACAGAGTACCGCATGCGTTAAGGGAAAAAGTAGACGTTACTTCGTTGAATAAGAACAGACCACGCGCTTTTAATTATGACGACAATTTTTCCGCGCCCCCATATTCTCGTAAATAAAGCGCCCTGCCCCCACGGATGAAATGGGGCGCTTGGCTGGGTGGGGCGTTGTGTCAATTGAATACTGCGTGCCACGCTTTCATTATCAAATGACGGGTTCTTTGACAGTTGCATGTCACCCGATGGTCGGTGAATGGGGTCATGATGTTACGCCATTCGCCAGCGCTACTTTAATATGGACGGAACTGACAGTGGGGTGGGGTTGGTGGGTGCGGGTAAAACACTAACTTCAAGCTCCAGGCTTTTATACCGTATGATATTCGTATTCTTGAACAGTCTTCCGGCTCATCGTTTCTACCAACACCACATGTGCGCTGGGGATACTGCCGGGCGCCCTCTTCAGGTCCACACCCGGGTGGAGAGTGCACCCACCATTTATTTCACTAAAATTCAGGAGAGCTACCTATTCACGTTCTATTGACCCAACCCCCAAAAAGTTATGCGGTCTTCTATGTGGTGGCGTTTAGGGCTTCATTGGCGGCGGATTGGATGGGAGGAGGGGTTCGTTCGGGCTTATTTGTGGAAGGGGGCGCGCATTATTTCATAACCGGTACGGGAGAACAATTTATATCGTTTACTTCATGTCGGGACTCAAATCAGCACTCAAATCAATCACACTACTTAGGCTATTAATCATTTCATTAATGAGACAGACCACACACAGACACAAAAAAGTAAAACAATAGCATGTTTGACAGAGAACTTGGAGCCGTCTCCCTCGGGATCATCTGATGGCCCTTAAAAGAGCCGTTGTTTTGATGACGTCACGTCCGGTGACAGTCTAAGCACGTTCGCCACGGATGCGGCGGGCCAGCTGGATGTCCTTGGGCATGATGGTGACACGCTTGGCGTGGATGGCGCACAGGTTGGTGTCTTCGAAGAGGCCGACGAGGTAGGCTTCGCTGGCTTCCTGGAGGGCCATGACGGCGGAGCTCTGGAATCGCAGCTCGGTCTTGAAGTCCTGGGCGATCTCGCGGACGAGGCGCTGGAAGGGCAGCTTGCGGATCAGAAGCTCGGTGCTCTTCTGGTACCGACGGATCTCACGGAGGGCGACTGTGCCGGGCCTGTAACGATGGGGCTTCTTGACTCCTCCGGTGGCTGGGGCACTCTTACGTGCTGCCTTGGTGGCCAACTGTTTGCGTGGAGCCTTTCCTCCGGTAGATTTACGGGCGGTTTGCTTGGTACGAGCCATGCTTGATAATGTCTTCTTCTTCTAGTTACGTGTACTCTCGATTCGAGTCAATCACGATGTAATACAAATCCAAACACCGCTAAGCCCCTTTATTCAATCCAGTACAGCAAATTGTACAATACACACGTACAGCGTTGAGCTACACACAGTCTCATGCGAGCCGACTTCAAAGAACCCGCTGTTGACACTTTCCTCTGCGCTGATTGGCTGATTTAGGCCTTGCATCAAAGTCACTACTCTTAACGGTACCGGCCAATTTTTAACTCCCAAAAATAAGAAAATGACAACTCTTCATCACCCGAAACTCACATAACCTTTAAGTTCGGTGCAAAATCTCCCTTAAAATGTAAAAAAGAACTACTGGCATGCTACCACAATCTTATTTTTCCAATATGAAGGCCTTTGAGCTTGATTTTTGCTCGGATCCTGGTGCAGCATGAGAGATGCTCTCGGCGGTCAGGTTTGAAGGGGATGACGTCACGGCACCGTTATTCGGCAAAGTGTACACACTGAGCCTATGATAAAGATTCGCCTGCTTCGGTTATGCTTATAATGTGTGTGTGCTGACAATTTTTTAGCATACTGATTCTTGTGATCAACCGAGCACAAACTATCAAGCAACGAGCAACATGTCTGGACGTGGTAAAGGAGGAAAGGGACTTGGAAAGGGAGGCGCCAAGCGTCACCGCAAGGTTCTGCGTGATAACATCCAGGGTATCACCAAGCCAGCCATCCGTCGTCTGGCCCGACGTGGTGGAGTCAAACGTATCTCAGGGCTCATCTATGAAGAGACCCGTGGTGTACTGAAGGTCTTCTTGGAAAACGTCATCCGTGATGCCGTCACCTACTGCGAGCACGCCAAGAGGAAGACCGTCACCGCCATGGACGTCGTGTACGCCTTGAAACGCCAGGGACGTACCCTCTACGGATTCGGGGGCTAGATACACCATCCCCAGACGGTCTGGAGACATAAACCAACGGCTCTTTTAAGGGCCATCAGATTCCTCAGAAAGAGCGGCTACCTGTTCTCTCTCAAACATGCTTTGTCTTGTGTTTCTTTTTTAATGTCTAAAGTAGTTAAGATATTCATTAATTTGGGGCAGCTACCAATAATAATTTTCTGACGGTAATAACACCAGTGAGCGCTCCGCTTGTCTATATCCCCTTCCCGGCACGCACTGTCACTTCATTCGGCCAAGTTGAAAGTCTGTCAGTGGCCCCCTCCCCTTATATGAATGTCCCTGTGTCCTGCCCAGTGCTGTTCCCTGTTTGTCATGGAACCTTTTCGTTTTTCACAGCGGTACACGGCGGTGCCGTGTGGGCGGAGGGAGGGGGCGCCTATCATTACCCGGTCCATTTTAGATCCCGTAGAGGTCAGTATGATTTCTGCAGAGTCCGTCCTTGACCCCTGCCCCTTTATTACCGTACGTGCAGTTGGCTGGTGATCGAGAAAAGTGCTCCATTAAGCCGGCTCCCCCACCTATGTCCTGCCGTCATAATCGCAGTGTGTGTTTTCGCTCTGACAATGTCACTGTTTGATATGCGCGTGTCTGGAGGGTCGGTGTGTTTCCAACATGGTGAAATCGTACGTGCACATGAAGGGCGTTAATCCGACACTGAAGAAGTAAACCCAAGTTAGAAATAGAATAGAGGCGAGCACGAGAGTAATAACACGCATTGATAACCCCTGTATGGTCCAACGTTACCCCCGCCCTGAATTCATATACCCTCCCCCCTCCCGAAATAAAAGATGAGGCATTTATTTTTAAGTCTGAGCACGCTACACGGGTTCGTCCATGCACTGCTTGAAACATTCTGTGTCGGGGAAGGGGGCACGGCCCACATGAACTGAGCACCAAGTCGCGCGCATATGGTTGACACGCTGACGGGATCTTCCAGTGCCATTGTTTGGATGGGTACCTTCATGGGAAATAATGCTACTGCTGTGGGGATGAGCGCGACTTACGTGAAGTGACAGCAGTATCAGATCACGATATGTTTGTTTATCTTTCTTAAATTACGAAATCGATAAATACAGAGATGTATATGTTGCAGAGACAAAATTGCGTGACATTTGTTTTCCGGAAATTGTTGCCTGGACCTGTCATACTGGTATCGGTTATCATATTAAAAAGCAAGCAAGGAAACAAACAAACAAACAAAAACAAACAAACAAACGAAGAAACCAAAAGCAAAAGACCAATAACGATAAAAGTAATCCGTTAATAAAAAGAGAAAAAGTTATGTAAAACATTTTGGGATTTGCTTGGACCGTATATGATTATGTTGTTAATTCTCTGAATCTTGTTTTGAAAAAGGGCTGTCTCTCTGATGAAGCAGACCTTAATTTCATCCAGAATTGGCGGCCAATTGCCCTTCTCAGTGTTGATTGTATAATTGCCTGTAAGTGTCTCTCGCATCAGAAGGCTTTGAAATGATTTAATAAGTAATAATCAATTGTACGGGTTTCCCAAGGGCCGTTTTGTTGGTGAGAATATTGGACTTATTTTATACCTTATTAAGTACACCTGTACAAGAAATATTCCTTTTTTTTCTCTCTCTTTTTTTTTTATTATTTTTACTTCATTTTATTTATTTATTTATTCATTTATTTATTTATTTATTTTTTTTATAGACTTTGAAGAAGCGTTTGGTACACTAGAGTGGAACTTTGTCAATGAGTCGCTTTTCTTTTTCTGTTTTGGGCCGTCAATTATTTACCGGGTCAACACTTTTTACTCGAATATTACAAATTGCCTCTCAAACACAGGTCATATATCGAAATCTTTTCGGGTATGAAGTTTCAAGAGGAGTTGGACATAGTTGCCCCTCTAAGCCCGTACATCTTCATTCTTTGTGCGGAAATTGTTAATCTGAAAATCTTCAAAGATGGTTCTATTGAAAGTGTTAACATCCCCGCCATGAGAGATATAACTCCTGTTGGTAAAATTGTCATCCTTAAAGCATTTGCAATCTCTCAATTTGTGTTTCTGTTAGCCGTTTCACCAAATCGTAGAAATAATGTTATTTTTGTTTTTTCTGAAGTCACTCTGATCCATGTTTGTTTGTTTTTTCTTTTTTTTTTTTTTGTTTTGTTTTCTTGTTTGTTACTTTGTTTTTTTCTTCTCTTTTGGTTTTCTTTTTTTTTACATTCAATGCAAAGTATTATATTCACACATGTAGGCAAAGTAACACATTCCCTGATTTTACTGAATTTTCGTAAAAATGTAATGCTACATTATTGATTGGCTCTTATATTCAGAAAAGAAAAAAAAAAAAAAAAAGGCGGGGGGAGGGGGGTGGGGGGAAGAGGAAGAAGTAAGTACTTAACCTAATTTAACGATGAACTGATTATACCCTAAAGTGAATACTTAATGTTTTATCATGTTTAGGTATGTTATTTATGTATGTCGGAAACATATTTCTATTCTGTGCTATAAGGTTCTTCTTTTCGTAACGCGTGTGAATGACAATGCTGTCACTTAATTGTGTTAGACTATTCGGAAATGTGTATATAATTAATGAAATTGAAATACAATGAATAATCAACGGAGAGAGAGAGAGAAGAAACCTTGTAAAGTACCGCAATAGTTGTTACTACTTTCGAAGGGCTCCCAAATAAGAATTAACGCCTAAAATATGCAGCCCGCAAGGAAATTTATGCAGTCAGCTCACGGTGTGGAAGATGATACCTTCCACCACAACCATCCCCCCCCGCCACATTTCTTGACATTGTGTATGTGTTTTGTTTTTCTGTGGTCATTATTAATACCGTATTATGATCTCGTGAATCGGTTTATTTGTTACTTTTGTAATTGACCATTATTTTATTTGTTTAACGTATGAGTACGGATGAAGTCCATCATGAAGAGACAATAGTAAGTAGTATTGTTTCAACATTTTTCCGAATCGTCATTCTGCATCATATTTACGCCTAAATTTTACTTACCCAAAACTCGCTGTGAATGTCTGTGCCAAAAATGACTTTATAATAATGACCGTAACAATTAATGATGAACATAACCAACCATTTGATAATCGGAAAATCGTGAGAAATGATTAATCCTCTTTTTGTTTTCTTTCTGCCTTTTTTTTTTTTTGTTTTGTTTTTTGTTTTGGTTTTTGGGGGGAGTACATAGTAACTTCATTTAAGAATTACATCGTGTACAGTGCAGTCTTTTTTTAAATCGATGTAAAACTTCATGCAATTTGTTGTACAAGTTTACACATATAATGTTTGAACGTGAGATAACTGTTTCGTGTTATTATTGGATTTGTTACCTTAGTTTGATTAGTCGTTTTTACTCAGATATGTTATATATTTGTTATTGGAAGAAATAAATTGAATTGAAATTGACAATATGTTAAATGTACGCACAAGGGTAAATGAGATGGTAAATTTGATTGGTTGTATTTCATGTATTTTTGACATGTCATCGACATTCAAAGTTTTTGTCATGAAAGAGATGTTACGTTTATGTATCAATGTTTTGTTTTTGATATGCAAAGTAACCCCCCCTCCCCCCCCCCAAAAAAAAAGTAAAAAAAAAAAGAAAAAAAAGAAAGGGGGGTCCTTTTGTTCGTTGTTCTTGTTTCTTTGTTTGTTTGTTATTCTTTGTTCGTTCCTTCGTTGGTTAGTTAGTTAGTTAGTTAGTTAGTTAGTTAGTTAGTTAGTTAGTTAGTTAGTTTGTTTGTTTGTTTGTTTGTTGGTTGTATCGTGAAAAGTCATTTCTTTGTGTATCTATTTCTGTGTGGACGGTGGAGTATGAACAAGCGGGATCGCGGGAAATAGTAATTGATACAAGCGCCGTTAATTGGACATTATTATGTAAACGTTTCAAAGTTTAAAAAAGAAAAAAAAAATTGTGTGTTCTGTTATGAACGATGTTTAATGCACATTTATTGCTGTTTGGAATAAAAAAGAAAAGAAAAAGGAAGGAAAAAAACACACGTTAATTTTATGGTGAGTATGTGGATGTTGAAAAACTTGAACAAAGTGTTTATTTTGGTTTGTTGTTGTAGCAGGTACTTGTGTATGTAAATACATTGGCAAAGTTGGCAGCTGTAAAATGGTAACGATTGCAATGAAAAGAATATAAGAATGAGGGGAAAAGCCCCACACCCCCACAAAAAAGAAAAAAAAAAAAAAAAAGGAAAAGAGAGAGAGAAAAGAAGTAGGACATAAATGAAATGGAGATAGAAAGTACAATCGAGAAGTAGTCACTTGTCTGTTACACTTGCATATATTTATAGACGACAAATTCCTATTCTTGAGTTATTTAGACATAGCGCCGCCTCAGAAAATGCAATGAAACGCAACTTTGGGCGATTGATGGTATCTGCTGGTTGGACGACAGGGTACTGTCCACACAGGAAGGGGAGGGGAGGGGTTTTTCTCGTTAGCATAGGCGCAATGGTTTTTTTTTTTTTTTTTTTTTTATTCATGTACTTGTATTATTTTTATTTTATTTATTTATATTTTTTTTTGTTTGTGTGGAGGGCAAGAGCAATGTCACCCGAATAATGTCATTATTTATCCTTTCTGGCCCGAATAGACTAACTGTATTTGCCCGAAGTGGGGGACCACTGCCTCTCCAACCCCGCACCCCGTCCCATGCGCCTATGCTCGTGAAAGAATTTGCCAATGGGCGAAGCGGGGAAGTGATGAAGCGGAGGGGTGTTCCGGCGCAAGGGGCGTGGTCGGAACCGATGTTATACAACCCGTGCCGCCCATGACGCCCATGAGAATTGTATTCATTGAAAGGTTATTTTGCTGAAGTTAATGAAAATCCCACCTGCAATTGCTAAAAGTAGGACGGTGGTATTGCGGGTGGGGCTTTGCGCAGTGGGTATGAACGTCTGCAGTTGCTTTTTCTTTCTGCCATTGTTCTCCTATGGACTGACATTTTTGCAGCGGCGTTGTTCGCACGCACTATGGGCCCGACTGGCGGTTTGGGGTTGGACCTCCCGGATTGGCCCTCGTGGCGAAAGCCTGCTTTTCCAACCTTTGGTCCTACAACTCTGTCGCGTACAATAATGACTGCGGTATGCGTGCGTCATTGGCAACATTCGTAATAAACCCCTCAGGCATTCGTCATATAGATGGGGAGTGGGGTCGTGTGGCCTCCCCATAACCGAAACGAAAACGAAAATTGTAATCGGCGGTAGAGGGTATGTCTTTGATAGAATAAAAGTGATGGGGCAGGGAAAAAAACAGAACATAAGAATAAAAGTAACAAGCCTCCCACTTAATTACGTTGTTTTAAAAAAAATGAAATAAGCAGACACAACAATAGCATGTTTGACAGAGGAGAAGGTGCCACTCTTTCTGAAGTATATGATGGCCCTTAAAAGAGCCGTTGGTTTCGGTGAGGGGGCAAGCCCTCAACTGCCAAGATGAACCATCTACTTGGAGGTGGTGTACTTGGTGACAGCCTTGGTACCTTCAGAGACGGCGTGTTTGGCGAGTTCACCTGGCAACAACAGTCTGACGGCAGTCTGGACCTCCCTGCTGGTGATGGTGGACTTCCTGTTGTAGTGGGCCAATCGGGAAGCCTCGGCGGCGATGCGCTCGAAGATGTCGTTGACAAAGCTGTTCATGATGGACATGGCGCGGCTTGAGATGCCGGTGTCAGGGTGGACCTGTTTCATCACCTTGTAGATGTAGATGCTGTAGGACTCCCTCCTTGTCCTTTTCCTCTTCCTGTCCCCTGGGGCACGTGGTGCCTTGGACTTTGCGGCTTTCTTAGCCCCCTTTCCTGGTGCTTTAGGTGCCATGGTTTACGAAGTGAACGTTGTCTTACTGCTATACGATTGTATGCTGAAAAACGGAATGCGGGACACGGTGATGCGAAATCTATTTATATTGCACACTGTCTACACACAAAACGTGAATTTGTCAACTTTTAACACGCGTATGTATGGGCGATGGTAGGATCGAGCTGCACTAAATCCAGCCAATCACAAGCTTGCGTTTGCTTTGTAAAAGTTCTCCGTGTTATTTCAATAGCAGTCGGATCACCGGTGATCTGCTGTACTTTAGCCTGCAGTGTACATTGTTTGTGTGTGTGAGTGTGTTTGATAAATCGTATAGCGAGCCGCTTTAGGTTTCATTGCATTTCATCGTATCTTCGTGAACGGTATACACAGCAAAGCTTTAATTCAACATGACTGGTAGAGGCAAAGGCGGAAAGGCTAGGGCCAAGGCCAAGTCCCGATCAGCAAGGGCCGGACTTCAGTTCCCCGTGGGACGTGTACACAGATTCCTCCGCAAGGGAAACTACGCACAGAGAATCGGAGCTGGTGCACCCGTGTACCTGGCTGCAGTTTTGGAGTACCTGGCTGCTGAAATCCTCGAGTTGGCTGGCAACGCCGCCCGTGACAACAAGAAGACCAGGATCATCCCCCGTCACCTCCAGTTGGCCATCCGCAACGACGAGGAATTGAACAAACTTCTCAGCGGCGTCACCATCGCACAGGGAGGTGTCCTGCCCAACATCCAGGCTGTCCTTCTCCCCAAGAAGACCGCCAGCGGAAAGAAGGCGTAAATGGGCCCACTGCGGTGAACCATCTTCGAAACCAAACGGCTCTTTTGAGGGCCATCAATTATTCCCGAGGGGGAAGGCTTCTCAGTTCTCTGTCAAACATGCTTTTGTCCGTGTCCTTTTTGTTTCTATTAATTTTTTTTTTTAAATTAATTAATTAATTGAGGTGTTTTGTAGGCTGTCACTTTGCAGGCACTCATCGGGGCCATTAAGGGAAACAGGACGGGCTATTATTACCATTAGTGCTTTATATCATTTCCAACATTCCCACAAACAATCCTGCTTCCCCTGGGTGGGGCCCACCTCGTCTAAGAGAAAAGAAGAAAAAGACAGAAAATGGCAAACAGAGTACCGCATGCGTTAAGGGAAAAAGTAGACGTTACTTCGTTGAATAAGAACAGACCACGCGCTTTTAATTATGACGACAATTTTTCCGCGCCCCCATATTCTCGTAAATAAAGCGCCCTGCCCCCACGGATGAAATGGGGCGCTTGGCTGGGTGGGGCGTTGTGTCAATTGAATACTGCGTGCCACGCTTTCATTATCAAATGACGGGTTCTTTGACAGTTGCATGTCACCCGATGGTCGGTGAATGGGGTCATGATGTTACGCCATTCGCCAGCGCTACTTTAATATGGACGGAACTGACAGTGGGGTGGGGTTGGTGGGTGCGGGTAAAACACTAACTTCAAGCTCCAGGCTTTTATACCGTATGATATTCGTATTCTTGAACAGTCTTCCGGCTCATCGTTTCTACCAACACCACATGTGCGCTGGGGATACTGCCGGGCGCCCTCTTCAGGTCCACCCCCGGGTGGAGAGTGCACCCACCATTTATTTCACTAAAATTCAGGAGAGCTACCTATTCACGTTCTATTGACCCAACCCCCAAAAAGTTATGCGGTCTTCTATGTGGTGGCGTTTAGGGCTTCATTGGCGGCGGATTGGATGGGAGGAGGGGTTCGTTCGGGCTTATTTGTGGAAGGGGCCGCGCATTATTTCATAACCGGTACGGGAGAACAATTTATATCGTTTACTTCATGTCGGGACTCAAATCAGCACTCAAATCAATCACACTACTTAGGCTATTAATCATTTCATTAATGAGACAGACCACACACAGACACAAAAAAGTAAAACAATAGCATGTTTGACAGAGAACTTGGAGCCGTCTCCCTCGGGATCATCTGATGGCCCTTAAAAGAGCCGTTGTTTTGATGACGTCACGTCCGGTGACAGTCTAAGCACGTTCGCCACGGATGCGGCGGGCCAGCTGGATGTCCTTGGGCATGATGGTGACACGCTTGGCGTGGATGGCGCACAGGTTGGTGTCTTCGAAGAGGCCGACGAGGTAGGCTTCGCTGGCTTCCTGGAGGGCCATGACGGCGGAGCTCTGGAATCGCAGCTCGGTCTTGAAGTCCTGGGCGATCTCGCGGACGAGGCGCTGGAAGGGCAGCTTGCGGATCAGAAGCTCGGTGCTCTTCTGGTACCGACGGATCTCACGGAGGGCGACTGTGCCGGGCCTGTAACGATGGGGCTTCTTGACTCCTCCGGTGGCTGGGGCACTCTTACGTGCTGCCTTGGTGGCCAACTGTTTGCGTGGAGCCTTTCCTCCGGTAGATTTACGGGCGGTTTGCTTGGTACGAGCCATGCTTGATAATGTCTTCTTCTTCTAGTTACGTGTACTCTCGATTCGAGTCAATCACGATGTAATACAAATCCAAACACCGCTAAGCCAGGAGAAAAACAACCAATGGAAAACAAAGTGAGTACACATCAAACAGAATGTAAACACTACCACAGATCAATGTAAAAAATAAAGCATACAACGTACAAGAATAATGTGTCTTCCATTTGATATACCGGATAGCCACACACGGCCTGACACGACCAATAAATCACCTTGTCATTCATACAAAACAGTGGCATGGTATGTCCATCAGCGCAATGCAGGACATTTTAGCGCCTATAAACCTTACTCCTACAAAATTTCAAATGTCATTCCTATTCATTTCCCTTCTCAAATACAATTTGTAGTGTACACTTGTAACTTGTACGACATCCATTCGTCACATTGTAAGATCGATGTATGACAAAGACAATTTATCGCAATGTATTTGTTGCGCACGCTATAACTAAAGTACAACAATAATAACGCAAAACATCTTAACTGCATCCATTCATAATTCACCACCACCAAATAAATATCAACCTCCACTTAGTCAAATCATGCCTGCACCGCACCTTCACGCCAATCGCTCTTTCAGAAATGAGGTTTTCAAACGTACAAATAGCGTCCTGTCTAAAACCACTCGAAGACTCCAGGGATGCGCGCGCATCCTGCCATCGCCACTTACTCCCCTTCAGCTCACCATGGCGCGTGCTCCCCTTCACCTGCCTTCTTTTCAGCTCACCATGGCGCAAGCATCCGGAAGGCAGCGACTGGAAACACATGCTCTCCGCCAACCACCTTCATCGTACGTACACACACCATGCGGTTAGTATACCCACGAAGAGGTCGCTGGCCATGCGCTTCGCGGCCGCGGGGCACACACAATCCACACCATCGTGCACATTGCGACTCGGGCCTCTCGGCTCACAGCCGCAATGCTCTCGGGTTCTTTTCCCTTGCATGCAAAACATACATTGTGCAAGTATATTTTGCAATGTGGGAAGAGACACGCACCGAGCGACAGTGCGGAAAATATTTTTTTTATAGGAAGAAACACATAACCTACTTAAACAAATATACCCACATTACATAATCCCTTAAATCAATAAAATACCACTTTCGCTAACGTACAAACCTCTACATCAATTTCAACAACCACACATCTTGTCGCAACACTTCAACAATACTTCCAACTTACATCAGCAGGTTTTATTTTGTGACATCATTCCACATATACAACAAATAGAACAAATTTGAAACATTTACAAGTAGCATAAACAGACACAACCACAGGAACAGTCCATTTTTATCGCAACTTCATCGACAAATTGCACAAATGACGCTGTCGAACAGCATACTATCAAACATGTCCCAATTTATTCTTACAATAATTTCGAAGTATAAATATCACACCATGCAACATATGTAGGACTACCAAAAGCATTTCAAGCATGTCAAAACAAATAAATATTTGGAACCCCTCATGTTTCCATACATTTCCCATATACCTTCTGTCAACATGAACATACTACAGAATTTATCATACTGCGCAAACACGGAAGGTAATCGCCAACATGGAACAATCCATAACCTTTCATTCGTCGATTCCGACAATGACGTTCCAGTCGACTGCAAGTCCATCCTCACCACTACACAGGTAAGCTGTTACAACATTTACAAGTCAAACTAAAGCAAGAATCTCTGAACAATTGTAAATATTTACATATTTCACGAAATCGGGTCACTTCATTCATTTATACATACATATATACATACAAACATAAATACATAGCAAACCACATTATTTCAATGATTCTCTTTCACAGGACCCCAATACCTGCACTTCATTCATTCAACGTTAACTTTCGCAAAATCCTTTCCCATGTGCCATGACGGGTGGGGGGTAAGACCATTTCTTCATATCCATTGTCAAATGGGACGGCAAAATGTTATCACAAAAAATATCACTTTCGCAACATTCGCACAAAACAACACCACTTACTTTGGTTTTTACATCTGCCCACTTCATTACACACATTCACCATATCCTTACACTATGTGCTCATTATTACCAGGGCCACAATCTATGCTGCGGAAGGGGAGGGGGGGGGGGGGGGATTCTTATCATGCTATTCAAATGTGCACGTGTGCCGATCAACGTCACGCACAGCCACAAAGGGCCCCTCTTGGGATCCTGGGGTTAAGCCCCCTCACTCAAAGTCTTCTGCTTCACCATTTCAACAACTTCGGAACAACTCTTTCACGAAAAGGCACCCATTGTCTGCCGCGATTTAAGCAATGGCTTGCAATGGTTGGGAGGGGGACTTTTGTCAATAGTATGCGAGTACACTCCTTTACCATTTCATTGCAAACACATGATTTACATTATCAAAATGTCGAAATGTGTACGCCTCATTACAAGCCAAATTCAATACAGTCTCCTACACAACACACTCACATGGTCACCCAATGAAACCTTTCAGCCTTACACCAAACTGCACAACGAGTTATGATACCCTTGCAAAACCAAACCAAATTCAAAATTCTCATTACATCCACACCTTGTGCAGGGTTCTTTCATTTGAACTGGCCTCATTAAAATCAATCATTTCAAACGCAATTTCAATAACATCATTTCTTCCAAGAAATCACTGATTTCAATCTATTCATTGCACTAAATCTGTTTTAGGTCCCGAAAGGGTTGTTATCTGTACCACAATGTGTTCAACATGCTCAATTTGGGGTTGTTCAAATTCGTAATGCTTTTACAATTCTTACTCAATGACCTACATATAGGGTTCATTTCTACATTCAATCAACAATTCAAATACGCATATCACAAAGGGGCCTCCATATCTATCCAGTTACCCATTTCCAAAAATTCCCCCAAACTGATACCAATCTCTGAAATACAATTGCAATCAGTACAATCACATTCTTCTCCTTCTTTTCACAAAATTTGCATAATTTAAAGGCACACCTCTGTCACCGACAAACACTACTAATTCTCCCAACCCGTCTTACTTCCAGCCCCTCCCACATTTATCTACAACTCATCTTTATCCAAAAAAATTATTTACTGTTTCATGGATTGTCCCACTGCCCAGGCACATGCAAGTCCACGATGTGTAATCAAGACACTCTCAGTGACCATGCTGTGTAACTTAACTACGATGCATTTCTCTAATGTTATGCCAATCAAATAGCTGTACCAATTGAGAGTTTTCAGAAATGTGTACAGACAATGTACTTTAGGGTGAACAATAAATGCCTTTCACACACTAACTGTGCATACTATACCACATTTCATCAATCGTACACAAATAACTCACAAACATGGACACTATGACACCACACTGTTGCAGTGTACCACGCTGCCCACTTCCTCCATTCATGCACATTGGTGTATGCGTAGAATTCGGAAACAGGGGACACTATTACGCATGGCCATTACCTCTTCAGTCATGCTTGTAAATTACATGACAATAATAACAACAAATGACAATCCTCTCAAAAGTATCACCATTGCTTTTCACTTTTCAGTCATCACAAACTAGAAAGATGACATTGCCAGGAATGACACATCCATGTGTTTGTCTAAATTTACATGTGTACTAATTATCTCATATATAAGACAAGTAGTAACTTCAACAACAACTCTATCACCACACCAACAGGACTTACATATATCACCAAAACTGATACTGAGAATTAATAATGGGAAGTAATAATGAGTTCAGATATTTCCAACATTTGGTCTACAGGAAAAAGCGCCAACGACATGTCAGGTACAACTACATAAACATCAAAGGTAACTTTCACATAAAGTACCCCAAAAAATAAGTGTTGCTAAAACAATAACAATACCTGCTGGAATTTAGTCAAACACCTGGCACACACATGGGGCCTACATGCCCAAGCCTACAACAGTTGTGCCTATACTACCTCCCCTATACCACATTTCATCACAGTTGCTTATGAGTACATACCTTCAAAGGCTTACAAGGATACACTAAGGGCAATTCAAACAATTCAACAACACGTGGACACCATATCCGCCATACATCAGAATCAAATGCAAAAGTCTACACATGAAACAAATGGTACTCAACAATGGGCCACACACTATCCATTGCCAACATTTCCTCACTTCACTACTACACTTCTCCTCACAAGTTCAACAGATTACAACCAACACAAATTTCATTTCAAAAGTAAGGCATGCCCTATAACACCGACCACTTACAAAGCAGGGTCATGACAACATCAGGTCATCACAATGACGACTTCAAAGGGAGTATGATCACTATTTAAAACAGTCACACTTTCTTCTCCACACCACCACAAACACCAACAAATCATAACTTTATACATGTACCAAAAAGATATGCGGTGGACAAACTTCAGTATTGGATGAGCCACAATTTCTTCCAAGCAAATATAATGCTCACGCTACAACCCGTCAGCTTGAACGACAAAAACGCCATTACCATTTGGGCAAGGGGAACGCTACAGGGCGCCTGAAGAGGTCCAGCGACAAAGCCAAAGTGGGGGGCCAGGGGTACAACAACCGTTAACCTCACCAACTTTAAACAATTGCATGCGTTTACAATATTCCAAAATAATATTCCAATGATGGACAGAATTCTAAGCTATACATTCAGTTCAGGACTGGGGGTAGGTAAGATGCAATCAGGAACTACTACTGCATCTCATTATGGCGCAAAGCACAAATAATTCAACTAATCAAATGGAACATGTAATTCATCATTTCACACCAGGCATTCTCTTTGGGGAGTTCAAACTAAAATGATGGCGCATTATGTGTAGTAACCAGGGGCTCGCAAAAGCAAACCAACAATCACTGATTCAGCTGTTCGGTGCAATTCATTGGAGCAAACAATGACCTGTATATTAACATCAATCTTAACAGGGACATCATTTATGGGGCAAGTTAATGGCAACAGGCCCAATGAGGGACCTGGACACGTGCCCCCGCTCACTATGTTCACAAGATAAATATCATTTACGAAGGAAAGGTAAGCAGCACAAACTTCTCTTTCGATCGGTTCAAGTGAAGGAAGGCCGCACGACACCTCTCACACATGTTATCATTAATGGGGGGGGGGGGGGGTGGGGGGGGCTGGAACCTTGCAACCTATGCACGGAAGCTTTCCGACTTTGGGCATTTCAAAAGTCATAATTTTAACCAACAATAGGACAACATCAAGGCCAACATCAAATGTCAAAAAAGAAACAAAAAAGGTTCAACTTCGGGAGGGGGGCAGTGGCAACCAAAATTCCATTAACAATAGTGGCGTCAAGGCTCACCTGCACTAACAAAAACTAGTGATATGTATTTCCATTGACAAACACCATTTCCCAAAGACTTCGCCCAGTGGTTGGGGAGGACACATACGTACCCAGTTGTTATACAAATTTGCACAAATATTTCAACAATAGTTCTTACACATGCATCATGTCAACAGTGTACAACACTGACAATTGTCTCATTCCTCTAAAAGGGGGGTTAAGTACCAACATCGAGTACAAACAAAATCATTCACCACTGCCTTGCCAACACTTCTCCCAGGTACACATGGCAAGCAACACCCACATATTCATTACACACAACATGTCTCTACTCGTGAGCGTCGACAGGTATGCGCATGGGGGGCACTTGCCTTCCACCCTGCAAATAAAACACGTTTCAAAATTACAGCAAAAACCCAAGCAAAGCGTGCTTTACAAGTTTCCATTCGAAAAGTAGGCTCAACAAATGTCATTTCCGACGATCTTAAATTTCACATGCTTTGTGTCAATTAGTGGTCATTGGAAGGTTTTGCCAGTCCATACAAATTTGCCAACCCCCCCCTTCCCCCCTTGCTTTCTTTCTGCATACGCCCACTTCTCTACTAAAGGAATTTTACGCACATTAACTTTTTTGGCCATTGTTCACCTAACTTTGCAAGATGTGTACCTTCTATTCGACAACATCTCGCATTATGGGTGCCATAAACAAACAATACTTGTCAAAATTATTCACAACCACTCACAGGGACAATTTCAAGGCATGTTCTGGAGACAAAATTCAATACCTTTTAAATATTCAGAACATTTTCCATTTTCAGGCGGTGAAAACTGTATCTCTTTAGACTTAGCATTCACAAGATACAAATCTTTAAAGTCATGCAATCTTTTCTTGGGTAATCTGTGATGTCATGAAGGCACATTACTTTCACATTGCATTCAATTTATTTCAAATATTGATTATGCTGCAGGCAATATTCAGCAAAATTTTGGGTTATATCCTACATATGATAAAGGGTAATGCTACACCTACAGGACAACACACAGTATTCAAACATTACAATACTATCAGATTTCAAGGACAAACAGGACATTCAATTATAAAGACAAACAAAAGGAATTTGAGGCAATGTGCCCAAATTACATAACTTTCACATGCTTTGTTGTAAAGCATATTTTTTTCCAATCAAAAATACCAAACCTTCATATTGAGACATCTTCACTTACAAAAATGGTATTGAGACAGGGCTTCAATGACATGGTAGGGAATATTTCTGCTTCTCTTACAACAACCAAGTAAAAAGCCACCAGAATATGCCTTTAAGGATATCTACTTACCATTCAAAACTAAAACATCGCACCACCAAAATTATAACAGATAACAGTGGCCAAATTGTGGGTCACTCACAATTTCTTTCACTCTATTACTACATAACCAATGCCATTACAGAGATTCTTGTGCATTACATACAGACCCTCTGTTCAAAGTGTACACTTATCAAGTTCAACATCAGTAATGGACTTGAAGAGCATGCAGGCCATATTCGAATAATTTACTACAAAGCAGAAAGGCTTAGTGAGTCCTTGCCATATGATATATTGTCATAATTAACATGGATGCCCACAGGACAACAATGAGATCCCTCACAAATACTGAGGTATACTACTAAGATCAAAACCTTTTGACATCAGGTGACCCAAAATGACCTTTCACACTCACTTAAAACAATAGAGAGCAAGTACCTAAAAAGACCATCAACATGCTACAAATGAGCAATTCACAAACTGAGTATGGGACCCCTCCACAGTTCAATAACCACATAAAATGTCATGTCGTCAAGGTTTTGCCATTTTCTGACCAAAAACTTTGACCTCCATAAACAAGAGAAATCTCCCACGCCGTAATGATGCTGGTCAACTATGTTGTCTATTAACTTCATAAAGAGATATTTTTGACACATGCTCCTTTATATCAAAATTTCAGGTATTGAGGATAGCTCCAAAAAGGTTCACTGCATTGAGACTACTCTTACAACAAGCCCTAATCTTACCAGTCATCCATAAATTGGACCATACAGTACAGACATCTACACAGAAATGTGTAACCTTGGCTGTTAGTGGTGGTCTTTTTGTATTTATTTTTGTAATGCCCTTCCCAATGACTACGATGTCCTTCAAAATTAACAAAAAATGGGAACCCTAATAATCCAAAAATTTACAAGATTTGTAATTGGCCTTAAATTGTCTCCTTGTAGGAACACCACATAACAGAGTGCAAGTCAAGTGTCATTTGTTTCATACACAGTAGATACTATTAGCCTACTTCTGATTACCCGAACTGCAGTGCTTTCTGAAAAACAAGCCTTACTCAGAGGACTAAGTAAGTGTCAAACACTGCCTCCAGACAGGTATCAAATGGTTTCAGCCATTGAGCTGTATGATTCAATAACAGAACCCCTCAGGACACTGTACACTGTAGCAGGCAAATGTGATGAAGTAGGTATTAAAGATAACAGTGACCAGCAATTTTCAAAGGCTCTGGTGGGTCTGTCACAATTTCATTCAGTCAATTAGGCAATCAGAGTTACAGCATGCTCAGGGTTATTTCATCAAAATGATCAGTTATTTTGTTCTTTTTATAAAACTAATTACCCGCTGTGTATTTCATTATCTACTTTCCACTTCCATGTCCTTATGAGGACAATGGCACAAGGTTTGTCTCTAACTTTAAACAATCTTTCATACTAAGTTTCATGTTATCTTCATATTTTCTTCAGGGTTATGAAAAAAACAATGCTTGTATGTTCTCACAGACATTTTGGGCATCATACAGACCACTTTATCACTTCACATTTTACACTTATAAAGTTCCACGCTGAACAATTCCTCTGCTTTCAGGGCATGGAAGCTTTCTCCTATATGTTCAGAGCATGTCCCCAAATAACCCTCATACAGCTTTTCTTCTACTCACATATTTCAGGGAAATCTATAGGCCGAGATACTTATGGTAAAACAAGCATAACTATCACAAAGATAAATTAAATCACATGTCAGCCTGATGAACACTTCTTCCCTTTTTAACTTTTTCAGATTTTCTTCTACCAACTTACTCTTTAGCGTATTATAGGGAGAAACTTCAAACCAAAATCAACATAACTACTGTACAAAATGCATTTTTATGCACTTTACACATTCTTAATACACTCAGATTGCTTCAGTACATATTTTGAAATTACCCAACTTGATAATTCACATAATGGGGTGGATTCCAAAAGCTTACCACATGCATCTTACATTACCAATGCCATTCGAAACTCAACCTATCCACTACTGAATATTAACCATAACAGTTACCCTTTCTGATATATAGTATGTGCAAGGTTTAACCTCTGGTAACCCCAAATGACCTTTGGTCTTCACCAAAACCAGTAGGGATCATCTACTCAATATGGACAATCTGCATGGTAAGTATGAGATCACTCACATTTCTCCTTCTGGAGATATCGTAATTTCAAACAATTTCCTACGTCTTTACCATTTCACCCCTGGTGACCCCAAATGTCCTTTCACCTCCAACAAAAATAATAGGGACCTTCTACTCAATATGGGCAATCTACATGCCAACTTTCACATCTTCCTGAGGCAAACCCTTCTTGAGATATCGTGTTTACAAGCGGGCGTCACACACACACACACACACACACATACATACATACATACACACACACCACCACACCATCGCATAGATTCCGTGCCGGCCTTCGACAATCAATCAAAAATGAACTCAAATGACTTTTCACCTACACAAAAAACAATAGCAATTACTTACTTCAGATGGGCAATCAGCATGCTATGTATGACATCCCTCACAGTTACCATTTTTGATTCCTTGCAAAAGGCAGGCAAGATATCGGGTATCTGTAAAAGTAAGACCTAAGACCTAACAATTTTTTTATGCTAACACGCCAGTCAGCACACCAGACTGCACAACGTTGAAATGTTTCTTTCCAGTAATCCATCATTCATTTATACTGCTCTATCACACCCCACCCTACAATAAAATCGCTCTGCTCAGACTCATTTCCTTCAAATAGTATGTTTGGATTACCATATGAATGGGACTCCTGGCAAGCAAAATGCTGAAACCCGATTCTCAGTGACATCGCCAAGGTGGGGGGTGGGAGATGGAGGGCACATACCCCAACAAGTGAAGTTCCCCCATGTGCCCCCAAATGGTATCTAAGGTTAATAATTGTTAAACAATTGAATGATGACTTTAATGCATCGCAAATACCCTAAAACCCAGGAGCTTCAGGGGCCTCCCTTCCCTGGTTCCCCCACCAGGGCTCTCCCTAGACCCCACCCATAATAGCTAGGCCTCACTTTGGGCTGCGTGTTGCCGTAGGTGTCATGAGAAGTGACTGGTAGTGCCCCTGCCAAATCACTGTGTTCCCAGTGCCCCACACCCACAATAAAAAAAGGGTGACCCCTGAAGCCTTTACCATTGAGAGTTCAAGTGTCATTGTGGGGGGATGGGCTCTGTGTAATAAGGGGCATAACAAGTGCTTTGTTCGTAGAACTTAATTTTCACTATCCCCTCCTTTCACTATCACCTCCTAAGCGACACGACTGCTTACTACCTGGGAGGTGAATCAGCCACATTTCCGATCCCTGCTGGCTTTTCTCCCCTTCCTTAAGTAGTCCATCATTCAATCAATTTTTGTCTTGCCCACAAGTTCTTTCTAAAGTACCCAAAGTAACTGTAAAGTGCATATGTGCCATACGCTTCGTTTCACGCATATAGGTATAAAAGGAAATATTACAATAATTACTGGGAGGGTTAGTCCTCTGAAGCGCTGGTTGACCTTCAGGTATTTACTGGGGGAATTCAAGATTAATCGGGGCCCCTGCCGTCTGGTGTTATAGGGAATGCAGCTTCATTTGGGTGTTCGTAATTGAAACAACAGCAAACAAGTTAAATTAGTAAATCAGCAGGGTCACAGTTACGGCAGCCGGTAGGTCCAACGCCTGGGTCGGGAACGCCAGTTGTCTGGTACACTGATCAGTTGCCAAGTCGATCGGCAAAAAGAAATATAACAGGGGAGGCTGATCACAGAGCACTTATGAGGGGTCAAAGTATTAAATACATTCTACCTGATACCCCAAAAACCTTGCACTAGCCTACTACCGTTTGCAGGATGAACTTACACTATCATTGGTATGTTATTATGTTAAGTATTTCAGTGATCTTCTACAGGTGCGATGGGATGGGGGTGGGTTAGTATTTGAACAATTCCTGTAGGGATAAGAGATGTGTAAGATCGGTAGAAGGTCTGAAGACTCCCCTCTTCTTCTCAGAAATACTGCCCTGTCGCAAGTTAGTGATTGGCGTAAGCACTCTTCCCGCCTCTTCCCCACAAATCAGCGGACCCATTACCCCATTAACAATGTTATCAGAAACTGCCAGCCTTTGTATGGACTACAGTCAAAATGATGAAATTTAAGGACTCTACTATTAATCAATTGTACAGTATGCAATGTTCCTTACTGTCCAAATGTAAGCATTGCATGAGGATCATGAAGGAGGGGGCTTTCACATTTTTCCCATAGACACTGGACTTAAAAAAGTGATGATATTTTCAGGTATGTTGCACGCATTCCCACGATCACCTTGGGGGTTGTGGTGGATTAAATCAAGGAAGGGCAAATCCCTGCAATGATTTGAAGTATTTTGGTTTTTTTTTACTACAAAAATATTCACAACTGAATCCTAGTCAGAGTCTTTTATGATGTCCGCTTCTATAAATAAATCCGTATGTATTGTAAATTCGATATTTATTTACAACTCCTGGCATGTGTACTGCATGGCAGTGAAGTCACGGGTGGCCACAAACAGCACTCGATTTTGAACACATTGACTCAAAGTAACTCTTCACCCATCTCCTATAGCTTAAGAATTTTTAACAGGGTGACAGTGCCATGTCTACTCCCCCCTCCACTACAATAAACATTTTGTTTTTCATTTTAGCAGAACAAGATTTAGGATTTTCACTCTGTAAAAACCCCCTTAACCAAACCCCTGTAAACTCAAATTTCAAACATGGTGTCAGAAGCAAGTCGTTTCTACCCCATTCAAAAATAAGAGCAGATTATTGTACTGTTCAATTAAAATTTTAAGAATTTGGATTCTGGAAAAGCCACGTTTTCCTTTGATTATGTTTCAACTTTACCATACACGGACTAAAAATGATCTACCTATAAGCTAGCTTTTGGTAAGGGCATAACTCAAGAGCTGCGGACCAAAATGGGCCTCGTGAAATGTACACAGAGGGCCTGTTTCTGTTCGGAAAAAACACTCAATTTTGATTCATTTTACCATTATATATCATTTGTTAGGAGAAGCAATGGGTGAATGTCCATGCAAATGTTCTAAACCAGGACCTCATGCATTGATCCTTTCACCCCAGGAGCTGGGGACCCAAGACTCATCATTAAATCACTTAGGTGGCTTGAATTGCAAAGTTTTACAGGTCTTAGTTTTACAGGTCTTAGTTTTACAGGTCTTAGTTTTACAGATCTTAGGTCTTAGGTCTTACTTTTACAGACACCCCAAGATATCCATGCGATGGTGATGTCGTGTGTGTGTATGTGTGTGTGTGTGTGTGTGTGTATGTGTGTGTGTAACGCCTGCTTGTAAACACGATATCTCAATAATGGTAACCCCCAGGGATCTCAAGCTTGGCATGTACATTGTCGACATTGACTAGAAGATCCCTATCTTTTTAGGTACAGGTCAAATGTCATTTGGGGTCACCAGAGTCCAGAGGTCAACATGTAAATACCTTGGAAATTGCTTGTAAACACGATATCTCCACAAGGAAAAAGGTGAGCAATCTCACACTTACCTTGCTGATTGTCCACATTTAGTACATGGTCCCTACTGTTTTTGATGGAGGCCAAAGGTCATTTGGGGGCACCACAGGGAAAAAGGTCAAAACATTGTAAACAATGTATCTCCAGAAGGGTAAATGTGGGAGATCTCATACATAGCAGGTGCATTGCTAATATTAAGTAGATGATCACTACTATTTTGGGTGGAGGGCAAAGGTCATTTGGGGTCATCAGAGATGAAAAGCTCAAAAACTTGGAAACACCACAGGTCAAGAAAGGTAAGGAATCTCATATTTAATAAGTGGATTGTGCATATTGAGTCGATGACCCTTATTGCTTCTATTCGATGTCAAAGGTCATTTGGGGTCATCACAGTTCAAAACATCTGCACCTTGCAAACACTACATCTCAAAAGAGTATATAACTGTTGAAGTTAATATCCATGAGCGGTTAGCGTGAAAGGGTAAGAATAATTGGGTAATGTAATAGGCATAGGGTATATAAATTTTTGGCACAGTTTATTAACTTCACTGCATTAATTCTTCTGTGAGGTAATTTTGAAAATGCATTTGTAAAGTACAGAAGCAACTTCATAAGTAGAAGGTCTAAGGTGCACCAAAAGGCACATTACATGGTAGTTACTGTACAGTATGTGCATTCTTGCATGAAATTGTGCCCTGTTATTACATTAACTTCCAAGTATTAATACATGAAAAAGTGGGCAGAGCAAAATATAACATCTTCAAAGGAAAAATCTGTTCATCAGGCTGGCATACATGCTTCAATGCTCATGGGTATGCTGATTTTTCAGCCACAAGTAAATACATTTTCAACAAACTGACGTGGAATGTGTGAGTTTAAACAGTCTGTATAAGGGTCATTTAGGGACATATGTCTCAAAATATTAGAAGATGCTTCTGTGCACACCAAGAAGATGACTGATGTGGAACTTCATAAGTATAAACTTTGAACACAGAGTACTCTGTGTGATGCACAAGAATCTCTTCTACAAAATACCTACATTGCTTTTTCAATAACCTCAAAGAAAACCTGAAGACAACATTACATTGAGTGGCAAAAAGTGCTAATATTTCACAGACCTTGTGCCTACTGTCCTCATGAGGACATGTGCATGCAAGCATGCATTTACATTCAAAGTGGGAATTGATTCATTACATATACCACAGTTAATTAGTTTCACAAAAAAAAACCTACTTTCCTGTACACTGATCATTTGGTATCAAATACCCTTCAGCGCACATGAACTGACATTGCCTAATAGAGTGAATCAAATTGTGACCACCCATTCTTGGCCATTTGGTCACAGTTATCTGGCCCAATTTTTCACAGTTGACTGCTAGTTATCCCCGCAGTGTCCTCAAGGATTACCTTACACAAACATACAGTTCAATTGACTTCAGCTTTTCACTGTATAAATGGTGTTAATTGACTCTTATAAACCCTCTCAAGAAAGCTTATTTCTATCTCAGTACATAACCATATTGTTTGTATACTCCTATATCCTGCCATTCCCTGCAGGCATTAAGTATACTCTGTTTGTGGTCGAAATGACAGACCTCCATGAAAGTCACACCTCTGCTTAATCCAGCATAAAATAACTGTCCACATTATCTTGTCTCATCTGACAACAAATAAAAGTTGTTTGCCTAGCCATTGTAGGGAGATGGAGAAGTTCATGTACACTGATCAAGTTTCTAAACTGAAAGTCATCCTAGAAATACTGTACATTGACACCCTTCACAAATTAATGTCCTTTACATAAAAGCTGGTGGAATTGAACAAATAGTGTGCTTGTATAAGTAATTTTTTGAAACACAACTTTAAACATTGGTGTCTGTCTACATTGGTGTTTCTGCTTTACAGTTTCAATATGCTCTACAGTGATTATTTGTCACTTTGTTCCATTCCAGAGTTTCTTTCAAATTTTTCATAGCATAAAATGTATCACCATACTATTTGCCACATCTCTGCATATATCTGGATAACCGCAACAAAAAATTGACCCCCGTGTGAAGGATTACATAGTTATGTCAAATATCATCATCGAGTGGGAATTCGTCTCACATTTCATTCCTATCCATGTCACTATTCCCCCCCCCCCCCCCCAAAAAAAAAAGGGCACCATAAGATCAATGCATATAACCATTGCTTCAAGATTACCCTCTATGACACTTTTCAAAAGTATTAATATTTCATTTTGCATTGCTGCTGTCATTTAAAAGTAGTTCAGGTAATAAGAGCAAGCATAATGTTGTTTACTGTGTATCAAACAAGGAAAACTTAGACTGTATGTTATGCTGTACCTACAGTATAAGTAGACAAAAGGCGATATAAAAGTCTTGATCAATTATGGATTTATAGGGATATCTGCTTTTGTTAATTTGCAAAGGATACCATAGAGAGTGGGGGGGGGGCCATTTCCCCCATACAGCAAAAATTGCCAACAGTAATAGCCAAGGTTACACATCTCTGTTCAGATGTCTCTTTAGGCTTGGTCTCACATACCCCGCAACACCCAGTGTAAACTTGTGTTTACAATCAGAAAAAAACCACAGGCTAACCCTCTGTTTTCCAGTCTGTACCCAGTGTTTCGTTAATTTGATAGTGTTACCATAGTAACGAGGCCAAATATTACAGCAAAATGTAAGAAAATACATGACACAAGTGTGATAAATACCTGTGACCTTGCTTGATTAAAACAAACAGGATGTTTAAAACTGCTTAACCATGCGATTTGAGGTGGATCGAAATTTAAACACCACCTGCGTTAACCCGCGATCCCACGTTACTCAAGCGTGACGTAATACAGTGTAACCTCGAGGGCGGGGTATGTGAGAACACAGTATTTCATCCGATGCTTGTAGGAGAGTGTGTCGATGAGGGCTTCTTTAAACACTCACCTCAATGCAGAATTTTCGAAACATACAGGCAGAATGGAGAGCAGTCCCCAGTGACCAAACTTTTCATAACAATGGTTTCAAAAACCGCTTCATCAAGTAATGAGACAGTTTCCTGGAATATCCAAGCTGTGTGAGAAATTCCTCTTGTGTGTGGATGAAACGTTTGAGGTGACAATTACATCAAACTTTGTAGACATAACATTTTTAGGGGAATAACTGGGACCGATCGCATACCATGGTGGTATTACTTTAACTAAGCTCAATTTTGAATTACTCATGTGGATGGACGTGTTGATAAGGTGATCAATGTTGTTTTTAAGGGGTCAAAAGGTAATTTTGGGTCACATGAGGTCAAAAAGTTTTGACCTTCATAGTATTTTATCTCAATTAAGTAGGATAATTGTACGGGATCTCATGCATGTCGTGTTTGTTTACATGTTTGCTATGATATATCATAGGCAAGGAATCACTAAGCCTGTTGGCTTTCCAGTTAATATACACTGTTTACAAGGTTTCCACTTTTTTGCCTATCCTGACCCAAAATGACCTTTGAACTACACAACCACAAAAAAAAAAAAAAAAAATCTTCCACTTCATATGGGCAATCGGTACACCTTAAATAAGATGTAACAACAAGGATATTCTCGGCCCAGGACGTGCTATATCTCAGATAAATACTAACAGAAAATACAAACTCTTCGGTATTCCCCTACATGCTCAAGTTTTCAAATCTCCTTTCAAGAAATCCGCAATCTACACTACTCGAGGGGAAATTCAACCTACACATTAACAGGTTTCATTACCTACATCCAAAGTAGCAGAGTGTGCACAATTCAACAAATATCACATGCATTTTCACTTCTATAAATTTCCTTCTCCTCGTAAAACAAACCTCAACCATTTCACCATAACAAACGTACCATTTCATCAATGGGGTACTGTGACGTGGTACACAAATCCTTCTGCTACCCCCTGCCACCATATTTTATATTGCTTCATACACCTGTGATGATACCAAATCAGCAAATTTCAAATAAAACCCAAGAAAAACAACAAACAACTTCAATAAACCTTTATAACTGTTTATTGCTCGTCCCATTATACATGTCATTTCCTTCACAACATACGTGATTTGTTAACTAAAACAGCAGTCTCTTTCCTCTAATAAGGCACATACCTACGACTTTGCAATGGGACAGTTTCTCAAAATGTGACTACAAGCGGATATAAACATAGCTTAACTTCTCCCCTTTCGGCTACAAAAACAGATGGTGCTGGAACAGCCACATTAAAAGTATTGTACATATTGTACATTGTTCATTCGAAAGCCACACAGTTCAACAGGGGCAGACAGTAGAATTTTGTAAGTAGATTCTTTGTGGTTCCCTTTCCCCTAAAGTCTCATCACCACAATGAACTGTGGGACTTAAATGGGGTGGGGGGGAACAATGAGGCAATGGTTATGACTGGGGGGGGGGGGGAATACTGCCATAACTGCTGATTGGGGCCAAAACCACAGCACCATTGCATTTCCTCATAAGGCAATATCTGCCACATTCAACTCACTTTTACAAACAGGTGAACACTGACAAAATGTTACTAAACACTACATTTCTTACACATTCTGGCCATGTGATTCATGGCCATTAATAAGTGCAATGGTGTTGATAGGGTCTCCAAATTTAAAATACAACTGGTTTAGTGCAGTTAGCAATAGGCAGCTTCTCTTTAACATCGCAACACATTTCAAGTCTACAGTAACAACCTAATCACGGGATATCACTTACAACTACTCTATCTTCATGCACATCTCTCTTTCACATGTATACAGTATCATGCATGACTTTTTCACACAAAGAGCAACAGGCCACACACTCTAAGATATACATTCAACATTGTACACATTTCAAAATGTGCACAAGTCAACAAAGGTTGCCAACGGATGTTGCACCTAACAATTTGAAATGTTTCCTCACACTCCAAAAGCCACAAGCTTTAGTCCTTTCAAAGGATGTACTGCATCAGCAACTTCAACATCCCACCACAATAGATTTCAACAGGCAGTTACAACTACCTTGCTGAACTTAAATCCAGCCAGACCATATATTTCTTTCAATATGTTTCAATGGTTTCAGTGATCACTAGTAATACAAGTACCAATGCCTACGGTAAATAATAGCAAAGCAGCCAGTGCTACACATGCTTAGAGATCAACCACCAGGCATTACTACAAATGCACTGGCAACATGCTCACATAACACTTGACTTCTAAATAAAAATCCAACTTACTGTACAAACTTCATTGGGTCAAAATAAAAGATAATACTTCTTTATCAAACAGCATATCAAACACAACATGTATAGCTTGTACAAAGATGTCTGTGTTTAAAAAAGGGGTTATCTTATGTTCTTTCTGCAGCAATACTTAAAGGCATATTTTCATCATCCCAAACAGTTCCAATTCTCCCAACCTGCTTTACTTCTAGCCCCTCCCACATTTCACTAAAACTCATCTTTATCCTGACACAATCCTTCTTTATTGCTTCATGGCTTGTCCCAGTGGCCATACAAGTCCATAATATGTAATCAAGACACTCTCAGTGACTATGCTGTGTAATTTAGCTATCATGCATTGTTTGAATGTGATGCCAATGAAAGAGCTGTACCAATTGACAGTTCTCAACTAAAACTGCAGTTTCGGGTGACGAATGACTGCATTTAAGACTTCCACAACAACTAATTTCAACATAAAATGATAATTGAAAATTACCAACCAGAAGTAACACTTCACACAAGAAAACGGTTTCGGATAACCAAACGCAAATGCACTTCTTCTCAAATCATTTCTTCATGGGCGTTACTTCAAAAAACTCTTCAAACACCTCATTTACACTAACACATCACATATCATAAACTACATGTATACAAATAACCCTTGGAGGATGCTCTCACAAACACAACTTGCCCAAAAAGTGTCTCATTAGATGGGAAGGTTACAAACTGCTCAACTCTCTTCAATGTTTAAGTGAATATTTGAACACAAATCTATAAACATGCTAATAACCGTAACAATTACCCAAATTCGATCACTTCAATTGCAAGTGGTATAATTACAGGTCATTTACCAAATGTACAAGAGTTACCTTCACTGGGTACTTACCTCTTATGATTCTCAGAAATTTCATTACACCATACATTTCTATTGAGATCAATATGTATGTTCAAAATACAAGTGGGTGAAAATAACCCATCTTGCAGCTCCTTTGTTACCATTTCATATCCCATTTGCAACAACATAATAAAGCGAAGGTCATTGGTACATGGGATGAAAGTACAGCCATTGCAGTTGTTTACCAAAGGTATTTCTTTCAATGACTTGGCTTCATTTCAAAAAACAAAATAATAAAGTGGTACAAAATCAATAATTTACCCAAATCAATGTCATCATGAAAGTTCACAACAGTGCAACTGTCAGAACTTTAGGTTGAACTAACAATTTCGTGAGCACAAAGGTGGCAGCATTAAAAGGTATGCATCTTCCATTCCCATGTCTAAAAATAAAACAGTATTATTTAACAATCCCACAATTCAGCTGCACGTAGGACATCACAGACTTCCAAAAAGGTTAATGTGGTTTGGAAATTTTATGGAAAACTTCATTTCACTGCGACAATACCTGCAACATGCTATTGACATTAAATTGTCACCATTACAGAGAAACTACAGCACCGATGTTCCACAAGATCATACCTTCAAAGAATCCCTACCCTGTCTACACAGTACTTCAAATGACCTATACTGAAAACAAAACACAATTTCTGTCTTTCACCATGAAGGTAAAAACACAACAAATTTCAACAAAGTATTACAAGCTATGTTTAATGACAATTTATTTCATTGCCCTTGGAGAGTTACAATTAAGAAACTACAATACCTTAACAATCATTGACAATGGCATGCACTAATTATTAACATGAAACAAATTATTAGCACTCTCTTAAATTTATAAAATATCACCAACATTCATTGCTTCATTTTTTAAGTATTTGCTTGGACCTGGGGAGGGTTCAACTTCAAAAGTTACGAATGCAATTAACATGTTCTGTCACAGTCTATAGCATAGTCAATAACCTCTGACAGGACTGTGAACCGAAACATCCAAAGTCAATAACCTCATCATGAACCAGGCATCATTAAAACACAGTGTCAACTCAGTTTAACTTAATACTTATGTTATGTAACAGGAAGGAACCGCAATGTTTCCTCTCTTTTAATTATGCTCTTTTTCTGACATTTCACTTAATTCATTGACTTTCATTACCACAAATGTAATATTTCAGTCCTTAAACATTATGAAACATACTTTGCAGGAAAACACAAGAAATACAGAGACAATTAGGACATCATGTGTTGTTTCAAAACACATTGCCAGTCATGAAATAAATGTTCACTTTCTTGGAAGAAATTACAATTTCCAACAACTTCTCCATCATGAGCATTACCTGGAATTTCCCTCCAATGTCAACATTCCACTCCAAATATAAACATTTCAATGCATGGAGCTTCCAACTGGCTGGATTTTCCTCAGATGGAGAGTGCTTGCACACTTCCAATTCAAGGGCCTTTCATGTTGACTGCTCTAAACAAAAGGCCAACCAAGTATCGTACAAAATATAGCACAAAAAGTTCATTCCTTTCAACAATTTGCTATGTTTCATAATGGTCAGTGTTCACCATATTCACAATTACCTCTAACCCATTTGGGTCTCAAGGAGGGTGCTACATTATCGTAGGTACTATTTTCATACATTATGGATCGACAATTCATTACATTCAGTAATTCACAAATATGATCTAGTGACATAGGGGTTCAACTCAATTTGCAACCTTACCTTAATTCAACTTTCTGATTTCTTTTGTGCAATAACCTGCCAAAGGAATTTTTAACCAAACCATGCACAATACTAACTTCATACACAGTCTGCTCAAACAGATCCCTTGCACTTTTCTAACTTTTCCTGGTGACTGACCACAACATAAATGACAAAGGCAACAATAACAGCTTACAGATTGTTCTCAAGGAAAACGCGTCATTACTTCAATTAAATCCACCATCTTCCCTTCTAAAGTTTGGTCACCAATTAACCAATCAACAAATAATTGGGAAAAACTAAAACCTGCCTCCTTCAAAAGTCAGATACATCTGATCCACACAGTATTACATCCACAGCCACATACCACTTTGGTGTAGTGAACGCGGATACTTATGAAGACAGATCTACTATTTTGAGCGAATGACTTTTTACTTAACATAAGGGACACCAGGCCCACATCCTCAGCGACACTTCACCCACCCTTCTCGTTTCACTTCAAGTTACCAAAACCACAGTGTCATTATAAACAAGGCCATTTCTATGACTTAAGCCATTTGGCACAATTTCCCCAATGGGGCCTTGGATATAAACACTCCAGCATGAACTTCATACATCACAAACCAAACATCCTTATTACACACTTTTGGTATCGTCACATTATGCTTAGTATTACAGAGACATTATCTGGATAATACAAAATACAAATGAAGTATGGGTGGAAGACAACTTTTTGGGGACTTGCAAAGGGTTCAATGTACACAACATCCTCATTGGTGCAACCATCAATTATTCCATTAATTAGGAATAACAACATTTGGCGTCTATTCAAAGTAGGGTAATTGTAACACAGTGACAGCTACTTCAATACGCTTCCCTGTAACTGATAGCGTACTTCATTGTGAGGAATTCTTCTACATGGAACTAAACACATTTAAAGTGTGTAATCATATCTTCCACAGTTTGTTGAAAACTTTTATTGCTACATGACGAAGAGGGACCTGCTAGAGTCTTAATATGTTGGTCCGAAAGGTTTTCCCCTGTGCCAGAGCATCGCTTCTTCCTCTATTTATTGCATAAGTTGCCCATTCTACTGCTTTGCACCTGTGGCAATAGTCATACCTTGCCTTAATTTAATCTGTGAAAATCTAAAAACTTCACATTAGCTATCTTTAATTAATCATACACATGTCAAGAAAAGCACTTGCACAATTTCTAAAGTAAATGAATCATGCTTCTCAGTGGTATTAAGTTTCATTTTGGCCTAATCACATTCACAACTTCCTACTCCTTCTATCTGAAATGCTATTGTATGTGGGTCTTACCAATCTCTTTGCTTCTGACATTATTTGCTTGCTTTCACTCTCTTATTTTGGTGGTAACTTTCCTTCAATACAGAACTAAATTAAGCTGGGGCCCTTTCATCCTGTTTTAAGACAAAATACACCAGTAGGAACTACATAAAGCACATCTGAGCTTATAGTATTTATGGAAGTTATCCACAGTACGGTTTTCCTGCATGTTTACTGGAAAGTAAAAGCCAAGACTATATGAAGGGCAACTGGACAACACTTCCAAAAATATGTATAAAAGGCCTAATCCTCTCACCCCAGACAGTTCTAAACTTCAAAACCTACTTACTGAAGCCCCTCCCATGACTGTCTAAAACTCATCCTCATCCAGAAACAAATTCAGTGTCTTGATTCATGGTAACTTACAAGACCACAGTTTGTAACGCTCTCAGTACAGTAAATAAATATGAGCTACAGTATACAGTGCTCTGCAATTTTGGAACTTGATGTTAATGACAGAGCTGTGCAAATAGAATTCTTCAAACTTTATGTATAAAACAATTGTGCTTTGGGTGAGAGTTGCTACCTTTCCATTTTTGGAGTACGTTTTTGATATAGCAACTGATTTATCCACTATCATACATAAGGCCACATGTTGTTGACACATTTAACAGTTTAACTGTTAGTTAAGGCTCAATCCTCTCACCCCAAACAACAACTTCATACTAGTCCACAGAAATTCCCAATTAGCACAGCTATTTGATTCAGTGGCATCCCCAGAATGATGTATTCTTCTATTGTAGGTACCACAGGGGGGCATACAGTACAATGATTTGGCAGGGTTGGGGAGGGGGCAATTGCTAGACACCACTTGTTGGAGGCACTACCAATCATGAAGTGCAAGGCTGTTTCGGTTGTGGTCCAGGAGGCCAACTTACACTAGTGACTTGGTCAGTTGGAGGGGATTTAACAACACGTTTCAAATGGTGTAATCAAGAAAAAAGTTAAAACGTTGAGGTAAAATTACCTGAACACGTTACATCTGGGGTCATTCTCATCTAGAATGTTTTGCAAATAATGGCTACCATAAGTAAGACTACTGGTGAAACTACTTCCAAAAGCAGAACTGGCTGACATTTTGGAAAAGGAGGAAGGGGAGCTGAACTATACAGAAAGCAAATGATGGGCAGCTAGCAGTTACATGTGATTCTCTCTCAATCAAAGATGTAATCCTGTCTGACAGGTTACCTTGGCTGAGCACCTTCAATTGGTGTTGACTGGATTGTACAGAAATTTTGAAAAACCCAATGTCTTAGACAGCCGAAAACGGCATTCCCAGGTGTTTTGGGTCATTTTATATCAAAGTTAATCGAATTGCCAAAATTTACCAAATCTTATTTGGGGTGTGGGCACAAGGTCTTAAAGGGGGACACATGCCCTTTGTATCCCTTTTCTTGACAAAGCCACTGCTTTGATTGACAGCAAATTCAAGAATGTAGAGGAATTCTGCTTAACTTAATTGAATTACACTGCACCGAATGCACTGAGAGTGTTTCGACTACACTTTGGGGACAGTTACTTACCTATCCTGAAGCAATAAACTGAGATTGTGTGTAGATGAGAACAACTTTTACAGTAGACACTTTTAGGGGGAGGTTTACAGTAAGTACAGTAGGCTAGGAGAGCAAGAACTGCTTACAGTAAGAGGATAAGGCCATCATATAACAAAAACAACTGGGAAGAAAACTCTCGGATCTTTTTTTCATTGGACTCTCAATGATTTACTTCAAACTGTCAAAGTATGTGACTTGAAGCAAGTATAAAGTTCCGGCCAGGTACTTTTAAATAGATTCTGCCGGAACCTGAACTTTGCAAAATCTAGGTTATGGAGGGATAGTTCCGGTCGGATCCGAGCTCCGGTGCAGCCCTAACATTTACAGCGGGAATATATACATATTTTTGCTAAAGTACTGTCACAATAATTTATGACAAAGAGATGTGTGTCTAAGTATAACATTACTCTTGCAACAATTTTACAATACAATAATTCATTTGGCATACATTTACAGGAAAAGGGGTTCCATCTGATGTTTCCAGGGTACAATCTTCCAAAGGTTCCACGTTCCCTGTTTTAATTTCATTTCAATGCTTGGTGATTAATGTAAGGTTCAATACTTGTACCAATATGTCCAATCTTCAAGGTATCAGAACATCAACCCCAGGGGCAATGGACTATGGAAACATTGACATAGCTATCATATCAATTACCTCCTTTCAATACTTCGAAACACTGCAGGCACATAAGTTCTGCAACACCTTTGGGAAGGGGGAGGGGCAACAACATTGTTGACATTTTCCTGCCTTTGGGAGGGATGTCATGAACTAAAGGAAGGGGTACCTGAGCTACTTTAAGCTAACACAAACTGAAGGATTATTACCATTCTGTTATTATGTCATACAAGTATAATGTCTGTGTACTATACATAGTTACAACAAGTTTCTCTCCATGAGATGTGTCTATTACACTGATAACAGCTGCACCCTTACCCACCTCTCTCTCTGTTAGCACCTCACCACCATCCTGAGTGTATTGAACAACATAACATTTACGAGCAGAGTCACACGTCTCCCACAACAGGTACACGGAGTAGTTCTTGTCGGTGCATATACTTCGTGGGCAGGGCAGTCCACAGCTATCTCCTACTAACTCTGGTTTCACAAATTCACCCACCAGCTTGCTATCCAATACATCCATGTAAGTAATATGACAATTCTTTGTGTCATGGCCACACACAAGTAGGTGACCATCACTGACAGTCATATCTACTGGATATTTCATCATCTCTGGCAGTTTCAGGATGTGAAGGTAGTTCAATTCATCATCAAATATATAAACATCTCGACTGTGACACTGACCTATCAAGATGTGACAATTAACAGGATCAGTAGCAATACAACTTACTCTCAACTCTTTCGACCAGCTGTTGGTTACATCACTAATATTCTTCACAATGTATGATTCCTCATACACATCATAAAGACCAATTTCATTTGGTAAACATACCGACACCACTTTATGTTGTGACAACAACTTACAATCCTGGGCAAGCAGCATGCATCCATCACCTTTATTCAGTTTCTTCTCTTTTAAAATTTTACCATCACTATCCATCAAAATGATTAATAATTCCTGACTGTCTGATGTCACACCTGTTATGACGATGTTCCCATCACCACTACTGGTCATACCACCTACACACCAATATGGATCATTCCTATATACCTTCCTTTCATATTCATCAGATATTTTTATAACACTTGGCCTTTCCAGGAAGTAACGGTTGTAATTTACTGTGACTTCAGTAAATGTCTTCAATTCTCCAATGTCCATTTTTAAATCTTCCATTAGATTGTTAGCTGATGTAGATATATCAGGGGTACATTGCACGACTGACCAATCATTCTCAGAGGATATAATACTAGAAGCCATTACATCTAACATTTCAAACCTCTTTGTTAAGTTATCAATATGTTCTGACATTTCTTCAATGGACTCTACATTCCCACTCCATTGTTTCTCAATTTCCTGCAGCAGTTCACTCTTGCCTTGATGGAAGTGTTCACGTTTTTCATGTAACTTATCAAGTTCATTCCCAAGAGAACTTTCTATTGCCTTGTAAGTTTCCATTAGCTCAGTTTTCTTTACTTCAATGATCTCTTCATATTTCTTCTTTATTCTTGCTATTTCATGTTCCATTTCTTTCTCTACAGAGACAATTATTTCCTTCTCTTTCTTCTTTTTCTCCTGCTTCCCTTCCTCTTTCATCCCTTCAATATATTTTATTTCCCTCTTAATTTCCTCATCTTTCTTATCATGCATCTTTATCACTTCTTCTCTTTCTCTTTTCACATTAACTCTCAACTTCTCTTTTGCCTGTACTAACGTAGAGAAGCTGTGTTCTTTTCCAATTTCCTCTAGAATTTTGGCCAGTTCTTTCCTTTTACACTTAGCCATTGCTTTTACCTCATCAAGATCATGACCTTTATGTTCACCATATGTGCACACCATACAAACTGGACTGTTGCTGCAAGTTTGGCAATACAGTTCGGATACTTTCTCAGGATGAATGTGACACCTAGGAGCATCTCGCATTGAGGCTAACTTTTCTATTGTAATGTTTTTCTGCTCGATATCTTCAATAGAGAGAGTATGCTGTCGATGATCCTTTAAGGTTTTATTTGTGACATGAAAACTATGACAATCCACACACAAAAAATCATTACATTTGAAGCAGTATGCTGCAACTGTGACATGTTTTGAGCAGCTGTAACATTCCCGTACTTCGTCATGTTTAAGCAACTGTTGGATTTGTACATACTCAGCAAGACCCTTTGAATAAAAATCTGTTTTAAATCCATCCACTCCATTTGTTGGCACTTGAATTTCTTCTCGACATTCAGGACATTTAATGAGGCCGCCACTTCCTTCAATTATAGAGCTCAAACAATCCTTACAGTAGCGATGAAGACACGGCATCAATTTGGGTTCCTTCAGTTGATCAAGACAGATGGAACAAAGACAAAACTTGTCATCAATATCTTTCAATGGAGATGAGGTTGCCATGGTAATATATATAGCAGCATTTCACAGGTGTACCTATGGAAAATAAAATAAAGTTCTCACATTGGAACAGGTACAACTTTAACATCAACTGATCTGCATTGCTGTGGCTGATCACACTGGACCCTCATCTGCACTTAAAGAGCAAGAGCAGTCAACCCAGAATTATTTTCATGCAACAGCTTCATCTCACAATTTTCTCTTCAGTTCTGTTCAAAGTATTATCATAATACTATTGGAGTCCAACATTGCATACTGTACTCAAGGTAAACAAGTCAGTAATATCAATACTAACACATTTTAAATGGTGGGATAAATTACATTGTCACATAACTCCCATGAGCCAAGGAGGAAAGGGAGAGTATACCACACTACCTCAAGTTGGGGTGACTACTCTTGCCCTTCAAGGAGGATTGTCAAAAGTGTTGATTTCATACAAACAATAAACCACTCTACTGTTTCAATGGCCGAGTTATTTCATTTCAACTGGTCAAGCCATGCTCAAGGTGTTTAAAGTTTTTTTTACTGGTAACTGCAGGGTTTCAGGTACAAACAAACCAGAATGCAAAAATGCATTAAGTTTTGACACACAGTACAGTATGATGTCATTGATACAGTATGATGTACATACAGTATGATGTCATATGATATGATTCACGATGTCATGATAAACCTTATCTTCTCAGTCAAATGTTATCCAAGCATGTTTGGAAATAATTATGTCACAACAGACAACATTAACAACTAGAAAGCCAACAGGGTTAGTGATTCCTTGCCGTATGATATATCATAGCAAACATGGAAACAAACATGACATGCATGAGATCCCATACAATTATCCTACTTATTTGAGATATAATACTAGTAAGGTCAAAACTTTTGGACCTCATGTGACCCAAAATGACCTTTCAACCCCTTAAAAACAATAGTGATCACCTTACCAACACGTCCATCAACATGAGTAATTCAAAATTAAGCTTAGTACAGAATGAGTATGGAAGTACTACCACCATGGTATGAGATCCCTCACAGTTATCCCACTAAAAATATTATGTCTACAAAGTTTGATCTAACTGTCACCTCAAACCTTTGATCTCCACACACAAGAGGAATTTCTCACACAGCTTTAATATTCCAGAAAACTGTCTCATTACTTGATAATGTGGTATTTTGAAACCATTTTTATCAAAAGTTTGGTAAATGGGGACAGCTCTCCATTCTGAAGTCTCTATGTTCCGATGCCTCTATGTTTCGAAAAGTCTGCATTGAGGTTAGTGTTTAAACAAGCCCTCATCGACACACTCTCCTTCAAGCATTGGATCAAATCCTGTGTTCTCACATACCTCACGCTCGAGGTAACGCTGTATTACCTCATGCTCGAGTAACGTGGGAACGCGGGTTAACGCGGGGTCGGTGTTTAAAATTTGATCCACCTCAAATCGCAGGGTTAAGCAGTTTTAAACATCGTGTTTGTTTTCATCAAGCAAGGTCACAGGTATTTATCGCACTGATGACAGATATTTTCTTACATTTTGCTGTAATCAGTGTGTGAAATATTTGGCCTTGTTACTATGGTAACACTATCCAATCAACGAAACACTGGGTACATGAGAACACAGACTGGAAAACACGGGGCTAGCCTGTGGTTTTGTCTGATTGTAAACACAAGTTAACACTGGGTGTTGCAGGGTATGTGAGACCAAGCCTAAAGAGGCATCTGAACAGAGATGTGTAACCTTGGCTATTACTGATGGCAATTTTTGCTTTATGGGGGAAATGCCCCACCCATTGTCCATGGTATCCTTTGCAAATTAACAAAAGCAGATATCCCTATTAATCCATAATTTAACAAGACTTTTAATTCGCCTTTTGTCTACTTATACTGTAGGTACAGCATAACATACAGTACAAGTTTTCCTTGTTTGATACACAGTATACAGCATTATGCTTGCTCTTATTACCTGAACTATACTTTTAAATGACAGCAGCAATGCAAAATAAAATCTTAATACTTTTGAAAAGTGTCATAAAGGGTAATCTTGAAGCAATGGTTCTATGCATTAAGCTTTATGGTACACTTTTTTTTTTTGGGGGGGGGATAGTGACATGGATAGGAATGAAATGTGAGACAAGAATTCCCACTCGATGATGATATTTGACATAACTATATAATCCTTCACACAGGGGTTACTTTTTTGGTGCAGTTATCCAGATATAAGCAGAGATGAGGCAAGTAGTATCCTGATACATTTATGCTATCAAAAATTTAAAACAAAATATTGAATGAAACTAAGTGACAAATAATCACTGTAGAGCATATTGAAAGTGTAAAGCAGAAACACCAATCTAGACAGACACCAATGTTTAAAGTTTTGTTCAACAAAATTCCTTATACAAACACACTATTTATTCAATTCCACCAGCTTCTATGTAAAGGACACTAATTTCTGAAGGGTGTCAATCTACAGTATTTCTAAGATGACTTTCGGTTTAGAAACTTGATCAGTGTACATGAACTTCTCCACCTCCAGACAATGGCTAGGCAAACAACTTTTATTTGTGGTCAGATGAGACAAGATAATGTGGACAGTTATTTTATGCTGGATTTAGCAGAGGTGATACTTTCATGGAAGTCTGACATTTTGACCACAAATAGAGTACTGAATGCCTGCAGGGAATGGCAGGAAACAGGAGTATATACAAACAATGGGCTGTCATGGTTATGTACTGAGATAAAAATAAGCTTTCTTCAGAGGGTTTATAAGAGTCAATTAACACCACTTATACAGTAAAAAGCTCAAGTCAATTGAGCTATATGTTTGTATGAGGTAATCCTTCAGGACACTGTGGGGATAACTGGCAGTCAACTGTGAAAAATTGGGCAAGATAACTGTGACCAAATGGCAAAGAATGGGTCAGTTACAATTTGATTCACTCTATTAGGCAATGACAGTTCATGTGCGCTGAAGGGTATTTGATACCAAATGATCAGTGTAAATTAGGTTCTTTTTTGTAAAACTAATTAACTGTGGTATATCTAATTCATCAATTCCCACTTCCAATTAATGCATGCTTGCATGCACATGTCCTCATGAGGACAGTTGGCACAAGGTTTGTCAAATATTAGCACTTTTTCCCACTAAATTTAATGTTTTCTTCAGGTTTTCTTTAAGGTTATTGAAAAAGCAATGTAGGTATGTTACAAAAGAGATTCTTGTGCATAAGTTTATACTTATGAAGTTCGATATCAGTCATCTACTTAGTGTGCACAAAAGCATCTTCTAATATTTTCAGACTATGTCCCTAAATGACCCTTACATACAGACTGTTTAAACTCACATGTTCCACATCAGTTTCATGAAAATCTATTTACTTGTGGCTGCAAAATCAGCATACCCATGAGCATTGAAGCATGTATGCCAGCCTGATGAACAGATTTTGCCTTTTAAGATTTTATATTTTGCTCTGCCCACTTTTTCATGTATTAATACTTGGAACTTAATGTAATAGCAGGGCACAATTTCATGCCAGAATCAACATACTGTACAGTAACTACCATGTGATGTGCCTTTTTGTGCACCTTTGACCTTCTTCCTATGAGTTTGCTTCAGTACTTTACAAATGCATTTTCAAAATTACCTCACTAAAGAATTTACATAGTGAAGTTAATAAACTGTTCCAAAAAAATTATACACCCTATGCCTATTACATTACACAAGCCAAATTACTCTTACCCTTTCACCCTAACCGCTCATGGATATTAACTTCCACAGTTATATACTCTTTTGAGATATAGTGTTTGCAAGGTTTAGATGTTTTGAACTCTGATGACCCCAAATGACCTTTGACATCCAATAAAAACAATAGGGGTCATCTACTCAGTATGGACAATCCACTTAGTAAATATGAGATTCCTGGCAGTTACCTTTCTTGACATATGGTGTTTACAAGTTTTTGAGCATTTCATCTCTGATGACCCCAAATGACCTTTGACCTCCACCAAAAATAATTGTGATCATCTACTTAATATGGGCAATCCACCTGCTTTGTATGAAATCCCTCACATTTACCCTTCTTGAGATACAGTGTTTACAAGGTATTGACCTTTTTCCCTCTGGTGACCCCAAATGACCTTTGACCTCCATCAAAAACAATAGGGACCATCTACTCAATATGGACAATCAGCAAGGTCAGTATGAGATTGTTCACATTTTTCCTTCTGGAGATATCGTGTTTACAAGCAATTTCCAAGGTATTTACATTTTGACCTCTGGTGACCCCAAATGACATTTGACCTCTACCAAAAAAAATAGGGACCATCTACTCAATGTGGACAATCTACGTGCCAAGTTTGAGATCCCTGGGGGTTACCGTTCTTGAGATATCGTGTTTACAAGCAGGCATCACACACACACATACACACACACACACACACACACGACATCACCATCGCATAGATTCCTTGCCTGCCTTCGGCAAGGAATCAAAAACAATACTTGAGTGCAATCTTCTCAAGGGTGAAACCAGCCTGGGGGCATCCCCTATCACAAGTGTCTGCCACCCTCTCCCTTCCTCATGGAGGAAAAGATCCAATTTCATCGGGGAGATTTCATCCATACGATAATAAAACATACAAAAATATAAGCTGTTGTGTGCACATGGGACTATGAAAGTTTAGCCACAGTGAATACCACTGCAGAGAGCAATAGGATTATTAAATAACAATGTACATAACATTCTGTACTGTGCTGTGCTGTGCTGGGCTGGGCTGGACTGGACTGGACTGGACTGTACTGTAATGTACTGTACTGGACTGGACTGTACTGGACTGGACTGTACTGGACTGGACTGGACTGTACTGTACTTTCTGAATATTCTTTACTTTTCATTTTGTCAACTGCTTCAAAAATAGCATTCAAGGACATTCGACACTGCCTTGGTTACAACTTTTTGAAAAACATTTCTGGGATTACAGAACTGCAACTACTGTACCTGTACTGAATCAATCACTCAGGACAAATTCCTTGTGACAGGTTTCTCAGAAGAGTTGTGACCGCTGCCCCATCAATTTAGCATAGTACTGATGGATTTCATGAAATTACAGTACGGGCAAACTAATTTTCTGTAGTTCCTGATTATTGCCTGTAATTCACTGCTTTGAAAGTTTTAAACCTAATTACTGTAACTACTCAGAACCTTTTCTACTTTTGTCACAACTTCTTCAAATGTTTTCGGACAAAGTATAAAGTAGTATACAATTGACAAAGACCTCAAACATATTCATAACTTAAATTACTGTATTACCTACTGCATGCACACGAAATGACCCTGCAATGCATTCGTAGTATATGATGTATTAATTACTCTCTAATGTCTGTAAATGTTGATACATTGTGGTACGTAAAGAAAAAATGTGTGCGGCGTTACATACCTATGGCTAATTGCTACCAACATCTTTCCATGCCTGTGAGTGTGTAGTAAAATTACTTCATGTTCAATGACATAATTCTCAAATTGTTCAGCGTTTGATCGTGATTGGTCAAGTATGGATGGTTTTTCATTCAGTAATGTTGAGAATTTCCATTAGGGTAAGCTTGAGTATCTACAGTACTGTAAAGGCAAATTAAACTGCAAAACTTCATTAGTATGTCCTACTCCACATAGAGTCAAAGTAATAATAATCTGCCAACTAGTACTGTTTAATGCTTCTATGCCCTGTAGTGAGAATGCATGTACCGCCATATGTCTACTTAATATGGGCAATCTACATGACATGTATGGATCATTCACACCCTCCCTTCTGGAGAGATGTTTACAGGCAGTGTCACATACACACACAGACGGTTTAGCTTGGAGTATTACTTCCGCATGAAAAATTTCACATTGTCTGTTTGCTGTTTTACATGAATGGTTTGAAGACCACTTAAGAGGACCGGATGTTGTTTGGTCTAACGATACAGCATCTGCCTCTCATGCTGAAGGCTGGGGTTCCATTCCCAGGTCAAGCCATACAAAAAAATATAAAAAAAGGATTGAACTTTATTGATCTTTGTAAAGGTCACACCGACTGCATGGTCATGTGGTTGCAGCATCCGACTTGCAGTCACGAGGTTGAGAGATCAAGAACCAGCAAGGTCATACGGCAGACTTTATGGAACCTACTGCCATTGTGCTTGGTGTTCATCATAAGCAATGGAGCATGGCAAACAAGCCAGTGAGCCACAACTGGAAAAAAGACTGTGGTCAGCTGGACTTGAACCAATCGCTTGGAACATGGGCCGTAACACTCTATCTAACCAACTTAACCTTCAGTCAGTCAATTAAACAAGTGCATGTACCAACATATGACTATATGAATATCACCAATTCATGGTACCAATTGACTCAACGGTTACCGGACACATACCACCCGGACAAATACCCCATGGACAATCACCCCCGGACAGTTAACACCCGGACAAACACCCCCGTGGACAACTACCCCCCACGACAAACACCAACTGGACAAATACCCCCCGACAAATACCCACAAGGACAAATACCCCCGAGGATAAATACCCCACGGACAATTACCCCCTGGGCAAGTACCATCTAGACAATTACCCCATGGAAAATTACCCCCAGAAACTGCCTTCATGCAATGTAGTGGCCATACCTGGGAAAAAAATTTTACGCTCTGCCGGAACCAATTGCCGCTGTCCGCTTATTCCGAACAGAATTGACTTGCCTTTGACGTTCTCTACAAGATGAAAGCTTAAGATGACGTGTTTTTTCAAATCCGAGAATTAAAAAGTTAAACCAGCTGGCAATTCCTCGTTGAGTCCACAATCAAAGATACTATATTTTGCATGCAGTAACTCTCAGTGCATACTGTGTTAAATGAGTTACTTTGCACTTTTGAATTGGATGTCATTCATATAGGCTTGTTGTACCTATTGAGACTTTTGATAAAAATAAGGTGAAAATGTAGTTTGAGATGACGAATGACCAGTGGAGCTACGGGGGACTTGGGGGGCTGGAGGCCACACCGCCCCACTGAATCGCCCAGCCCCCAGCAGCCCCCCCCCCAAACTGGCAAACTGGGCAAAATAATTATATTCATGCTGGCCGATGATACTAAACCATCCGGACAACCCGGCTACTATGACATAGATACCATGCACTTGCGATAGATCTACGCAGTTGCAGGGTATTCTGCAATTGTGGCCCACTCTGAATTTCGGAAAAAATTTAGGAGACTATGGAAAGCTTCATTTCTTCGGAATCTCTTGACTTTTTATGTGTCGCGTTTCTGGAGGGATAATTTTCTAGAAGACTCGGAGTGGCTGAAATTGGCTACCCTGATGTGGATTAAAGTGTGCCACCTCCTAGCATTTGGCCTGTTTCTATCTCCTGTAGGAGTTTTTTTTCATTTCCTGTGCATGTACAAATTTGTTCCAAAATCATACTTGGTGTGGTGGGTGGAATATTTGAGTCAAATATGGTTGGAAGGAATTTTCACTTTGCACAGCTATTGCTGCCAGTCATTGGCCAGTGCCAAGAAACCAAAGCCATGTTGGGTCAATGTAGTCTCAAGGGTCGCAACCTTTCCACCATTTCCTCACAGTACCTCACTTATAGGTCTTGGTTGGAGTGGACATACCCAGTGGCGTACGATTTCAGCAAAACCTAAAATCGGGCAGGAACTTGGAAAAAATTCAGACAGGCCTTGTATTTTGAGAAAAAAAAAAGGGATGGCTTTTCAGAAAATTTCCTAAATGTTGCCAAAATCTTAAAGTCGCAATAAAATTTCCATGGAAAACCAAGTCAACATTCAAAAAAATTGCTACACCTTCAGACAGCGCAAAAGGCTATTATTCGTGACTTTTACTTCACAGATAATCACAACTTAATGCCCAAAATTGTCGAATATCCAAATTCTTTCAAGCATTTGCCCGAAATTGGAATAATTTAGTAGTAAGGGTAACATAGTTACAAAAAATCAAACAGATAACAAAAATCACAACACATTTGGGAAGCCCATGGCTTACCAAAATAATGGTTTTTAAGCTTGTTTTTAAATCTTGTGTAACACAAAACCGGAAATGGTCGCTTATTTTAAAAGCTTCAAATGTTTGATGAAAAAACAGAAAACTCTAAATTTAAATTAAAATTTTCATGGAAAATAGCAAAGACACATTTCGGTAGAATGTAAAAAGGGTTTTCATCGTCCCAACTTCATACTGCAGTCTTGCAAAAATTGCCCGAAATGGTGACATATTCGGGCAAAGGTAAAAACTATGCTGGGGCATTTTCAATTGCCAAATTTATTCAACTGGCAGTCAGGAAGGTGTCCAGGTGCCCAAAGTTTGCTTTCTATCCTGCTCTATAGCCAAATACGAGCAATGATTATGAAAATCGGGTATTTGCTTTTCGATACTTAAATGATGCAATGTGAGAATGTCTTCTCCTAATTCTACTTGAAAATTCTTCTTCACACACCTTGTAATGTTACATTTTTCAACAGTATAATCATATATAGTCGGAACTTCGGGCAGTCACACAATTTCTAATATATGTTGAACTTAGCCAAGGGTCGCAATACAGTGAGATTCATTAGCATCCTTGCAATTCCATTTTGTAGTTTTCCCCGAAAAATGTGGGACCATTTCATCGACTGGTAGTGATACATTTTATCTAGTAATTTTCTAATCAAATAGCGCCTACATCCCGCTATAAGCATGGGAAATGTCATTTTTGACTGTCTCAGGGGCCAGTTTTTTCAAAATTCAAAATTTCCTGTTCGTTCCGCGCCAAACAGTGGTGGGACTCCGCGTCGGTAGTCTTCCTGGCATAGTTTTAGTTTCAAGTGAAAATTTTTTGCAAGCGTAACCTCGAAATAGTGCCTACTTAAACCCCCCAACCCCCCCCCCCCCCAAAGCATAGGAATGACATTTGTGACTGTCTGATGGGTCAGAGTTTTCAAACTTTCCGGTACGTTTCGTCCCAACTTATGGTGGTGTTCCAATTAGACCGCTTAATAGCAGAATTGAATTTTGAAGTGAGCATTTTTTGCAAAAGGACACTCAAAACAGCGACTGCTAACATCCTTCTATAGGCCCGGGAAATGCCATTTTCAACTGTCCGAGGGCTCGAATATTTCAAAATTTTCTGTACGCTTCGTGCCAACAAATGGTGGTGCTCCGCTTAGTCTATCTGATTAAATTTTAGTTTGGAGTGAACGTTTATCTGCAATTAAAAATTAAAATAGAAACTGCTTGGATTCACTTAATAAGCCTTGAAAATGCCATTTTTGACTGTCTGAGAGGTATGAATTTTCAAATTTTTTGGTAGTTCCGCGCCAGCCAGTGGTAGCGCGCCGCTTTGGCTCTTACGAGCAGAATTACATTTTTTGGGCAAACATCTCCTGCCACAAAACTGAAATACTCCACTACACCTACGGAAGTACCTCACTCAGGCTTGCATTGGAACAGCTGCATACAACATTCAGCAAGATTCCGGATTTGCGATCCTTGAATACATAGTCCAGTAGAGTAATGAACTAAGCTTATCAGTATCTCAAAAGTGTGTTTCAATCTGACAAAAATTAAACATTTCTCTCACCAGCATTAAAGACAATTAAGCCTGGCAAATGCCATTTCCAACCATTTGGGAGGTGTAAAAATCCCGAATTTTCTTTTTTCGCACGCTCCGCGCCAACTGGTGATGGGGCTATGCCTACATAGCAAACTCCAGCCCCCCTACAAAAGTATCCAGCTCCCCGATATCTCCCCCAACGCAAAATAATCCTATACGCCAATGCAAGTAACTGCCCTTACATAGAAATAAACATTTATAATGTAACATGTCCTCGCCCCTGTCACGATTTTGCATGCACTTTACACCTTAGAAAAATTACATACTACAAGGGGTATTAAAATTGCACAGAGGTTTCCTGGCCCACAATATCACTTATCCGAAAATAAGACGTACATCTCCATACTCTGTCAGCAGAGGGTACAGTGATGTATCGTTAAAAGGAATAATGAATGTAGTTTAATACTTTTCTACCAAAAATCCCAAATTACCACCATTTTCGTGCACTTCGCGCACTGTAATCTTCGCTCCTATTGTTACTGTGGCATTCTTCAATAACCCTTTCAGATTGTTGATTCACTTTCAGATTGTTCAATGGTAATTGATTGTAACCAGTGTTGTAACAACTCAAGTCACTGACTTGGAATTGAGTCGCATTTTGTGATGACTTGACTCCACCTGGTATTCCAAAATGACTTCACTTGACTCGAGTCACTTCACAATCAAAACCTAAGTATGAAAAGTTTCCCGAAAGAAGGGAGAAACATTTCTTTAGATGTGGGCAGTCCAAAACAACCTTCAGTAGCCTAATTGCAAAGTTTTTCTTTGGGTCTACTTTCAGGCTTTGAAAACGGCGAGTGAGACTCAGTAATAACCTATACACTACTACGATCCGGTTGAAGTGACGCGACGAAATGATTCAACGAAAGTCATGCATGTTGTGTCACTGCTATAAAGAATAGAAAGGTCGACCGGATAAGTGTCCTTTTAGGAGGTCCAAGTGTCTTCTACTGAAATCATAGGGAGTAAAGAGTGTATCTTGGCTAAAAGGTTCCTAACAATTTGTACCAAAGGTATTTTTGAAGTTTGAAAATGGAAGCCAAATCTTTAACCAGAAAGCCAAAAGGCTTAGTGATTCCTTGCCGCTGAAATGTAAGGCCTTTTTTCACACTGACATTGCTTGGCAATGTTTTTCAATTAACAGGGCTCCATAATGTGCCCACAAAGTACACATGCAAGGCATCCAATCTTGCTACATTGAGATCCCCCTTGCCCGTTGTGAACCCAAATGACATTTGACCTCCACCAAAAACTTCTGGGACCATGTATTCACTATGTGCCATCTACAGGACAAGTTACAGGACCCTACAAGTGACATTTCTTGAAAGACTGTGCAGGAAAGCTTGTCAGGCTTTGAACATGCTGACTCCAAATGAACTTTGACCTTTCAGAAAATCAATAGGGATCATCTACTCAATATGACCAATCCACACACTAAATATGAGCACAGTCACATGTACCGTTCTTGAGATATCGTGTTTACGAAGTTTTGACCTTTTGACCTCTCATGACCCCAAATGACCTTTGACCTCCACCAAAAACGATAGGGATCATCTACCCAATATGGCCAACCTACACACCAAATATGAGTATAGTCACATGTACTGTTCTCGAGATATCGTGTTTACGAAGTTTTGACCTTTTGACCTCTCGTGACCCCAAATGACCTTTGACCTCCACCAAAAACAATATGGATCATCTACTCGATATGACCAACCTACAAAGCAAATATGAGTATAGTCACATGTACCGTTCTCGAGATATCGTGTTTACGAAGTTTTGACGTTTTGACCTCTCGTGACCCCAAATGACCTTTGACCTCCACCAAATACAATAGGGATCATCTACTCAATATGACCAACCCACACACCAAATATGAGCATAGTCACATGTACCGTTCTCGAGATATCGTGTTTACGAAGTTTTGACCTTTCGACCTCTCATGACCCCAAATGACCTTTGATCTCCACCAAAAACAATAGGGATCATCTACTCAATATGGCCAATGCACACACCACATAAGAGCATAGTCACACTTACCCTTCTTGAGATACCGTGTTTACAAGCAATTTCTAAGGAATTTACCTATTGACCTCTCGTGACCCCAAATGACCTTTGACCTCCACAAAAATCAATAGGGATCATCTACTCAATATGACCAATCCACACACCAAATATGAGCATAGTCACATGTACCGTTCTCCAGATATCGTGTTTACGAAGTTTTGACCTTTTGACCTCTAGTGACCCCAAATGACCTTTGATCTACACCAAAAACAATAGGGATCATCTACTCAATATGGCCAATGCACACACCAAATATGAGCATAGTCACACTTACCCTTCTTGAGATACCGTGTTTACAAGCAATTTCTAAGGAATTTACCCATTGACCTCTCGTGACCCCAAATGACCTTTGACCTCCAAGAAAATCGATAGGGATCATCTACTCAATATGACCAACCCACACACCAAATATGAGCATAGTCACATGTACCGTTCTCGAGATATCGTGTTTACAAGATTTTGACCTTTTGACCTCTCGTGACCCCAAGTGACCTTTGACGTCCACCAAAAACAATAGGGATCATCTACTCAATATGGGCAATCCACATGCCAAGTATGAGATCCCTCGGACTTACCCTTCTTGAGATATCGTGTTTACAAGCCAAAGCGTCACATACGCACACACACACACACACACATACACACGACATCACCATCGCATAGATTCCTTGCCTGCCTACGGCAAGGAATCAAAAATGATTTCAAACAATATTTTGTGGAAGTATTGATCAAAATTAATGTTAGCCTCCATGCAAGAAACACGGTAATATTTTAATTTGCTCTCTGTTTATATAAGGGCACAACTACTAACTGACCCAAATTCATGTATTGTTCATGCTATTACGTAACTGGGTCGAAAAGCCGGCCGGAAGTGTGACCTTTCAGACGTTACAATGCCATCCACTTAAATAATAGGGAGTAAAGCTGTATCTTGAACTAAAAAACCCTCACAATTCTTAGCGAGAGCATCGAAGTACCTATTACCACGGATAACGAGTAGTAAAAAAATATTTCGACGCAAAAATGTTGACCAAGTATTGATGTATAAATGTCAGTTTCTTTGTGAAAACATGACAATATCTGACTATGCCCTGCTATCAAGTGATGTACAACCACTAAGTAAAAGACAGCTTTTTCAAGATTGCTACATTTTACAGAAGGTACACATATTTCTGACAGCCTCATGTGACATATTTTCTAGACGAAATTTGATGTTTATGCAACTATGCAATCAGATATTATAAGTATACCCAATGAAAGTCACAGTATTTTTTCAAAAAGAAACAAACAGGCAAACATTGCAATATATATCTGGTGAATTAGGTGTCCACCAATACCATTCACACAGATGTCCCTCTTAAAAAGGATCTAGCCTAGCAACAACAACCTCAATCATCCAAAATGAAGACAGGCTTTGGCTTGGTACTATTCTACTAAAAACAAAACAAAACAAAGAAATAATTCTCAATCGTTGACCTTACAAACCATAGCTTTACCCAACACTAAAATGCACCATCCTACACATGTTTTGCAAAAGTGTAGTCTGCATGAGTCCAAAGGATTTCCCTTTCGGGAAACCAAAAATGACTTGACTTCACTCTGACTCTTAGCCTTTAATGACTCGAGTCTGCAGTATCCGAACAGAGACTAGATTCACAGAAACAGACTCGAATCGAATCAGCAGACTCGAGTCGTCTCGAAAGACTCGCTAGTGTGGTGCAAGCAGGCAAGACTCATCAATTGTCATTTACAATCTACGTATATAAGTGTCGCATGTTGGTACCGTTAATCCTTGACTAATACATTCAAATGATTACACTGCTAAGAACAATTTTAAAACAAATGTAGCGGAAGAAGACACAATAATGAATACAATACAAGATAAATGTGGACTTTTCTCTCCATTTCAGAGACCGTGGATCCCTCCTAATACTACTATGTATTACATATTCTTACAAGTGTGTATTTCCAAAAAGGTTGCAATTTTGCCGTTTTGATTCCAGGAAAATAATGAAAACAGCGCCGAATTATGTTTCTCTATTTACATTCAAGTTATTTATGCAATAAATGCCTCTGACTGGCATGGTATAATAATGTTCCCCCACCCAAACCAATCATTCGACGGCATCGGGTCGCTTCCTCCCAGCGCCACGCCCTGGGTTGACAGTGGAAGATACTCAATAGGCATATCGCAGGAAACAGCTTTATTATTAACAACGTACGCTTCTGTTAAGGACTAGACTCAAGTTCTGCCCCTTTCTGACAAAAAGAGGTAATCCACATTTTCTCAAAAATGATTTTATTTCATATGAAATACCTCTTGCTGAAACTTCAATTTTCAGATATTAAATAATATAACATGTAGTATACTTCCTGAGATAATCAGCCAAGAAAAGAAGTAACCCCCCTGGTAAACTACATTATTTTCGAACAAAAAGAAGCAATGGCTTGTACTTCTTTCTGTCAGAAAATAGGACTTTTATTTTCACTACACTGTTTCTGACAATGAGAAGCAGTGGCTTGTACTTCTTTCTGTCAGAAATTGTAAGGAATATTTTAACTGTTTTTTTTTCTTACAAAAAGAAGTAATTCACATTGAAAATCTTGGTAATCAACTTTTACAATATCTCCTATGTAAAACAAAACAAAACAAAACAAAACAAAACAAAACAAAACAAAACAAAACATTTTCTCTTAAAAAAATGAGACAGAATATTGAAATTAAACATTAAAGATCATACTTCTATCTGTCAGAAAAGTGTACATGTTCACATGGATATTGTTTTCGCACAAAAGGAAGTAGAACACATGAGTCTGCTTTTGCAATGAATTTTAGGAAAAAAATATTTTCCAATGTTTAAGTTATAAATTGTTCAGTTACTTATAGCAGGTGTCCTTGTGCCATGTAGAAGCATTCTTGTTGGCTTTAAGGTAAAGTGTTTTGTTAAATAACTCAAAGTATTGAAAATGTGGGTTACTTCTTTTGGTCAGAAAGGGGCAGAGTTGACTAGAGCAACATTTTGAGTGATTCCCGTAAGGGAGAAACATCATGATTTTAAGCTTTCACATTTAAAAGGTGGCTGAGGCAGGAAGAAAATCGAGTTTCAAAAGTGGGGTGAGAGGGCAAACTACTTGTTTGTTCATCGCTGTGAGTGCGTAAAGTGATCTTAAAAGTGAAGATGTTTGGCCAGAAAACACGGGCATACGAGGCAGGGTAGTCCGGGCGGCAGCCCCTAGAGAGAAAAGAACATCGATTTCAGCCTGCTGGCACCATTTTATTTTAATTGCATGTATGTATGAGCACCATACTGAAAAAGTTTCCTGATGGTGGATTTCATTTTGAACAGCCCATACCTCCCTCAATGTGTAAAGTATTTCAAAACTTCCAAACTTTTCACTTCCCTCACATGCTTGTTCTGATATTGCACAACATTGCATATAAGGCTCCTACAATATTCCACAATTTTCCAAAAAGGGCTTCTTTTTCCCTCAGTTGGAAAAATTTCAAGACTTTTCAGTATTTACCTTGATATTTTCTCACAACGTGTTTGACTTAACTCTCTAACATGCTGGCCTTTTATCCTTTAAAATGATGCTACGGTTGTGTGGCAATCAGAAAAAAATCAGGGCAAAGTGCCTCATCCTCCCTTACCCTGTGAAATATCATCCCGTACTCCTATGACTGAAAAGAAGGGTAAATGTTGCCACAAAACAATATGCCCGACGGATCTGGAGATTACTTTAATGTTGACAAATACGAATGTTGCTCATCAATTCATATTCAGAACAATGCTGTGAGTTTTAAGGAATGCTCAATCATGACAGCTGTCCATTACAAGTTATCTTTCTAGTGTATGTAACAGATTGTAAATTCTGTGACGGTGTTTATTATGACTTGAAGGGGCACATTGAGTTGATATCGATAACTTAATGAAAGGTTTAAAGGTTTCTACCACATGACAATGCTTATAATTAGCAAAATTAGTCAAGTTTTATATTTTGTTACGTAAAAAGTTAAAATGTTGAATTTTGTGCTGTCCGGACTTGAAATGGTTTTGTGTAAAACTTGAAAAATGTCTGGTCACGAATTTTGGAAAACCGAACTGAGCAATCATACTCACTCATAAAACAGTTATTTGCATGTAGGGTATGGGGATTGTCTAAGTTTGGCCATTTGTCATTGGTATGTGAAGACAAGTTAGCCAAAAAAAGTCTTTTGAATTCCATGAACCAACTCAATGAGCCGCTTAAAGAAAAGTAAAAGCATGGCAGAGAAAAGTGGGGTGGATGCCTATTGCATTATTTCCCTGGGCCAAAAAATGGACAGGACACGTTCTCCTTGCCCCCCCCCCCCAGTACAGACGCCAATGGTTTCAGGGGAACAGTCAATTTTGTTCAGAATTAGCACGTGAGTATTGCTTCAGGCGGAGGTTTAAATTTTCCCTGAAAATGGCTGCTACATTGCAAGATGTGGCACTAGATTTCACCGGCCTCTATGGGCGATGATGTTGGATTCCCCAGAGCTCAAAAATTCGTCCCAGCCACGGAGTTCATGGACTCGGATGAAGGTATTCTGGCTCAGTTCGGGTATTAACCGGGTGAGGTATCTGCGCATGTTGCATTTGTACGGCGGGAGAGTTTTCCTTTCCGGAAGTAATTGCCGGTGAAGGAGTATATCATTGTACTCGGAGGTAATTCTACAGAGTGTACTTGTCCTGTGGTAATTGTCCATCTGGTACATATCAAAGGAGGTATTTGTCCTTGGGGTGTAGGTCCTGGGTAATTATCTGGGTGAAATTTGACCAGGTGATGTAGGACTGGAGTGAATGTCCGCGGTATGTGTGTCACAGTGAATGGTTTAGGCCCCGTTGGTAATTTGTCCAATAACCCCCCATGAAAAAATTCCTGGTAAAGATTGAAGCTACATACCTTTGTAAAAAATATTACAAGAATATTTTATTCTACATGGTGGGCAGTTATGGGGCAACAAAGCAAGCTACAATCTGTGTATAGTCGGCATGCATTGTTAGTTATTACAGCTAGGGAAAATTGCATTTCTTTTATAATCATTACTTTATATTGCAAATGGAATGTCTAGAAAAGGAGAATGTTTCCTTTCAAACTGTAGTGACATTGTGATCTCTACCTTATTTCCTTTCTTACATTTTATACGATCATGCAAATTATTTCAAAACCTTACATGCAATTATACTGGCACAACACTGGTTACAAAGCAGCCGGCTTTGACTGATAGCTCAACGGTCCATGAGACAATGGAACCCGAACATGATTGTCGACTGACATTTTGACTGTTGAGGATTATGATGACTCACCAAACAAGAAGGGGTGGACGTGGTTGTATGTGCCTGCCCCCCCCCCCATCATCCTGTCTTAAAATGGTTTAAATAGCCCATAATATCAAAGTAAATCAACTTAAATTGAACAAAGAAAAACTTCTTAATCGTAAACAGGAATTAGCTGCAATTGTTCGTGTATTATTGATAAAGAAGTCTCACAATAACTAATACAAACTTCACAGAAACTACTGTCAGTTACCACAATTACCGTTCTCTTTAAAAAGTTTCAAACCTCTGTCCCACCTATGCTGCCAGGGACCTCAACCGAATGTCTATCTATATTTGGGGTCTTACATATGAAAAGCTCATTTCCGAAACTTGAAAAAGTCGAGGATGGAAAGTGGCGCTACCGTAGGGCTACGGCACACAACGACCCTAGTGGTACCAGTTGACCAAGAACTGACCCAATTGTGAAGATGCTCTCGCAGTGATCTTAGGGGTCGGGTTACATGCATGTTGTGGCCCGCGAGTAACAAAACTCGGAAAAAGACTGGCTCATATATCTGTGCATCCGTCTCCTACAGTTACGGCATTTACTGAGAGGGTATTCACCGGGGGTATTTGTCTGGGGGTATTTGTCCGAGGGGGTAGTTGTCCAGGTGGGATTTGTCCGAGGGGGTAATTGTCCGGGTGGTACTTGTCCAGGGGGGTAGTTGTCCGGAGGGGTAGTTACCTGGGCGGTAATTGTCCAGGGGGTTATTATCCAGGGGGTATATGTCCGGGGGGTATTTGTCTGGGGGGTATCTGTGCGGACACGGACTCAACTTGCACTCAACATACACTGTACGCAGCGAATTTGTTTATACAATCAGTATGTGTTGTGCAGTGGGGACTGGGATGTTCATGATCATGAAGCCTTTGGTTAAGAACTAAACTTCATTCAACAATGATTAGTGATTCATTGCATGCAAGTTTCAAAAATTGCAGCTAGCATGAAAGGCCGGAAGGGCAAGAGCAGTCAATCCAAATTATTTTGAACCAAAAGTGAAATCACACAATTTTCTTAATAACCTGCAAAGAATCTTTCTATAAAAAGATTCCAATATTGCATATTCAAGGGAAACCAAGCACTTCATACTAGTACATTTCACATTTGAATAGGAAAAACTTTGTCACAAGACTTTCATTAGCCTACCAGGATAGCTTCTCCAAAATTTGGCCAACATGCAAAGTTTTGTAATGCTGCAAGTTACCCGTTGTTTTCCTTCTTAACAATCTCATTCATGATAAATCGGCCATCAAAAAAGACAAGTTTTTTCTCAGTAATGTACATATTTTTGAGCTATGACGTCATGAAACCAGGAGTGCCAGTATGGCGTTCTAGCTGCCAAAGGAGGGGAATTGGGCATTTTTTGAAGTGCTTGGTGGGACAACTTTTGGAACAGATGCCCAACCAGAATTTGCCATTTTTCTGTCATTCCCCTTACAGTGGTCAATTACTGCAATATTTGCCTACATTTTTTTATTTTATGAGAAATTAGACCAATTGCAAGTTGGTATAACTCTCAAAAGGCATAATTTTGGCAAAATATGCCATCACAACAGCATTGAGTACTTTCAAAAATACAATCAAAACTACAAAGAAATCCATATACTGTACACACGAAGCCTCATGACCTTTTCAATTATGTATTTGTTGATACTGGCAGGAGTTACCATATGCTGAGGGACTTGGCATTTTGTGACTACAGAAAATCTGTCAATCCAGTGAAATGCCATGAATACAATACTCCCCACAAAAAAAGAAAAATGTTCAGAGATTAACAAGGAATTTGCATTTCCTAATGGCAAATCTGAGATTAAACAGTGACCAAAGATCATTGTTGCAATTTAATATCATCCAACAAATTTTTCAAGTCAACAGCTTATGTGCCTATGGGAGAAAAATTTGGAATTTTATGAAAGAAAATTTTTGAAAATAACATTGACTTCATGGGTGTCATTTCATTATGTGGTGTCACATATTGAAGATTTCCATTTTTATCACTTCACATCCTCAGAAAAGATTACCATTCTAAAGGTATGAGTGAACACTTTGCATTAGGAATTGCACTTTTCAGTGCCCAAAGTTCACAGAAAATTTTGCTTTCTACAAACCAATAATGACGAATACAGAGCTTTTATTGGAGAAAATTCAAAGATTCGAAAAAGTTTGGAGTTGTCAACCACACATTACACTGGTTTCACAAATGGCAAATTTCCAAATTCTTCATGTTTCATGGCCGCCTTCCAAATGTAGCTATACCACTGGGTTTCTAAGAGGAGGGGCCAGGATTCAAAATGGTCCTAAATGATGTAATATTTTAAGTTACAAAGAAAATATGGTCTTTAAAGTGTGTATCATTCCTTCAACTAACTACAGTCAATATGAATTGAAGTACTGCAAGGTGTGTATACTCTTTATGTAATTAGAATCACAAGGAAAATTGCAGATGGTTTTGCAAAGGATTCATGTTAAACTTCTAATACTTGGGAACCATTTATAATGAAAATGGTTAAAGTATACCCATAAACTGATAACAAACACATCGCTTCAATCTACTGTTGGAAAATCACATATCGCATGGGGACAGGGGGAGGGGGGAAAGGGGGTACACACTGGTGCTACAAATACACTCTTGCATATGGGAGCATAAATGGTGATACAAAAACATTAAAATAGTAAGTACCAAATGGTTGAATCTCTATACAAATGAGTGATGCGCGTGTGTCAAAATTTTGAAATAGAAATCATTTACTTTCTGAAAAAGTTGCATGCGGACTGTGCACTCAGACATTTTTAGTTTCCATACAATATTTTGGGCTACTTCCATAAAAAAGGGACACAATATATGACATTTTGGGTAAATAAAAGATATTGCAATAAAAAGTAAAGGCAAAAGAAGTTATATGCCAACTTAAAGATAACATCACTCATTACCTTGTTAGCTCAACAAGTTGAGCTATTGTCATGGCAATGCGTCTGTCTGTCTGTCTGTCTGTCTGTCTGTCTGTCCATCTGTCTGTCTGTCAACATTGGAAAAAAGGCTGCTGTCTACAGATTCTTTGACCGTTCCCTGTCAAAGTTGGTAGGCTTAAAGCACTTGTCAAGGGCTTGATATATATGGTAACAGCAAGTAGGTCAAAGGTCATTTGGGGTCGAGAGAGGTCAAAGAGTGAAATCACGAAAAAGCCTTCAACTCCTTGTGGTTTTGTTGGAATGTTTTCAAATTTGACAGAAGTGTTCAGTAGATGATTGGTCATCAAAGTTGTGTTTTTCGGTGATGTTGAAAGTAAGACGGGGTCACAAGAGGTCAAATTGTGAAACTGTGGTGAAAGTTTTTGATTAGAGACTTCTGTGAATTTGTGACTTTCTATTTGATTGAACAAAGTATAAATTTATGGGCATGTCAAGTTGGATTGCAAAGAGTTGCCATGTGGGTGATCTGAATGACCTAAAACATTGAAAAGGTCCCAATCAGGCCCACAAAAATTGACCAGGCCACTCTGCCGGTCTGACCGAGCGACTGTTCCCATTGACATCTATATAGTTGCTAGATCACGAGAGTAAGTGGCTGGTGACGTACACATGGAACTTTGTGTTATGGCTCCGCCATAGAGCAGGATAATAGCTCCTATTACCAAGCATATAAGCTTTGGTTACTTTTTAAGGTGCATATACTCTGGAGCATAAAGGAACACAAGTGCTCATTTCTTTACAAATAAATATAGAGAAAAAATGTAAAATTTAATGAGAATTCGTCATTAATCGAGGTGTTATTTTGGGGAAGCAACATTCGCAATCGTTTGGAGGCTTTGCTGTTAATTAGTCTCCCATCCACCGGCAGTATAGATCTTTGACATTAGGGTGGTAAGGCTTCACTGTAGTAAAGCTACGTACAGTATTCACGCATGCTACGCTTCCCAAACATTCTGTAAAACGCAACATATAGGTGTACGTAGAAAACTACTCGTTGTTGATGCGAGCAACGATGACTGATTCGACGTGATATACAGTATGTGATTGTAACATATGTGCCGCGGCGATGCATGTGTCGATCAAGTGTGCAGTGCGAAATTACAACCGAGATGACATAGGCTCCGATGACATAAAGTGACAATAGACTGGACATGATTTAATTTCCATTTTCACATACTTGACTCTGTCAAAGCAAAGAAAATTAAAAACTCGGGGAGTGCTTGATGTTGGTACACAGCACAGCGTTCTGTAGGCCTAGGCTAGGCCTAAAGTTAGGCCTAGTATAACTTGGGAGTTTGTACAGCTAGCACTAAGTAACGTTAGTCTAACGTTGCAGTGGTAAAGGACCGTGTCGTTCGCCAAGAAGTGGCAATACATAGTAGCCTACGGCTACTTACTATGACGTATCAAAATAACCAGGGATCTGCCATCGGCACATTGGCTAAATTGACTGCCTTCTTGTTAACAACATAAAATGTTAATTTTCTATGATAACCGTTCATTTGTAGGCTATGCTAATTGTTAGATCTTACATAGATCTGTATGCCTACAACTTGATGTAGGGCTAGCCTAGGCAGGCTTGGCCTAGGCTAGGCTATTTCAGTTGTTTTTGTTGATTTAGACAATTTCGAAAGGGCTAGTACAAACTTGGGATGAAATGAGCAACTTTTCGTGCCATTAAGGGCAGGTGACACTACAGTGATTTCAGATCGGATTACGGTCCGATTTTTATGTGTTTTTGCCTTTAGGCCTAGGCCTAAGTTACATCTCCATCCCTGGTCAGAAAAAGCCAAAAATTTGCCAACTTGTGTAAATGTATGATTTGTATAAAAGGAGTATGAAAATGAAATGTAAACTAGGCTAGCGGCCTATCCTAGGCTAACTTAAATATTTTGTGACATCACATCTTTTATCGGAGGTGCGTACGAAAGTCAGACTGTTTTTCGACCAAATAAGGTTCTGTTTAGCAATGTATGTTATAGCCTAGGCCTAAGCCTAGGCTATCGTGGTAGCAGAACACTTTACTGTGACGCAAACTAAAATCAGTTATCGATATAGGCCTAGCAGCCATAGAACAGAACCTGAATAAATACTGCCGGTCAGATTAAGAAAAAAATCAGATCGGAAAATCGCTGTAGTGTCACCTGCCCTTAACAGGGCACAACCGTAATCAGTGGCAGATCCAAGGGGGGTTTAGGGTTCAATCCTCCCTTGAGTTTTAACGAAGCCTATAGGCTAGGCCTAGGCCCCTATTTGCATACTTTGCTACCAGGATGGCGATTACTCTTTCAAAAGTCATTGTTAAAACCCCCCTTACATTGCAACATGGATGCACGCTGGCAATTCAAGCAGGGCAGTTAGTGTTACGGTTATAGGAGAAAAAGCACAAAGTTTATTGGCCTAGGCCTAGATATTTATTTCAAATCGGGATCATATGGAAAATCCTGCTGATATTTACTTCCTAGTCAGGGTTTCTGCCAGGATTGCAAATAAGGGGGGGGGGGGGGACCGCATGTTGCCAAAGCAACATCCGCGATTGTGAAGTGATCGTCACGTAACCCATGTGGTGTCAAGGGGCCTATGCCAGGTTGTAATTCTGCAATATTCCATTTTAAGTTTTGATAACTCACCTATGTTTTGTTCCAATATGATATCTAAGGAACTTATTTGCAAGTTGATCTCCAAAATGTACCTTAGAAAACTCAAGCTTTGCAAAATGAAGGGGAGGGGATTATTCCCCCTTAATCTCATTCACCCCTTTCCCCACCTTGGCAGAAACCTTGCTAGTCACAAAACTGTCAAGATTACTCCAAAAAGCACAATATTAAACATAATATATACCTGGACTGAAAATAAGATGATTTCTGATTGCTTTTTTCCCTTTCATGTGTCTTACTTGGAAAGCACTGTCAAGCAACTTAGCCTTGTAACAGTCATTTATTTCTTTAACATATTAGGCCTAGGCTAGGCTACATCAAGCCTATGCTGTGTAATAAGATACAACTGGTAAAAGGCTAAGTTGATCCTCCTTTCGAAGTTGAACAAATTTTATTTATTGACTTAGTAAACATCATGAATTTTGTGGGTTTTCTCCTATACCCATCAGACTAATTGCCTTTATTGTTTGAATTGCCATTGTGCCCAATACTAACATTAGGCCTCACCTATTTACTGTGGGACTAAAGAACTTTGTTAAGGGGTACATACAGTAAGTATGCTGATGAGCTACAGTAGACGACATTAATAATTTGTCACCTCACTATAGCCCAGAATGCTTGCAAGTATGCCTAGCCAAGTTGTAGTAAGGACTGCAGACCACAACTTTTTTTTGTAGGAGGCTGAACATTAGGCTAGAGAACTTTCATGCCAATGGACCATTCAGCTTCTTGAAAATTAGCCACACCCCCAACCTCAAAGTAACAGCTTTCTGACTCCTTTTTTTTTTTTTGTTAATCTGACACCAGATTCTAAAAGAACAGGTCAGATCCAGGCTACACTTAAATTGTGCATTTTACCTATACTAAACCATTTTTTTAAGCCTAGGCCTAACCTTGATTTTGCAACAAATTTAAAGATTTTTGAAAAATCAATTGTTCCCTAACGTTAGACCTTCTACGAATAAAAAAGAAGCGTGCAGGCCTATAGGGAGCTATCTGCAACCAACTACACACCTTTACTGACAACTAGGCCTAGCCTAGTCCAATCAGTACATACTAAAATTCCTTAGCCTAGCCTAGCCTAGGCTTATAGTACATATAGTAGCAATGGTGGTACAATGGTATTACTAAACAAATTATAGTGGTAGGAGCCATAGTACAAACTTGAACAGTTTTCATGCAGATTTGTGGTGTATCAAACTCCGTACCAGACTTTACAGCATATGGCGTAATTGTAACATTTGATTAACTTTGCTGTAGTGACATGAAGCACAAAGGCAATATCATCATGGCATAACACTATGATGGCCTTTACTCTAGGCTACACCAATGCACAGCTCACCTGCTGTAGCTAACAAACACGAAACAGTAATGCACTCTACGCCCTTACACTGATTCTGTCTGAGACTAGGCTGTTGTTAAGATGTCATGGCATCCATCCTTATGGTCCCTCTTTGCAAGAAATAATTTGGTGCAGTTTTGTAGATACATCATATGAACTTTTGAGTATGGCATATAAGCAAGTCACTTTCAGGGAAATTTAAAAGCTGTGGTTGTCTTGACTTGAACTAATTGATTGGAAACTGGGCCATTAAACCTCATCTAACTAACTAACTAACCTATAGAATTGAGCCTACAAATATAAACAAAAATTGCAAGCTTTGCAGTCTCTTACTCTCATTCTGTAGCTCAAAACATGCACAATACTCCAGACACTATTATAACTCTTTGCTCTCAGTTTTGGTCTCTATTGAAACTGCTTAACAATAAATGTGTTGGAGACTCAATCGCAGTTGAGCTTCAGCATCATTGATGCTCTTGTTTGTTTGTTTGTTTCATTTGATCCTCCCATGTGGGAACTCGGCAATGCCCCAAAGAAAACTAGACAACAATTTTAATGTCAGTGCTGGAACTTCAACTCACAGCCTCAGGACTGGAAGACCCGGACCATTACAACTGTACCACTTGCTCAGTAAATCCACTGAAGGTAACACCTAATTGCACTATAGAGCTGTCAATTTCTTAATTACAGTATAACAGCATTCTTGATTTTTTTTTAGTTCTTTTTTAAAAATCACCAAGATCGAATTTTCATGAATTTAATTGGATTTTAGGCTGTGTTTCCACGAGACCGACGCGGACTTGGACACCTATGTGGGCGCGGGTGAAAACCAGAAAGCTAAAAGGCTTAGTGGTTTCTTGCTACTGAAATTTAAGCCTTTTTTTCTTAAAATGACAGTGCTACGGAATTATTTTAAATTTGACAGTGCTCCATAATGTACCCACAAAGTACACATGCAAGGAATTAAACCTTTCTACAAGAACTATGGTTATGCTCATGGTATCACATCCACATACTATGTGTGAAACTTTGCAGTATCTAAGACTCCAACCATGGGAAATTTACCATTTCAACTCTCGTGACCCCAAATGACCTTGGACCTCCACAAAAATCGATAGGGATTCATCTACTCAACATGTCCAACCTACACACTAAATATGAGCATAGTCAAATGTACGGTTCTTAAAATATCGTGTTTACGTTTTGACCATTTGACCTCTCATGACCACAAACGACCTTTGACCGCCACCAAAAACAATAGGGATCATCTACTCAATATGGCAAACCAACACACCAAATATGAGATTAGTCACACTTACCCTTCTTGAGATACCGTGTTTACAAACCAAAGCATCACATACACACACACATACACACACAACATCACCATCGAACAGATTCCTTGCCTGCCTTCGGCAAGGAATCAAAAATTGCTCCAACATGTTTCCTACTGAGCTGTTTCCATGAGGCGGACACCGACGCGTTTTTCTCGAATTGGTACTGGAGCAATTAGAAAAATTGTCGGCGTGTGTCCACGTGGTATTGTGCAGTCATTTCTGGTCGCTAGTTGTAAAGTGGCAGTAGTATCATTGTGTACAGCATTTGTAGTGATTGACCGTGGCTCCCAAACGGCTTTTGAGGGAACAGACTGAACACCTGATTGAATTGGTATGAGAGAGACCATACATCTACGACATGCATGATCCCAATCCCGCAGACTCAACAATGGTTGCAAATGCGTGGATGGCAATCACAGAGAAAATGTGCCACAAAGACGCATAGCTCCCAAGTTTCCAGAGGGTACATGCGGGTCCAACTGATCTGTCCTTTGGTGGATCGCTAGCCTGGGGGAGGGATATAAGGGGAGGGGGTCCCCCTTCCATTCTTGAAAATTTTTGAAATTTAGAACTGTCTACAGGCAATATGGTGGCACTTTTTTGGCAAATCAGTCAACACAATGTCACTCGTTTACTACCCAAAAAGTTCAGTACCGTACTGATTTTTTTACGGTTACCTAGAAAAATATTGTATTGAGGGACTGTCAAAATAAAATTATGTGCAGATACTCACAAATGCGCAATGACTAAAACCTCTCCTAATCACAATATTCAATTGTCATAGATGCAGTAAATTTTGGTGCGGTACCAGTACAGTTTTAAACATCAACTAGGTTTGTCACGGACGGTCGTACCATGTTGCAAGTTCTTCCAATTATATAGGCCATCTTTGGACATCTCGCATGGCCTTCTACCCATGAAAACACACAGTCAAAAACGTCAAAAACATTCGGTTGATGCAAACTCTGAGAAAAGCCCCACCTCTAACCTGCAAAGTGGGCATTCATTTTTGCTATTGTTACACGAAGTTATTACATGATCTACGTTTTGAAATTGACAGGAATATATTCCATACCTGTTGCAAAGATAAGCCAATAGAGATGTTGCAACAGCGAACATAGGTCCATACATACCTACAATACTCTACAAAAATGATGGGACAAAACAAGCAAAGGAAGCAATGAACAGAACACCATCCCCCCACTCCCCCATTCAATGTTGCGGCAGCCCAAGGCGTCCTGAAACTTCAACATTGATACGGTGAGCGGGGTTTGTCCCATATATTTTTGTCAAGGATTGTAGCTACGCCTTTGCATTATATAGCTTCGCAAGCAGTTGAATGTGCTGTGAGATACAATTTACTCCATTTGTAGTTATTGGTAAGCTGAATTAATTGCGATGTTGTGTGGTTCTCTAACAACACTTCAAAGATTTGAAATGCAGGTTTTTCAGAGGGCTTGGCGGGTCAGCAGATTTGGGTGTCAAAACAAACTCACAAAATGCGGGTCACTTGGGAGGTAGGAAGACGGTGGTGTATGAATGGAATTTCAAAATCAGGGACATTTCCTTGATCAACTTGAGATATCAGTCACAATTGATGCAAAATTCTTTATGAGAAAGTCACAATGTTGGAAAAAATCAGTTGGTAATAAATTCTCTGCACGATTTGTGAAAAGTGAAAACCTTCCAAGGTAGCCTACTGAATTTTTCAGGGCAATGTGCACTGTTTAACAAGAAATTTTCTTACTGGCTAATGATAGCCTAATCCCTAACCCTAACAAAGAATACAATTGATACAATACAATGGCAACAACCAATCAAGAAACACCTTGTTAAACAGTGTGTATCTACCCAATTTCTCCTTTAATTGCCCTTATATTAACTTAATGATAACATTGTGATGTCCTACATGAATACAGTTATTAACTTAATTTTCGCTGGGCAAGGGACCTTGGCCTTTCCCATGACAAGACCCGGCGAGTTTCTGACAGACCTATGACTGTAGTACATACACTCTAAAAACATCCTGGTTAAATCCTGGTACATTTAACCAGGATGGCTTGATAAAAAGTGAGTAAACCCTGGAGCCGGAGGTAATGACAGGACCATCGAAAGGCAAATCAACGCTTGTCTGCCCACATTGGCGTCCGCCTCTTTGAAACGGAACAAAGCGTACACGTCCGCGCCTGCGCCAACATTGGTCTTGTGGAAACACAACTTTAATGATTTAAATCAGATTTTTTTTTTATTTTTTTAAATTTCTATGATGTCACAAAATTTCCTGGATGCTACTATGTACTCTGTCACCTACAAAAACAAAGTTTTCAGCATTCAGGGCTATCATTTGCAAAACAAATACAAAAAAAAATTATGAGGAAAAAGGGAAACAAGTACAGCTCGCTGTAGTACTGTAATACATGAAACATATAACACAACCTCCCTGGCTCGTTTAAAGCAGCTTATGCTGTTATTTTTACGTTTCCAGTGTTCATCAAATGTATGGGCTGTACTCCATACAAATGTAAAAAGCTTTAAAAACTAACGTACTTTAGTCTTTTCTCCGAAAATGAGCAAAAATTCGAAAAGATTTCAACGGTTTCCAAACGCTATTCTGCCTTATTATCTTGGTCTAGCTCCGCCCTATGAATTTGATGCATATGCAGAAGGTCATTTTGAGAAGGAGTCAAGCAAAACGTAAACAAAACAGACAGTGAAATTTCGTTCAATTGATACGTACGTTATTCAAACGGCCTTTACGTGTCCAATTTGCACATCGCATCGAACCGGCTGCGCAATTCGTTCGTTTCATTTGGGAACCCAGATTCAGTGACAAATTCCTATTCACTTGTTTCGGCTCCATCGTTCAGTTTTTAATTTTGTCGCTGATTGTGTTATTTGAATCCGTCCCAAGTTTCAAGATAGTGTTCATTTTTTCTTTGATTTGATGATGTGGCTTGGCATTCAAAAACAATCTTTGGGTTACATACGTGTGAAACTAACTGTCACTCTGTGTTGGGCCCGAACGGTTGTGAAAGGACTCCTGTAATGCATGTACACAACATGTGTGATGTATTGGCAATACGTACATCGTTGTGTCAAAGGGTAGGCATAATTTTACGTCATTCATTTCTTGCATTGTGATTGGTCAAACTGAGATAAGAGCCCGTTGTCTTTGCATAAGAGTTTAGCCGAAAAAAGTAGATGAAGTTTTTTTCTATTGTAATTAGCGCTCTAATTAGTGAAATTTCACCGGAAGAAAACCTGGCGTGAAGGATTTCTATCGGGTTGGTATCAAATGGAAGAGCAAGATTGAAGATTAATGATGAAGGTTTTTTTTTTTTCATCAAACAGCATAAGCTGCTTTAATATAGGCACATGACCAAATTACTGTGCTGTATGCAAATATTGTGCATACAAGGACAGTGATTTCAAATGAAGAAAATTTGGACAAAATAATTATATATTCCCAAACGAAAATGGGAACTGAACAAGACACTTGATAGTATTGAGTAGGCTATAGGCATACAGTATTTTTAACTACCTGTAGGGGAGTCTAATCAATTCCTGGTTGAAACCGGAAACTGGTACTCCTTGTTACTAAACTCATTGCACAATGGTTTCAGAGCAGAGGAACTGTCAATTGATTACCCTATGCAGAACTTAACGGTGTATGGAATGTACTGTAACAATGTACACTGTTCATTAATTTATCAGTCAGTCCATCTATCAATTCTCAATATTTCTAGTACTTTGACTTAGCAACATCTCATTGGGCATGTTATGGGTCCTGATATCAGGGTTGGTAAAATAATTGAATCCCATGCATGCCTGGTTCATAGAGTAAGAATTTCATAAGCATCCTGTTTGATATTTCCAACTTGTGGCCAAGACAGTGGGGACACTGTGCAATACTTATGTTTTTATTTTAGGGTCTTACTGTCCTCAACCAACTTCATGAGAAAGGCTCATAATCACTACGAATTTGGTTGATTTTTTTTAACACGTCTCACTTGCACTGTAATATTGACAGTTTATGCATGGAGTCAATACTGACACATCTCTTACTAGGGGTGAACATTGTGTTTAATCATTCTAAACGGTGTTATTTGTTCAAATTATTTGAATTCAGTGAATAAACCTACCAAAAATAACTTTTTCTGAATATAAATAAAATTTTTCCAATGAAGTGATTTCAATCAATGACTTTTTTGAAAGAAAAACCTTCCGATTAAAATTGTGATTTAAATCAGTGATTTCAATCAGGGTGATTAAAATCAAACAATCCTGAATAATAATAATCGCAAGTGTTTTCACAAAGTAAGTCCGTTAAAGTTTGAAATCATTCCATAAACAATTACCAACCAGGCTAATGCAAATACTTTGCCCAACTAATGTACAGATTTACTGTAATTGGTAAATTCAAATTCTGAACAACGACTATGTAGTAGGCATTAAAATTCATTAACTCAATACAAAGACACAGTTTAGAACAATCTTGTATTGAAACAATTCTTGTAAACATATATCTAACTAACAACACTGCAACCATTGTTTCACTCTTTAACTGGCAGTAAGGAAGTCAGACCTCTACAGCTTTTCTACTGCCTGCAGTAAGCCTGTACAAACTACAATGTAAAAGACTTCGGTCTGTCTGTTAATTGCAACAATTGTCTACATAACTCTCTCTCTCTCTAGGCCCAGACAGTTTTCCTACCAATCTTTTCCACAGCCTTGTGCAAAAATCCAACAATGATGTGTTTCAATCTCCCTCTATTCTTTCTTCTACTTCTGATGAAAAATGTCCATAACCAACACAAAATTTTTCTCCATTTCTATGACATTAAAATTGTACCACCCTGGAGCCTATTCAACTTTTCTCTGCAACTGAGCTCACCACACAATGTGTCCTCCAGAGGGTATGACCAGCATGCCCTAGTGAAACACACACTGTATACATAGCACAGTGCAGAAACATGTCTATTCCAGTTGTAGACTACATGCCGTCACGTCGCTTCTTGACAATGCAACATAGACACTTCAGTACATCAATGGCAGTGTGGGGTGTAACTGGTATCTGAGTTTGTTACACAATCTGCACCCTCAAATGATCTATGCTTTCATTGTGTTCACACTGCATGAAAAGCAATTAACACATGCTTGATTGCACTGTTAGCTAACCCCAAATGTTATGTCACTTTTCATGTAATTTAATATATTTGTTACTGTCAACTAATTTAGGAGATGTGAAACCTGACTATATTAAAAGTATACGCAGTGTGTTTCATTTATTCCCTGAAGTGATAAAATGTAATCAGGCAGAGAAGGACGATGTAACAAAAAGTAAGAAGGACCATTTCGTCATGTATGATTTTACATAGCCAGTATGAACATGTGTACATTACGCACACTTTGCACAGTTACATCCTAACATGTGTTTTGTGTCTACTGTATGGTCTGTGCAGCACACGCTTTTCTTCCAGTTTTATGCACATGACTGACACACAAATGACAACAAATGACACTGTATGCACAAGGTCTGAACGAGGATTTCTGAATTTTCAGTCATTACTGTTGGCGATAATACCTACTAGATACCTACGATACGTACTTGAGTTAAATGTTTTGTTGTATATTGCTTGAAAGGTACCAACCTTAAGTTTTTATTGTATTGTAATTTGTTACTGGAATATTTCATGTGAATCTCCCCTACACCTTCATACTCCTTCATAACCACCCCTGCTGGCCTAGATGAAAAAACAACAATCAACACAATCATACAGACCTAATAGCAAGCTTTAACTTTGGAGACATGACAGTGCAATCGCACACCATCACTCACTTCTAATTACTGCATATGAGGAGTGTGATTTTTGCACACCTTTAGGGCCCAGGTGAAGAATGGAAGCTCTGTTTAAGTTAAATAAAACAGTACACCTACTAAACCTCTAAACTTTTTAAGAAGTTTAACTTGGAGAACACCTGGAAAATCTGAAACTCAAGGCCAGGAATAATGCATGTATGATATGCAACTGATAAAAAAAACATCCATGAAACTGCAAGTGCATGGAGCACACAAAAATTTGGGCGATTTGCAACTTAGGCAAAGTAACCATGTAGAATTATTGGTAGGCTACAGAAAATCCATCCAAAATTTTGGTACAAGACACCTTTCATGACTACATGTATAGTTTCTTGAGGTGGTATGCAGTCAAAAATCCCCAAACCAAAATGTCCCTGCTTCTTTGATACCAAAACCTACCCGCTTTTTACAAAAACGTACCTGTGATAATATATATGGTATACCAAAACGTCCCTGCATAAAGAATTGGAAGGTCGAACTGAAAATTACAAATTGGTAAGTTAAACATGACAGAAACGTTAGAGATGAATTAGAAAAAGGAACACAATAGGTGAAAGTATGGATTTTGGAATTTAGTCTATTCAGGTGTGAAATGTAAATGATAAATTTGAAAAAGGCATAGCCTATCAGTAAAAAGATGGATTTATTGCTTAGGCAACTTTTGTTTTCGATGTTATGAACGTTTCACAATACATATTTACCTTTCAAGTATTAGGTGCAAATTTGTATTCAGTGTTAAGAGATAGTTATTGCATAGACACATTGCACTATACCCCTAGCAGACACGTAGGAAACTGGAATGACAAGTATTAAAGTAAGCAGAAAATTTTTACCACATGTACAAACAACCGGTATCGTTGCAACTTACAACTGAGTTCATTTTGCATATCCAATGGGGAAATTTTGAACTGGGGACATTTGACCAACAGCGGAGATGTTTTGCATTTTCGACTGGTAAGCTTTTTTGATAGTACTCAACTTTTTAAATTTCTCAAGGTCACAAAAAATAGTGGGGGTCTTTCATGTCAGTGTCCCCTATACTCAAAAAAGTGAGGGGGCGGCATGACCTCCATGAGTGGGGGTACAATTGCAGTCACAGTGACTGTTTCTGGATATGTGTATTTTGTACCTTTGTTAGCTTCACTGCAACTGGACAACATGACGTCTCTTGTCGGTGAGGTATTTTATTGCTGTACCCTCATCTAACAATTATTAGGCCTGAGGCTGTTACTTTCATAACACTAGGTCCCTCATTATTGCTGGCCTACTGAAAGGGGTACTATCCGTACAACATGCAGTTTCTTCTGTGTATGCACAGTACATGCACAGTAAGTAAATGTGGTGCTGCATTTCCACAATAATTGCACATACGGTAAGCCTAAACTTTTGTATTAGTTACTTACTACCTGGATTTACGCGTACGTACGACGACGACAAGGTCAATCGTCCAACTTGTTGTTGCCTATGCAGCGAACTAACTAAATTCTGGCAACTTTGTGTCGCAAATGACCAACCTGCGAGAGTGATATCTTCAACAAACAACCACAAGCATGTCGTACAATGGTGATTGTCCTTAATGGAATCTTGTACTAGACTCTGCAGAAGGCCATGGCGTACGTAGGGCAGCTGATGGGGACCTTGTGTCAGTTCTGGATCTCCGACCTCATATCATGCATACCTGTGTGTACCTACTGGGTACTTGCAAGAACATACTGCACTGCACAACGTAAGTGTGACAACACTAACCTCTGTGTTTTGGGGGCGCTTGTACAAAATACATACATTGCATGCAGACCCGTACCTGGAGGTAGACGTACAATGGACTAACGTTAGCACAATGGGCAGAGGCTGACAGATTGGGTCCGAAGATTGAGTCCCATACTGTTCCTCGGAATCACACGGTCTGCAAGCCGGATAAATAGCACCCAAGTAGGTAAGGGCGACATAACATAAGCGTATGACATTGCCATGGAGGCCTAACAAGCTTTCAGTGTCAGTGTCACACACAGTATCCACCGACAAAGCAGAGCCTGCAGGTGAGCAGACAGATGTAGCCTAGGCTACCTTGTATTTGTAAGACGGACTCTTTCTGGCCTAGGCTAAAGCCTGAAGGTATTCACTCTCCACGTTCAGCTACCAGTACCAAGGCAACTTGCATTCTGTCCGCAGTGATAGTTTTCAGTATGATTAAGAAGCAAACCGATCCTAGCCTACTTACCCCCGCCTAACTTAGACTAGCGTAACTGTAAGGCACTTAAACTACTTCAGTCTTAGCGGTAACTAAGTTTGGCCCTAGGCCTAATGCTAAGTTTCGGCTAAGCCTACGCCTATAGCCTAGCTACATCCCACAATCCTGGACTAAATTATTGGGACACTCACCTAATTCCTTACCTTTCGCATATTTTTAACATGTATTTCTAGCCACCTCTTATTTCAAGTTGAGTAAGAGAAGAGTGCGCTTCTTGCGAAAGCATGCAATTTTTATTCACCTTCGAAATCCATGTTGAGATGGGAAGCATAATTTGTACCAGAAAATATGTCCAGGATTGCAGGGCTAGGCCTAGGCTAGGATAGAGTCATCAGTATCCTGCTCAACCCCCATCCAGTATTCAACGCCTATCTAACTCTGAAGATAGAATTCCACATTTTTCAGGGAACTGAGGCACCATCCTGCATAAAATTGGGCCAAAACAATAGACAAGCCTGAAGCCACCTACCAAGTGCAAATATGAAAATAACTTATGGCTTAAAGTTTCATCAACTTTTGTAAGTTTAGTGTGCCTGATGCAGATAAATACCTTTGGAGATATTTGTGTACAACAGCAATAATTTCATACAATTGTCGGAGGGGCTTTAAATAATTGAAAAGGTTACATAAATTGGTAATGATTGCAGTGGTTAGACCTTTCAAATAAAATCCTGAATGTGATTTTCTGTCATTCAATTAAAAAGATACTGGTTCAAAAAATAATGGAATGTCAAGGCCAGCTTATCATTACAATGGCAATTCATAAACACATTCTATGACAAAAGTGAAGTTAGGGAATATTTGAAGTACAATTGAAAGGGGTTAAATACTGGTGATGGAATTTTAATCTGCTCCCAGTATTAAACTCTGTGGGTCATCTATGGAACAAAAGATTTTATGAATGAAAAAAAAAATTTTTCTGATCATTTCTTAAAGAAGTCACTACTGCCAAATTGTAATGAAGGATCAATTATTTTCCTCTGAAATGTGTGTTATTTGCCCTAATGACTAGGGCTGTGCCACAACTAGGATCCCGCTGGAACTCTCCGGCTGGAACCCAGATATTGCCAAGTTCCGGTTCTGGCCGGATCCATTTTAAAGTACCTGGCCAGAACATTATACTTGTTCCAAGTCACATACTTTTAGACTTTGATTTCAATAATGAAAAGGCAAATGAAAAAAGACCTACAAGAGTTTTCTTTCCAGTTCCTTTAATTGTTTAACTAACATTTAAAACTAGTATTAAATATGTAGTTCCACATATGATACAAGTAAAGAAATCATTTTGAGATTGAACTCAAATTACACGGTAAAATGGTCAATTTTGGATCAATTTGGATTTGAATTGAGACAATAACATTAGCTTTTAGTTCTGTTCACATGGAATACCCAACTTTGTAATTTTCATGCTCTAACAAGTTTACAAAACTGCAATCTTAAACTAATTCCTTCATTTGCTCAGTAAGTATGTGACCTTTAACTTCAACACAATAGGCTCATATGCTAAGTACAGAACATACATGTTAACTTCTTTTATTCATGGACTTGGTATAAAATTCTGAATTCTTTGCTTCACACACTGACTCCTCCCATAGCAAGCAGTGGCAGAGCTATGTTGTTGTATCCTGAAATTGATTTGTGTGGCAATCAATGGTACAATTAATTAATAATTATTCAATTCATTTCTTGCAAGTAAAAATGAAAAAATATCACACTGTGAACTTGTCAAGATCCTCATTAATACCATATGATCTTGGGTCCCCGTTCTTAGGGTTACAGCAATTAAACGATAAAGAAAAACAAAATGTCAAATATTACAGTCAATTCATCAAAGAGTAAAGATAACATCCATGCTTGATTAGATGAGTAGCTCTCTGAGACTGAACATAAATTCTATTATTGCAACCATGGCCATGTATGTAAGACCCTTTCTCTCAGAAGGGTGGTGACTTTTCCTCAACTTCAGATCCCTAGCTAGGACATAAACTCTGCGTGACTGAGGCAGCAAAGTCTGCCTGGTTCAGCAAGGTTTTGCCCAATAAAGGTAGGGGGGAGGGGGGCTAGAGGCTCCCATCCAGTACAACCACGATTGGACTTCCCTTCCTTCATTATAAATTTCAAATGTACATTTTTATTACATTATAGGGTGGTCAATACTTAACATGCAGGTGGCTCATATTGAGTACAGTAGATGATTCCTTTTGTTTGTGATGGTGGTTATAGGTAATACAAGATCACCATCTCAGTACCATGTTTACACAATACAGTACAGTATTTCAAGTTGGGAGTCTTGAATAGTGTTCATTTCAGTCATAGTGTGTGGATGTTATATACTGTACAGTACTGAACAGGATCCTACTTTTTTTGTGGTGAAAGATCCGAGGGTGTCAGAGGGTCCACTTCTCCAAATTCTGATTTACATGATATCTCAATGTTGGAAAGTTGGATACATTTCATATAATGTGGATGTTTCATGAAATACTGTCTATTTGAAAAAAAAAAAGAAAAAAGACAAAATTGAATGGCAAGGGATCACTAAGCTTTTTTGCCTTCTTATTTTAAATGCTCCATCCTGCTACAAGTCAGCTTCATGTAGACATTAATAATGGAGGTTATTCTTTCCAAGTTAGTAACATAATTTTATTATAGGCATTATGCAATGCATCCAAAATACTGGTTCCGGCCAGAACCGTCCTGTGTTTCAAAAATTTTGGGTCCACAATTTGCATTCACATAGTATTCATATTTATGTTATAAACTTTGTTACTTTGTTGTCTCAGTGTAATGAATTAGCGAGCATCTCTTTTTAGCAGTAAAAATCCTCCCCAACCAACAAAATGCATTTAACAAATCATCACCTGTGGACTACAAAGTAAGGTATTTTCAACAAAATATGACAACTACAAATTCAGCCCAAAAATGTCAGATGTCAAAGCATGCTAAAATGATGTTGAAGAAGATGACTAATATTTTGAGTACATAATTGTAAGTATAGTATTCTTAACTGTAATTCATTTTTGGGGTTTCTTCTCACATTCAAGTACCACATACCATACAATAATTAATAGTCACAACTTCGAGACCTCACAAGAAAGACAACCCAAAAAATATCGTCTTCGCCTTCAATGCACAACTAAGCTATCATTACACTTGTTAGTAAAAAAACATAAGCGTCATGAACAAGTTTGTAGTCAAATCACGACTACCAACTTTGGTATGAGCATGATAGTCACTTCCGACTTTGCAATCTGCGGTCCCCAGCAAGAGCGGCTCCATTGTTTTCCCTTTCGTGAAACCAAAAAATTGAAAATGAGAAACTATAACTCAAAATCGGTTTGAGCACAATTTTTGGTGCAATGTTCAGTCTCTGAGACCAAATATAGGGAGGGTTTTCATGCAAATAAATTTTCCAATATTTCCATCAACGTTACTTGCCTGACTTCAGGACTCAGCAAGAACATTTAGGCATTCATGGCTGGAAAAAATCAGCAATTTGGGAAGCTCATTGCAGGGAAATTTTGGTATTTGGAGGGAAATTTGGATACTTCTGTGGATGTTGACATGTGAAGTCTTTGGGAAATTTTGATTAGCTTGCTGAGAAATGTGATTTGCTTTCATTGAAATTTACATTTCTTCCAGTCCTGTATGCATTTTGGGAGAAAAATAGAAAAAAGGATAGGTTAGGACAAAGTGATTCTTTGTGTTTCACAAAAAAGAAGCATGTACGGTTTTTTGTTAGTCTTGGCTAACATCTTTCATAATTTGATGAACCATGACAATAAAAGTGATCACATTTAAAGAATAGGTTGCAAAATACTGAAAAGTTTGCGAGCTCTTTTGAAACGCTTTCTTGTAAGCAATTTATGCCGCGCCTATCTGAGTCAAATGAATATTATATGTTACACGAGCTATATTCTGAAGTTCAGTAAGTGTACGTCCTAAATGGTTATTGTGGTATTGGCACATAGAATTTGAAACACTACCTAGATCATATAAAGCCTACATACAGACAGCGAATTCCTGGTAAGCTGGTCTTCCTGCTCTCTGATTGAAATTGCGATACTATGTTGGTTCAATAACAAGCAAGTAGGCCTCCACATTGCATTTAGTTACTAAGTAAAATGTAAAGTTAACTGACATCTCAGTTCCTTCTAAACAAATTAGTGCTTGGGGTATTTATACGTGGTCTTCCCCAACAGAGAGTTGTCACTATGCCCTTTCTTACAATTATGTCACAAGATTACAAGAAATATTCAACTTGCACAGTAATGATACTTTGAACGTTAAAACAATAGTCCATGTCTTAAATTCCATGAACCAAACTGTTTCCTGTGTAACGAATTTCAATCACCCACACTGACAATTTTGGATGTGTTACTATAACCTTGGTAGTACCTACTCTCTAATAGTGTGTGGATGTTTACTTCTAACGATGCAGTCCTGTGGATTGTTAGAATAGTTTCGAAAAACACTGTTTTTTCCTCTTCGAGTTTCCTTCATTAAGTTTTTGCATTAGAGTTAATGAAGGACTAACAGTAGAATCGAACATACTCCTTTGTGTAACAAGCCAAAGATTAATGTATGGTGGTATTAGAATTACCACCTCTGGTACAGTGCTCGTTCTGTGTTTTTGTTGTATTGAATACTGACTGGTACAAATGAAATGGGATAAAGTTTGGTGGCACACATTGTTCATTTTTAATTTTTTGTCATTTTTTTTATGGAAATTGAGCAAAATTTGGCACAATTTCTATGATGCAGATTGCTTATTCATCCTCATTCTTCACATGGACACTGTTAAAATGTTCCTTGAAAAGTTTGGTCAGAATAATTTAATGTATTTCCCTTTTGCAGAACACAAAGTACCACTTTAAGGACTTGCAAAATGGAAGTTGCTAATTTTTTGTCTTCAGAATAATGAGCAAAATGAATACTACTGTATCTCCTTTTTGGCAGTGACTTCATTGTGGGGTATAGGGAGGAGGTATACTGTAGGGAATCTTACATAAAGACTAACATTGAAACAAAATGAACTACACACAACAAAGTCTGGAGTCACACTGACTTTTCTTTATTGCTGTATGTATATCATACAATAGTAGCAAGCTACTTGCCTCACCCTACTGACACAATACTTCATTAACATAAGTAACTAAAAATACAATTAACATAACAACAGAGGCAGTGTGACATTAACATAAGACAGAACACATTCCTAGGAATCTACACTACAGTATGTCTGCAACTGTAGATGCCTGTACATCATGATGGGTGGAAACAGTTGGGAAGTTGGAGGCTCCATCCTAGGAACTTTGGCCATCTGGAGGGAAATTTGGCTATCTGGAGAGAAATTTAGGCAATTAGAAGGAACATTCTCTTTTCATGTACATGAGAATAAAAGGGGAACAGTGCAACATTCAATTTCTTCCAGGAAAATAATTGTGCTCCCTTCCTGGGAGTTAAACATTTTTTGCAGTCCTGGTACATCACTGCCATTTCCAAATAACATTATCATATCATCTTCTTGGAACAATTGCTTCACTACCCTGATTTTTACACAGAACCTACCATTCACACAATTTCTACCTTAAAGGGAAATATTGTGTTTAAATAGCATTATAAGTAAGTAGTCCTAGTCATTTCCAAATCATTTGGTCTCAACAATAAACCCTATCAATAGCTTCATCTCCTCAAAATATTATGCCTAAGAAGGCTTATGAAGTTACATCTTGTGAAATGTTGAAATTTGGGTGAACAAATTATTCTTTAGTAACAAGCAACTGAATTTTTGTCCCAGGGATACTTATTTCTTTAAAAGAAGGCTACCATGCTGCCTTATCTGTAATATTTACCACTCTTTGCCAATAAATATTCCAAATCATGGAAATTTCAAACCTTGTAATCACTAAAAAAATCAGTGAGATACGTTAACGGGAAACATCGAACCTTGGGAACATTGAACCCGGGAACATCTGGAAGACTCCACTCCCCCCCTCCACGAATATTTACATGATATCTTAGTGATACACAATGGTACATCAAACATAACATTAGAATAGCTTAGGCTTGTCAACTAAAGGGACTTTTGTGATACATTATCAAACTAGTTTGCACTTTTATACTTTTACAGAACTTTAAGGCTTCAATATTTCATGCAATTGCTCATTTGTTAGAATTGTTATAAGGAGCAATAACATTGTGAAAGCATTGCTTCCACTTCTAATTTCTTCTGCCTTTGTAAAAAAGTGATTCCTCTGTAAGCGTCCCTCCTCTGCAAGGGTGTATTCAAATAGGCAATATTGGTCATTGTAAAAGCTGACCAAGAACAGTGTTTGTGTGAAGGCTTTACAACTAAATAAAGAAATTTCACATATCACTGTACACTTTCTATTTCCTTCAAAATCCTCATGGACACAATCATGCAGTGGGGAGCACGACTATGAAATCCAATGACTTGAGAAGGTGGCCATTCAGCTTGGTGATCAGTATTTATATAGGGAAACAAGCCAGTGAACCACAACTGGTAAAAAGGCTGTGGCTGCCTTGACTTGAACCAATTGGTTGGAAACTGGGCTGTAAAACTTCATCTAGTTAACAAATTAATTACTTCTGAAATTGGCATAAAGGTGCCCTGCCAAGGTCACAGCCATAAACTTGTTTCTTTTATACATCTCTCTTAGCATTTTTGTAAGACCTAAATACCAGATTATTATTCATAGACTTCATACAAAGTAGATTGAGGTCCTCTGCTACATTAATGACAAGTTTTGGATTTTTTGCTACTGTCAGAAGACTGCCAGTTGTGAAGACAATACAGTTTGCATTCTTTGTTGCCCATTGAAACATATTTACTATCAGAGTAATACTGGCTTTGCAGTATCAAAATGTGAACATGCTGCTACAACTAGTCAATTAGGAAATTTCAAGAAACTCCAAAATTTTTCCAATGGCAAAATGACACTTGTTTTTGATGGATGCAGTGATTTTATTGGTTGACTTTTCTTTTCTTAGTGTTAGTTGTTTTCATCCCTTCCTATCCATGCTAGCTACAACCCTGTTGGTGTCAAATAGCAGATAATGAGCTGAAAAACTGGAATTCTCACAACTGGATTTAAAATTTACATTGGATGATCCCCCTCACGGTTGCAGCTACATAGCTAAGATATGGGATTAGCATTATACCCCAAGCCTGAAGCTTTAATAAGGACAAAATACTGTCATGGCAAACATAATTTAAGCAAAAGTGAGAGCATTACACTTGAAACTGTGTTTGAGGTATAGAAAGTTGCTTCATTCATTACTCATCTTGAGACCTACAAGGAAAATTTTCCACAAAAATTGGAAGGTGAAAAAATACTGCTCTAAGTCAAAATCTTAAACCCCTCCCATGACAAAGTCATAACTACTTGCAAGGGACTAGTCTTTCAAAGATTAAAGTAAGAGAATTATCGTTCATGAATTAAAAGCTTCAGCTTTGAATCTCTTTCAAAATAAGTAAATTTTTCATGGGTAGTAGCTTGTTTCTTTCAACTTTCTACTGCATTACATTATGCTAAGCAGACAAGCCAGCTGCTATCTGAACTTTTCACCTCATTTCATTCATTCTTCTCACTTAATACTTCTGTTGTACAATCCATAATAAAGGTTGCACCTGCTTCCTCTCTCTCTGTAATCTACTGTAATCCTGTAGACATTTTATGCACATTCCTGTTCTTTCAGGTGTACTTTTGTTAAGTTAATTTTCTGTTTTGTTTCTCTCCTTGCTGTGGCCTGAAAACTCTTGCAGTTCTATAGGACCATCTTCTGTTTTGTTTTGTTTTCTATTGTGTTAAAACTTAGGCCTGCTTGATCTGTTCAAGTTGAGAGGTTGTGGTGCAGTGGACTGTAGGTGATGTATTCAAAGTTTGTACATGCTAGTATTGACTATTCATCAGTATTCACCTAAGCAATTGTACTAATGAATATTGATGAGCATCAGTGCCTTCCATCTGCTAACTACAATTTCACATGGCTTAAGTATGCTCCTCAAAGCACCTGTCTGCTATTTGCTGAACACATGGGTTTATCAGAGCTCTTGTAGATGCAGCCAAGTATGCTGGAGGTATAGAAGGGAGGTTACTGGAAGTATCAACACAACAATTAGGTATATATATCTTTTTTATTAATAATCACTACAGCGTACCTTTATCCTCTGGTGTGTCTACTAAGGTAGGCTTCCTCAAATAGCAGCGCACGTACCACAAGTGGCAGTGGCATGGATTGGATTGGCGCAAATAATTACTGGGAAGATATTGAAAAATTTAAATGTTCATAACTTTTCTGAAAAGAATTGTTCTGTCTCAAAAATAGATGTAAATAAATCAAGTACTTCCCACAGACTGACTTCACATACAGATGAGGATATGATAACGTTCTGTTTGTTCTCTCAAGAAAGTAAAAATGTGTTTGCATGAATTCATTAAAGTCAGTGCTAAGGTGATTCACTCTTACCGGTGAATCCCCAAAAGTTTGTGAAAAATTGTGGCCCCCAAAATAGAACCAACTTTGCACCATTTTGCATGTAAACCCTTTCTGGACAGGACAGTTTTCAAAAGCGGGAGGGGGACCCCCCTCCGCCAATACCCCTCCCCCAGGATGGGAATCAGTGGCACATTATGTCAACATTCAACAATGTGGTGCTTCAGAAAATTTAATTGAGGAAGTCTGTACTAAGGTCTTGTAGAATTATTACTCCAGACCAGGCCAAGACCTCTAGGATACAGTACCTCTTCCCAAACTTAACTTAAGCCAGGTTTCTTGTTTTGGTTGAGAATAACTCCACGTTTCAACAAATTCACAGAATATTATAGTCTGTATAAACATATACCCTCAGATATTTCTCCTTTCTTACAATTGAATGTCTTACTTCAAATAGTTTTGAATATCATTTCCTGTAGATGTAGTACCTAATTACTCCACACCATATGTATGCTATAGCTAATAATTTTGATAATTTGGTCTAATATTCCTGCCAGGCATCAAAACCATAAAAAAAAAAAAGTTAAAATTAATATGCGGTAATGAAATTCCACACAGATTGTCACAGATAATCTGTATTCAGCCTTTTTATCTCTAGAAAACAAAAGTGTGTCATGCACTTTGAACATTGACATCCTTTTGTACTGTACCTTCATGATATTGAAATGCAGTATCTCCTGACGGAGAAAACTTTTCCGCACATGAAATAAATGAATTTGGTATCATGGGATTCCATTATGTTACCTCTTTAATAAGCTTTGGCACACTAGTGCCTGGGACAAATAGACCTTCAGTATGCTTGGGACTTGTGTGGCTTGTCTTTTCAGCTATAGGCTTGAAGAATTGCTATTTCACTGAAGGCTAAAGGTTGCACTAAATATTGAGACCTGTACTCCTGGTCAAGTTTTTTTTTTTTTTTTTCAGTATCAGAATTGGGGGGGTAGCTAGCTATTTACTTTTTTCTTTCTTAAGGGGAGGGGGTGGAATGAGGCCCAAGTCACATCCACAAACTTTGAAGCCAATGACTATAAAATATTGTGGCACTGGAAGAATTTAATGAAGACCATTTGAAGTAATATGCTAAAATATTTGCAACTTAACCTGTTACAGATACTGTTTTGCTAAAAAGTAAGGAACTGAAAGGTTTGTTGGACATGCTGACATTAACAGCAAGAATAGCAGCTGCAACTTCAAATGGAGTATGATTGTGAACATTCATAGAATTAATTCATGTTATCAATGACGAACTCTTGTCCAGTTCACCCAGGAAAATGCTTCCAAATAGTAATTTGTAAAGTCCTTGTGTTGTGATGGCCTTTCATCTGTGTAATAATTATACCAAATAAAGATGGGTATGCACAGTATTCTTAATTCAATTTGATTAAGCTCAACTTAATTTTCAAGGACATCATAGCCTTTGGGAAGCGCATTACACCAAATAACAAATACAAAAGGACCACCACTAATAGCCAAGGTTACACCTTTCTGTTGAGATGTCTCTACTGTATATTCCAATTTATGGATGACTGTTAGGATTAGGGCTTGTTCTAATACTAACCTCAATGCAGTCAACTTTTTGGATCATTACTAATATATAGAGAGCCATCCTCAGTACCCGAAATTTTGATTTAAAAGAGCTTGTTTCAAAAATATCTCTTTATCAAGTTAATATACAACATAGTTTACCAGCATCATAACTGCATGGGGGGTGTCTCTTTGTTTGTAGAGGTCAAAGGTTGGGGTCACAAAAGGGCAAAACCTTGTAGACATGACATTTTTATGTCATTATTGAACTGTGGAGGGATCTCATACTCAGTTTGTGAATTGCTCATATTTAGCATGTTGATGGTCTCTTGTGGTAGTTGCTCCCTATTGTTTTAAGTGAGGGGGAAAGGTCATTTTGGGTCACATGATCTCAAAAGGTTTTGACCTTACTAGTATACCTCAGTATTTGTGAGGGATCTCATGCTTGTCATGTGGGCATCCATGTTCATTATTACAATATGGCAGGGAATCACTAAGCCTTTTGGCTTTCTGGAAGATGATACTAATTAATAGCACAGCTCAGGAGGTTGAAACTACTTTGTAATTAATAATGTAATTACTAGGCATTTAGTTCTCAATGTCTCACTGTTCATAATTTTACCTTGGTAAATTGGTTTGAAAAACAAGATTTAAAGAGGGTAATGCATACAGTACAGTACTTTGTAACCCTAAAATAGCAGGGTAACCGTTATAGGGTTAGGCACCAATATTGCAGAGTTGTTGGGCCCCATCAGTCAAACCCTCGTTGAGCCCTGTGATGAAGTATAGTATACCATCTTGTGTTGAGAAGGTGTCTTGTGACTCTGATGGTAAATCAGCTGTAAAAGGATTTGTCCTATAGGGGGCACCAAATTCAGAGGAGGTCAGCAATCTGAGGGGATTTTTCTGGGAGTGGGAGAGGCTGAGGTTATTGAAACCACATCAGAGATGATGGCTCACCTGAACCTTAGGAGTGATTCTACACTACCACTTGGTAAAAGTATGGATTTGGAAGTGGAAAATTTACGACTTGTATTTATGTAGGAATTTTGCAAAATTTTTCTATGGCACTGGCATAACTTCTGAGATTTTTGGTGTGTGTAACAAAAATTGGGGTTCTAAACCTCTCCCGTAGTGATGTTATGTGTGTGTGTACAGTATGTGTGTGTGGGCGAGACTTTTTGCACAATAATAATATTTGAAATTGACTTTCAAAAAGTACTCTAGAGATACCTGTATGAAATGATTTTATATCTGCCTTTAGCATCACCAGACACTAGAGAGTGATGTGTTACAATAAAATACCTGGATTTATTACGAATAAAACTGTTCATATATCTTCTTGTAGAAGAGAATGAGGCAATATCGTTCCTAAGTCCACCACGAAGTGTTCCCTACAGGGACAAGTTGACAAACTGGCACATTAACCAAGACGTACAAGATGAAGCTCGCCACCCCGCCCATTGCAATGAGGCCTCAGACAGAAAAGAAAGAAGGGCAGAATCTGGTCTAAAATCAAAGGTATGTTCATTTCAAGGAAGCACTTCCAAAGCAATTCAAATTTGAACATGCCCATATGCATCTTACTGTAAGTGCAGTATAGTATGCTTGGAGCATATTACTGGAAAAACATTGGACCAGGTTATGTACTATGGTACTCTGAAGCGCTGATGTTTGCTTTCTGATTTGCCAGTGTGCAAAGCTGGACTGATGCATTTAGTCATAGTCTGGAATCGGTAGGAGATAGAAAAAAAAATATGGTTATCAACAACAGTAGCCTAAATCGTCATTGGAAGTTTATAGAGGGCTTCATTCTGTTCATATGCAAACTGTACAGGAGATAGGGTGTGATGGAGACTCACTGACCAATTTACTTCTTAGGGAAATCACTTGGGTCAAATGACATGAACAAAACACCTTCCTCTCCCCTCTTGCTGCCCTGTTTTACCATGAAGCAGCTACTTATTCACCAGAGCCCTACCTGGTACTTAGGCCAGACAAACAGCTGTAGGTACTGAAGGGCTCTGATGACAGAAGAGACTCAAAAGGGAAACTTAAAGGGTAGGTGCACCAGTTCATATAAAATGATAGAATACCAGTAATGGAATACTGGAAAGTTGTTGGATTGTGATTAATGGAGCTTCAGTGATAGACTTCTGTAAGAGGGAATAATTTGTGGCAGTGGCGTAGGAAGCAATACCAAGTGTGTGTGTTGGGGGGAGGGGGGACTTTTAGACCATGCACCTCACCCTACCCCATGGCCCAAAAGGTACATTTTTGTTGCTACATTTTGTCGCTTTTTCTACGAGCAAGAACAAATTTTTCTTAAATTAAAAAAAATCAGATTTTCCTGTAAGGAAATTTGAATATTTGGGGGACTTTTGTCTCAAAAGTTGGTCTCACATATTTCAATTTCTTCAGAAACCAGCTAAGGAGGGTGACAGAAGTTTGCGTTTTTCAGGATACAGGAGGTCTAAGATGTTTTTTCCTGGCAAAGCCAAGTAGCATCTTTACTGTTGTTGTGGTGTTGCAACTGAGTTCAGTATGCTTGGCATTTCAATCCCCTAAATTAACATTGTTGTTCAGTTCATAATTAATTACTTCTAAGTTTGGTCAGAAAATTGTCATTAAAAGGAAATTTGTATCTTGTAATGATATGCTATCTAATCATCTCAGAAACACTTGATTGGCGACTGTAGTTGTTAAAGATGAATCTTGCCGCACGCCTCTGGACATTTTCTGTAGAATTCTTTTCGGATTGGGTATAGGGATCCCATACCGTACTGCAACGATCAAGAATGGGACGAACAAGAGCAGTATACGCTGCGATCTTAGTATCTCTATCACAGTGCGAGAGGTTCCGCCTCAATAGGCCCAAGGTCTGGTTTGCTTTGGATACAATTTGATTAATATGGCTTTTCCAGTTTACTAGAAGAGAGTTCAACTCCTAGGTAAGGGTGGTGATTAACCTGCTCTAAAGTATGATCACCCACTTGTATGGATTTGGATTTGTTTTATGGGAGACTCTCATAGTAGTGCACTTTGGTTTATTAAACCCCATCATTCTGCCAGATTGATTCCCACTGATACAAATTGTCAACAGAAGAAGTTTTGTGTCCTCTATGTTTTTTGTTTCATGATATAGGATGCAGTGTTGTAGTACCCGTACCCGTACTCGTACCCGTACTCATGGTCCCGTACTCACACTACAACACTGGATACAGGATACAGTCTTCGGCAAATAACTTGACGTTTAATTGCAGGTAGGTTGTTAATATAGACTAAGAAGAGTAATGGTCCCTAGAGAGTGACGTGAGGGACCCCCAGAAATTACTTGGGATTTGTCTGAAGATGTTCCATCAATTATCACCCTCTGGTTACGGTTTGTTTATAGGAATTTCTCAATCCAATTCAAGATATTATTTCAGATTCCAACTTGCTTCAGTTTGTTAAAAAGTCCTGGTGGGGAACTATATCAAAAACCTTGCTAAAATCCATTATGGTTAGGTAAGCTTGGCTTCTGTTATCTAAAATCGTCATTATATCATCAATAAGGGCAGAAAGCTGAGTTTCGCATTATCTCCTTTTACGAAAACCATGTTGAACATCAGCAAGTACATGAAACTTGTCAAAGTGATCCATAATATGACAGTGAATAATATGCTCTAGAAGCTTGCTAGGGTTGGATGTCAACAAAACAGGCCTGTAATTCGCAGGGTATGACCTTTTACCCTTCTTATAGATGGGAGTTATATTAGCATCAAGCCAGGCTGCTGGTAAACATCCACTTGACAACGACTTTTGGGAACAACTTTTGAAAAATAGGGGCAATACTGTTGGCACAGGGCTTTAAGACTCTGACAGTGACATTGTCAAGCCCAGCAGCCTTGTGCACTTTAAGACCAGTTAAGAGTTTAAGGACACTGGTGGTTGAGATCTTAATGTCCCCTACATCAGGGATAGGACTAGGATTGATAACAGGCATACTGTTTAGATCTTCCTTTGTGAAAAAAGAACAAAACTGATTATTCAGGGCTTCGGCTTTATCTTTGGAAGTGGACAGGAGGTTTCCTTCCTTGCACCTGCAGTGGCGAGATACCAGAAGTATCAGTCCTCTTAGGTTGAATAATATTCCAGAAAGGCTTAGCATTACCTGATTTCAAGGTACCCCCGATAATGTCTCTTATGTAGCTATTATGAGACATTCTGATTTTCCTATCAATTCTTCTCCTGAATTTCCTAAAGTCTAACTTATGGGAGGACTGACCATACTTTTCTTACCTTCTTGTAAAGTCTGTATTTCCATCTAATATCCCTCTTAATTAACCAGTTAACCCATGGATATAAAAACCAACTTGAGCTTGTAGGAATATTCTTGTCAATAGAGTTAAAAAGAGCAGTCATGAATAACTCATATAGTTCATCCATAGATGAAGAACTGACTAATTTTGGAGTTAGCTTGCTGTTTAACTCTTCCATATCATTATCAGTATTAGAGAAATTAGCTTTGTGTTTGTGGTACAAGAACACTTCTTTCAGGTGGTCTGGAAACTTGATCACTAATGACACTATCAACGTGGACAGAATCAACCAGGGCTGGGCTATTTGTTAAACAGAGGTCTAGGATGTAAGACTCACGAGTAGGCTCCTTGACAATCTGGTGTAAATTAAAGTCATTAGCAGTGTCGATCATAAGGTTGCTGATGGCAGGATAGCTTCCACCAGTTTCAAATGACATAGTAACCCAATCCACACTGGTTAAGTTGATATCCCTGATGAGCCACTAAGCTGAATTTTTAGGAATCTTTAATAGGGATAAATCTAGTTGCAGTAGTCTGTGGTCTTTAAAAAGCCCCAATATGGACTGTGGATAGCCCCTTAATGTGCAACTAAATCCTTGTACTTTCACAATTAGTAAGTTTGGTTTTGTTCAGCATATCAATAAAAGTATTTTTTTACAGCAATAACTACACCTCTCCTCCCTTGGAGGCCTCACGACCCTGCCGAAAAACATACGAATTAGGAACACTTCACCTGTAGCAATGAAGTCATTAAGACAGGATTCCGTACCGACAACAATATCGGGGTCCTCCGTGGCAAGCACGACTTCAAAGCTCGGAAGCTTAGCACTAATACTTTGACAGTTAACATTAATGATTTTAAGCTTTTTAAGATTAGTGGGCAACTGTCTACGTGACAGCTTCGTGAAAAGGGTCCTTGGATTTGATGATGCCTAACATTCCATCTATCAATTTTAGGACTGGAGGCAGACAGTGGCACTCCTGGATTTTGGCTCATGGCATGTACAGTATGCTATCCTCAACAGAATCGTGAGAGAGCACAGAAAAACTACTTGAGAGCTTGAGGTCTAATAGACTCTCCTTAGAAATAGAGGAGAAATTTGGTAAGCCTCAGTTGCAGCATGACGACCATGAATATGAAGGGTGCTCGGATAGAACATTGTAAATCATCTCATTCATGTTGAGACAAGTGATATGGAACCAGCCCTGACATTTGTCACACTCAGTGGCCTTCTGGCCCCATTTAGCTGCTTTATGACAAATTTGGCACGGAAACTTAGGTCATCGTCTTGGACCTGGGTTACTTTCAATATCGCCGGCTAATAAGGTAGTGAGAAGTAAAACATGAGCTGAAACTTTAGTTTTGGGAAATTTAAGTAGTTTGTGTTCACATGATGTAGAGAAATGGAATGAACTCTCCGGGTTAAGTGGGGTAAAATGCTTGCTGTGGATAATAAGAGGCGTTGTCCAATGTCCCTCCAAAAAAGGTGGCAATTGAGCACAGGGTTTAAAATCCTCCAGCAGGTAAAAGCTAAGATTCCAGGTAAGATTAAGAGGTAATACTTGGTGGCCATGACGAGGATGGCCAAAGCTATAAAAACCCAAAAATGATGTATCCCTATACTTAAAGTGTGGTAGGTTACAAACACTAAAACACGAGATGACTGCAAAGTAACAGTGGATACAATAACGGGTATAAAATCCCATAAAAAGGAACACAACACACAACAATGACTAGAAGACATGGTAAAAGACTAAAAGTGTAAAACTCCTTAAAAGGATGGCAGATCCTAAAGAAGATGGACTAAGATTACGAAAACTCCGATTCCCAGAAGCGCCCTCAACATTCTCCTCTCTCCCTTTGGTTTTTATGCATAGCTTATTGATTGTCATTATCTCCACACCTTAAGGAATTTGGGTGTGTTTCTTGGCAATTTTTCAGACATCTGAAACATATTTTAACCTGTGGCAGCTCTTGGTAAGGTTCTACCTCTGCATGGTACAGCCCATGGAGAGCCTCGACCGAATTCTTTCAGTTTCATGTATGAGGATAACTTCCCTGTCGCCTTTAATTGAAATAAACCTTGTGGTGTGCTAGCTTGACATCCTAGCCCATATCAACTAGCCCTGTATCTAGCTGAGTGCTCATCTTTTCAGGTTGATACTGCATACTACTACAGATATGGTAGGAGACTGTTTTCTGAGGGACTCTTGCAACTGGTCAGTTTTTGGAATCAGATTTCCATGATTTGAGAATGTCATTTGCAGATTGTTGGTCTAGGCAGAAGATTTTATTCAATTGTTCTCTCAGTTCAAAAGATTCCAAATTGTTAAATTGGTTGCCACCTGACATTAAGTTGTAATCCAATAGTCTCCAAGTTTTCTTGAGTCTACTTGTCTGTATAAATATCTTCTTGACCACTTTTAATTTGCATTTGAATTCCTTTGTGAGAAGATTTCACTGTGATACTTGCCAGATGGGTTACAATACTGAGCAGTTCACTTGCCTGGCTAATTATTTTGTACCTGACTGTCAGGATGGGGTTTGCCAAAGCTTTTTAGGAGTTCCTCTGCATTGTTGCTAGTGTTTTTACCAGTCTTGGTATTAATATTACTAACATAAAGGTTATGTTACACCTTACCTCGTGAAGTGGTTCAAGAAGTCACTCAGAAGAGTTGTATTTAAATATAGTGGGAAACATCTTTCCATCCAAGTCTTTTTTTTAAAAACTTCAAAGTTTGTTCTCTGAGTATGACTAAGAAAAAAATTAATATGTAAAAAGAAAGTAAAATGAAGTGAGCAACAGTGCCTTTCTTCTCTTTTCATTTGTTTATAGTAGGATATAAATTGGCCTATCGATTGTCAGTTTGTGGTGTGTATCTGGATTACCCTATCAAAGTGAAAGAAAGGGTTTAGTAATTAGCTTCTCTTTGGTGATGTGTATTTTTAAAAAGCTTAAAGCAATTCAATTTCATCACTTATTGGAAGTTGAGCTTCATTTTGAGGCATACTTTAAGTAATTCAGTGTAGATTATGAAATATATTTTTCCCTTTCAGGTCAGACTAGCAGAGATCAACTTGAAGTAATGGTTCACTAGAAGTGGAGCTGTAAAAACAAAAAAGAGAGTCCAAACAGCACAAAAATAATTATGGATACAAGTAGTACAGAGCACCAATTTCATAGCAGGATTAATGATTTAAACCCATGCCATATCTCTGCCTCCCAACATCCATTGTAACTCCTTGGGGCCAGGATTCAGAAATGCTACAAGACCAATCCTGTCCACAAAGGTAAAGACTAACTGTTATCATGGTTTCTGCTGTTATCTTTCTACGTGTGGTCCTTTGTTTCATCTCTGTTCCTACAAAGAATTGTACTTTTGTGCTGATTAAAAGTGTACCTCTGATCAACTTTGATGCAACCTTTGGTTTCTACTTGAGGTCTTCAAATTAATTTTGATTTTTACTTTTCTGATTTCTGGGTTAATACCACATAAAAGCAATAAAGCATTACAAAAAAATATGTTTGGCTTTTGTGGTGGGACTTGTGGTTGTGGGTAGAGCTTCTTGTTTCCATGGTGTCTGCCAATGTTGTGTCATAAAAAGAGACAGTTCTTTCAATAAATGTGTGCAAAGCACTTGCTCAATTAAGCACACCTAATTTGATACCCCAAACAAGGGTCCCCCTGTGGGTTGGGGGGAGGGGGTACAAGTTGACTGACATTAACACATTTGTGTTGGTGTGTCATTTAATCCCATCTGACTAACTCAGACAAAGGCTGCAGTTTGTGACTCTAAGGAAGCATGACTGATGAAAATACCACAAAATTTTGGAAAACAAACATATCTTTAGTGGATAGCAGTGTCCTCATGAGGTAGGTCCTGGTTCTTGATGGCTCACTAGCGGTAGGCTATCTTTCATTTGCTGGGAATAACTACAGGTAAGTGAGGGTTACATATGTATATATGAGGTAAGGAAGGGCGCTGTAGATTGACAAGTTTAGTGGTCCTGGGTCTTCTTCTCTCTTGAAACTCTGGCTGTGTGGGGTCCTACCTTGGGTTGGTGGCCAATTTTCCAGCAGTGTTGTCTGAGATTTATTCTAGTGCCAAAATATGATCACTTGCACAACCTGGGTGGTGTGGCTAGCTTTGGTGGTGTGGCTGGCTTTGGTGGTGTGGCTGGCTTTGGTGGTGTGGCTGGCATTAGTGGTGTGGCTGGCTTTGGTGGTGTGGCTGGCTTTGGTGGTGTGGCTGGTTTTGATAGACACTGTGGTTATCATTGTCTGCTCAATATCAATAGAAACTGCGAGTATTGGGTCTTATTGGGTCGGTGGTTTTTGTTGGTCCTCCTTTTGGAAAAATACTGGATCTGACAGTTGATTTCTCTCGCACAGGGCCATAACCTGAAACGTGTCATCTTCTCATTGCTTGGCTCTGTTGGAAATGATGGAATAATTTTCTCTGTGTCTGTGATTCACAGAAGGTTTGACAACTTCAAGTTAGGTCTTGACATGTTTGGTTCCTCTGATAGGATTGGCTTCCTTTGGCTGGGTATGGAATTTTAGCAGTGAAATTATGAGTTGAAGTTAATGCTACTTTCATGTAAGTGGAACTTCTGCAGTGTGTAGAGATGTCTTTTGTTGTGCTGACTTAATTAATCATCATGTAAGGAACACAAAGGGAGTGCAGGAACAACACGCACATAGAAATTGGAATTCAGAAATCAAGACAGGAGTTGCAAGAGTCAATGGAGGTAAACAGTGCAAGATATTAACAATTAAGAAAGATCAGTAGTGCAAAAATGGAGTACAGGGTGACGTCACAAAAGGGAGGGAAATGGCCAGTTACACAAAAAAGTAAGTGATCATCAAACTAGAGCTAAGTTTAGAAATTAATCCCCAACCCCCTCTTGTCGCCTTGTTTCACTCTAGTATGAACTCCCAGGAGCTCTAACTGGAGTATCTGTAGGCTTCAGCTGTGGTCACAAGAGGGGAAAGAATGTGAATTTTTTGTCAATTTTAGTCATAACCTAAGTGGGAATGGAATTTCTAATGATGTCCTCTGGGATGTATTTGAAGACCTTTGGACTTTAATGTAGCGAGGAACCCAGAAAGTTAGCGGTAGCGAGGAATCCAAAAAGCACAGGTACCAAACTTACAGCTGGGATCAACAAAGCAACATACAGGCCACACACAGTCATCTAATTTCAGTCTCACAAAGGATACTTGGCATATTTCATTTTTTTAATTATGGATCAAGATTGTGGTATTTTTCTGATTTCCCACCCTGAAGTTGTCAATGAGTACTATTACTTACATGATTTCTTCTTTGGTTGTAGGGTTAAATTAGTACTTATCTTTAAGTTTAAGATTTATTTCAAGACATTGTTTCAAGTAATTCAGTAGTTAAGGTCATAAAACATTCATTTTTTTTAGCAGAAACCAATCAAATTGGACTCCTAAGTACTGCTTCCACCTGAAGGCACTTAAGAATTGGGCCTTTCAAAAGAAGTACTACCCATCAGTTCCTATCGCCAGTGGCATAAGCATAAACAAGCATCAACAACCTGGACCTGTAGCGATGGCACTTGGAAGCGAAGACACGGATCCCACCTCAGGCTCAATGGAAGTAACACCCTGTCCATATTCCAGTCTCCCAATACCTATATCTTGCCTCCTTGAGGCCAGGAGATCAGTAATACTGTTGAACACAGGAAAAGGTAAGCTTGTTATGTTGTCGTTTGAATTGTAGTGTTGTCAATGGTTACTCTGAGGTTTTAATTACCATTCAGTGCCAGGCCATGTGTGGTTTCTGTCTGAATGTGCCTGTGACCCTAAACTGGTTTAGGGATGTCTATGATGTATAGGTTGGAGCTGATGGTGGTCCTTTCAGTGGAATAGAGAGGGTGTTTCCAACTTTGTATCTTGTTTGTCTGTTGGTGAGGAAGTTTGAGATCCATCTGGTGAGGGATGTTGTTAGGTTGAGATGTTTGCATTTGAGAACAACACCTGAAGCCACATGCAAACAAACCCTTCTCTGCATTGGAAAATGCTGTGATGGTGGTGTGTCCTCTATCTTAAGCTTAGTCTGAATCCAGCATGGAATGGAGTATGCCACGGTCTTCCAAGAAAGTATCTAGTCTTTGGTGCACAAAATTTTCCATGCATTTGCCAAGACCTGAGAGTAAGCTGGTCAGTCTGTAGTTCTGTGGGAGTAATGTTGGTTTGTTAGGTTTAGGTAGGCTGATAGTGGTCGCAGTCTTCCAGATGGATGGTATATATCCGATGGTAATGCGTTGTAGATGTTGCATAGCGTCTGGTATAGGATAGGTGGAGCAGCCCATATGTGGATGTAATTCCATCTTTGTCTGGTCTGGTATAGGATAGGTGGAGCAGCCCATATGTGGATGTAACAAATTCCATCTTTGTCTGGTCTGGTGCTAACTATTCCACCCTTTAAAGGGTGCTTCAGTTGGTCAAGGCCCAAATGTTTAAGTTTCTGGTAAAGTCAAAAGGATTTGTGTTGTGTTGGCACCTATCGCTTCAGGTGGGAGTTTCGTTGACAAGGAATCCGGGAAGGAGGGCAGCACACAGCGCCCACATCCACAAAGGGGGAGAATCTGTTGACTGTCATTGGTCTTTAAAGGCGTTGATGCAAGGTAGGCCGGTGGGCTCTTTTTTAGCTGGTGGTGTAGTGTTGGTGGGTAAATCAGGAGCATGTAGGCACTAGTGGGTCAGGCACTGATGTTCCTGATCTATGAGCCATCGTCTGTGTGGCATTGTAGTTGTGTGGATTGGTAAGAAATGCGCTGGAGTCGAGGTCGGAGTTGATGGCTAGCAACACATTGGCACTGGTAGTACCAGGCACTGATTTTGCTAGCCTAGCTGAGGTGAAACTGTCAGTCTTCTGTTAAGTCTTCAGGGTAGATGTTTTGAGGTGGTGTTTTGTTCAGGTAGCATCTAGGTGTTTCAAGTTGTAGTTGAATAAAACAGCATAGGATGTGGCCATCTGTTGTGCTCTTCTGTAGAAATTTCTGCTGTAAGGTGTTGAGTCTGTTGTCTATGGTAGGCAATTTGCATTGATTGAGTAAATCATCGTTGTGCTGGGTGTAGTGGAGTTGGAGTGCAATCCGGGGTCTTCATTGTAATTTTTCCATGTCTTGCAGGTTTTTATTTGAAACGTGGACAAGTGCTAGAGCTGGGTATTTGAGGAGTGGTCGCACCATGATCTCGTAAATTTTAGTGTAGTGGCAGTGGATGCTCGTTTGTTGATGTGGTTGCCTGCAATTCTGTATAGCTGGGTGACCTGTGTCCGGGCTTGTCTAACTGCTTTCTGATGATGTTGGTTGAATTTCCAGTCCATGTTAAGGCCAAGGTATGACTTTCCGGACGATGGGTATGACGGTGCAATTGAGAAGTAGCGCTGGTGGGCGGTTCAGGCGGTTGTGTTTGTTAAAGATATGAAGTGGGGCTTGTTGACCATATGGCAATGTTGTCTTCATACTGGGCTATATGTGTTGGATGGCTAGCTTGTGGTTTTAGGATGTCAGCAACATAGAGGATGGTGCTGCCTTGTGGTGTTCCAGTAGTTATGTTGACCTGACTGGAGAGGATGTTTCAATTTTCTTTTTCTGTCTGTCAGGAAATTTGCGGTCCATCTGGTGAGTGTTATTGGTAGGTTATGTTGTCTGCATTTAAGAAAGGAGTCCTGCATGCCACATGCAGTCGAATGCCTTCTCGGCATCAAAGAATGCTGCGATGGTGGTGTGTCCTTTGTGCTTAGCTGCTGATGTATGTTGTATGAAGTGAAATAGTTGGTCTAGTTGTAGTGCTGCATTTGCTTCTAAACCCAGCTTGGTATGGAGGCAGTATGCCATGGTCTTCCAGGGGCAGTAGACAGTTTTTTGGCCATGACCTTTTCCATGCATTAGCGGAGGATCGGGAGTAAAGCTGATTGGTCTGTAATTTTGTGGAAGCATTGTTGGTTTGTTAGGTTTAGGTAGGAGGATGGTGGTGACTGTCTTCCAGATGGATGGTATTTATGCTATGGTTATCCTATTGTTATCCTATTGTTACAACCTATGGCAATCCCTTCCTCAGAATATTAAGTCTGCTATGTCTCTTAGGATTTTTCAAAGTAAGCTCATGGATGAACTTCTTAAAAATTACATGGTGTGTAGAACTGGAGGTGACTGCTGTTATCTTGTGCTTGTTGTGGGATCCGTGGTGTTGAAAACTGGGTTTTCTGGTATTCTCTGTACGGTTAAAAAGCTTTGGGCTTTCTGTCATCGGTGGTGGAATTGGTTCCATTATAATTCAGTTTTGATATGATGGGTGCTGGCAGTGATGAAATTGTTATGTGTTACAATCTTTTCGCAAAGGCAGGGGTATTTTTTCCTTCCGAAAATTGTTTGCCTCTGTGATCAAACTAATTCTCTTAGTTTGGTAATTCTGCTCATAAGTTGGTTGAGTATCAGGGCTGGAAATAAATGACGGCCACGACGGCCATGGCCGTCGTGCCCAATGGGATGGCCGTAGTGCCCTACAAAAACAGCCAATTCTCAGGGCCACGTTGGCCGTCGTGCCAGCAAGTACGTGGCCGTCGTGCCTTCCCATCTGAATGAAAAAATTTCATCAGGATTCCAATAAAATATCCTAAATACCATAACAAAAAGGATACTAAATGAACTCGATACGCAACTTGCGCGATCGAATCAGACTGCTGGAAACCTGCCCTTAGTTTCCTAAAACTCTCGTTAACTCAATCCTTTAACTTCCCGCCAAAAGGGGGTGCACTGATAACCACAAACGTAAAATTTTACCCCCGCCATGGAAGTGATCGTTTGATATTTTCCGCTATAACCCTGTGGTATTACATGGAATTAGATTTAGAATTGCTTCCGATGTGTTTTCCTTGCTTTCTCACGGGAAGCGCCGCGTAAGTTGTTGTACAAACTGTTCTGCACAAAACACATTGTACAGATAACATACTATCGAGCTGCAGTGTTTCACCTTTTTCAAATCCCCAAGCTTAGCATACATGTCTGTGCACGTTTTGTACACGTAGCTCCTAGAATCTTGTGAAGTTCCGTGGTTACTTTCTTGCATAAATGAAGTCATTTCTAGCATTCCTTCCGTAATGTTATTTCCAGTAGGACTTAAGCAATGTTGTCATGCGACGTCATTGCAAACAAAAATAGTGATGCACATGGTCTCATGCAGCAAAATTCTTGGCCCACATGTGCAGTAGACTTTCGTGCATGTCCGTTTTTTCCACCAAACAAGGCATCATGTTTTGCTTGGTGACATCATATGTATAGAATCCATTTCAAAATTTAAATTGGTCCCTGCATCGTGATTGGTTCAATTGCATTGATTCTAGCCAGCCAATCACAACTCGCGCCTTCGCCTATGTGATTTAGTGTGTGAAAATACTCGGTCTCGAGACCAGCTTCCCCGTTGAGTTTGTGTTACGACGATCGCACTTCCCATGCTTATATAGCCGGCTATCGCAGCGGGGCGAGCCCCGTGCAAAATTCACCGTGAAACGGTATCACAAATCTCTGCCTACGTGGATTTTTGGGGGATCTGACTTACGTGCATTTCAGTTGCAGATTCTTTTTAAACAAAACGTAAGTTTTGGACAAGAACTGCTTAAAATATACGGGGATATTTATATCTGAAAGGAACCATAAGATACGTTAACCGGGTGCAATTGTTGGCTGCCCAGAACTGCTAAGATTATCATGAACTGAATGATTGTTCTACATCGGGTTCGTTAAAGCAGGAGAGTAACTACATTACATGACGCCACTACTACCCAGTGCAGTGCAACTTTACTGTGGTAATTGTATGGGCCCTTGCTGGTGATCTAGTTCATTTAATTGCCTGTTGGTAGTGGTGGTAGAGTGGCACTTTCCAATTGATGTTCAGTCCCAGGTACTTGACATTTCGTACGACCGCTATGATGACGTTGTTCATTTTAAGTCCTCGCTCGCAGTTGAGGGGGTTGCATTTGTTTCATGTGTAGTATTTGTGATTTATTTGGGTTGAGAACTGTCCTCCAGTTTTTGCACCATTCCTCTAAGTGTTGTATGTGATTTCCAAATCTTTCTGCTGAGTGTTGATCAGGACTTGTATACCAGATTGCTGTGCGGTCCCCATATCGGGCAATGTGAGATGGATGACTGGTGAGCGGTTGCGGTATGTCTGATACGTAAAGAGTATTCAGGATTGGACTTTCTGTGTTTCGTTGTGGAATTCCCCTAAGTGCTGTGTAGAGGTTTGGAGAGACGTCTTATCTTGTGTGTTTTCGTGCTCATTAGAAAGTTTGCAATCCACCTTGTAAGAGTTTTGGGGATGTTGTATTTCGTGCACTTAAGTAATAATCCAGCGTGTCAGCACCGAAGAATGCTGCTATGGTAGTGTGCCCTTTTATGTGTTGCTGTTGTCATCTCTGAAGCCTGCCTGGTACAATGTCAGTGTGTTGTTTGCTTCTAAGTAGTTAGTTGGGTTATCATTCTGCCCTGATCTTCTCCATACTCTATCCCCTTGACGAGAACTGGAAGACTTAAATTTCCCATTCTGATGTATGGGTGTAAAAAAGTTACTCTCCTGACTGTGATTGGAGGTGAGTGGTGGTGTGCAATCACATTTGCATGCCTCAATATTTAACAGAACAATCTTATCGGTTTATGTTGCAAGGGGAAAACATTTATACATCAATGATGGATACAGCATGAAGATGTACATTTTATATTTAAATGAGCCAAGAACAGTAATGATATTCTACCTGTAAATGTCAAGGAAGACTCTGACTCTGACTGACTAACTTTTTTCTCTACATTAGTTTTTATCTCTCCAGCTTAACAAGGGATTAAACAATTAACTTCACTTCTGTACTAGTTAAATCCCAAACACAAATTTGAATACAGAAATAGTTGAGGGTAAGACAAGAAATCACTCATAAAGGTATCCATCACCAATCAGAAAGTTTGAACAAAGAGATGTCAGATTCGTCTTTCATTTTTGGCTTTTGTAACGATAGCTACCTTCATAGAAATTTCTGACAAGGTGCCCGCCTCTGCTATCATTTTAATAAAAATTGATCCCCATTTTTTGAGGTATGTCTACCTCAGCAATGTGACTTTCTTTATCTTGGTGACACTATATAACACATTCGTGCTGGGGTGTTGTTAAACCTCATCTAACTAACTAGCAAATCAGAAAATACTCTAGCCTCAAGATGGCATTCGAACCTCAACCCATACCTTCAGTTAAATGATTTACCTTGTCTTAATTTTCACAGTTTAAACAACAAATTGATGTAACATGGATTTTGCTACTTTGAAGTGTTAATAGCTCTGTAGGTATCACAACCAAACTTTCCTGGCATTGTTATCAAATTCAGTGTTTATTTCAGTTAACAGTTATATGCATATTTAGTTATTGGATCGTAGTAACTGTTACTACAGTAATTGTATCATCTGAAATGTGACAAAAAAACTTGAACCAGCACAGCTAATTGCTTTTGCTCAATTTGCATACCGAAAAGTTGTCTGCAACTGCCTCAGTAGCCCAAAGTTGCTTCAGTTTGGCATGCACCTTACTAAGTTGGCTGGGCAACTGGCTTTCAGTGTCAAAAGTAATGTTATCATGCAAAATCTTGGGGTTATGCTTTGCAAGTCCACAAAGAAAGATGAGTTACTGGGAAAAACTCATGCATCATGTGAGATTTGAAAACACACATGTAGTGTGGCCTGTCTAGTGTTGTGCAGTTTATATACATGTCCTTAGGTGATTCGTTTGGAGTTAGGCAGTCAGTGATGGCATGATGATTTACTGATGTCATGTTTTACTGTGTCTTCAGCTGGCAGTATAGTGACTGAACCTCTGATGGTTGTGGAACCAGATGGTGGTAGCTGGTTGTCAGATCTTCTCCATATGGTGATGCAAGTAACAGATGATTACACCCCTGGTGACTGCCCTGCCCAGTTCCTCTGCATTTTCTGATAGGTAGGCAATTACCCCACCTTCCTACTCTGCATGATCTCTCCTAATAGTTTAAGATATTTATATAAATACTGCTACTAACATTACTAGGTTTTGGTCATGTTAAGGATAATAACATTGCAATCGTAAAGGTCAATGGAATCATACAAAAATGTAGTTTTTATTTTGGCTCCATCAATGTTAAGGAAGAGGATTATTAAAAATATGCCATTTCTATTCATTATTTTAAGTGGGACTTAGTGAGCTTTCTCACAAATTTAAGAATCTAAAAGGTGGTCCAAAAGAAATTTCGTTCAGCACCAGTCTAATTGATGTTGACAAAAAAAATAATGTAATAATAAATTATATATAAAATAAATACATAAAAAAAAAAAAAAAGAATAACCAATCCATATACATTTGTACAATGTCCATGTAAATCGAATAATAATTGCTATGAGGAATGTCATATCTACGATAGCTAAAACTTTGTGAGAGGAAAGGAATTAAATCCATAATGTACATGTATGCATATGTATGTATAAATAACCATTAATATGAACAAAGGTACCAATAAATATAAAAATATCTAAATGGATCCATTTCATTACAAAGATACAAATGGTTCTCAATTTTAAATTGGTCACATGACCATCTACAAATGAACATTGCAAGTTATGTACTTTGCAAGGAGTACAGGGTCGAAAAAATAGTATAAATTTGTAATAAATAACTATCATACATACTTGATACAAATAGCAGGGTTGGGTGGTACTGAGCAAATATTGCTACCAGTACTGTAAAGCACAAAGAACCGGTATTGATGCAGTACCGATTCTCAACTGTCAGGTAAGAAAGTTTGGTGGGAAGGAAACTAAGCCATGCATGGCCCCCATGAAGGTTATCCTGCACATTAATGAAGCTGGGCGATTGGTTGGGTTAAGTACCATGCAGGAACCTGTGCTTTGGCTTTATATAAATGTTTGTGGAAATATTTTAATCATCCACACATCCCTATTTATTTTTGTCGGTGAATACAATGAGTACCGGTAGTACAAAAACACCATATCTTCGGTATTTTCATAACCTGAACCATGAGTACCAGTGTTAATGTGAGTACTGGTATACTGCTTAACCCTACAAATAAGTATAAAATAATTCTACATGTGTTAAATATCAAAATTCCACTTCCTTCTAAATTGTAATACTTTGCAATTAGGTAATACTTGCAGAGTCCATGGTAACTTTATCAATAGACCATGAGAAAAATAAATATACATGTAAAGTGAAAGATAGTAATCATGCTATTCCTGTGTACACATATTGGTCAATTTAGTTGCATTCAGGGGCTTTGGCATGTTATCTCATCAAACCAAATAATAAGTAAAATGAATAATTAATAACAAAAAAATAAAAAGTAACTAATGACAAATAACAAATAGTAAATCTGTGTGCATGTTTAATTTTTAAGGGCACCAGTAATTGATTCAGAAAAAAAAAATTGTATAAATTTTTCTCAGATTTTTCATCTGGGTTCATTAACAGACCCTGGACATGCTGTGCCTGATCAAAGCCCTTAGTGATGGTTTTATTTGCTAAGTTTGCAATTTCAGCTTGGGCTTTTTTGTGGATTGGACAGTTTCTGTAAAGAGCAATGTGACAATTTATGCATTCCTCCTCTTTGTCTTTGGTGCAATGTTTATGCTAATGGTTTCCCACACAATCTTTCATTGGTTTTGGTAGTTAGAAATTTTGTGGAGCAAGTCCTGGTATTCAAAAGATTAGGATACTGTACTTTGGGTAATTCAAGGTACAGCTTAGCTCTGTTTATATGTTTTTAGGTATGAGAGTGGTTTGGTGCTCCTTTGTATAATACCGTCATCAGGAATTTCTTTTACAGCCCAATTTTGGAGACCAAATTCATTAGCTTCAAAATATGCAGAAAAATGTTCTCTTTCAGGAGGTGACAACTGCATCTCAGTAGCATATAGCATTCAGAAGATACAGATGTTTAAAGTAATGCAATTTTTCTTGAGATTTAGTGCATCATGGGTAATCTGTTACGTCATCGTGGCACATTAATTTACATTTCGCTCAGTTTGCATATAATACTGATTCTGCTGCAGGCAATATTAAGCAACATTGTTGGTTGTACTCTACATATGGGGAAGGGTAATGCTAGATCTACAGGAAGAGACATTCAAACATTCCAACAGATTCAAATTTGAAGTACAAACAGGATGTTCAATTTAAAGAGAAACGGAGGCAACGTACCCACATTACATAACTTCCAGATGCTTTGTTGAAAAGCAGAGGTATTTTTAACAAAAATGCCCAACTTTAAAGTGGGATATTTTGTGTTAGAAACATGGTGTTGAGACAGGGTTTGAAGGACATGGTGTAGAATACTTTTGCTTTTCTTACAACACTTGAGGTGAAAGGTCACCAGCATATGCCTTTAACTCGTCTCCATTGCACAGACCAACTTAAACTTTTCCAAGCAGCTTTTTTAGTCACATTTTTGGTTTCCCGAAAGGGAAATCCTTTGGACTCATGCAGACTACACTTTTGCAAAACGTGTAGAATCCTGCATTTTAGTGTTGGCTTAAGCTATGGTTTGTAAGCTCAACGATTGAGAATTATTTCTTTGTTTTGTTTTCAGTAGAATAGTACCAAGCCAAAGCTTGTCTTCATTTTGGTTGATTGAGGTTGTTGTTGCTAGGGTAGATCATTTTTAAGAGGGACATCTGTGTAAATGGTATTGCTGGACACTTAATTCACCAAATATATATTGCAATGCTTGCCTGTTTGTTTCTTTTTGAAAAAAAATTGGGACTTTCATCATCAAATTTCGTCTAGAAAATATTTCCCCATGAGGCCGTCAGAAATATGTTTACCTTCTACAAAATGTAGCAATCTTGAAAAAAGCTGTGTTTTACTAGGTGGTTGTACATTACTTGATAGCAGGGCATAGTCAAATATTGTCATGTTTTCACAAAGTGACTGACATTTATACCTCAGTACTTTGTCAACATTTTTGCTTAGAATTATAATATTACTACTCGTTATCCATGGCAAAATTAGGTACTTCGATGCTCTCGCCAAGAATTGTCAGGTTTTTTTCGTTCAAGATACAGCTTTACTCCCTATTATTTAAGTGGAAGGCATTGTACCATCTGAAAGGTCACACGCCCGGCTGGATTTTCGAACGCAGTTACGTAATAGCATGCACAATACATGCGTTCGGGTCAGTTAGTGGTTGCGACCTAATAGCAACAGAGAGCAAAGTAAAATATTACCATATTTCTTGCATTGAGGCTAACATTTATTTTGATTAATACATCAATACTTCCATAAAATATTGTTTTTAATCATTTTTAAAGATTAGTCTTCCATTTGCAAACTTAATAAATACCTTCAGTGCAAATTGTTAGGAACTTTTTAGCCAAGATATACTCTTTACTCCCTATGATTTAAGTAGAAGACACCTGGACTTCCTAAAAGGTCACTTATCCGGTCGACCTTTCTATTCTTTATCACAGTAACAACACATGCGTGACTTTCGTTGAATAATTTTGTCAGGCCACTTCACTGAACCGGATCGTAGTAGTGTATAGGTTATTACTGAGTCTCACTTGCTATTTTCAGCTTGAAATTAGACCCAAAGAAAAACTTTGCAATTAGGCTACTGAAGGTTGTTTTGGACTGCTCACATCGAAGGACTATTTCTCCCTTCTTTTGGGAAACTTTTCATACTTAGGTTTTGATTAGATAAGTCTGTTCACAAATTTGGTGAAATATTTAAAGTCCCTCAATTCATTTTTAATGGCAGTCATGCTCATTTTGAGATCAATCCCAGGGATAACAGTGACAACCTGGGGCTCTTCTCAGTTCTGAGGGAGTCTAGCTTAAAATGCATCTAGAGATGTGCTTGGTTCAAAGAAAAGATCATCGATGCTCATCAGTGGGGAAGAGGAGAATTGAGTTATTATCTTGATGCTGTTGATGTTGGCAGTTTGTTTTGCCTTTTGCAGATTTAATGAAATTCTAATTGCTTGGCTTGATCTAGGCTTTAAAAAGGCACAGAGGAACAGAAAATACATGGAAAGGGTGGGGGCTTAGTGCCAGCAAGAGTATGTAGTGCTGCCACTATTTATAGTGGGCATGTAGCGGCTCCAAGTGGCACTTGCTGAGTGTTGTAAGCTGAATAGGAGGAAGAAGATCAAACGTTTGTTACTATTTCATGTTCATTGCGATGATCTTGTATATGCCATTAGCGCCTCGGATTATTTTCATAGATAGATGGCGCTTTATAAATGCATTATTATTATTGAGGATGAGTGTATCTTGAATGATGTTTGGGTGATTGGGTTATAACCAATCTTGACTTCATGGAGAGAATAAATGTCCTAATTGAAGTGGTAGTGCATTAGTACAAGAATATCTTGTATCTAGCTCCATTTTGTAGGATAGTTAGCCCACAGTGAAGGTCTGTCAATAAAGAATGTGGTGTTAAGTCTCTGCTTCTCCTATCAAAGTTGTCAAGTATGTATGGTTAATCAGCTTTCCTCTGGTGATGTGTATGTAGCACAAAGCAAGAGTTTCACAATTAATTTATGACTGGAGATTATTTTGAGACATTCCTAAATTAATTCAGTAGTGTAAGATTATGAAATATATTTTTCCTTGTCAGAAATGAGCAGAAGTCCTTAAGTACCAAGCAACCAGAAGTGAGCCAGAAATAAAAAAAAAGTACACCAGTTGCTACAACCGGCAGGAGCACACCAACCACAAAAAATAAAAAGGTGTAAGGCAGGAAGCTCATAGCTGGAGTAATGTTTCATCACCCAGGCCACATGTAAACCTCACCATACCCATCCTGACTCCTTGAGGCCAGAGTTTCACAAATGCTACAGGACCAATCACATTGACAAAGGTAAGGATGTTATGTTAAGTCTGTCATCATGGTTTCTCCAAGGCATTTGTCACTGTTCTGTCCTGGTATAAAGATTCCATTGAATATTATGTTTTGCGGATTTGTGGTTTACTGGTTTAGTAGATGATTCCAGCTGCATTTTTGGCCTCTACTGAGAGGTTTTTAGTGTTTCCTAGATTTTCTCTTAGGGGAAGGTGTCAAACATAGTTCCTCCCCTTTTATGTCTAAATTTAGGTGAATAATGGCTAATTGAGATGCATAGGCTACGATATCTCATGATATGAGGGAGGCTTTTGTTAATAGACAGGCTGTAATTAGTTCGGCACAGAATAGTGTTAGTATCTGTTTTTGCTTTAAAGGATTTGTGACATTCCTTTATATCATTACGTGAAATAGCCCTTACTGAAACTGCCTACCACTAAAAAGCCTAAAACCTGACTTTTGGGTGGTAAGTCAGGTTTTTAATTGATTGTTAACACCCACAGTTTGTGGCCAATCCAATGCTTACTAGGTTTAATCATATTTTTACTGATTTTAAGGTTGGAGTAATTATAAACTGTAGGTGCAAACATCAAGTAAAAACCCGACTTAACTGCCTAAAAGTCGGGTTTTAGACTGTGTAGTGGTAGGCAATTTTCCTAAGGGCCATTTCATGTAATGATTATAGTTTCCTCCAATTCTCATGCATTTTGATTTGCAGGTAAGGCAGTGTGACCAAAAAGAACTGTCACTTGTAACTTTATCATAAGTAGTAATGCTGTTGGTTATGTACTTTTTGTACTTAACCCTGCCAGAAGTTCTGAAAGAACAATGTCTAAGATGGTTAGTGTTACCTGAGTGTTCTTGAATGACTTCTTCTGTGGTATCCAGATAAGTCCCAGGATTACTTCTTTGGTGGACGCTGGTCCCTCCTTCTTCGCCTTGGGCTGTCTGGCATTGGGGATGTTCCGGAGTAATGGTGGCCATGTGCTGAGTAGTGTCTTATGGGATGTTGAGTTTTGAACCACTATGATGGTGTACTCTTCATGGAAGGACTTGCAGTGATGACCTGGCCAGTTGGATGGCCGACTTCTGATGGCAACTGGGTTCATCATTGTGGACAGTGGACCAGTCAGGATCACGGGATACTGACAGTGGTGGGCAGGGGTCCTTCATGGTTTGGGCTGTCTCGGAGGTGTTGGTTCAGTTGTTCTTCACTTGTTCCCGGTTACAAGCTGAAAATCCTCTTTGTTGTCTGATGGAATAGGAAAGCTGGGAATAAGTTGGTCGGTCTCCATATTTGCAGTAAGTGATGAGAAAATTCAATAATAGTGCAATCTTGTGGTCAGAGTTGTCAGAAGTTTGGTGATTTAGATGAACTTTATAAGTTGCTAAGAAGTTGTCATTGGTCAAGGGATCTTTAGAAAAAGTCTGTTGATATGTGTAACCTGGCAATGGAAGGTGGGGCAATAACAAGATTTAACAATTCAGTGGAGTTGTCGATAGCATTGTCTAGTTTGATTATTTTGGTTGAGAATATAAAGTTGGTAATTGTATAAGAATTCATTTAGCCTCCGGCCATTGGTGGTAGATCTGTTGTAACCAGAATGAATATGAGGTCTCCAGTAAGAATGGTATTATAGTCTATGATTTTGAAAGTACCTTCATTCAGTTGAGTCTATATAGCTCCTCACTTACCTCCTATTTACATCTGTATTCCCGTAATTGCTTACAATTAATGAATTGGCAAACTTCTAGCACCTGTGTGCCCCCAATTGGAGGCACACCCTCAATCAGTTGATGTTGTGGGGGTTATTTAAAGCTACAATTTTAATAGGACTTTGAGAATAGAAACACTATTAATACGCTGTTCATTACTGATTGTTAGATCATTTAGAGTAGCAGGAATATGATTTCTGGCACCAATTAGAACTCCTTGTTGAGAATTAACATCCAGCAGATAGATTTGTTAACATTCTGGGATAATTTAGTTTCATTAAGTCGAAACATCTGGGTTGAAATTATTGATGTGAAGGATGAGTATTTTTTTTTTGTTCCTAGCTTCATTGATATTCAGATGTAGGACATGAAGGAGATTGGTTTTACTTATTTTGACCATCTGACGATCATGTTCTATAGCCTGCTTATGTTCAGGAAATAGGATGTTTGAGGGCGTTAAAGAGCTCTTCATGAGTAGTAATTAAATTAGTGTCAGATGTGGGGATTTTGACTCCGCCTTGGGACAGAAAAGCTCGGACAAGTTCTGCACAAAACAGTGTTATATTAATTCTTTCGGGTTTGAAAATTTTGGTATAGACTTTGGTTGCTACAGTATAAAATTTCACATTTATTTTTGCTTTGACTCTGACAAGCCATGATAGATTCAGGGCATCCTTTGTACATAGAGATATGATCACCACCACAGTTGATACATTTCTCTTGATCTCTTTCTTTGATGTTATGCTCATCATCACATGTGAGACACTTGTAAACATAAGGGCATGTGTAGTAAGTATGCCCAAACCCCTGGAATGTAAAACACTGCATTGTAATTGGTAGCACATTATACTTTTCAGTACAGTGTTTTTAGTATTCCAGAGTAAGGCCACCTTAAAGTTAACCAGTAGAGTCTATTTCTTCCTTAAAGGATCTTTGATGTTGGGGACTGGGTGATTTTGCTGATCAGCCTTTTTGTTACGTTTGGCCTATAGCCAAGATACTCCATCTCAGACTTAATTTGTTCATCACTGATTTCTGGGTTTACACACAACAACTGAAAAGAGGGAATTTGGGCGTGGTTGCGGTAATTTTGGTTTAGGATTTCCCAGTGCAGAATTTTGTTTCAATGGCTTGAAAAGAATATTGGCTAAATAGATGTCATTTGGGAAGATAAGCAGGTTGTTGGTTTGGTCCATTTAGTTTCTTTGGTAAGTCGTCATTTATACCTGTAACAGCAATTGGCTAAATTTTACTTTTCGGTTGAGTTGATGGTATGCTTTGGCCTAAGTGGGAGCTCTTCTCAAATCCCTTCTCCTGATCAATTGCCAAACCCAGCAGATCAAACATGTCTTATCTTAGGAAATAGGAATCCTAAGAAGGCAAGGTCGTCAACACAAATCAATTCACCTCACCCGGGTAAAAGGGACACACACAAAGCAGAACAGGAAGATCGCACACTACAGGAAAATCAAGTAAAACACTCCAAGTACAATAACCTTTGGTATGAGTAAACCAACTGACTGACCGAATGAATGAATGAATAAATGAATGAATGAATGAATAAATGAAATGAATGAATGAATGAATGAAGCGATTGGGTGGAGGTGATAATAGCTGTGAGTTTCGAGCTGCGTAAAGCTGCTTCTTTGGAATTTGGGTTTTTCAGACATTGGGTCAAAAGTGGGTCGAAAGAAGTGGAGTTATAAAAGAGTTCAGAATGATGGAGCTAAATTGGAAGGGTAAATTGGGTGTGGACTGGCGACATGTGGGCATTGGGAAGTCAGGCCCTGATGACGCCAGCCCCTGAATTTGGCCTAGTTAAAAATTAAGCGAGTAAACATTTTCTTGGACAAGACAAAGGAATTTGAAGAGGAATTGATAAAACAGAAGGGTCCAGAAGAGGAGAACATAAAAAAAAGATAGTAGTTCCTGATGGCGGGTATCAGCAGAGCGAATGGCCTGGAGAAAACCATGGGGAGGGGGAAACTGAAAGAAATCCTATCACCTGCTGCACCGTATCCCTGGATGCCCATGTTCTTACTCTCAGGGGCTCGAGGCGGTGGTATCTGACCTAATCTGGGCACCCTACTGTACCTCCCACCCTCAACCAGACGCTCTACTTTTACTCAATTTTTATAATTTAACATAGCAAGGGGTACCTTAATATTACATTTTAGGTGGATGGTAAGCAATTTAATTATGATATCCTTACCTAAATGGTCTGTCAACAGGTAATTCCAGGTTATGTTTGTATTTAATTCAATAATGTGATCCATAGGGTTTGAGAGTGAGTGGTGTTCAGATACATAACTTGGAATTTTATAGGCTACTCTGTTGTATTAACTTTTTCGCATTTTCCAAGATTTGTGGGAGAGACATTGAGGTAGCAAATACTACTATCCTCAAAAATGGGTCTAATGAGGGCTCTATAAATTCTTCGGCCTACTTCGGGTTAAATTTTACCATTTTGAAGAAGATTTTTTATACTTTGCAAACGTCCCCAGGCTTTACCATAGATGGTATTAATATAATTACTAAACAGAGCATGGTGGTCAAAAATTACACGTAGAAAAGTGGCTTCTTTTGTGTATGAAATTATGTTGCTTAATAGGTTAATAGTAGGGTTGAGGTTTGGTTTATTCCTTTCTTTGAAAGGAACAAGTTGGGATTTTCACACACCATCTATTACACCACTTTTCGATTTCTTTAACTGCTTTTTGAATACGATCAGTGCAAATTTGGACTTTGTATGTGGTATACCAAATCATCAGCAAATGTGGAGATATTTCTATGGGAAAGTTTAGCTTAGGTCATTGAACTTGTATCTTAGGCCATTATGCCAGGTATTGTCAAATGCCATTTTGGCATCTAGAAAGAGGGTGCTAATAACTTTTTGTAGGGATAAACCATTTTGAATATCGTGGACTAGTGTGAAAAGTTGATTAACCCTTTCTATTCATAAAGCCACAATGAAATTTGCTGGTTGTACCCTTCTTCAGGGCTACTGGATGTCTTTCTTCTTCGGTGGCTTGTCTTGATTTCTTTTGTGGCTGGTCTTGATTTCTTTGGTGGCTGGTCTTCCTCATTTCTTCAGTTTCTTCGTTACTTGGCCAAATTTGTCCACTTCCTTTTTGTGAATCCCTCTAGGGGTGTTTGTCGTAAGTAAATTTGTTGAAGTTTCAGTTGTCCCGTGATAAATTTTCAAGTTTGCCTGTCCTTTTGTCTGCAGTTTGTTTGGAAAGTCTTTTGTAAGTCTTTGAGACGTTGTTTGACAGTCAGTAGTCTAGCAATGTCAAGGACTTCGTCAGAGGGGTGCCGGTAGTCAAGGTGGTGGGCAATCTTGCATGCTCTTTGTTGAGTCTGTTTGTAACCTTCAGGTAGCAAGTCCTTCAGGTGAATAACTGCGGGGGCTGCATATTCAATAATTGGTCTGGTCATCATTTTATAAATTTTAATGGTCGTGGCAGGGGAGGCACGTGGGTGGTCCTTAGTTCCAACTATACGGTAAAGCTGAGAGACTTGCCTGCGCATAGTCTTGGCCTTGTCCTTGTGGTGGTAGTTGAATTTGAGTCGTTTGTCAATGGTCACTCCCAGGTATTCAACCCGTCTTTGAGTAGGAATGAGTTTGTTGTTGAAAGTCACATGGGGTCGCGTTGGAGAGCATTAGTATTCCGAATATAGAGTACCTGGGATTTGTCTGGATTCAGTGCAATGAGCCAGTCATTGCACCAAGTTTCAAGTTGGTTTATGTAGTGTTGGAGTCTTTGTTCAGCCTTGTCAGCAACTTTGGAGGTCGCCCAAATTGCTATGTCGTCGGCACATTGAGATAGGTAAGTCCTTTGGTCAGCATTGTGTTGTGGTATGTCAGCAACGTACAAGATGAAAGGATAGGGCTGAGAGTACTGCTCTGGGGGGTACCCGTCATAATGTGTAGAGGTCTTGAGAGTTAGTCACCAACTCTGTAGCGGGTCTGTCGGTCTGTTAGGAAGTTTGAAATCCACTTAGTAAAGGTCGTTGGTATGTTAAATTTCCTCATCTTAAGTAGTAGCCCTTCGTGCCACATTCGGTCGAATGCTTTTTCGGCATCGAAAAAAGTCGCTAATGTGTGAAGTCCTTTTCTCCTGGAGGAAGTAGTGTCTTGTATTAGTCGGAAAAGTTGGTCAGTTGTGTTCCTCATACTTGGGAAGCCTGCTTGGGAGGGTGGGAGAAGTTAACCATTTTCAAGAAAATTGATAGTCTTTGGGTGATAATTTTCTCCAGAAATTTGGCTAGTACTGGAAGGAGACTAATAGGCCTGTAATTTTGGGGGGAATTGTGTGTTTTGCTGGGTTTCGGAATTAAGATAGTAATGGCTTGTTTCCATATTTTGGGAATATAACCAATTTGGAAGGAGGCTGTAAAGAGTCTCTCAAGTGCCATGAGATAAATTTGAGGTGCCGCTTTTAAGAGCATGTATTGAATTTGGACTTCTCCTGGGGAAGTATTTGAGTATTGGAAATGTCACTAACAGTTATAATTTTGTGAATGCCTGAGTCGTTGTCTTCTGTCGGGTCAATGTCAGGTTTCGGGAAGTAGGTCTCCGGATAAACAGTCCGAATAAAATTAGGAATTCGGCAGATGTTTTTGTTGAATTTGGGGTCCTCAGGTAGCGTGTGAACCATCTGGAAGTAGTTCCGAAAGCAGTCAGCTTTGTCATTGTCTTTCCATCAAAACTTAGGGTAGGAATAGCCCTATGGATATTGTTTTTGCCTAGAATTCTCCTGATGGTCTTCCAAAAGTCTTTTGGGTCTTCGTTGTTCGTCAGTTGAGTTCCTCTATTGTCAAATTCAAGTCGATTGTTAGTCTTAATCAGACCAGTGATTTTCTTTTGGAGCTTTTTAATTAAAGTACGTGGTTTCTAGTCCTATGGTAAATTTGTCAAAATTTTCGTCTTCGTCAGATAATTTGAAGGATGCGTTGCGGGAGTTGAAATCTCTGTGGCAGTGAAAATGTGTGGATAGCATCTTTAATGGCTTTGTTTACAAGAGTTGTCAGCTCGTGGGAATGTTCATCAATTTTTTGAACGCTGGTGGGGTTTTTTGAAGTCAGGTTGTCAGTTATGTATTGCCTGTACTTTTTCCAGTCGACCCTTTTTAAGTTATGTCTGGGAGGTTTTGTTATTTTTTTAATAGCGGTCGGAAGCGTAAGAAGTTGTGGTTAATGATCGGAGCCTAAATCATCCCCGATTTTGAAGTCTGAAATACATTGAAGGAGAGATTAGGCAGTAGTCAATTTGGTCAGGAGTAGTACCATTGTAAGGGTAGCAAGTCGGGTTCCATCGTTGAGGCAGAGAGAGCCTCAGTTGAATCCAGTAAATGTAACAGTTCAGTTCCGCTGTTGTTGGTCGAGCGACATACAGGTCGATATGTCGGGCGCTTGTGTCGCCAAGTAGTATAACGTGTTGGTTCTTCCTGAAAAGGTCAAAGTAGACGACAGTAGGGAAGGAGTCGTTGGACAGATTTGTAAGTGTTGGTGATGTGAAGGTGTAGCCCAGTGTGCAGTGTTACCTTAACACCAGTAGTTTCCCCAATAGGGTTTGAGATTTTGATTTGTGAAAATTTGATGTTTTCCTGAATTGCAATAAGTAGTCTCCTGTCCGTTGACTTTTTTGTGTCAGGTTCAATAAATTGATAGCCATGAATGTGTGGAAGGAATTTATGTAGCGTTTCGTTAAAACAAGCAATGTGGATGTTGTTTTGTTTTAGGTAGTTTGTAATCTCCTGGTGTTTAGTCCTTAAAGAGTTGATGTTAACGAGTAGTAGTCGTAAGTCAGAGTCAAAGTTATTCAGCCGAGTTCGAGTCAGATTGGTTGAGTTGAAAGTGGTAGGCTGGGACCCTTCTTCATGGCTTCCCTGTTGCATGTTTGAAGAGGACATCTTAGCATGTTTGAAGCAGTGTGGATGACTTTAATGTGTTTACTTCAATGTCTTCTTGGTCCTGGGGGAAGGTGACTTCTTGTTCAGTTCTGCCTTGATGTTAGAGATGTCTATGGCCAGTCCAAAGTGGGCCCATGCCCTCTGTTGGATGACGGTTGCTTTGTGGTAGCCTGTTGGTAGTCTTTCTCCTTTGGTGGGGATGAGGTGATGCAGAACGTCTCCCAGGAAGTAGATGATTCATAGATGATTCGGCCCTTCATTTTGTTGAGCTGCGATGTGGTGTCTTCACCTAGCTGATGAAATAGTTGCGTGTTGGCCTCTTCCATCTTCTGTAGTACCTCTTCATGTTTTTTCTGGATGTCTGCTATGATCTCTTTTGGTGGGTTGGTGGTGGAGGAGGCGCCTTCCGCGTTGGGTTGTCCTTTTTGGTCGCTGTCTTCTTGCTGGCTTCCATGATGGCTCTCTGGAACCGCGAACACCCCCTGAAACTCACAATGTGACTCTTGCTACTGTTGGCACATCTGGGCTTCACTCCCGGCGTTGTGCATTCGGATGGGGCATGGTGTCTGGCACAGCAAAGGCATGTTTTGCGGTGTTGGCAGTTTCCATGAGAGTGTCCAAAACGTGGACAGTTGTGGCACTGTACCGCCGCTGGTGGTGTCCTGATCTTCTCTACTCTGAGATATTGGTACCCGATGGTTACACCTCTGTTGATGGCCTGGTCCAGTTGGTCGGTTGATTGGAACTTGGCAGCGGCTTTCCATGTTGGTATTCTCGTCCCCTTCTGGAAGAAGCATCTGAAAGAGCAAATGACAAGGTTAGTCTTACCTAGCTCCTCGATGACTCCTTCTTCATGGATGTCAGGGTGACGCTGTCGGGGCTTCAATGACTCCTTCTGTCTCTGGCTGTGTCTTCTTCTTCTCCATCGGTAGTCTCGCTGTTGGCCCTCTGCCCTTGATCTCCTTCAATTCTCCCAGGAGGGTCTTCTGCGTGGCATCATTCTGAGCCGCTATAATGGTGAGCTCTCTTTTCGATGGATTCAGTCCGATGATTTGGATCCCAGGGTGACAGTCCTCGATGTACCGACGTAAGGCGATGGGGTTCTTCATGTCTGCTGGCAGTCCTGTGAGGATGACGGGGTAGCGGCAGTGGCGTTGAGGCTTGTCCCTCGTGTCTTCCCTGGGTAGTGTCTTCAGGGAGTCCGTCCTCTGCCTGTTGTTCCTGGTGACCAGTTGGAAGTAAATGTCCTCTTCTTCAGAATCCGGAAAGCTGGAGATGAATTGCTCCTCTTCCATGTTATAATGAGATGGATTTTCAAACTTTTGAAGTGGCTCTGAAAAGTGCCGTTTGAAATAGCCTTAGTCAGAAGTAGTGCGTTGCATTGGTCAGTATGTAAATGCCAGGGGCTCTCCAAATACTCTAGTCTGTAGTTCATCTTAGGTCCGGGTCAGTGTGTATGTGTAGGAGGTTTGTTTACAGAAATTTGATGCTGGAGGCTCTCAAATACTCTATAAACAGCGGTCGTTGAAAGGTTGGTAAGTCTGGAAATCCTTGGTGGCAGGGGTGAGAAAGTACGTCCGTATCCTTTGGTTCCGATGATGGGACTGAATCTGTGTGTAGCCTAGCAGATCTAATATATAGTTTCCACTATGTGCACAGTTCTGTTCTGCATCTCTGAGCTAATGAGCATTGTTATTGGTTGATTGATTTGTGCTCTGATTGGGTAACTGACTACATTATATATGTTTTGGTTGGCAAATTGACATGGTTGATCGATTGGCTCTGATTGGCTATTTGAGTGAATAGGGCTGTTTTAGTTGAAAGTATTCAACATATTCTGTTCATCTTTTTCATAGCCTGAGTGTGGAATTTTGTAATATAAGTGCAGCATCCCTTGATGGTTTGCTTTTTGTGATATAAAACTGCTTGCATCCCACAAATGTGTATATATAGCTGCTATGCTTAAGGCCCCTATCAGTGCAGATTAAATTTTATTTAGCTTTAGGAAGGTGTCAATTCTCTTTGCCACAATTTATAGTTGTGTGTTTATCTATGAAACATACAATGTTACCAGAATATTCTAATATAAAGTTCCAAGGAAGTTTCCCAAACTGCTTTTTAATTTTTTAAAATTTTTTTTGCAGATGATGTAAATATGGAATGTGACATTGTCAGAGGAAAAACACATGAATCTGATGTAAAGAAACCAGGAATGAGATTGGTAAGGTTTATTATTATCAACACAATGAGAATGTACATTTTAAGCTAGATATTCAACATATTTACTATATAATTTAAGGGAACATTGTAGCCCTCGGAGACTCAAGAGTCCATTTTTTTTTGCATGGAAGAAAGTTGCTGTTGAACGTTGTCCTTCCCGTTTGGGGGAAGTAATCTCTTCAATAAGTCTGACAGATTGTCAGAAAAAGTCAGCGTAAGGGCTCTAACAACTGTAATAATTCTAGTCAGTTAGTAGCCATGTTGTTCAGTTTCATGGACATTTGTCAGGTTTCAGTGGTCAGGTTTTAGTTGGTGCACTGTAGTTGTAACTTAGTTTTTTTGGTCTAGTATGTCTAGTAGGTCTAATCCATTTTTTGACTGTAGTTGTTAGCCAAGGGAGTTGAGGTAAGTGGTCGGAGTCAGCTTAGTCATCCCCAAGCTGTTGTTCAGTAATACTTTGGTTAAGTGAAGGGGAAAAAGGCATTAGTCAAGTTGGTCTAAGGTGTTATTGTTGAAGGTGCCAAGTCAGAGTTCTGTTGTTAAGGCAAATTACCTCAGTAGTATGAAATAGGAGTTTGGTTCCATTGTAATTAGTCATTCAGTAACCCAGGTACACATGCTTAGCATTAAGGTCCCAAACTAGGACTATTACCTGAACTTCCAGAATAAGTTCAGAAGTCAGTGAGAAAGAAGTCATGATGAAATCCAGCCCGATGCTCTCCATATATCACCTTCACGGTTGCTTAAGTGAAGTGTAAATATCATGCTCTCATCTCCCACTGACCAGGCTGCTCATTGACTGACTACATTGAGATAACAGCACAAAGCTTCCTTATTCAGTCACACTATGTCTTTATGGAAAAGAGTCTGCTGGCACCCTAGATCTGCAATTTCATGGTTCACTGGGCCAGGGAGTCTTTATCTTAATAGGCAAATTAACAAAGTGGAAAAACCCTCAGAAAGACCTCAAAATCCGGGTTTTTGGAGCATCAGAGGAGTTAGCCTAATGTGTTGGATAAGAGACTCCATGTTTTTGTAATTTTGTGAAGGTGTTGCTCAGTTTGAGAAGTGTGATACCAGTTGTCAAAGGTGTCTGGCTTTTCAGTTTCCCCCCTGCTCTGATGAAGTAGTATTGGTAAGGGTATAGGTTTCAGTTGCTTTACTTATTGCGGCAGAAGCTACCTTGGATGTTGCTGCAACAGTTGGTTTACCACTTGAGGTCTCTACAATTCTTTTAGCAATGACAGCTAATTCATCTAAATCAATACTATCACCTATGGGGGCTAGTATAAGTTGAACAATTTGTGGCATTCGCTGTAAAAATAATTGCCTGAGAGTGCTGTCTTCAATGAAGCTATTGCCTAACAATTGCTTCATTCTTCGAAGTAGTATAACTGTATAATGATGCTTCTGGGGGGTCAAGCAATAAATCTCTAACTCTTGAGCAAACTCTGAGGACAAAAAACCTACAACATGTGCATTAATTGTACTTTGAGAGGTCATTGTTTCAATTTGTGCCAAAGTGTTGGGTCCTTTGACCAAAATAGTGGCTGGTTGGTGTCATTGGTGCAGTCACCCTTGTTCAGGGTGTGGATGATTCAGCAGGGACCCTTCTTTAGGGTTTGCCCATTGGTGTTGTTTGCGCCGTGACCCTTTTACAGGGTGTTGGTGCATCGGCAGGGACCCATTTTCAGGGTTTACCATTCTTCTTCTGAGCTGGTCTTCCATCCTAATAAATTTTCAAGTCTGCTTGTCCTTGTTTTTACAGGTTACAGGAAATTTCTATGACTGGTCTAAGTTGTAGGCAATTCTACATGCCCATCATTGTGTGGGTTGGTAATTTTCCATGAGTGAGTCTTGTGTTTGAATGAGTACTGTAGCAGTGTATTCAACAATAGGTCCTGTCATGGTCTTGTAAATTTTTTGAACCGTCTGAGGAGTTGCAAGGGGATTGTCCTTAGAATCTGTGAAAGGAAGAGATTCGCTCTCACATTCTCAAAGCTGTGTCATTGTGGTGTTGAGTTCAGCTTATTGTCAATGGTAATCCCTAAGTACTTGACTCTGTACCAGACAGGAATAAGTTTGTTGTTGAAAGTCACATGAGGGTCACGTCTCAGTGATCCAGTAGTCCTGATATAAAGTACTTGGGATTCAAATTGGGTGGAGTACTATATGCCAGTCATTGCACTAGGTTTCTAATTGGTCAATGTAGATTCTATGTTTTTCTTCTGCTTTGTCAGCCATATTGGAGGTAGCTCAAATGGCGATGTCGTCCGCAAATTGTAAGTTAGTCATTTAGGATCAGGTTGTGATATGTTGGCAAGGTACATGATGAACAGTAAAAACTAACAGTGCTGCCCTACAGGTGTGGATGTTTATTCACTGATCAGGCTAACAAAAGAACTAGCCTCTGCAGTGAGAACAAAGAGACTCGAGATGAAAGAGAACATTAAGTGAGCTATTCAGTCCTCCAGCACTCAGCCGCCCAGCAGCAAGACAACACTCTTGAGCAGTGGAATATGAACTGAGATGCCGGCTAAAAGAGCCTGGATAGGGGAGCAAATGAGAGCAAATCGGGTAATTATAAAGGAGACCAGACGTGGAGTGTAGATTTAGTGAGTAACAAAGAGCAAAGAGTTAACGTGTCAATGGAGCTAGCTAGGAATTATTGCTGCGAGGTGTAAAGGGTTTTAAGGATAGCAGTGTAACAAATGATGGTACCAAACAAGGGGAGGGGAATGAACCAGTTAGCCAAAATCAGAAATTGGGATACACCACAAGATAAGTAAACCCCTACCCCTCTGGCCGCACCATTTTACTGCAAAATACAGCTATGAACTCACAGGCACTCTGACCATAGTAATCTTAGGCCTAACCCTATGGGCCCCCTTTCTCAACTAACTGGTTCACTTCATCCCAATCAGAAACATTAAGTACATCCAGGGGGGGAAAAGACTCACGTTTTTATCGATTTTAGTAGTAAGATAGGAGAGGATAGTGTTTTTTGTAATGGTATCCTCCAGGAGAGTTTTTTAAAGGCCTTGGATTTCACAACTTATCTTTCAAAAATTTCAGTTACATTGGCTGTTTAGAGAACAATTTTGCTATTGATATAGCCCGGGATACAAAGTGCCTTCCTATGGCATAGGATTTGCATACATTCAAGTTTACAGACATTAGTTCTACTTGTAGCTAAATAAGCTATATTACCATATTCAAGGATCGGTCTCCTTTACCTAACACTGGAAGAAGTCTAATAAGCCAGTAATTTTGGGGCTCCTGATGCAGTTTGCCTGGTTTTGGAATAAGGATATTGGCGGCTTGGGAATGTAGCCAATTTGGAAGTACAGTAAGCAGTATAGAGTCTGCTGAGTTCTTGGATAAAAATCGGAGGTGCGCCTTTTATAAGTACATGTACTCTTCTTCTTCTTCTTTTTTAAAGAAGGTGACACATCCAAAGGACATTCACTTACCATGGATGCATTGAGAAGCTAAAAAGGCTAACTAGAGCACATCTTTCACAACCTGCATGTATAGTATTTTTGTTAAGAACCTTACTTACTTACTTTTAAGTTAAATGGGGGGGGGGACATGCCCCCAGGCCCAGTCCCCCCATTATTGACACCCCTAGTTGGAAGGCCTAAATTGAAGAGCTTGAGTTTTAATACATTATCCCAGGTTTGATCATTTCAGCATCCAGAAAAATATCAGGGGTGGATTTTTGGTTCCTAAAGCCTCTTTTTACTTGTTGAGAAATGCTAAAAAGATAATTTCGGGTCCTTTTTTTCCCCGAAACCACATTGAAAATTGTCTAGAAAATAATTCCATAATCTATATCACACCTTCTTACCTCATCTCTTAATCTTTGGAGACCTTTGTCTCGCTTTAATAGTCTTTGATCAGTTTGTCAAGGCGTCTATGGAACAGAGAGCTCATATCCTGAACAACCTTACCTTACCATCTGACTCAATCAAAAAGAAGGTTGATTATCTGAAAAATTATTTATACTCTATAAATGATCCCTCAATCTGTTTGTTATAATTTTCTCAAAAAGTTTGCCTGTTCAGGACAGTAAGCTGATGGGGTCTGTAGTTTTACACTTTTTGTTGAGACTTGTTGGGCTTGGGAAGCAATTTAGTTTTGGAAGATTTCCAAGGCTTGGGGAAATAACCATACCCAAATAGACAAGTGAAAAAGGAGGCTAGTAAATTTAATGAAAGATTGAAGGCAGTATGTCATCATATAATAAGATACTTGGTCTGGGCCTGGAGTGGGTGGAGTCATTGGGAGTTTGGACTGGTTTACCTATTTTATCTTTTGAGCCTCAAAATTTGCTTCTTTGAATTTGGGGCAGCCCTTATAGCCAGCAATGTGTTCCCCCTACAATTTACACTTTCCTCATTCTTTGGTTTTTAACAAGTCTGGAGACCATGATTTTCACTGCATCTCAAGCACTTGGTTGGTTTCAGGACATTTGTTCAAAGCATGTCCAAAAACTTGGCACCTAATTAACTCTAAGTTATTTGAGGCAACTGTTGATACTGTTCCAATCAGTGTCTTGTGTAGCCTAAAATTAGTCCTTCATTTTTTCTGTTTTGTTGGTTAATATAACTTTGACCTTCCAGGTCTGCTTTTCAGTTGCTTTGGAGATGATCTTTCTGATGTGCTTTTCTTCAAACCCCTTTGTTTGTTAATGAACGTCGCTAATACTAACAAATTTTTGCTTGTGTCGGGATGAATTCCCGTAACAATAACTGGGTCAACTTTACTGGTGGGAGCTGGGCTCCAGCTTGTGCCCCCTGAACAGAGTTTTTTCCCAGTTTTTGGTTCGCTAACAGTGGTGAATTGGTCTTCTTCATCCGGGTCCAAATGAAAGACACTCTGGTTGTTAGCCATTTTGGCAAACAACCAGGAGAAACAGCTAGGGAAAGAAAAAAACCCACTTAGGTAGTGTGTAGTCTCCTGGTGTTTTGTCCTAAAAAGTTTACGTTTAAGTGTAGAAGTTGCAGGTCAGAGTCAAAGTTATTCAGTTTGAATTGAATTGGTTGAGTTGGAAGTGGTAGGCTGGGTCTCTTCTTCAGGGCTTCCCGATGTTGTTGGTTGGAGCAGTGACCCTTCTTCAGGGTTTGCTTGTTTTGATGGTAGCATGTTAACAGGAGGACCCATCATTTTTTACCATGTTTACAGGCAGTGATGGAGAGATCTTTTTCCTGTGCTTCTACTTCTGGGGTTATTTCCGTATTTCTTCTCTGATGGTGGAAACTTCGATTGAGAGTCCAAGATTAGTCCAAGCCCTTTCCTCGATGATTGTGGCCTTTCTGTGATCCGGTGGTGCGCTTTCTCCTTTGGATGGGATGATGGGTTGATGGCGTCCTCTTGCTTCCTTTGGAGTTCTAGTAGTGTCTGTGGAAAACAAGAAGAAGAATAGTTAAGCTGTGTTGTGCGTGGGGTGGGATGGGGCGGTTCCCCTGGGCCTGGGCGGTCTTCTGGGCTGACTTCTTCGTTGCTTCGTGTAAGGCAAGTTGATATCAGGAGCAGCCCTTGTAGCTTGCGATGTGTGATCTGCTGCAGTTGGCACAGCGCGGCTTGTCCCTCTGTGTAGGGCAGTCAGCAAGGGTGTGGTGGCTGGTTCACCGGAGACAGGTCATTTGATGTTGGCACGTCCCTGCGTAGTGTCTGTAGCGTTGGCAGTTGTGACACTGGACTGGTGTTGTTGGCCGTTGGATCCTCTCCACCCGGTGCCATCGGATCCTCTCCACCCGGTGATGCTGGAAACCAATGAAGACACCCTTGAGCAGGTTTAAAACACACAAATTAATACCTGAGGCTCTCAATATCGGTTTTAAACAAGAGTCAGTTGTTGTAGGTCCGAGTCTGTAATAGGCTAGATGATTGGAAGCTGGTTGTTGGTGATGACTATTTGGTGTTTCTTGCTTAGTTCTGCTGGTGTTACTCCTTTGGTTCCTCTGGTGTCAATAGTCTGTGTGTGTTTTTTATTACCGTTCGAGAGGGGAAAATCCTCTCCTTCCGGCTATGGGATAATTGAACTGACAATGAGAGTAGGTGCCAGAAGCGACGGGGTGACTAAAAGGGAAAGCAAAACTAGGGGATAATTAGGAGAGGAGGTGGTCGGGAGGTCTGGACAAAGAAGCTTGGGGACATTATGAAATCCAGCCCGATGGTTTCCATATAGCACCTTCACGTTTGCTTAGGTGAAGTGTAAATAATGCTCTCATCTCCCACTGATCACTCTGCTCATTGACTGACTACACTGAGATAACAGCACAAAGCTTCATTATGTAGTCACACTATGTCTTCTGGCACCCTATCTGCAATTTCATGGTCCACTGGGCCAGGGACTCTTAATCTTAATGCGCATTTAATGAAGTGGAAATACCCTCAAAAAGGCCTAAAAATCCGGGTTTTTGGAGCATCAGAAGAGTTAGTCTCATGAACGACTAGTAGACCTACTAACAGTTAAACCCCCCACCGGCCACACTGTATCCCCAGCCAAAGCAAACTTATGGCTGGGTACTCACTCTCAAGCCCTCTAGCCGGTGGGTTCCTAAGCTACCTAAGGGTCCCCCACCCCTCTCCCTCAACCAGGCTCTCCACCTTCTTCCCAAGTAGTAAAATTGAGAATTTCAAGGGGACAGATGGTGCCATTTTTCTTATGGGTTGTGAGAAGCTGGACTATGGTATTACGGATTAAGTTTTCAATTAAAGTTGTATTTAATAATTTGAGTCTTTCAAAGAGAGGGGTTTCATAAGTAATATTGAAAACATGAGTCTTGGAAACATAGGGGGGTATGTTGTAGGCTATTCTTAAGGCTTTAATGTGAATTTTGTTTAATTTTGCGATTGTGGATTGTGGTGTAATAAGGGGAGGGGGAAACAAAACCAGTCGAGTGACTAAATGTCACTCCTTCGGACTAGGGCAAACTAAGAGAGAATTAATTAAAGTGATTGACCCGAAATGGGGCTTGGAAAACAATCAGGACAAGGAAAGACGGTCTACCAAGATGAAAACACCAGATTAGAAGGAGAGCAGTCAACTTTTTTCTGGAATACCATCCCTGGGAAAATGGATACCTAAATCCCAACCACTGACTGCACCGTTTCCGTGATAAACCAGGTACTCATTCCCAGGCACTCTAGCCAATGGTCATTAACCTAATTGGTCTCCCCTCCCCCCTCCCTCAACCAAGTCAACTACCTCCTCCCATTTATCAAAGTTAAGAATATCTAAGGGTGTTTTGGTTTTCGTTTTGCAGGTAGCAATTTAATAATTGTATTTTTAATATTTGGATCTGAGTTGATGTAGGAGCGAGTAAGTTTTGTGTTTAGTTCATAAAGCCTTTGGAATGGTTGGGTAGCGTAGGTAGCCAAATAAACTTGTTTTTAAAAATGTAAGATGGTAATTTATAAGCTAGCCTGTTGGCTGTGGAATCCATTCTACTCTTTATATTGGTTTGGCTGGAAGAGAGGTAACAGATGCTACCATATTCAAAATTAGGGCGAATAAGGGTGTTATAAATTTTTAGGTGCTTGGTTTTAGATGTTTATTATGAAGGAGGTTTTCAAGACTAGTAAGACGTCCCCATGCTTTACTACTCATTTTATTAATATGGTCCCCAAACAGTTCATGCTGATCAAAAATTACCCCCAGGAATGTAGCTTTGTTATTACTTTTGAGGGTGGTATTAAAGGGGAGGTTTAAGCAAAAATTAAATTTTCATATGTGAAAGACGAACAAAATCTACACAGTGTGGTGAAAGTTTCATTCAAATCGGACATGTATTTCTTGAGATATCAGTTAATGAAGTCAGTAGATTTGTGTTCAAAAGTGAGTTTAGGGCAGCAGAGCTTACATCCCTTCCTCACACTGACAAGGAATTCTTTGTTTCCCTTTGTTTAATCAGACTGTTGTGTTGTTGACCTTGAAGTTAATAGGAGTATGACCTCCCCATGTGGGATGCAAAGTTTGTAAAATTTTCATGCTACTTATGCAACAACATTTTAAAAAAATGTCATTGTTGAGGAAAAAATCCAGAATAAAGAAAAAAGCAAAACCAAAGACTGCCCATTAATATGGGGATGTGATGTCCTATGTGCTTGCTTCAAGTTCACTTTTTGTTGAAAACGTGAAAATTTTGTCTGTTCATATCTTGAGAATCACACATCAGATGTCAATGCAAATTTCACCAAAATGCTTAGCATGAGTTACCCCTCTAACATACCAAATCCTGTTGTGACCTTAAACCCTTCTTTTAAAGAGAGTAATAGACGTATCAGGAATATGTTTTTTTTTTGTCTTTGAAATTAATTAATTGGGATTTGTTTTTATACGCCATTTATAGCACCAATTTTCAACTTCTGTTAGCCCCTTTTAAATATAATTTGTAGTCACCTGGGTTGTATTACCAGTGCTCCAAATAGCTATATCGTCAGCAAACTGTGATATGTTACAGTAATTAATAAGAGAGGAAGGGAAATCATTAACATAAATAATATACAATGAGGGACTGAGTACTGAACCTTGAGGGGGTACCGGCTTCAAGTTTATAGTAATTGCTGTATTTCCCTTTAAAGTGGACCCTGTCAGTCAGAAAGGAAGAAATTAGGTGTATGTAAGTGTCATTGAGATCGCTAGAATGAAGTTTGTACTTTAATCCATTATGCCAGGTATTATCAAAAGCCTATTTTCTGCATCTAAAAATATACCAGTAGTAATTTTCCTTTGGAGAATGCCTATCAGTATATCATGGGAGAGTCGAAAGAGTTGGTCCCTCTCTTGGTTCAAAAGCCGCATTGATTGCTGTTAAAAAAGTTTCTCTTTTCAAGGAAGTTTTCTCATCCTGTTAGCTAGGATCCATTCAAAGACTTTTCCTACACAGGACAATAAACTAATCGGTCTATAGTCAACAGGATAAAGGGGGTGTGTGTTGGGTTTAGTTATTTAGCTTCCTTCCATCTAGACGGGAAAAAGCCTACCAAGAGAAGGACATTAAATAAGTTACAGAGAAAATTGAGTAAAGAATCAGGACTATTTTTCAGCATTCTATAGGTAACCTTATCCGGCCCACAGAAGGAAGAGCTTTTACTCTTAAAGAGAGCTGTTTTGATTTCACTTGTAGTACAAGGTTCAATATCAAGGTCATTTTGTACAGTAAATCTTGGGGTAAAGATTTTGTTATTTACATGAATGAAGTGGTCCACTTCGGTTATCACAATTGGGGGAGTCATAAATTTGATGAATATTATTTAAAGTTTCAGCCAACAGACCAGCTTGATCTTAATGATCAGTAATTCTTGTACCTTTGCTATCAATAAGCTCAGTATTTATGTTATCAGTAACAGGAGAAATTGTTTTTTTAACTTTGTCCCAGAACTTTTTAGGGTTAGTTTCGATGTTGACGTTCTTACAGTAATTTTCCCAATCTGTAAGGTTTTGAATTTTTATTTCCTTTTGTATCTCTAAGTTTAGTCTGTTAATTTAAGCTTTCATAGCAGGATTTCTATTACTATTGTAATGCCTTTCTGAGTTTTCTTTTAGCCTTAATAATATTCATAATTTTAGTGGTTAATCTCCAATTACCAGGTGAACGTTTTTTTAAAGGACAATGCTTATTGAAAGAGTTAACAATGGAGTCTGAGAGTTTATTAGTAAGGTTGTTAATGTTGGGTTCATCCAATGACATATTATCAAACTCATATTGTAAATTGGGTACTTCATTATTTGGCTGTCCTGGAAACCTTGCCAATCTGTATTTTTATAATTACGGTACAATTCAGTAGGAATTTCAATTTTGTGTTTAATATTAAAGCTTGATATTAAAATATAGTGATCGCTTAAGCTAGGTTCTTCATAGATTTTGGTGCAAATGTGTCTTCTGTTTAGTTTTTCGGAGAGTATAATTAAATCAAGGAGTTCCTCTGTATTATTCTGGTTGTTACGACAGGTTTTGGTGTTTCTATTACTGATGTGAAGATATGTATCTTTTAAAATTTTTTTCAATGTTCTGCCATTGGTAGAAGTTTTGTTGCACTCCCATTGTAAATGATGGCTGTTTAAATCCCCTATAAGCATGGAATAGTCCTTTGCATAACTGAAAATCTTGTTATTTAATTTTGTTCTAGGTGGATTATAGTATGTCAAAATATGTACAGGTAAACTATTACCAGGAAGTTTTAATAATTATGCTGAGTGCTTGGTCTAGTTTTAATTCTAAAGTGAGCGTCTGAGTAAAAATGTGATGGGACTTAACCCGGATTAGGACCCCTCACTTGTGATTATTTATATCTTTACGTATTACAGTGTAATTTGGAATCCGTAGTTGAACATTCTCACTTAGCTTTGTCTCATTTATTATGATAATGTCAGGGTTATGGTCTATTACATAATTCTGAAGGAGGTCAATTTTATTCTGAGCCCCATTTATTTCGGTGTCAATTGTTGAAAGCAGCAGGCATGGCGACGGATGAAGATTCCATAACCTCTTCAAGAGTGTTAGGATTATTTAAGATTTTGAAAATGTTTTCGCCTTTTATGTTAATTCCTATTCCTATTCCTAATTCCAATTCCTAGTCTGGTTAGAGCTAGAGTCGCTGAGTAAGAGGATATGTCACTAGTTGATATTTGTATGTTTCATTTTATTAAGACAGGCTTTTAGCAATTCGGCAGTATAGACTTTTAAAATATTTCTTCCTTTTCCATTTTGGTTATTATTTTAATGTCATTTTCGTAGGATTTTGTAGCAGCGGCATAGGACTTTGGCATTTCAACTGGGTTCTCTTTGGCCATTTCGATTCTGTTTTTTCTGAATTCAGGGCAACCTTTGTAGAGAGCAACATGAGACGCCCCACAATTTGCACTTCTTTTTTTCTGATTTTGGTTTAATACATTCTTTGTGTGTGTGGTTGCCTCCACATCTGAGACATTTTGTGTCATTTTTACAATTCTTGTACGTGTGGCCGAATGATTGACATTTGAAGCACTGAGTAATACTTGACAATTCTTTATAAAGTTCTGTTTTATGTCTGATGTAATCCAGATGAATCCCTTCTTTAAGGGCATCCTCTGCCTCTTCTTATGATTCAATAATCACTTTTACAGTACTTTCCCGGTAGGTTTTTTGTTATATTTGAAATAAAACTCTTTACAACATTTGGTTTATAATACTGGTCTTCCATTTCTACCTTAATGTCTGTGATTTCGGGGTTGACCACAAAAAACAACAATACTAAACGTTGGGACAATTTCCCCTTTTGGAAGTCTTGCATATGGTTTTCCAAGCTCTGAATCTTGAGCCCATGGTTTTAGGAAAATATTTGCAGATCTTTCATCGTATGGGTAAATGACAATTGATGTGTTACTGAAACATTCAGAATCTCAGAACAACTGGTTTATTCTGTTCCACCCGAAGGTGCTTCAGATGGTTCGAGGACCGGAGAAATTGAGTCAAAAGCAAAAAACATCGAATTCCCATGACCAGTGAACACAAACCACCCGCAACAGCCCCACATCCGGCCAGGCACCGACGGAAAGAGATCCGGGAAAGGAAAGAGCCACGAACAAACACCGAAGATTACCAAGATTTTTCCACATCCTTTTTGTCAGTCCTTCGAGGGGTGAGTTTTTAAGGCGAATTGGTCGTAGTTTCGGTTGGGACTAAATTTACGAGTATGTTTGTCCTTCCTTTTGCATTTGGTCAGAAAGTTCTTGTTTAATTGTCGGAAGTCTAGCAATGTCGGGTACTTCTTTAGAAGGGTGTCGGCAGTCAAGGTGGTGGGCAATTCTGCATGTTTGTCTTTGAGTCTGTTCGTAGTTGTTGAGTTGTGAGTCCTTCAAGTGGATAAGTGCCGGGGCAGCATACTCAATAATTGGTCTAGTCATAGTTTTGTAAATTTTCAAGGTTGTGTCAGGGGAAGTAAGTGGGTGGTCCTTAGTCCCGGCTAGTCGGTACAGTTGAGAGACTTGCCTCCGCATTCTCTTAGTCTTTTCCGAGTGATGGCAGTTAAATTCAAGTCATTCGTCAATAGTCACTCCCAGGTACTTGACCTTTCTCTGGACAGGAATCATTTTGTTGTTGAAAGTCACGTGAGGGTCCCGTCCAAGGGAACCAGTAGTCTGTACATAGAGTAATTGTGATTTGTCAGGGTTCAGTATGATCGGCCAGTCATTGCACCAATTTAAGTTGGTTAATGTAATGTTGAAGTCTTTGTTCTGCCTTGTCAGCAATGCAGGAGGTCGCCCAGATTGCAATGTCGTCAGCAAATTGTGAGAGGTGAGTCTATTGGTTCGGGTCTGGTTGAGGAATGTCAGCGACATACATAATGAAAAGTATAGGGCTAAGGGTACTGCCCTGAGGAGTCCCAGTTGTTATGTGTAGATGTCGAGAGAGTGAGTCACCAACCCTGTAGCAGCGGGTCTGTCGGTCAGTCAGGAAGTTAGAAATCGACCTAGTAAAAGTTGTTGGTATGTTAAATTTCCTCATTTTGAGGAAGCAGTCCTTCATGCCACATTCTATCGAATGCTTTCTCGGCGTCAAAAAAGGTTGCTAAAGTTTGAAGTCTTTTCTTCTTTGAGGAAGACATGTCTTGAATGAGTCAGAAAAGTTGATCTGTCATGTTTCTTTTCCTCCGGAAGCCTGCTTTAGAAGGTGGGAGAAGTTTACGTTTTTCAAGGTTATTTGAAAGTCTTTTTGCAATAATTTTCTCCAGACATTTACCAAGTACTGGAAGGAGGCTAATAGGCCTATAATTTTTCGGAGTATTGTGAGGTTTGCCTGGCTTTGGAATTAGAATAGAGACGGCTTGTTTCCAAATTTTGGGAATGTAGCCAATTTGGAAGGAGGCAGTGAAAAGCCTCCCTAGTTCCTCCAGATAAATTTGTGGTGCCGTTTTGAGATGCACGTATTGAATTTGGTCTTCTCCTGGGGAGGTGTTGGATGCACGACGGAGTATGTCGGTAATGTCCCTAGCAGTGATGGTTTTGTCAAAATCGGAGTGGTTGTCCTCAGTCGGGTCAATGCTGGGCTTAGGTGAGTAGGTTTCCAGATACGAGGTCCGAATAAAGTTTGCTAGTCGGTAGATGTTGTTATTGAATTTGGGGTCCTCTCGTAGTGTATGTACCGTCTCAAAGTAGCTCCTGAAACAGTCAGCTTTGTCATTGTCGTCAATAACGGTCATGCCGTCAAAATTTAGAGTAGGAATATTCCTACGAGTGTTCTTTTTGCCTAAGATCTTTTTAACAACTTTCCAGAAGTCCCTAGGGTCTTTGTTGTCGGACAGTTGAATAGCTCTATTATCCCGTTCAAATTGGTTTTTTGTTTTGATCAGTCCCGAGATTTTCCTTTGGAGCTGATTCATTAAAGTCGGTACATGCTGATTTCTAGTCCTATGGTAAACCTGTCAGAGTTTCCTTCTCTGACGTATAATTTTTCGAATTCGATTTGGGAATTGGAATCTCCGTGGCTGAGAAAAAATTGGAATAGCCACTTTAATGGCTTCCTTTAAAATAGTTGTCAGTGAATTAGCCCTTTCGTCAATTTCACGAACGTTTGACGGGTTTTCCGAAGTCAGGTTGTCGGGAATGTACTTTTTGTACTTTGGCCAGTCTTTGGTCCTTCTTTAAGTTGTGCCTGGAAGGTCGAGTTAGTCTTTTAATGGTAGTGGTTAGTGTAAGAAGTTGTGGTAAGTGGTCAGAGCCTAAATCATCCCCAATTTTAAAGTCTGAAACACGTTGATTGAGTGAAAGGGAAATCAGAAATCAGGCAGTAGTCGATTTGGTCCGGGGTAGTACCATTGTAAGGGTAGCAAGTCGGGGTCCTGTCATTGAGGCAGAAAGCCTCAGTGGAATCCAGTAAATTTAAAAGTTCAGTCCCGTTGTTGTTTGTCGAGCGACAGCCAAGTTGGGGATGTTGGGCGTTTAAGTCGCCAAGTAGTACAGCGTGTTTGTACTTCTTGAAGAGGTCAAAGTAGAAGTCAGTCGGGAAAGAGTCGTTGGACGGAGATTCGTAAGTGTTGATGATATGAAGCTGTCCGTAGACTTTTTGGTGTCAGGTCGATAACCAGGAATGTGTGGAATGGATTTGTGTAGTTTTTTGTTGAAACATGCAATGTGAATGTTGTTATGTTGTAGGTAGTGTGTAATCTCCTGACGTTTAGTCCGAAAAGAGTTAACGTTTAAGTGTAGTATTCACAAGTTATTTAGTCGAGTTTGAGTTGGGAGTGGTTAACGTGGATGTAGTAGGCTGGGACCCTTCTTCAGGGCTACCCGGTGATTGCAGTTGTTTCTGGGACCCTTCTTCAGGGCTTCCCGATGTTGTTGGTTGATGCAGGGACCCTTCTTCAGGGCTTCCCTGGTGCATGTTTGACGAGGACATCTTAAGCATGTTTGAAGCAGGAGTTGGAGACCTCTTAACGACTTGCGGACTTCTGCGAAGATTGTCTCAATTCTTCTCTGATGTTGCTGACTTCGATTGAGAGTCCAAGATGTGTCCAGGCTCTGTCCCTGATGGTGGTTGCCTTCTTATGTTCGGATGGTGGGTGCTCTCCTTTCGATGGAATCAGTTCCGTCAAGACAGCTCCGAGGAAGTGCGTTATCTTTCCCTTAAGTGCTGTTAGTTGAGCCTTGGTGTCTTCTCTGAGTTGGTGGAAGAGCTGGGTGTTGACGTCCTCTATCCTCTTCACTGTCTCTTGGTGCTGGTTTTGCAGGGCCTCTAGCTGTCTGGTATGCTGCCTTTTCAGTTCTGCCATGGCTTCTTCATGCTTCCTCTGGATGTCTTCAAGTACCTGGGAGAACAAAAAGAAGAGACGTTAGAGGTCTGCTGTGGGACGGAGACCCTGCGGGTCTCCTGGGCCTTCACGGTCTTCGTGGGGTCTTCTTCTTGGCCTCTTCCATGGCCCGTTGGTACCTGGAGCATCCCTTGTAGCTGGCTATGTGGCTCCTGCTACAGTTGGCGCATTGTGGTTGGTCCCGTGGTGTAGGGCAGTCGGCCAGGGAGTGATGTCTGGAGCAACGTATACAGGTCTTTCGGTGTTGGCATATCCCAGCAAAATGCCCGAAACACTGAGTTGTGACACTGGACTGGCATTGACTGTTGTCTGAGCCTCTCTACCCGGTGATGCTGGAATCCGATGAAGACTCCCTTTTCGACTGCCCTGTCTAAGTCGGTACTGGTGGTGAACCGGACTGCTGCCTTCCAAGTTGGTGATCTTGTCCCTTTCCGGAGGAAGCGTCTGAAAGATAAAATTGGGAGACCGTTAGTTTTACCTGACAGCTCCTCGGTGATGTCTTCCTTTGTGACTTCCGGGTGCAGTCCCACGATGACCCCTTCTGGTGTTTCCAGTCTCTCCTCCTTCTCCTTGGGTAGGCGGGTCCTGGGTGACCGTCCTCTAACCACTGGCCAGTCCTTCAGGAGAGTCTTCTGAGAAGCCTAGTTCTGCACTCCGATGATTGTAGCTCCTCCCTGGGTGGGGCAGATCCCGATGGCACAGGCGCTTGGGTGGCTGGCTTCGATGTACCTCTGGATCTCCATCAGGTTTCTCATGTCGCTGGGGAGGCCACTGAGAAATACTGCGTAGCGGTAGTGATGTTGTCCGTCTGTCCTGGTCCTGTTCTTCTCTAGTGTCGGTGTTGTCGTTTGGCGGCGTTTGTTTCTGGTCACTAGCTGAAAGTCCGTGTCATCTTCTTCCTGGGTTGGCGTTGGTATTTCTGGGATGAGTTGTTGAGAATCCACTTTTTCTCGGTTTTGTTGATTTTCTCTGAGGTGAATAACTTTTGAGATGTTCCCTCAGTGGTTCCAAAACCCTTTATTCAATCAAGCAAGCTAATAAATAGTTTCCTACTATTTGCACAGCTCTGTGCTGCATCTCTGATTGGTCTGTTTTTGTCTAATCAGCAATCAGCAATTTCATTGGTTGATTTATTTGTGCACTGATTGGCTGACTGGCTTACTTAGGTATGCTCCATTGGCAAATTGACATGGATGACTGATTTGCTCTGAATTGCTACCTGAGTGAATAAGCGCTGTTTAAGTTTAAAAGTAAACTATTCAACATATTCTGTTGCATTTTTTAGTCAGCAGGAGCTTTGAATTCTCTGATATGAAAGCAGCTACCCTTAATGGTTTGCTTCTAGTGATATACTACTGCTTTAATCCCATAAAGGTGCAAGGCTGTTACTGAAGAAATTAGTCTCTATCAGTGTAGAACAAAGTAGCTTAGGTGCCCTAGTATGGCCTTGCTTCGCCTTGACGCAATTTATAGGTATGTGTGTTGCCATTCTTCAGCTAATCTATGACACTTTCAATGTTACAAGAATTTGTTTTAATTTGGTTTAGGAAAAAAGAAAATGTTCAGCCACTTTTTTATTTTTTTTCAGATGAGGAAAACATGGAATGGACATTGTCAGAGGAAAAACACACAAAGAGACCAGCCATAATGAAATTGGTAAGGTTTTTGATTATCAACAGAATTAGACTGTACATTTTTAGCTAGATATTCAACATATTCACCTAATGATATAAGGGAAAATTGTAGCCCTCACAGTTTTCTCTAAAGACAAAAAAACACTTGTCTGTTTGGGATGAGTGAATCCTTTAGTCATTACAGGTTTAGGGATGTCAGTAATGTACACTTTAAACAGTATAAGACTGAGGGTAATTCTGAGGTTTCCTAGTCGTAGTATGTAGAGGTCGATAATGTTGGTCCACAGACATTGTAGCAAATCTGTCGGTCCACGAGGAAGTTGAAAATCCAATCTCCTGAAGGTAATGTTAAATTTCCTTCTTTTCAGTAGTTGTTTCTGCTACATTCTATCAATATTTTTTTTGCATGGAAGAAAGTCGCTGTTGAATGATGTCCTTTCTGGTTGAGGAGAAATAATGTCTTGAATAAGTCTGAAAGGTTGGCAGAAAAAGTCAGGATAAGGGCCTTAACACTCAATAAGTCTAGTCAGCGAGTAGTCATGATGGTCAATTTCCTGAAAGTTTGTTACATTTTGGTGGTCAGGTTGTAGGAAATGTACTGTTTGTACTCATACAGTAGTCATTGGTTTCTTTCTAGGAAGTCTAATCCATATTTTGACTGTAGTTGTTAGCCAAAGGAGTTGAGGTAAGTGGTCATAGCCTAAGTCTTCCCCAAGCTGTTGTTCAGTAATACTTTGGTTAAGTGAAGGGGGGAAAAGGCATAAGTCAAGTTGGTCTAAGGTGTTACTGTTGTACCAAGTCATTGTACAGTTCCATTGTTAAGGCAAGTGACCTCAGTAATATCATATGGTTGTAAGAGGTTGGTTCCATTGTAATTAGTCATTCGGTAACCTAGGTACACTTGCTTAGCATTAAGGTCGCCAACTATGACTAACTTGTACTTCCAGAATAAGCCAAGTACAGAAGTTAGTGACAGACTCTATGACGTAATTATGTAAGGGTTCTTAGGTTCACAACTCCAAAAGGCTAAGACAGCCATCACAGAGAGCATAGATAACAGTTAAAAGAAGTCAACAAGGGCAACACAACCAAAACAAATAGTGCAACTAGGAACTAAATAGAAATACAGACAAAACCTGCAGACAAAACCACAAACCAAACAACCACAAAGCAACCAGTGCAAGTAAAAACAAACGACAAGGGCCCTAAAGAGTTGGGGTCTCTGATCCACCTATGGGAGAGGATCCAGTCAGAGATAGCAGCACGAAAGGATGAAACAGACGGTTCAATCTTAATTACATGGGGGATTGTATTCCAAAGGCTAGTACTTCTAACAAAGAACTGGTATTTGAACGCCTCAGAGTGCAGGGCCTAAACATGATTATAACAGTTAGAATGCCTGATGGAAGGGGTGATAATAGGTGGGAATGGAAAGTTCACAAGGTTGTTTGTAAAACATACAAAGATCAGCTAAGGCCCTATGGTGCTGCAAGGATTTCCATTTTAGAGTCTGGGAGATTTTTGTCGAGAGATCTGCACTTGAGCTATAATCATAGTAATTAAGAACAAACTGTGCTGTGCATCTCTGAACTGCTTCAATTTTATCTATATATTCAATTTAGTGTAAGGATTCCAACATGTGGAAGCATAATCAAGATGAGGAGCAGCTGGAGCAGTTGGCACACTTCAGTGAGTCACGTGGGTTGGGGCATTCAGAGAGAGAGAGTGGTGCCAGCACATCTCAGGCAAGTCTTTCTGTGGTTGCAGTTGGTGGCATAGTGCCTGAAGCGTTGACAATTGTGGCACTGCGTTGGTGTGACTTCCCTATGGAGGTGTTCAACCCGAGGGTGTTGGTAAGCAATGGTAACCCCCTCTCTGACTGCTTGTTGTAGGTCTTCCTGGCTGGCGAAGGTGACTGCGGCCTTCCAGATAGGTGTCTTCGTCCCCTTCCTGTAGAATCTCCTGAAAGATATAATTTCGAGACCGTTAGCTTTACCCAACTCCTCGGTGGCTTCTTCTGCGGTGATGTTAGGGTGGATTCCGGTGATGACTGCCTCCGCGGTTGCCGGCTCCTCCTTCCTCTCTTTGGGTAGACGTGCTGTAGGTGTCCTACCCCTGGTGGCAGGCCAGTCCTTCAGCAATTCCCTCTGAGAGGTCGAATCCAGTGCTGCGATGACTGTCACCCCTCTAGCTAAACGACGTAAGACAGTAATCTGGGCGGTCGGGTGGCTATCCTCGATGTATTTTCTAAGTGAGATTGGGTTTTGCAGGTCAGTTGGCAGTCCGCTTAGGATGACCGGGTAACTGAAGTGGTGGACAGGTCTTCTGCTTGTCTGTTTCTCCGGCGTTGGTTTTGCGGTCCTTCTTCGCTTGCTGCCTACGACCTGGAACTCCGTCTCATCTTCTTCTTGAGTAGGTTCGGGAAAACTCGGGATCAGTTTCTCATCTACCATGGCTCTTAAAAGTGCCTTTTTTGCCTATGTAAGTCCAATGTAAGTTTGTTAATGTAGAGTCAAAGTTTATAAATACCTGAGGCTCTCTATAAACTTAAGTCAGAAGTGTAGTCGGTCAGTGGTCGTAATAGTTAATTACACGAAATTGATGCCAAGGGCTCTCAAAAACGGTAATAATTAAGTCGGTTGGTGTTAAGTACGAGTAAAATAGGCTGAATGATGGTTGGAATTTGAGTAGTGAGTCCTGAGTTGGTTGTTGGTGATGTCTGTTTGGTTCTTCCTGCTTGGTTCTGGTGATGTTGCTCCTTTGGTTGCTCTGGTTGGAATGGCCCCTTTCCAAAGATTGGGGGGGGGAAGGAACCGGTCGAGTGACTGATAGTCACTCCTACGGAATAGGGCTTGCTAATAAGGGGGGGGGGCGAGAAATTAAGAATATTGGCTCGAAATCAGCATATGACAGGGTGGGGAACTAGGGAATAAGTTTGCAGTGGATTTGGGAACTTGGTCTGAACTGCCCCCAACCCGGAAAAGAAAGATAACCTAACACCCCAACCACTGACTGTGCTGTTTCACTGGTACACCAGCTATTTTAATACTCACAAGCACTCTAGCCGGTGGTGACTAACCTAAAGGGACCCCCCTCCCTCAACCAAGTCGACTACCTCTGCCCATTTCTTAAAATTGAGAATATCAGGAGGGGTTTTCGTTTTACTTTTATGTGTAGCAATTTAAAGCTTGATAATTACTGTTTTAATATAGGGATCAGTATTAAAATAAGTACTGGTGAGTTTAGTGTTTAGTTCAAAAAGCCTTTGGAAGAGAGGAGTGGAACCAGTAGCTACCTGCTTTTTATTAATGTAAGAAGGGATTTTGTACGCTAGTCTGTTGGCTGTGATGTTGATTTTTTCAAGTTTATTGATGTGAGTTTGATTGGCTGCGAGGAAGGAAATGCTTCCGTATTCCATGATCGGGCGAATTAAAGAGTTATAAATTTTAAGGGCAATCTCAGGTTTTAAGTTTCTGTTACGAAGAAGGTTTTTAAGAATAATTAAACGCCCCCAAGCTTTACCATTAATTCTAGTAATGTGGTCACCGAAAAGAGCATCGTGGTCAAAAATAACCCCCAGGAAAGTGGCTTTGTTAGAGCTTTTCATCGTATTATTAAAGAGTAATTTTCGTATCGGGAATTGCTTTATTTTTATCTTTAAAGTTGACCAATTGGGATTTTAAGGGGTTAATTTTAATTCGCCATTTATAACACCAGTTTTCAACTTCTGACAGACCCTTTTGAATGTAATTTGTGGTGACCTGAACAGAATTTGCAGTGGTCCAAATAGCGATGTCATCTGCAAATTGGGAAATATTACAGTAATTAATTCGATTAGAAGGAAAATCATTAACATAGAAAATGTACAGAATAAGACTAAATACTGAACCCTGGGGGGTGCCCGCTTGTAATGCAATGTTCTCATTGTACTTTCCTTTAAAATAAACTTGCAATTTTCTGTTGGTCAAAAAGGATGAGATTAGCCAAATATAATTGACATTAAGGTTACTTAAGTTTGTATTTTAAACCATTGTGCCAGGTATTCTCAAAAGTCTTCTCGGCATTTAAAAATAAACTGGCGGTTACCTTACGTTGTAAAATCTTGGTAGTTATGTCATGAGTTAATCTAAAAAGTTGGTTAAAAGTTCCCCTTTTGGTTCTGAAGCCTGACTGATTAGTATTAAAAAAGTTACTATTTTCGAGAATGACTCTAATCCGATTTGCTAAAATCCTTTCAAAGGTTTTCCCTATACAAGATAATCAGCGTATTGGTCTATAGTTAATGGGGTAAAGGGGGTTTTTATTTGGTTTAGGGAGAAGGATAACTTCAGCTAGAAAGAAAGTAGCCAACCAGGAGTAGTAAATTGAAGAAACTACAGAGTAATTTCAAAAATAAATCTGTGCTGTTTTTTGAGCATTCTATAAGTGACCTTGTCCGGACCAGGGGACGAAGAATTTTACTCTTTGTAAGGGCTGTTTTAATTTCTTTTAATAGTACAATGGTCAATTTCCAGGTCACCGGGATCAGTTAAGCTAGGGCAAAAATTTCATTATTGTCATCAATAAATTGGTCGACTTCATCTTTAAAATTATTATCACAATTGGGTGAGTAATAGACTTGATGAATGTTTTTAAGAGAATCAGCCAACAGACAAGCTTGTTTTTGGTGATCAGTTATTAACACCTTTGCTATCTATTAGATCAGTATAAGTATTGTTATTAGCATGAGATATAGTTTTATTAACTCTATTCCAGAATTTCTTGGGATTGGTTTCGTTGTTAACCTTCTTACAATAATTTTCCCAATCAACAAGTTTTTGACGTTTAATTTTCCCTTTTAGTTTCCTGGTTTAATTTGTTAATTTGTGCTTTTATAGTTTGGGTTCTATTGGCCCCTTTATTCTGAATTCTGAGGACTCGTATTTTCTGGTCCACCCGGAGGTGCTTCAGATGGCCCAAAGGGCCGGAAAAAATGAGTCAAAATCACACCAATCCCCATGATCGGTGAACACAAAACCGTCAGCAACAGCGCCACATCTCGACCCGGCAAAACTTGGAAAGGAAAAGTGGACAGAGGGAAAGCCAGGGCCACGGCCAATGTGCCGCGGACAAACCCGGGCACACCAAGCCCCCTCTGGAGACAAGTTGGGCCATACCGATGGTTTGTACCCTTCTTCAGGGCTACTAGATGTCTTCTTCGGTGGCTGGTCTTGGGTTGCACCCTTATTCAGGGCTAGCAACACTGGTTGGACCCTTCTTCAGGGCTGTTTGATGTCTTCTTCAGTGGCTGGTCTTGATTTCACCCTTCTTTAGGGCTAATTGCGGTTTCGTTGGCTGGCCTTCTTATTACTTACCAAGATTTTTCCACATCCTTTTGGTCACTCCTTCGAGGGGTGAGTTCCTAAGAAGAATGGGTCGAAGTTTCAGTTGGGACATGATGAATTTACTATTATGATTGTCTTTACGTTTGCATTTAGTCAGGAAGTTCGTACGTAAGTCGTTGAAACGTTGTTTAATTGTTGGAAGTTTAGCAATGTCGAGTACTTCGTCAGAAGGGTGTCGGTAGTCAAGATGGTGGGCGATTCTGCATGCTCGTCTTTGAGTCTGTTCGTAATGCTTGAGTTGTGAGTCCTTCAAGTGGAACAGTGCCGGGGCGGCATACTCAATAATTGGTCTAGTCATAGTTTTGTAAATTTTCAAGGTCTTGTCAGGGGAAGTAAGTGGATGGTCCTTAGTCCCGGCTAGTCGGTACAGTTGAGAGACTTGCCTCCGCATTCTCTTAGTCTTTTCCGAGTGATGGGAGTTAAATTCAAGTCGTTCGTCAATAGTCACTCCCAGGTATTTGACCTTCCTCTGGACAGGAATCAGTTTGTTGTTGTAAGTTACATGAGGGGCTCGTCCAAGGGAACCAGTAGTCCGTACATAGAGAATCTGTGACTTGTCAGGGTTTAGTACGATCCGCCAGTCATTGCACCAGTTTTCCAAGTTGGTTGATGTAACGTTGGAGTCTTTGTTCGGCTTTGTCAGCAATGCTGGAGGTCGCCCAGACTGCAATGTCATCAGCAAATTGTGAGAGGTAAGTCCGTTGGTTCGGGTCTGGTTGAGGTATGTCGGCAACGTACATTATGAAAAGTATAGGGCTAAGGGTACTGCCCTGAGGAGTCCCGGTCGTTATGTGTAGAGGTCAAGAGCGTGAGTCACCAACCCTGAAGCGGGTCAGTCGGTCAGTCAGGAAGTTGGAAATCCATCTAGTAAAGGTCGTTGGTATGTTGAATTTCCTCATTTTGAGGAGCAGTCCTTCATGCCACATTCTATCGAATGCTTTCTCGGCGTCAAAAAAGGTTGCTAAAGTGTGAAGTCTTTTCCCCTTGGAAGAAGATATGTCTTGAATGAGTCTGAAAAGTTGATCCGTCGTGTTTCTTTTCCTCCGGAAGCCTGCTTTAGAGGGTGGGAGAAGTTTGCATTTTTCAAGGTAATTTGAAATTCTTCTTGCAATTATTTTCTCCAGACATTTACCAAGTACCGGAAGGAGGCTAATAGGCCTATAATTTTTCGGAGTATTGTGAGGTTTGCCTGGCTTTGGAAGCAGAGTAGAGACGGCTTGTTTCCAAATTTTGGGAATGTAGCCAATTTGGAAGGAGGCAGTGAAAAGCCTCCCTAATTCCTCGAGATAAATTTGTGGTGCCGTTTTGAGATGCACGTATTGAATTTGGTCTTCTCCAGGGGAGGTGTTGGATGCACGACGGAGTATGTCAGTAATGTCCCTAGCAGTGATGGATTTGTTGAAAACGGAGTCGTTGTCCTCAGTCGGGTCAATTTCTGGTTTAGGTGAGTAAGTTTCCGGATAACCAATCCGGATAAAGTTTGCGAGTCGGTAGATGTTGTTGTTGAATTTGGGGTCCTCTGGTAGTGTATGTACTGTCTGAAAGTAACTCCTGAAACAGTCAGCTTTGTCAGTGTCGTCAATAATGGTTTTGCCGTCAAAATTTAGAGTAGGAATATTCCTACGAGTGTTCTTTTTACCTAAGATCTTTTTTACAACTTTGCAGAAGTCCCCAGGTTTTTTGTTGTCGGACAGTTGAATGGCTTTATTATCCCGATCAAGTAGGTTGTTTGTTTTGATCAGTTCCGAGATTTTCCTTTGGAGCTGATTGATTAAAGTCGGTACATGCTGATTTCTAGTCCTATGGTAAATCTGTCGGAGTTTCCTTCTCTGACGTATAATTTTTCGAATTCGATTTGGGAGTTGGAATCTCCGTGGCCGAGAAAAAGTTGGAATAGCCACTTTAATGGCTTCCTTTAAAATAGTTGTCAGTGAATTAGCCCGTTCGTCAATTTCACGAACATTTGACGGGTTTTCCGAAGTCAGGTTGTCGGTAATGTACTTTTTGTACTTTGGCCAGTCAGCCTTCCTTAAGTTGTGCCTGGAAGGTCGAGTTAGTCTTTTAACGGTAGTGGTTAGTGTAAGAAGTTGTGGCAAGTGGTCAGAGCCTAAATCATCCCCAAGTCCATAACACGTTGATTGAGTGAAGGGGAAATAAGGCAGTAGTCGATTTGGTCAGGTGTGCCACCATTGTAGGGATAGCACGTCTGGGTTCCGTCATTGAGGCAGAAAGCCTCAGTGGAGTCCAGTAGATTTAAAAGTTCAGTCCCGTTGTTGTTTGTCGAGCGACAGCCAAGTTGGGGATGTTGGGCCTTTAATTTGCCAAGTAGTACAGCGTGTTTGTACTTCTTGAAGAGGTCAAAGTAGAAGTCAGTCGGGAAAGAGTGGTTGGACGGAGATTCGTAAGTGTTGATGATATGAAGCTGTCCGTAGACTTTTTGGTGCCTCTGTTGAGTCCAATAATTGTAAAAGTTCAGTCCCGTTGTTGTTAGTTGAATTACACCCTAAGTCAGTATGCCGTGGTTTCACGTCGCTGAGGAGTACAAAGTTCTTGTGCTTCCGGATTAAGTCAAAGTAAAAGTCAGTTGGGAACGAGTCGTTGGACGGAGATTCGTAAGTGTTAAAGATTTGAAGGAATTGCCCAGAGTGAAGTGTGATCCTTACACCATTTGTTTCCTCAATTGGATTTGAAAGTGACATTTGTGAGAATTTGATGTTGTCCCGAATTGCAATGAGTATTCCCCTGCCCGTAGGCTTTTTGGACTCTGATTCAACAAATCTGTAGCCAAGAATGTGTGGAATGTATGTGTGTAGTGTTTCGTTAAAAGAAGCAGTGTGTATGTTGTTGTGTTGTAGGAAGTGTGAAATCTCCTGTTGTTTAGTCCTGAAAGAGTTGACGTTCACATGTAGTAAGTTTAAGCCATAGTCAAAGTTAGTCGGTCCAGTCAAGTTTTTTCTTGTCTGTCAGATGTGGTCAGATGGTTCTGGGACCCTTCTTCAGGGCTTCCCGTTGAAGATGGTTGGTTTTCTGGATACCCTTCTTCAGGGCATAATTGATCTGGCAGTGACCCTTCTTCAGGGTTTGCCCGGGAAAGCATGTTTTCAGAAGACATTATTAAGCCTGTTTGCAGGAAGGAGACCTTCTCTTTCTACCGGGATGTTGGCTTCTGCTTCAAACCTTCTTTGATGGTGGGTAGTCCATGCTGAGTCCTAGATGAGTCCAGGCTTTCTCTCTGATAACTGTGGCCTTCTTGTTGTCGGATCGTGGGCTGTCGCCTTTCTGGGGGATTAGCGAAGTCAGGACGTCACTGAGGAACAGGGCAATCTTTCCTTTCAAGGCCTTCAGTTGTGCCACTGTCTCCTCTCTCATCTGATGGAACAGCTGGCTGTTGGACTGTTCAGTCCGTTCGATGGTGAGCTTGTGTTGAGTCCTCAATGCATCAATCTTATCCCGGTGTCGCTGTTCAATGGCTTCTATGGCTTCCCTCTGGTTCTGGATTAGGTCTTCTTTGATCTGTGGAAGAGAAGAGGAAACATCGTTAGATACTTTAACCTGGGGGTGGGGGTGGGGTTGGGTTCCTCGGTGGCTGGGATGTCTTCTTCGCTGCATTCGCCTTCACTTCGTCCAGTGCACGGGCGTATCGGGAGCAACCTCGGTAGCTGGTGATGTGTCCCCTGGAGCAGTTGGCACACTTCGGCGAGTCACGTGGGTTGGGGCATTCAGAGAGAGAGTGGTGGCAGCACATCTCAGGCAAGTCTTTCTGTGGTTGCAGTTGGTGGCATAGTGCCTGAAGCGTTGACAGTTGTGGCACTGCGTTGGTGTGACTTCCCTATGGAGGTGTTCAACCCAAGGGTGTTGGTAAGGAATGGTTACCCCCTCTCTGACTGCTCTTTGTAGGTCTTCCTGGCTGGCGAAGGTGACTGTGGCCTTCCAGATGGGGGTCTTTGTCTCCTTCCTGTAGAATCTCCTGAAAGATATAATTTTGAGATCGTTAGCTTTACCCAAATCCTCGGTGGCTTCTTCTGCGGTGATTTCAGGGTGGATTCCAGTGATGACTGCCTCCGCGGTTGCTGGCTCCTCCTTCCTCTCTTTGGGTAGTCATGCTGTAGGGGTCCTACCCCTGGTGGCAGGCCAGTCCTTCAGCAATTCCCTCTGAGAGGCCGGGTCCAGTGCTGCGATGACGGTCACCCCTCTGGATGAAGGCCGTAGTCCTGTAATCTGGGCAGTCGGGTGGCTGTCTTCGATGTATCTTGTCAGTGAGACCGGGTTCTGCAGGTCAGTTGGCAGTCCGCTCAGGATGACCGGGTATCTGAAGTGGTGGGTAGGTCTTCTACTTGTCTGTTTCTCTGGCGTTGGTCTTGCGGTCCTTCTTCGCTTACTGCCTACGACCTGGAACTCTTCTTCTTGAGTAGGTTCGGGGAAACTCGGGATTAGTTTCTCATCTACCATGGCTCTTAAAAGTGACATTTTTGCCTATGTAAGTCCAATGTAAGTTTGTTAATGTAGAGTCAAAGTTTGTAAATGCCTGAGGCTCTCTATAAGTCAGAAGTGTAGTCGGTCAGTGGTCATAATAGTTAATTACACAAAATTGATGCCAAGGGCTCTCAAAAACGGTAATAATTAAGTCGGTTGGTGTTAAGTACGAGTAAAATAGGCTGAATGATGGTTGGAGTTTGAGTAGTGAGTCCTGAGTTGGTTGTTTGTGATTTATGTTTGGTTCTCCCTGCTTGGTTCTGGTGATGTTGCTCCTTTGGTTCCTCTGGTTGGAATGGCCCCTTTCCAAAGATTGGGGGGGAGGAACGGGTCGAGTGACTGATAGTCACTCCTACGAAATAGGGCTTACTAAAAAGGGGGGGGAAGAAGTTGAGAAGATTGACTCGAATATGGGCTCAAAATCAGCATATGACAGGGTGGGGAACTAGGGAATAAGTTTGCAGTGGAATTGGGAAAGAGTAGTCAACTTGGTCTGAACTGCCCCCAACCCGGAAAAGAAAGATAACCTAACACCCCAACCACCGACTGTGCTGTTTCACTGGTACACCAGCTATTTTAATACTCACAAGCACTCTAGCGAGTGGTGACTAACCTAAAGGGACCCCCCTCCCTCAACCAAGTCGACTACCTCTGCCCATTTCTTAAAATTGAGAATATCAAGAGGGGTTTTCGTTTTTCTTTTATGTGTAGCAATTAAAAGCTTGATAATTACTGTTTTAATATAGGGATCAGTATTAAAATAAGTACTGGTGAGTTTAGTGTTTAGTTCAAAAAGCCTTTGGAAGAGAGGAGTGGAACCAGTAGCTACCTGCTTTTTATTAATGTAAGAAGGGATTTTGTACGCTAGTCTGTTGGCTGTGATGTTGATTTTTTCAAGTTTATTGATGTGAGTTTGGTTGGCTGGGAGGGAGCAAATGCTTCCGTATTCCATGATCGGGCAAATTAAAGAATTATAAATTTTAAGGGCAATCTCAGGTTTTAAGTTTCTGTTACGAAGAAGGTTTTTAAGAATAATTAAACGCCCCCAAGCTTTACCATTAATTCTAGTAATGTGGTCACCAAAAAGAGCATTGCGGTAAAAAATAACCCCCAGGAAAGTGGCTTTGTTAGAGCTTATAATCATATTATTAAAGAGTAATTTTCATATCGGGAATTGCTTTATTTTTATCTTTAAAGTTGACCAATTGGGATTTTAAGGGGTTAATTTTAATTCGCCATTTATAACACCAGTTTTCAACTTCTGACAGACCCTTTTGAATGTAATTTGTGGTGACCTGAACAGAATTTGCAGTGGTCCAAATAGCGATGTCATCTGCAAATTGGGAAATATTACAGTAATTAATTCGATTAGAAGGAAAATCATTAACATAGAAAATGTACAGAATAAGACTAAGTACTGAACCCTGGGGGGTGCCCGCTTGTAATGCAATGTTCTCACTGTACTTTCCTTTAAAATAAACTTGCAATTTTCTGTTGGTCAAAAAGGACGAGATTAGCGGAATATAATTGACATTAAGGTTACTTAAATTAAGTTTGTATTTTAAACCATTGTGCCAGGTATTGTCAAAAGTCTTCTCAGCATCTAAAAATAAACCGGTGGTTTCCTTACCTTGTAAAATCTTGGTAGTTATGTCATGAGTAAATCTAAAAAGTTGGTTAAATGTTCCCCTTTTGGTTCTGAAGCCTGACTGATTATTATTAAAAAAGTTACTATTTTCGAGAATGACTCTAATCCGATTTGCTAAAATCCTTTCAAAGGTTTTCCCTATACAAGATAATCAGCTTATTGGTCTATAGTTAATGGGGTAAAGGGGGTTTTTATTTGGTTTAGGGAGAAGGATAACTTCAGCTAGAAAGAAAGTAGCCAACCAGGAGTAGTAAATTGAAGAAACTACAGAGTAATTTCAAAAATAAATCTGTGCTGTTTTTTGAGCATTCTATAAGTGACCTTGTCCGGACCAGGGGACGAAGAATTTTTACTCTTTGTAAGGGCTGTTTTAATTTCTTTTAATAGTACAATGGTCAATTTCCAGGTCACCGGGATCAGTTAAGCTAGGGCAAAAATTTCATTATTGTCATCAATAAATTGGTCGACTTCATCTTTAAAATTATTATCACAATTGGGTGAGTAATAGACTTGATGAATGTTTTTAAGAGAATCAGCCAACAGACAAGCTTGTTTTTGGTGATCAGTTATTAACACCTTTGCTATCTATTAGATCAGTATAAGTATTGTTATTAGCGTGAGATATAGTTTTATTAACTCTATTCCAGAATTTCTTGGGATTGGTTTCATTGTTAACCTTCTTACAATAATTTTCCCAATCAACAAGTTTTTGACGTTTAATTTTCCCTTTTAGTTTCCTGGTTTAATTTGTTAATTTGTGCTTTTATAGTTTGGGTTCTATTGGCCCCTTTATTCTGAATTCTGAGGACTCGTATTTTCTGGTCCACCCGGAGGTGCTTCAGATGGCCCAAAGGGCCGGAAAAAATGAGTCAAAATCACACCAATCCCCATGATCGGTGAACACAAAACCGTCAGCAACAGCGCCACATCTCGACCCGGCAAAACTTGGAAAGGAAAAGTGGACAGAGGGAAAGCCAGGGCCACCGCCAATGTGCCGCGGACAAACCCGGGCACACCAAGCCCCCTCTGGAGACAAGTTGGGCCATACCGATGGTTTGTACCCTTCTTCAGGGCTACTAGATGTCTTCTTCGGTGGCTGGTCTTGGGTTGCACCCTTATTCAGGGCTAGCAACACTGGTTGGACCCTTCTTCAGGGCTGTTTGATGTCTTCTTCAGTGGCTGGTCTTGATTTCACCCTTCTTTAGGGCTAATTGCGGTTTCGTTGGCTGGCCTTCTTATTACTTACCAAGATTTTTCCACATCCTTTTGGTCACTCCTTCGAGGGGTGAGTTCCTAAGAAGAATGGGTCGAAGTTTCAGTTGGGACTTGATGAATTTACTATTATGATTGTCTTTACGTTTGCATTTAGTCAGGAAGTTCGTACGTAAGTCGTTGAAACGTTGTTTAATTGTTGGAAGTTTAGCAATGTCGAGTACTTCGTCAGAAGGGTGTCGGTAGTCAAGATGGTGGGCGATTCTGCATGCTCGTCTTTGAGTCTGTTCGTAATGCTTGAGTTGTGAGTCCTTCAAGTGGAACAGTGCCGGGGCGGCATACTCAATAATTGGTCTAGTCATAGTTTTGTAAATTTTCAAGGTCTTGTCAGGGGAAGTAAGTGGATGGTCCTTAGTCCCGGCTAGTCGGTACAGTTGAGAGACTTGCCTCCGCATTCTCTTAGTCTTTTCCGAGTGATGGGAGTTAAATTCAAGTCGTTCGTCAATAGTCACTCCCAGGTATTTGACCTTCCTCTGGACAGGAATCAGTTTGTTGTTGTAAGTTACATGAGGGGCTTGTCCAAGGGAACCAGTAGTCCGTACATAGAGAATCTCTGACTTGTCAGGGTTTAGTACGATCCGCCAGTCATTGCACCAGTTTTCAAGTTGGTTGATGTAACGTTGGAGTCTTTGTTCGGCTTTGTCAGCAATGCTGGAGGTCGCCCAGACTGCAATGTCATCAGCAAATTGTGAGAGGTAAGTCCGTTGGTTCGGGTCTGGTTGAGGTATGTTGGCAACGTACATTATGAAAAGTATAGGGCTAAGGGTACTGCCCTGAGGAGTCCCGGTCGTTATGTGTAGAGGTCGAGAGAGTGAGTCACCAACCCTGAAGCGGGTCTGTCGGTCAGTCAGGAAGTTGGAAATCCATCTAGTAAAGGTCGTTGGTATGTTGAATTTCCTCATTTTGAGGAGCAGTCCTTCATGCCACATTCTATCGAATGCTTTCTCGGCGTCAAAAAAGGTTGCTAAAGTGTGAAGTCTTTTCCCCTTGGAAGAAGATATGTCTTGAATGAGTCTGAAAAGTTGATCCGTCGTGTTTCTTTTCCTCCGGAAGCCTGCTTTAGAAGGTGGGAGAAGTTTGCGTTTTTGAAGGTAATTTGAAAGTCTTTTTGCAATTATTTTCTCCAGACATTTACCAAGTCCCGGAAGGAGGCTAATAGGCCTATAATTTTTCGGAGTATTGTGAGGTTTGCCTGGCTTTGGAAGCAGAGTAGAGACGGCTTGTTTCCAAATTTTGGGAATGTAGCCAATTTGGAAGGAGGCAGTGAAAAGCCTCCCTAATTCCTCGAGATAAATTTGTGGTGCCGTTTTGAGATGCACGTATTGAATTTGGTCTTCTCCAGGGGAGGTGTTGGATGCACGACGGAGTATGTCAGTAATGTCCCTAGCAGTGATGGATTTGTTGAAAACGGAGTCGTTGTCCTCAGTCGGGTCAATTTCTGGTTTAGGTGAGTAAGTTTCCGGATAACCAATCCGGATAAAGTTTGCGAGTCGGTAGATGTTGTTGTTGAATTTGGGGTCCTCTGGTAGTGTATGTACTGTCTGAAAGTAACTCCTGAAACAGTCAGCTTTGTCAGTGTCGTCAATAATGGTTTTGCCGTCAAAATTTAGAGTAGGAATATTCCTACGAGTGTTCTTTTTACCTAAGATCTTTTTTACAACTTTGCAGAAGTCCCCAGGTTTTTTGTTGTCGGACAGTTGAATGGCTTTATTATCCCGATCAAGTAGGTTGTTTGTTTTGATCAGTTCCGAGATTTTCCTTTGGAGCTGATTGATTAAAGTCCGAACATGTTGATTTCTCGTCCTATGGTAAATCCGTCGGAGTTTCCTTCTCTGACGTATAATTTTTAGAATTCGGTTTGGGAGTTGAAATCTACGTGGTCGAGAAAAAGTTGGAATAGCCACTTTAATGGCTTCCTTTAAAATAGTCGTCAGTGAATTTGCGCGTTCGTCAATTTCACGAACGGTTGACGGGTTTTCTGAAGTCAGGTTGTCGGTAATGTACTTTCTGTACTTTGTCCAGTCAGCCTTCTTCAAGTTGTGTCTGGAAGGTCGAGTTAGTCTTTTAACGGTAGTGGTTAGCGTAAGAAGTTGTGGCAAGTGGTCGGAGCCTAAATCGTCCCCAATTTTAAAGTCCGAAACACGTTGATTAAGTGAGGGAGAAATTAAGCAGTAGTCAGGTTGGTCCGGGGTTGTACCGTTGAAAGGATAGCACGTTGGAGTCCCGTCATTGAGGCAGAAAGCCTCGGTGGAGTCCAGTAGATTTAAAAGTTCAGTCCCGTTGTTGTTAGTCGAGCGGCAGCCAAGTTTGGGATGTCGTGCGTTTAAGTCGCCAAGTAGTACAACGTGTTTGTACTTCTTGAAGAGGTCAAAGTAGAAGTCAGTCGGAAAAGAGTCGTTGGACGGGGATTCGTAAGGGTTGAAAATATGAAGGTGTTGCCCTGTGTGTAGTGTGACTTTAATACCAACTGTTTCCCCAATCGGGTTTGAGATTTGGATTTGAGAAAATTTTGTTGTCCCGAATTGCTATAAGTAACCCCCTGTCCGTAGACTTTTTGGTGCCCAGTTCAATGAGTCGATAGCCAGGAATGTGTGGAATGATTTTGTGTAATGTTTCGTTGAAACATGCAATGTGAATGTTGTGATGTTGTAGGTAGTGTGTAATCTCCTGACGTTTAGTCCGAACAGAGTTAGCGTTAAAGTGTAGTAGTCGTAAGTCAGAGTCGTCGTTAGTCAGTCGAGTTTGAGTCAAATTTGGTGAGTCCGAGGAGGAAAGCTGGGACCCTTCTTCAGGGCTACCCGGTGATTTCGGTTGGTTGCGGGACCCTTCTTCAGGGCTTCCCAATGTTAATGGTTGATGTAGGGACCCTTCTTCAGGGCTTCCCGATGTTGGTGGTGGATGTAGGTACCCTTCTTCAGGGCTTCCCTGTTGCATGTTTGAAGAGGACATCTTCGTTGTCTTCTTGGTCTTGGGGGACATCCTCAGCTGGTCCTTGATGCTGCTGATGTCGTTCGCCAGTCCTAGGTGGGTCCAAGCCTTCTCCTTGATGACGGTGGCCTTTCTGTAGTCAGATGGGGCTTCTTCTCCTTTGGTGGGGATGAGTGTTGTTAGTACGTCTCCAAGAAAGTGTGTGATCCTCCCCTTCAGTTCGTTGAGTTGGGTTTTTGTGTCTTCTCTCAGCTGGTGGAACAGTTGGGAGTTGGTGGCCTCGATCCTGTCGATGGTGGCACGATGTTTGGCTTTCAAAGTCTCGAGTTCCTTCTGATGTTCCTTCCTCATGGCTTCCAATTGCTGTCTGTGTTCCTCTCTTAGAGCGGTGATCATCTGGTCCCTCGTCTGGTCCGGTACCTGTGGAAGAGAAGAGTGAGAGACTGGATTAGGCTTACCACTGGGATACTTACCTCTGGAAAACCTCGTCTTGGCCTTCTGCTCCTCCTGTGCATGGGTGTAACGAGAACACCCTCTGTAGCTGGCGATGTGGGATCGTGAGCAGTTGGCGCACTTTGGTTTGTCTCGTGGGTTGGGGCAGTCGGCGAGGGAGTGGTGACCAGCACAGGTCTTCCGGCGAGTACATGCAGAAGCGTAGTGGCCGAACCTCTGACAGTTGTGGCACTGCGTTGGGGTGGCGTCTTGGCGAAGGTGTTCTACTCGGTGGTGCTGATACCCGATGAAGACTCCCTTGGCGACTGCCCGTTGAAGGTCCTCGTTGGTCTTGAACGTCACGGCTGCCTTCCACATTGGATCCCTCGTCCCCTTCTTGAAAAACCGTCTGAAAGAACAAACTGGTAAGCCGTTAGTGTTACCCTTCATCTCGTTGATGACGTCGTCACCATCGACTTCAGGGTGTAGTCCCACGATGACTCCTTCCAGTTGTTCGGGACGGTCTCTCCTCTCCTTCGGTAGTCTCGCATGGGGTCGTCTTCCTCCAACCGGCTTCCAGTCACCGAGCAGGGTCCTTTGTGAGGCTTCGTTCTGCGCTGCTATGATGACCAGTCCTCTCTTGGAAGTTTTAACGCTGACTACTTGGGCGGAGGGGTGGCTGTCTTCAATCGCTCTTCTGATGGTGATGGGGTTGGTCGCCGGGAGTCCTGAAAGGATGACTGGATACTGGCAGTGGTGGACTGGTTCTGGGTGTTGATGTCGTTGTTGGTCTGGTATAGGTGATGGCAGCTGGTCGGTTCTTCGTCTTTTGCTGTTTCTGACTATCTGGAAACCATCATCGTCTTGGGTTGGATCCGGGAAGCTGGGAATGAGCTGTTCTTCTTCCATGGTAATAGCAAAGTAAGGTTGGTAGACTTCTCTGAGATCAAGATCTAGTGATGTTGTCTCTTTGGTTCCACTGATGGGAATGGCTGGCCCCTTTATTCAATCAAGCAAGCTAATTAATAGTTTCCTACTATGTGCACAGCTCTGTGCTGCATCTCTGATTGGCCTGTTTTCATTGGTTGATTTATTTGTGCTCTGATTGGCTGACTGGCTTACTTAGGTATGCTTCCATTGGCAAATTGACATGGATGACTGATTTGCTCTGAATTGCTACCTGAGTTAAGTGGGCTGTTTAAGTTTAAAAGTAAACTATTGAACATATTCTGTTGCATTTTTTAGTCAGCAGGAGCTTTGAATTCTCTGATATGAAAGCAGCTACCCTTGATGGTTTGCTTCTTGTGATATACTATTGCTTTATTCCCATAAGAGGTGCAAGGCTGTTACTGAAGAATACAGTCTACCAGTGTAGAACAAAGTAGCTTAGGTGCCCTAGTATGGCCTTGCTTCGCTTTGTCGCAATTTATAGGTTTGTGTGTTACCATTCTGCAGCTAATCTATGACACGTTCAATGTTACAAGAATTTGTTTTAATTTGGTTTAGGAAAAAAAATGTTCAGCTTTTTTTTAATTTTTTCCAGATGATGAAAACATGAAATGTGACATTGTCAGAAGAAAAACACATGAATCTGAGGTAAAGAGACCAGGCATAATGAAATTGGTAAGGTTTATTATAATCATTTTTAGCTAGATATTCAACATATTCACCTAATGATTTAAGGGAAAATTGTAGCCCTCACAGTTTTTACTAAAGACAAAAAAAATAATATTCTTGTCGGTTTGGGATGAGTAAATCCTTTAGTCAGTACAGGTTTAAGGATGTTAGTAATGAAAACTTTAAACAGTATAGGGCTGAGGGTAATTCTTAGCGAGTCTGTCGGTCCAATCTCCTGAAGGTTGTTGGACATTCTACAATAGTTTTTTTTGCATGGAAGAAAGTCACTGTTGAATGTCCTTTCCTGTTGAGGAGAAATAATGTCTTGAATAAGTCTGAAAGGTTGGCAGAAAAAGTCAGGATAAGGGCCTTAACACTCAATAAGTCTAGTCAGTGAGTAGTCATGATGGTCTATTTCCTGAAAGTTTGTTACGTTTTGGTGGTCAGGTTGTAGGAATTGTACTGTTTGTACTCATACAGTAGTCACTGGGATCTTTCTAGGAAGTCTAATTCATATTTTGACTGTAGTCGTTAGCCAAACGAGTTGAGGTAAGTGGTCGGAGCCTAAGTCTTCCCTAAGTTGTTGTTCATTAATACTTTGGTTAAGTGAAGGGGGGAAAAGGCATTAGTCAAGTTGGTCTAAGGTGTTACTGTTGTACCAAGTAGAGTTCCATTGTTAAGGCAAGTGACCTCAGTAATATCATATGGTTGTAAGAGGTTGGTTCCATTGTAATTAGTCATTCGGTAACCCAGGTACACTTGCTTAGCATTAAGGTCGCCAACTATGACTAACTTGTACTTCCAGAATAAGCCAAGTACAGAAGTTATTGACAGACTCTATGACGTAATTATGTAAGGGTTCTTAGGTTCACAACTCCAAAAGGCTAAGACAGCCATCACAGAGAGCACAGATAACAGTTAAAAGAAGTCAACAAGGGCAACACAACCAAAACAAAAAGTGCAAATACTGTAGGAACTAAATTGAAGTACAGACAAAACCTACAGACAAAACCACAAAGCAACCAGTGCAAGTAAAAACAAACGACAAGGGCCCTAAAGAGTTGGCGTCTCTGATCCACCTATGGGAGTGCATCCAGTTATAGATAGCAGCACAAAAGGATGAAACAGGCGGTTCAATCTTAATTACATAGGGATTGTATTCCAAAGGCTAGTACTTCTAACAAAGAACTGGTATTTGAATGCCTCAGACTGCAGCTCCTGAACATGATTATAACAGTTAGCATGCCTGAGGTGGGAATGGAATGTTCACAAGGTTGTTTGTAAAACATACAAAGATCAGGTAAGGCCCTGCAAGGATTTCCATTTTAGAGTCTGGGAGATTTTTGTTGAGAGATCTTTACTTGAGCTATAATCATAAGACCAAACCATGCTGCGCATCCCTGAACTGCTTCAATTTTATCTATATATTCAATTTAGTGAAAGGATTCTAACACGTGGAAGCATAATCAAGATGAGGACGGATAATAGCAAAGTAAGCTGTAGTTTTGATTTCTCTAGAACACGTGCAGATTAGGGCGACACAAATTTAAAAGCTTAGTGGCCTTGTTTGTGATCTCATCAATGTATTTATTGAAATGCAGTTATTTGTCGAAAATGACATGAAGATACCTATTCGAAGTAACTTCTTCCAGGTCACAAAATTCAGAAGCAGCCATGGTTATACTAATATTACTTTGAGCAAGAGCAAGCAAATCCGGGGAAGAAGGAGTCGTGGAAGAAGCATTTTGGTGGTACATTCAGTAGATAAAATTACATCTGCAAGTTTTATGATAAGTAGCTTTGTCTCTTTTATTACGATAATGTCAGGGTTATGGTCTAGTACATAATTCTGAAGGAGGTCAATTTTATTCTGAGCCCCATTTATATTAAGATAGAGCACATGTACTACATTAATGGTGTCAATTGTTGAAAGCAGCAGGCATGAAGATTCTAGAACCTCTTCAAGGGTGTTTGGATTATTTAAGATTTTGAAAATGTCTTCGCCTTTTATTGGTTCCTTGCGTTAGCAAAAGGAACCTATGTAGTCAGGTTGGCGTGTGTGTGTGTGTATGTGTGTGTGTGTGTTTGTCTGTGATGCTAGCTTGGGTACGCTGTAACTCAACAAGGGAAAGTTGGATTAAATTGAAACTTGGTGTATAGAAGTGCCGTAGTTTGAAGGTGTGCCCTATCGTTTTTGGTGGAGGTCAAAGGTCATTTGGGGTCACCAGAGGTCAAAAACTAAAAACCTTCTCAACATGATATTTCAAGGAGGGAAACTTGGATAGATGTCATACTTAGTGTGTGGGTGTGTTATTGTGTAAGGATGAAATCTGATATGTTTGGTGAAGGTCAAGGGGTCATCTGGGGTCACCAGGGGTCAAACACTGAAAAACATTTTAACATAGTATTTTAAGGTAAAATGGACAGATTTCAAACCAATCTGTGTTTGGTTAAGGTCAAAGGTCATTAAGGTCACTGGAGGTTAGCCACTGCATGGAAATGTTATTTAGAAAATGTTGTAAGCCAGATAAAGATAGGTTCAATAGATTTTTTATCTCACCTGGTTTTGCATGCTTACACACCCAAACACCTTAGAAATTTGGCCTTTACATTCGTTCAGTAATGATTACTTCGGGTTGTACACAGATTTTGGATCATTCATAGTTGTAAGAGGGCAATAACTGAAATCTGTAGATTTCAATGAGCACATTTCACACTGCATTAAACTGGTCTCTCTGCCAGTGGAAGCAATGCATGGGTTATACAGTATGTCTCTTTAATACTGCTGTGCTCTGTGGGGTAACCTAATCCTCATTCTATTATCACACCCCATTAATCACTTGCTTTAGGCTTAACTGCTGAATAAACCCTGTTTTCTGTGTAGAGATAGCAAACAGGACAAATGGTAGATAGTTTTCAAGTAATAGCAAGTTTTATTTGAGAGCAGGTAAAAATAACTTATGAGAGAAGTACAAGGGGTGTTTTTCTCTCTCTAACCACATTGTGTATTGTTTATTGGTGATAATATCAAGTTTGATTAGAAGCATAAATACATATGGAAATGAGGAAATGTTTTTGAAGGATCACCAAGCTTTATACAAGTTGAATGTAAGTAAGGCCACAAAAATTTAATCATTGATATCATGTAATATAAGTACTAAAATACCCCTTGTGAAGATGTTACAAACATTGAGTATGAGCATTTGCTTAGCTCTTTTTCAGAGACTGGCTGTACAGTTCTTATAATATCCAGCAAGGAACCACAGTGCCCATTGGGCTCTTGTGTTAATTCCTAGTCTGATTAGAGCTAGAGTAGCTGAGTAAGAGGATATGTAGTTGATATTTGTATGTTCATTTTATTAAGACAGGCTTTTAGCAATTCGGCAGTATAGACTATAAAATTAATTTTTCTTCCTGGTTATTATTTTGATGTCATTTTTGTTGGATTTTGTAGCAGCGGCATAGGACTTAAGCATTTCAACCGAGTTCTCTTTGGCCATTTTGATTCTGGCTTTTCTGAATTCAAGGCAACCTTTGTAGAGAGCAACATGACACCCCCCACAGTTAGCACATTTTTTTTCTTCTTTCGGTTTAATACATTCTTTGTGTGTGTGGTTGCCTCCACATCTGAGACCTTTTGTGTCATTTTTACAATTCTTGTACGTGTGGCCCAATGTTTGACATTTGAAAAACTGAGTAATACTTGGCAATTCTTTATAAAGTTCTGTTTTATGTCTGATGTAATCCAGATGAATCCCCTCTTTAAGGGCATCCTCTGACTCTTCTTTTGATTCAAAAACCACTTTTACTTTCTAAGTTGGTTTTTTGTTATATTTGAAATAAAACTCTTTACAACTTTGGGTTTATAATACTGGTCCTCCATTTCTACCTTAGTGTCTGTGATTTCGTGGTTGACCCCACATACAACAATACCAAACGTTGGGACATTTTCCCCTTTTGGAAGCCTTGCATATGGTTTTCCCAGCTTTGAATCTTGAGCCCATGGTTTTAGGAAAATATTTGCAGATCTTTTATTCTATCGGTAAATGAGAATTGATGTGTTACTGATTGTTTTGATAGAGCGTACTCTGGCATTTGGCTTTTCTTGTTTAATGAGACTGGTTAACTTGATGTCATTACAATATTTTACAATATTTTGGGAGATATTTTCTACTATAATTGGTTTTACAGGTAGAGGAATGGACGCACACATCTTGAACTCCAATCTAATGGCTTTCATGGTGTCTTCGTCTTTTTCAGCACACCACAGTCCTGTTCTCTATTAGTAACCAAAATAAACTTAGAATGAATAATGACGGAAGAACGTGATTGACACGTGAGAAGTAAACGAAACGGAAAAACAAAGAAAACAAACCAACAATGACTCATACACGCAAAATCCAAAAATGTAGCTTGAAATTTCACCAACAAGCGAGGTCGAAAAACGATCCAAACACAGCTAAGCCCCTTTATTCAGAATCTCAGAATGACTCATTTATTCCTAAATGTGCTTCAGATGGTCCGAGGACCGAAGAAATTGAGCCAAAGGCAAAAAACATAAGTTAACCAATTCCCATGACCAGTGAACACAAACCATCCGCAACAGCCCCACATCCAGCCAAGCACCAACGGGAAGAGATCCAGGAAAGGAAAGAGCCACGAACAAACACTGAAGATCCCGCTAGCCGACTCCTGGCATCACAAACCGCTTCTGGGGACACATGTTGGGCCATTCCGATGGTTTGCACCCTTATTTAGGGCTTGCCTTCTTCGGTGGCTGGTCTTGGGTTGCACCCTTATTCAGGGCTAGCAACTCTGGTTGGACCCTTCTTCAGGGTTACTTGATGTCTTCTTCGGTGGCTGGTCTTGAGTTGCACCCTTATTCAGGGCTAGCAATGCTGTTTGATGTCTTCTTCGGTGTCTGGTCTTGATTTCACCCTTCTTCAGGGCTAATTGATGTTTCGGTGGCTGGTCATCTTTTTACTTACCAAGATTTTTCCACATCCTTTTTGTCAGTCCTTAGAGAGGTGAATTTCTAAGGAGAATTGGTTGTAGTTTTAATTTATGAGTATGTTTGTCCTTACTTTTGCATTTGGTCAGGAAGTTCTTATGTAAGTCGTTGAAACGTTGTTTAATTGTCTGAAGTCTAGCAATGTCGAGTACTTCGTCATAAGGGTGTCGGTAGTCAAGGTGGTGGGCAATTCGGCATGCCCGTCTTTGGGTTTGTTCGTAATTGTTGAGTTGTGAGTCCTTTAAGTGGATAAGTGCCGGGGCGGCACACTCAATAATTGGTCTACGTCATAGTTTTGTAAATTTTCAAGGTCGTGTCAGGGGAAGTAAGTGGGTGGTCCTTAGTCCCGGCTAGTCGGTACAGTTGAGAGACTTGCCTCCGCATTCTCTTAGTCTTTTCCGAGTGATGGCAGTTAAATTCAAGTTGTTCGTCAATAGTCGCTCCCAGGTACTTGACCTTTCTCTGGACAGGAATCAGTTTGTTGTTGTAAGTCACGTTAGGGGCCCTTCCAAGGGAACCTGAAGTCCGTACATAGAGTATTTGTGATTTGCCAGGGATCAGTAAGAGCCGCCAGTCATTGCACCAGTTTTCGAGTTGGTTAATGTAATGTTGAAGTGTTTGTTCGGTCTTGTCAGCAATGCGGTAGGTCACCCAGATTGCAATGTCGTCAGCAAATTGTGAGAGGTAAGTCCATTGGTCCGGGTCTGGTTGAGGAATGTCGGCGACATACATAATGAAAAGTGTAGGGCTAAGGGTACTGCCCTTAGGAGTCTCAGTCGTTATGTGGAGAGGTCTAGAGAGTGAGTCACCAACCCTGTAGCGGGTCTGTCGGTCAGTCAGGAAGTTAGAAATCCAACCTAGTAAAAGTCGTATGTAAAATTTTCCTCATCTTGAGGAGCAGTCCTTCATGCCACATTATTGAATACTTTCTCGGCATCAAAAAAGGTTGCTAAAGTGTGAAGTCTTTTCTTCTTTGAGGAAGACATGTCCTGAATGAGTCGGAAGAGTTGATCTGTCGTGTTCCTTTTCCTCCGGAAGCCTGCTTGAGAGGGTGGGAGAAGTTTACGTTTTTCAATATAATTTGAAAGTCTTTCTGCAATTCAGACATTTACCAAGTACTGGAAGGAGGCTAATAGGCCTATAATTTGTGAGGTTTGCCTGGCTTTGGAAGTAAAATAGAGACGGCTTGTTTCCAAATTTTGGGAGTGTAGCCAATTTGGAAGGAGGCAGTGAAAAGCCTCCCTAGTTCCTCGAGATAAATTTGTGGTGCCGTTTTGAGATGCATGTATTGAATTTGGTCTTCTCCTGGGGAGGTGTTGGATGCACGACGGAGTATGTCAGTAATGTCCCTAGCAGTGATGGTTTTGTCCAAATCGGAGTGGTTGTCCTCAGTCGGGTCAATGTCGGGTTTAGGTGAGTAGGTTTCTGGATACCCAGTCCAAATAAAGTTTGCAAGTCGGTAGATGTTGTTGTTGAATTTGGGGTCCTCTGGTAGTGTATGTACCGTCTGAAAGTAGCACCTGAAACAGTCAGCTTTGTCTTTGTCATCAATAACGGTCATGCCTTCAAAATTTTGAGTAGGAATATTCCTGCGAGTGTTCTTTTTGCCTAAGATCTTTCTAACAACTTTCCAGAAGTCCCTAGGGTCTTTGTTGTCGGACATTTGAATAGCTCTATTATCCCGATCAAATTGGTTGTTTGTTTTGATCAGTCCTGAGATTTTCCTTTGGAGCTGATTGATGAAGTCCGTACATGCTGATTTCTAGTCCTATGGTAAATCCGTCGGAGTTTCCTTCTCTGACGTTTAGTTTTTAGAATTCGATTTGGGAGTTGGAATCTCCGTGGTCGAGAACGTTTGACGGGTTTTAGGTCAGGTTGTCGGTAATGTACTTTTTGTACTTTGTCCAGTCAGCCTTCTTTAAGTAGTGCCTAGGAGGTCAAGTTAGTCTTTTAAAGGTAGTAGTTAGCGTAAGAAGTTGTGGTAAGTGGTCAGAGCCTAAATCTTCCCCAATTTTTAAGTCCAAAACACGTTGATTGAGTGAAGGGGAAATTAGGCAGTAGTCGATTTGGTCAGGTGTGCAACCATTGTAGGGATAGCATTTGGGGTTCCGTCATTGAGGAAGAGAGTCCAATAAATGTAAGAGTTCAGTCAAGAGGGCCATTCCACAAAGAGTTACGAACAATCTTAAGTTTGATTCACCATACTTAAGCCAACAGTAAATCATACTTCAGATCGTTGGTAACTCTTTGTGGAACAGGCCCCCATTGTTGTTTGTCGATTTACACCCCAATTGGATTTGAAATTGACATTTGTGAGAATTTGATGTTGTCCCGAATTGCAATGAGTTATCCCCTGCCCGAAGGCTTTTTGGACTGGGGTTCAACAAATCGGTAGCCAGGAATGTGTGGAATGTACGTGTGTAGTGTTTCGTTAAAACAAGCAATATGTTGTTTTGTTGTAGGAAGTGTGAAATCCCCTGTTGCTTAGTCCTGAAAGAGTTGACGTTCACATGTAGTAAGTTTAAGTCAGAGTCAAAGTTAGTCGGTCTAGTCCAAGTTCTACCTTGTCTGTCGGATGTGGTTGGATGGTTCTGAGACCCTTCTTCAGGGCTTTCCGTTGAAGATGGTTGGTTTTCTGGATACCCTTCTTCAGGGCTTAGTTGATTTGGCAGTGACACTTCTTCAGGGTTTGCCTGGCAGGTAAGCATGTCAGCAGAAGAGGGAAAATTAGCGGTGCCGCTTTTAAATGCACGTACTGAATTTGGTCTTCACCTGGAGAGGTTTTTGATACTGGCCATAAAATGTCAGTTATGTCACCAGTGGTGATAGTTTTGTTTATGTCCGAGTCAGCGCCTTCAGTCGGGTCTATGTCCTGTTTAGATGAGTAAGTGTCCGGGTAACCTGTGCATAGGAAGTTAGCCAGCCGGTAAATGTTGTGGTTAAATTTCGGGTCCTGTGGTAGGGAAGGAACTGTCTGAAAGTACTCTCTAAAACAGTCCGCTTTTTCCTCATCTGTAGTTAAAACTTTGTGCTCGTAAGTAAGTCTAGGTATCGATTTCTTTGCAGTCTTTTTCTTTAAAATCCTATTTACATTCTTCCAGAAGTCCCTTGGGTCTTTATATTGTGAGCTAGTTGTTTAGCCCTATTGTCAAATTCTTGTTGATTGGTGGTCTTAATCAGTTCAGTGATTTTTGTCTGAGTCGGTTGATCAGCGTACATACATGTTGGTTTCTAGTTCTCTGGTAAATACGTCTAAGTTTGCGTCTTTGTTGAATGATATTCAAAACCCGTTGCGGGAGTTGAAATTTTCGCTCGAGTTGAATAAGTCAGGATAGCAATCTGAGTCGCTGAAGTAAGTAGTCAGTTAGTGAGGTCGCCCTTTCCTCAATTTCATGTATGGTCGTCGGGGTCCGTTCCTGTATGTTGTCAGTAATGTATTGTCTGTATTTCGTCCAGTATGCTTTCTGTAAGTTTTCGTCTAGGTGGTCTTGTCAGCTGTTTGGCAGTAAGTGCGATAGTAAGAAGTTGAGGTAAGTGGTCTGAGCCTTAGTCCTCTCCAATTCTTAATACAGTAATACGGTGGTTGAGTGTTGGAGATATCAGGCAATAGTCAACTTGTTCAGGTGAGTTCCCGTTGTCTGGGTAAGAAGTTGAGTATCGTCATTAAGACGAATAACCTCTGTCGATTCAAGTAGACGGCAAAGTTCTTTACCATTGTTGTTTGTAGTACAACAACTTAGTTCAGTATGTTTGGCGTTTAGGTCGCCTACAATCGCAAAGTTTGAATAGGCGTTGATCAAATGGGTGTGGAATTGAGTAGGAAAAGAGTCATTCGACAGAGATTCGTATGTTGTAATGATGTGTAAGTGTTGGCCACTTTGAAGGGTGACCTTAAGTCCTAACGCTTCACCAATTGGATTTGAGATTTGGATTTGTGAGATATTAATGCTGTCCCGAATTGCTATAAGTAATCCCCTGTCCGTAGATTTTTTGGTGGCCCGTTCAATAAATCTATAACCAGGAATGTGGGGCGTGAATTTATGTAGTGTTTCGTTGTGAATGTTATGTTGTAGTGTAATCTCCTGGCATTTAGTCCGAAAAGAGTTAATGTTTAAGCGGAGCATTCGCAAGTCAGAGTCAAAGTTATGTAGTCGAGTTTGAGTTGAAGTGGTTGACGTGGGAGTGGTAGGCTGGGTCCCTTCTGTAGGGCTACCCGTTAAATGCAGTTGATTTTGGGACCTTCCTTCAGGGCTTCCCTATGTTGTTGGTCAATGCAGGGACCCTTCTTCAGGGCTTCCCGTTGTTGTTGACCCTTGTTCATGGCTTCTAGATGGATGCGGTTGCAACCCTTCTTCAGGGCTTAGTTGAAATGGCAGGGACCCTTCTTCAGGGTTTGCCCGGCGGGAAAGCATGTTTGAAGAGGACATTCTTAGGCATGTTTGAAGTGGGAGTCGGCAGACCCTCTACCATGAATTTGCCTTCTGTTGCAGCCCATCCTTGATGCTGGAGAGTTCCATCGCTAGTCCTAGGTGTTTCTAGGCCTTTTCCTTGATGACGGCTGCCTTCTGGACGTCAGTTGGTGGTGTGTTCCCGCTCTGAAGGATGAGGCGAGTCAGTACGTCACCAAGATAATGGCAGATCTTTCCTTTCAGTTTGTTGAGTTGTGCCACGGTTGCCTCTCTGAGCTGATAGAAAAGGGTGGTGTTAGCCTCTTCGGTCCTTTCGATGGTGGCCCGATGTTGCAGTCGGAGGGCTTCGAGTTGTAGCTGGAGGCGCTCTTCCATCTTGGCTAGGGTTACATCGTGTTTGGTTTCGATGGCCTTTGTGATCTGTGGAAGACAAGAAGGTAAAACAGTGTTAGATTCTGCAACTTGTGGGGTTGACCTTGGGGTTTTCTGGGGAGGTGGGGCTTTCTTCGCTGTCTTCATCTTCAATTCTGTCAGGGCCCTGGCATACTGGGAACAGCCGCGGTAACTGGCGGTGTGTCCCCTTGAGCAGTTGGCGCACTTTGGTGTTTCTCGTGGGTTTGGGCATTCCGCGTTGGAGTGTTGGCTGGCGCATCGAAGTCTTTTGGTGGGTGCAGTTAGCTGCATAGTGTCTGAATCGTTGGCAGTTGTGGCATTGTGTAGGTGTCGTTTCACCTCTAAGGTTTTCCTTATGGTGTTGGTAGCCCATGTTAACTCCCTGCCCGTTGTAGATCTTCAGGACTAGCGAAGTAGACTGCTACCTTCCAGGTCGGTGTCTTGGTCCCCTTCTTGAAGAATCTCCTGAAAGAAAAAATTTTGAGACCGTTAGTGTTACCCATCTCCTCAGTGGCCTCTTCAGCGCTGATTTCCGGGTGCATTCCGATGATGACTCCTTCTGCCGCTTCTGGTTTTTCGGTCTTCTCCCTTGATAGTTGGGCTGTTGGGGTTCTTCCGCAGACAGGAGGCCAGACCTTCAGGAGTGTCTTCTGGGAGGTTGCATTTAGGGTGGCGATGACGGTAAGTCCTCCGATTGAAGGCCTCGCGTTGATCATCTGGGTGGTCGGGTGACTGCTCTCAATATATCTTCGTAGCATCAGTGGGTTCGCCATGTCTGTCAGGAGGCCTGTCAGGATGACTGGAAACCTGAAGTGGTGACTGGATCTGTCCTTGGTCTGTTCCTTCTCTGGTGTCGGCGTAGTCGTTCGGCGGCGTTTGTTTCGGGTCACTAGCTAAAAATCCATGTTGTCTTCTTGCTGGGTTGGCGTTGGTATTTCTGGGATTAGTTGTTGAGACTCCATTTTTTCTCGATTTTGTTGATTTCTTTGATGTGAAAAACTTTTTGAAATGTTCACCAAGTGGTTTCAAAAACTAGAATGGCTGACCTTTTCAAATTGGAGGGGGGGGGGGAGAACCGGTCGAGTGACATGAAGTCACTCATTCGGACTGGGGCTTACTAAGCAAAAAAAAAGCTAAAGAAATTGACTCGGAAATGGGGCTTGGAATTACAAAGGGAGGAAAAAAGACTGAAAAATAAATTGACTTGGTCTATACTGCCCCCACCCTGGGAGAAAAAACACCCTAATACCCAACCACCGACTGTACTGTATCACTGCCAAGCCCAGACAGGCCTAATGCCTAGTCTAGGCAAGCCAGCTACTCACTCTCAAGTACTCAAGCCGGTGGTTATCAACCTATAGGTCCCCCCTCCCTCCACCCTCAACCAAGTCAACTACCTCTACCTATTTTTCAAAGTGGAGTATATCTAGGGGGGTTTTAGTTTTACTTTTATGGGTGGCAACTAGAAGTTTAATAATTATAGTTTTAATATAAGGATCAGTATTAAAGTAGGTACGGTTAAGTTTGGTATTTAATTCATAGAGCCTTTGGAAGAGGGGGGGGGGGGAGGTGGAGCCAGTGGCTAAGTAAACTTGTTTAGTAGAAATATAGGAAGGTATTTTATAAGCTAGTCTGTTGGCTGTTGAATTAATTCTTTCAAGTTTATTAATGTAGGTCTTATTGGCTGCCAGGAAGCAGATACTGCCATATTCTAAAATTGGGCGGATAAGAGTATTATAAATCCTAAGGGCAGTTTCAGGTTTTAGATACCTATTACGGAGCAGGTTTTTAAAATTACTTCAGCGTCCCCAAGCTTTACCATTAATTTTAGAAATGTGGTCCCCATACAAAGCGTTTTGATCAAAAATAACCCCCAAAAAGGTAGGTCTGAGTAAAAAGTAGGTTAGAAGCCACAGCTATGAGAACCCCTCGATTATGATCGGAAATCTCTTTTCAAACTATAGTGTAATTAGGAATATGAAGTTGGACATTTTGACTAAGTTTTGTTTCATTTAGTATTATAATATCTGGGTTATGGTCATTGATGTAATCATAAAGAAGGTCAATTTTATTCCGAGCCCCATTTACATTAAGAGAGAGTACACGTACTTCATTTGAGTTTTTAGTCATTGGATGGAGGAGGCATGGCGCCACTAGGAGCTGAGGATGAATCATTTTTGGCAGTTGGGTTGAAAAAATTTCTTCCCCCTTAATATTGATATTCAGTCTGGTGAGTGCTAATAAAGAAGAATAAGCTGCTATGTCGCTGGTGGATAATGGAATATTCATCTTATTCAAACAAGCTTTAACCAGCTCAGCAGTATATATTATGAAATTGATTTTTTCTTGTTTTTCCAGTTTAGTTGTGATTTTGACTTCCTCGGGTTTTGCTGCAGCAGCATAAGATTTTGTTTCCCCAGCTTGAGTTTTTTGAGCTAGTTCAGTTCTTTTTTTCCTTAGCTCTGGGCATCCCTTGTAAAGGCCCACATGGTCTCTGTCGCAATTTGCAAAACTTTTATTTTCCCTGGGTTTTAAGCACTCTTTATGTGTGTGATTCCCCCCACAACGTAAGCATTTGGTGTCATTAGTACAATCCTTGTAAGTGTGTCCAAAGCCCTGACATTTAAAACACTGTATTACGGTAGGAAGTTCTCTGTAGGGTTCTGTCTTATACTTCATGTAGCCTAGAAATACCCCCTCTTTGATTGCATCCTCCGCTTCCTCTTTACTCTCGAGTACAACTTTAACTTTCCAGGTGGGTTTTTTGTGGCATTTGATATGAATCGTTTGAATTTAGGTTTGAAACTCTGGTACTCCAGTTCAATTTTGATTTCTCTTTCAGAGATTTCAGGATTTACTCCACATATGATAATGGCATATTGAACTGAGGCAGTTTTCGCCTTTGGTAGTCTAGGTTTTGGGTTACCCAGCTCTGAGTCTTGGGTCCACTTTTGCATGAGAATATTAGCTGATCTCTCATCAAAAGGTTGTACAAGTATGGAGGAATTGCCTGTTGGCTTCATTGAGTAAATTCTGGCATTGGGTTTTATTCAATCAAGCAAGCTAATTAATAGTTTCCTACTATGTGCACAGCTCTGTGCTGCATCTCTGATTGGTCTGTTTTTGTCTAATCAGCAATCTCATTGGTTGATTTATTTGTGCTCTGATTGGCCGACTGGCTTACTTAGGTATGCTTTCATTGGCAAATTGACATGGATGACTGATTTGCTCTGAGTTGCTACCTGAGTGAATAAGCGCTGTTTAAGTTAAGTAAACTATTGAACATATTCTGTTGCATTTTTTAGTCAGCAGGAGCTTTGAATTCTCTGATATGAAGGCAGCTACCCTTGATGGTTTGCTTCTAGTGATATACTACTGCTTTAATCCCATAAAGGAACAAGGCTGTTACTGAAGAAATTACAGTGTACCAGTGTAGAACAAAGTAGCTTAGGTGCCCTAGTATGGCCTTGCTTCTCTTTGTCGCAATTTATAGGTATGTGTGTTGCCATTCTGCAGCTAATCTATGAAACCTACAATGTTACGAGAATTTGTTTAATTTGGTGTACGAAAAAAGAAAATGTTCAGCCACTTTTTTATTTTTTTCAGATGATGAAAACATGGAATGTGACATTGTCAGAAGAAAAACACACAAAGAGACCAGGCATAATGAAATTGGTAAGGTTTTTGATTATCAACAGAATGAGACTGTACATTTTTAGCTAGATATTCAACATATTCACCTAATGATTTAAGGGAAAATTGTAGCCCTCACAGTTTTTGCCAAAGACAAAAAAACACTTATTCTTGTCGGTTTGGGATGAGTGAATCCTTTAGTCATTACAGGTTTAGGGATGTTAGTAAATAGTAATGTACACTTTAAACAGTATAGGGCTGAGGGTAATTCTGAGGTTTCCTAGTCGTAGTATGTAGAAGTCTATAATGTTGGTCCACAGACATTTTAGCGAGTCTGTAGGTCCACAAGAAAGTTGGAAATCCAATCTCCTGAAGGTTGTTGGAATGTTAAATTTCCTCCTTTTCAGTAGTTGTTTCTGCTACATTCTATCAATAGTTTTTTTGCATGGAAGAAAGTCGCTGTTGAATGATGTCCTTTCTGGTTGAGGAGATGTAAAGTCTTGAATAAGTCTGAAAGGTTGGTTGAAAAAGTCAGGATAAGGGCCTTCCTGAAAGTTTGTTATGTTTTGGTGGTCAGGTTGTAGGTGATGACTGTTTGTACTTGTACAGTAATCTTTGGGTTCTTTCTAGGAACTTTAAATCTAATCCATTTTTTGACTGTAGTCATTAGCCAAAGGAGTTGAGGTAAGTGGTCGGAGCCTAAATCTTGGTTAAGTGAAGGGGTAAAAGGCATTAGTCAAGTTGGTCTAAGGTGTTACTGTTGTACCAAGTCAAGAGTTCCATTGTTAAGGCAAGTAACCTCAGTAATATGATATGGTTGTTTGGTTCCATTGTAATCAGTTATTCGGTAACCCAGGTACACTTGCTTAGCATTAAGGTCGCCACCTAGGACTAACTTGTACTTCCAGAATAAGCCAAGTACAGAAGTTAGTGGTAGGTTCCATGTATAATTTTGTGAGTGTTACTTTGCATGAGAAGTTTTTAATACCAGTAGCTTCAACAGTAGGATTGGAAAGACAAATTTGCAAGGATTTGATTTTGTTACAAATATCAATGAGTACACCTCTGTCAAAGGGCTTTTTGGTAACTGACTGTACAAAATGGTACTGAGGAATGTGTGGTATTGATTTATAGTGTTTCATTCAAACCAGAAATGTAAATGTTAATTTGTTGAAAGTAATGAGTAATCTCCTGTCTCCTTCCTTCCATTTAGTCCAGACAGAAGTTAACATTGAGGTGGAGTAGGTCAGTGCATGTAGGTTAATGATTTTATGGTGGTCTTAGTTGTGTCAGGAGGCAAGTGTTCACTGCCATGTTGAAAGAGTGGCATTAAGCCTTTCTCAGGGTTTCCCTGTTTTGTTTATTGATGCAGTGACCCTTTCTTGGGGTTTGAATGCTTTGGTAGTGACCCTTCTCCAGGGTTTGTCATTTGGTTTAGCATGTTTCAAGAGGACATCATTCAGTATGTTTGAGGAAATGATTGTGGCAACCTACCTTTTTGTCCTCAGTTCCAGTCTATTCTTGATGCTGTTGAGTTCCATGGAGAGTCCCAGATGCATCCAGGCCTTGTCCTTGCTGATGGTGGCCTTTCATTAGTCTGAAGGTGGTTCTTCTCCTCTGTGTGGGATGAAAGTGGTATAAGTACGTCTCCCAGGAAGTGTGTAATCCTCCCCTTCAGCTTGTTCAGTTGGGTTGTTGTGTCCTTCCTCAGTTGATGGAACAGTTAGGAGTTGATTGCTTCAATTCTTTCTACAGTGGGATGATGTTTGGCTTGGGCCTACTGGAATTGCTTATAGTAAGATGCTCCTTTTTGATGGTTTCTAGGTGTTGCTCCTGTTCTTTTTTGAGGTCCGGGATTGTCTGGTCCTGCTGTTTCTTTAGTTTGTCCTTCACCTATGGACGATTAGAGGAAGAGACAGGGTTGGGCTTAATACTAACATACTGTTCAGAGGTTTCTGCCCTCGCTGTCCTGCCCTTGGGTCTTCACAACCTCTGTAACTAGTGATGTGGCTTCTGGAACAGTTCGCACACTTTTGGTTTTGGTCATGTGGGTTTAGACAGTCTGCAAGGGAGTGATGGCCAGCACATCTGAGGCAGATCTTCTGGTGAGTGCAGGTGGTTTCGTAGTGGCCGTATCGCTCACAATTGTGACACTGTGTTGGGGTGACGTCTTGGCCGATATTCATTGCTGGTAGCTGATGTACACTCCCTTGTTTACTGCCTGTTGTTGACTCCTCTGTTCTCTAAGGGGCCTGCTTCTCCTGGGTTTTAGTGGGAAAGCTTGGGATGAGATGTTCCTCCTTCATGGCTCTGAAAAGTGCTGTTGGTTACCTAATAAGGCAAGTGAAGTGAGTAAAAGTTGGGTCCAGGTAAATAGATGCCAAGGGCTCTTTATTACCAGCCATTCAGTAGTCTTAGACTTCAGTCAGTCAGTTTTGGTAAATAGTTCAAAACAAGTAAATGATGCCAAAGACTCTCAAAAACACAGTAGTCAAAGGTCATTGGGAAATAGGCGATGAGATAGTGGCGTTGAAGATATCCTTGATTTGGTAGTAATTTGATGGTAGGTGTTGCTCCTTTTGTTCTTCTGGTTGGAATGGCTAATAGTCTAATATACTGACTGGAGACTTGTATTTCCTGTTCCACCCAAAGGTACTTCAGAAGGCCCGAAGGACCGAATAAAAAATGAGTCAATAGCACACCAACACCAATCACCATTGAACAAAAACAACCAGCAGCAGCCCAACATCCCCCCCCCCGGCAATGACTGAAAGGACATGGAGAGAGAGCAACGTCTATTACCACGGTTCTGGGGACAATCCCATGTGCACCCAGCCACCTCTGGGGACAAAGGTTGGGCCATATCCAATGATTTGTACCCTCCTTCAGGGCTACAATTGCTGGTTGTACTCTTCTTCAAGATGGGCTTAAAGGGTAAGATTTTCGTCTAATATTGTACCAAGGAATTTTGCGTTTCTTACAAAGGGGGGGGATAACCTGATCAAAAAGCTTGATCTCTGGTGGAGCGGGGTTGGTGGTCTTAGTTCAGTATTTAAAAGTGATATAATTGGACTTACAGTAAAACCCCATTTATCCGAACCCCGTTTATCCGAAACCCCGTTTAACCGAACTGGCCGTTCGGTTTCGCAAAACCGGTATTTACACATGCTATGTAAAATTTCAACTAAGATTTCACAACATTTTGCCTCTGTGCTTTAATTTTTCAATCCTTACCGATTGTTACTGCATTAGAACACATCTGTAGTATTGTTAACGATTATCTCTACTACTGATCTTAACGCACCTAACTTTTCCATTACCTGGATTCAATTTCGATAAGTTCAGGCTTCAAACAGTAAAAGGCGGGTCGCTTTGCTTGTCCTGTCGTATTTAGCGCCCTCTAAATTCGTAGGTAGCCATACTATACTGGCGGTTAAGCTGGTGGATTGTAAAGTGGCGTAGCTTCCCATTTTCAGTGTCCCTTTTCCCTGAGGTCTGAGCGTATATCCCGTTTTAGAGGTAAAATTTTAACCGCGGGTTCGGTATTTTATCACAACAATTTTTAAAATTTTTTTTGGAAGGCACTGTTGCTTTTTGGTTCGTAATGTTAGGGTTCTATGTGTAGGCTATGTGTTATCCTAACGCTGAGAAAGTATTGTAGGCCTAATAAGTATCGCCATCCCAAAAATCCTCCTTTGAAGTTCAGTAAAAAAAAACACACGAACGAGTTTGAATCTTCAACAAATATTTATTTTTCACTACGAAATTAAAGAAATGACACGGAGACAACACATGGATGGGTAATTTCCCTTTATTAACAAGTACACGGTTCACACGGGGAAGCAAATTAACGATATACGTAAAACCCCATTTATCCGAATTTTTCCGTTATCCGAACAATGTTTGGTCCCGACCTGTTCGGATAAACGGGGTTTTACTGTATTTTTAACTCTCCATTTGAAGTGCCACTTTTCAATTTCATTGAGGGTTTTTTGAATGTTAGTAACATTGATTTTACGAGTGCAGGACATTTTCCAGATTGCTATATCATCGGCGAATTGGGCTATATTACAACCAAAATTAGGGCAGGTAGGGAAATCATTTACGAAGATAATATAGAGAAGGGGAACTGAGCCTTGAGGGGTGCCAGCTTTGAGCTGGATATTTGGAGAAGTGCTACCCCTATGACTAATAAACATTTCTCTTTTATCTAAAAAAAAAGGAGGACAATATTCTGAGGGTATTTATGAGAAGTCCTACATTAAGGTGGTAAAGTTTGTTTTTAAGGCCATTGTGCCAGGTTTGGTCAAATGCTTTTTCGGCATCTAAGAAAAATAGCTGATAGAGGTTTTTGATTCCTGAAACTGGTTTTGATCTGTTGAGTAAGGTTAAAGAGATGATTGTAAGTGCTTTTTCCTTTTCTGAATCCACATTGATTGTCAGAGAAATGTCTTTTTTTTTTCAAGGTAGTCTTTAATCCCTTCAGTGATATTTTTTTTAAATACTTTTCATAGACACAGGAAAAGGCTGATGGGTCTATAATTTTGGGGTTTTGTGGGATCTTTTTTTGGTTTGGGGATTACAATGGTTTTGGAGCACTTCCAAGGTTTGCAGAAGTAGCCATGACTTATAAGAACAGAGAAAAAGAGGCTAATATCTGATCTGGAGACTCATAATTTTTTGTCCACCGGAAGGTGCTTCAGATGGCCCAAAGGGCCTAAAAAAATGAGTCAAAACACACCAACACCCATGATCGGTGAACACAAAACCTTCAGCATCACCCCCACATCCAGACCTGGCAGCCTTGGAAAGGAAAAGTGGACAGACAGAAAGCCAAGGCCACCACCACATTCACACAGACAAACCCACACACACCAAGCCCCCTCTGGAGACAAGGTTGGGCCATACCAATGATTTGTACCCTTCTTTAGGGCTTCACTTGATGGTTTTTACCCTTCTTCAGGGCTACTGGATGTCTTCTTCAGTGGCTGGTCTTGGTTTCTTCAGTAGTTGGTCTTCCTCATTTCTTCTGTTACTTTGTTACTTGGCCAAATTTTTCCACTTCCATTTTGCGAGTCCATCTAGGGGTGTTTGTCTTAAGTAAATTTGTCGAAGTTTCAGTTGTCCCTTGATAAATTTTGCCTTTCCTTTTGTCTGCAGTTGGTTAGGAAAGTCTTTTGTAAGTCTTTGAGATGCTGTTTGACAGTTGGTAGTCTGGCAATGTCTAGGACTTCGTCAGAGGGGTGTCAGTATTCAAAGTGGTGAGCAATTCTGCATGCCCGTCATTGAGTCTTTTCGTAGTTTTCAAGAAGCGAGTTGTTTATGTGTATAAGTGCAGGAGCTGCGTACTCAATAATCAGTCTGGTCATCGTTTTGTAAATTGTCATGGTCGTGGCAGGGGAGGCAAGTGGGTGCTCCTTAGTCCCTGCAATACGGTAGAGCTGAGAGATTTGCCTGCGCATAGTCTTGGCTTTGTCCTTGTGGTGGTAGTTGAATTCTAGTCGTTCGTCAATGGCCACTCCCAGGTATTTAACTGGTCTTTGAGTTGGAATGAGTTTGTTGTTGTAAGTCACATGGGGTTCACGTCAGAGGGCATTAGTAGTCCTTGTATAGAGTACATGGGTTTTGTCCAGGTTCAGAACAATGCAGCAGTCGTTGCACCAATTTTCAAGTTGGTTTATGTAATTTTGGAGTCTTTGTTCGGCCTTGTCAGCAATTCTGGAGGTTGCCCAGATTGCTATGTCGTTGGCAAATTGCGATAAGTAAACTTGTCCTTTCGTCAGCATTTGGTTGAGGTATGTTGGCAACGTACATGATGAAAAGGATAGGGCTGAGAGTACTGCCCCTGGTGGGGGGGGGGGGTGCCCATCGTAATACATAGAGGTCTTGAGAGTAGCCGACTCTGAAGCGAGTCTGTTGGTCTGTGAGGAAGTTTGAAATCCACCTAGTAAAGGTCGCTGGTGTGTTAAATTTCCTCATCTTAAGCAGTATTCCTACGTGCCACATTTGGTGGAATGCTTTTTCGGCATGGAAGTCGCTAATGTGTGAAGTCCTTTTCTCCTGGAGGAAGTAGTGTCTTGTATTAATAGGAAAAGTTGGTCAGTTGTGTTCCTCTCACTTGGGAAGCCTGCTTGGGAGGGTAGGAGAAGTTTACGTTTTTCAAGAAAATTGATAGTCTTTTGGGGATAATTTTCTCCAGACATTTACCGAGTACTGGAAGGAGACTAATAGGCCTGTAATTTTTCGGGGAATTGTGTGGCTTGTTTCCATATGTTGGGAATATAACCAATTTGAAAGGAGGCTGTAAAGAGTCTCCCAAGTTCCTCGAGATAAATTTGAGGCGCCACTTTTAAATGCAGGTATTGAATTTGGTCTTCTCCTGGGGAAGTATTTGAAGCATGACGAAGCACATTGATAATATTGCTAGCAGTTATAGTTTTGTCTACGTCTTAGTCGCTCTCTTCTGTAGGGTCAATGTCAGGTTCCGGAAAGTAGGTCTCCGAATAAACAGTTCTGATGTAATTTGCAAGTCGGTAGATGTTTTTGTTTTTAATGTGGGGTCCTCTGGTAGTGCGTGAACCATCTGGAAGTATCTCGAAAGCAGTTGGCTTTGTCATCATCATTAGTTAGAATCTTTCAAAACTAAGGGTAGGAATGGTCATACCGGTGTTGTTTTGCCTGAAATTCTCTTGACGGTCTTCGAAAAGTCTTTAGGATCTTTGTTGTTTGTCAGTTGAGTCTCTCTATTGTCAAACTCCAGTTGATTGATATTCCTACACATACTATTCACATTCTCTGATGAAATACAACCATATTTAACAGGCTTTGGCAATGTCAAGAAGCTTTTAAAGACCTAGAAAACATTACACTTTTGTCTCAATAAACAAACTGAGCCTAAGTCCATGTCATTGCTAATAATAGAGGCAATTTTAAACTGTCCAATACGTTCTGACTGCAGTTTCTACTGGTTCAATGCAGGTATTTTAGTCTTCGTGGGGTGAGTCTTCTTCGTAGCATCTTCCATGGTCCGTTGTTATCTGGAGCATCCCTTGTTGCTAGCAATGTGGCTCCTGCTGCAGTTGGCACATCGTGGTTGGTCCCTTGGTGTAGACCAATTGGCCAGGGAGTGAGGTCCGGAGCAAGGTAGACAGGTCTTTCGGTGTTGGCATTTCCCCGCAAAATTCCGGAAAGGCTTACAGTTGTGACACGTGACTGGCGTTGTCTGTTGTCGGAGCCTCTCAACCCGGTGATGTTGGAATGGGATGGAAACCCCCCATTTCAACTGCCCTGTCCACGTCGGTGCTGGTGGTGAACCGGACTGCCGCCTTCCAAGTTGGTGATCTGGTCCCTTTCCAGAAGAAACGTCCGAAAGATAAAATTGGGAGACTGTAAGTTTTACCTGCTAGCTCCTCGGTGACGTCTTCCTCCGTAACTTCCGGGTGCAGTCCCACGATGACCCCTTCTGCTGTCTTGGGTAGGAGGGTCCTAGGTGTCCATCCTCTAACCACTGGCCAGTCCTTCAGAAGAGTCTTCTGAGAAGCCTCGTTCTTCACTCCGATGATTGTAGCTCCTCCCTGGGTGGGGCGGATCCCGATGACATAGGGACTGGGGTGGCTGGCTTCGATGTATCTTCAGATCTCCATCGGGTTTCTCATGTCGCTGGGGATGCCACTGAGAATTACCGCATACCGGTAGCGATGGTGTCGGTCTTTCCTGGTTGGTTGGTGTCCCAGTGATGATGGTTCCTCTGTGCGTTGTTGTTTCTTGGTTCTGGTCACTAGCTGGAAATCCAATCCATCTTTCTCTTCTTGAGTATTGGTTGGAAAAGTCTGGATAAGGTTTGGAGAGTGATCAAGATGAAGGTCTTGCCAGGCTGGTTCCTCAGATGGGAGGCCAGAGTGTGTTTGGTTTGTACCGTGCGAGTGGAAAGAACCCACTCCTTCGGCCTATGGGGAATTGAGTTCAAAATGGTGAAAAAAAAAAAATCTGCAACAGCGGCTTAGGGTGCTAGCAAAATGGGGAACTATGGGAAGAAAACAGTAGGAGAGGTCTTGACAGAATCCCAGGGACAGCCTAAATCAAACTAGATGAAAAAATAAAAAAGAACCCCGCCACTGACTGCACTTTCCCCAAATGGGTATTCACTCACAAGCGCTCTAGCAGGTGGCATCCAACCTACGGGATACCCCTCCCCCCGCCCTCAACCAGGCCCACCACCTTCTCCCACTTGGTAAAGTGAAGAATTTCTAACGAACAAACAGTGTTATTTTTTTTTTTGTGGGTGGTGAGAAGCTGGACAATTATGTTTCTGATGAGAGAGTCATTAGGAATAAGCTTTTTGTTTAACTTAGTATTGAGGGATTTAATCCTCTCAATTAGTGGGATTTCGCCAGACATGAAATAAACATGCTTTTTTGCAATGTAGGAGGGGATATTAAATGCTATTCTTAATGCTTTGATATGAATGTTGTTCAGTTTTTCAATGTTAGTTTTAGATGAGGATATATAACAGATGCTACTTTATCAAAAGATGGGTCTAATTAAAGTATTATAAATTTTCTTGGTAGGAGTAAGGTAAGTATTCTGCATGAAGCTAATTAAAAGTAAAAGGCACCCCCAAGCTTTGCCACAAGTTCTAAAAACATGGGAATTGAAGGTAAGGTTTTTGTCAAAGTCCACTCCTAGGAAGGTAATTTCATTGGTGCTCTTAATGGTATTATCAAAAAGTGATACTCTGGTATTTGGGTTAATTTTACTACTAGCAGAAAAATTAATAAGTTGGGATTTGGAGGGATTAATTTTATTTCGCCACTAGTTACACCAAAGTTCAATATCATTTAGAGCATTCTGTAATTTAAAAGTAGTAATAGAGGAATTTTTATTTGTGGTCCAAAGGGCAATATCATCAGCAAATTAGGATAAACTACAATTATCAAGGCTATTGAAGGGGATAATGTGGACATAAATGATATAAAGCAAGGGGCCAATGACAGAGCCTTGAGGGGTACCTGCTTGTATATGTAAGGGATGAGAACTTTTGTTTTTGAAATAAATTTGCATAGTTATATTGGACAAAAAAGAAGAAAATAAACAAATAATGCAGGGGTCTAAATTAATGGTGGAAAGTTTATATTTTAGGCCATTATGCCACATATTATCGAACGCCTTCACCGCATCTAAAAAGATGGCTGACGTGATTTTACTTTGACAAAAACCAATTTTTATATTATGGATTAACCTGAAGAGATGATTAAAGGTGCCTTTTAAATTGTTCGGAAACCACAATGATTAATACGAAAGAAATTGATATTTTCTAAATGGGATCTAATCCTGGAAGCAATAACTCTTTCAAATGATTTACCTCAACAAGGGAGAAGACTAATTAATGGACATGACACAGCATGTCCATTATTGTGGTTGGTCGCATTTTCTGATGATCACGTGACCCCATTTCTTTCGTTCAGTTTATCGGGCGACTCCCAATGAGAAACAAACCGATCTTTTGGGAAAAGATTTGTACAGCAAAGGAGACCGGTATGTGACAAGGTTGTGTGAAAAATGTCGCTAATTACGAAATGCGGTACATTTTTCCTCAAATACTCAATATTTTAATATTAAGTAGGCTAATAGTAATATTAAGTAGGCTAATAGTAATATTAAGTAGGCTAATAGTAATATTAAGTAGGCTAATATTAATATTAAGTAGGTAATATGCCTGTTACTTTAAATATGACGCAGTCATGAACGCGAGGGATGCTGTCCTACTTTGGTCTGTATTTTCAACATCACTTTATTTAGTAGAACTGTTTGGTCACCAAATTAATTTTACATTTGACTTATGAAGTGATTATAAAGACAGTTGTATAAATTTGAAAATATTCGTATAATTTTCTTGTCGCAATTCCCTGGAAGTTCGACTGAGCGGCATCCTACGATGTCTCCGTTTGAACTGCTTTCAGTGAAGGAATGTATAAAATGTGTACAGTAGCTAGTGTAAGTGCCGGGTTTGGCGCAGCGTTCAGCAGTATAAAGTCATTATGTACGGTCCATTGCGATCGTGTACAAGCAATGTGACCGATTGAACGTATAAACAAAAAGAATTTCACATAATGTCGTACAGATCGATCGAAGGCAAAGTGCAATCAAACCTCAAGTCCGAATTTCCGATGCAAATCTCCTTTTTTACCATACGTATAAACCATTATAGGTTTTCGATTGGCATAGGCCAGCAAAGGTCAATCGTGAACGTAGCTAGTGTACATTAACTGCACGTACATTCGCAGGTTCACTTCATTCCGGGCAATTATTCTAAATCAGAGACAAATTTAGTACTACACACTTGCTGTACTTTTTTCGGACAGGTTTGTCAATTCTCGGTGGCAGGTAGGGAATTGCAACAAGTGCATTTGCACGGGTATAGGCCCTACTAAAAAGTAGGACCCGGGTACCAAATCGCCATACCCGTCGGGTACCAGGTGTTACACTGACTTAAAAGATTAGAACATTTTGTTAGGCATGCTCCATATCAGACATGCAAAATAATATTTACAGCTGTTTTGGAGAGGTGCGATGATCACATTCCCAAGTACAAAAATTTGATTTGCCATAAGGTTTTATCATCTCCTTTTGTTTTAAATCAAAATGACAAGTAAAAGAAACGAGAAAGGGCTATTGTTGGAACATCTATTGTGCCACACACACAGCCAACAACCTTCACCCCTATTTTAAGTGTATTTAAGTTTTAGTGGAACGACCGGACGCGTAGTGGCCATGATCCCAAAGAAACGTAACAGAAAACAGTCAAATAAGAAAATAAGTACTTTCCAAGGCCTCTATCAATATTTGATATTAAATTTTTGGACGCTTTCCTACTCTAAAGGCAAGCATCCTAAGAGCTCGAAGCTTCTCCTTTTAAAACACCGGTTTAAAACATCAACCAATCAGAGCCCTGTATTATGGTATTCTCTTGCACGTCCAAAATTACCGATTGTAAACAAAGACGTCAGGCTCGTCAACTTCTCTCACAGTAATGCACAATGCACGTTGGAATTTTCACTGTAGGGTTATGTACGTTCTGACGTAGCAGGCCTTATGTTGACATCCGGACATGGTGACAGAAAGGTGTCATACCGCCGTATTAAGATCGTATAAAGGCTCAGTACAGTGTACCTAACCTGCCGAATGCTACGGGCACTGTCTCTGCAAGCTGGGCGTGGGATGTGTCTGCTAGTTTCTGCGTGAAGTACGAAGTGATTTTGAATCACCGTCGGATAGCTTGCTCGAACAAAGTGACGTATTACTGATGTGTGAGAAGTAACTCACTAGGTGACGATAAAGCGCGATCGGGCCGCACGCTGATAAAAATTTCAACTTCAGAAAATAAAGTACAAACAACTTTCAAACTTTTTGATTTATTTATTTGGTACATATTAAGCACAAAACGCAAACAAACTTACACATAATTTCTAGGGCTCTCTTCATTCTCAGGCCCCGAGAATGTTTACCAAATTAATTGTAAAATATTTTATTCCATTACCGTGGGGAAGAGTGTAAATTGGGTAATCCTTTTCGCATGCAAAATTTTTAAGCTTCGCGTAGTAGATTTGGAACCGGGTTATAGGATATATAGCGAGTGGTCACCCGTGCAAATTACACTAATTGCATCACCAATGAAAATATTGGGGGAAGCAAACATACAGTAGGCCTTGCCCCTCCAATAGTTCAGGCAAATTTAAAATAAAAAAAAATTAAAAAAGAAGGAGAATAACCAAAATGTAATAACATTTTGGGATATGGGGGGCTTCTTGAAAACGTCACTTTGAGTGTATGTGCATGTCATTGTCAGTGTGTATGTGTGTCTGGTTGTGTGTGTGTATGTAGGCCTACGAGTGCACTCGCTTTCATAGGGTGGATTGCTTATAGATCATTCCGGTCCTGGACACGAAATAGGGTTCAACATAGTCTGTTGGAAAATTTTTGTACCCCAAACCACATACCAGATCTATGTTCCTGTTGTCCGTCGGATTAACCAGGCAGTCCATCCTTCCCCTACATGGGCAACCAAAGACTAGCACAATGTCATGTCCATTGTGGTTACGGTACGTAACCACATTTTCTAGTTGGATGATAATTTTGAGGATAAAGAGGATTTTTCTTAGGTTTAGGGATAAGGATAGTATTTGCCTTTTTTCAAGGAGTGGGGAAAAGCCTACAATGAGAAGAATGAAAAGTTGACATAGAAAGACGAAGAAACTAGGGGACTATTTTTTATTAAAATACAAGTAATGCCATCATTCCCAGGAGCAGAGCTATTATTACAAAGTTTAAAAGATTTGTTAAGTTCATCTAAGGTAATAGTAGAAGTGATTGGGTCATTACTAACTCTTATTTTCAAATTGGAGGATTGAAAATGTTCTGATTTTGACTAACAAAATTATCAATCTCAGTCCTGAAGTTATTATCACAAGAGGGAGAGGAATGGGTTTGATAGAAGGATTCCATTGTTTTGGCCATGAGTTCAGCTTGGGACTGTTCATCAGTTATGTGATTACCATTTGGTATCAATTAATTCAGCAACATTATTTTCCAAAGAGGGGTTAAGGCTAAGTTTTAACTTTTTTCCAAAATTTTTGTGGGTCTGTTTCATTATTTATCAATTGACAATGATGATTCCAATCTTTAAATTTTTGGGATTTAATTTCTTTCTTAATTTCATAATTTAATCTATTAATTTGCCTTTTAGTAGCTAGGTTATGATCAGCCATGTAACGTCTACGTAATTTTCTCTTAGCTTTAATAAGGGTCAAAATTTTTGTTTATTTTCCAAGTGGAAGGATGACGTTTAGAAAGAGGACAATTAGCTTCATAAGAAGTAGTAATAAGGTCGATAGCATCAATATTGGATTCTCACTGAGGTGATGTAAGTTATTGTCAATATACAATTGATAATTAAACCAGTCAGTATTGTTATGGTACCTATAATTTTCAGCAATATTACGATGAGTTGGTTTGAAATTGAATTTTGTAAGCAAAAAATAGTGGTCAGTAACATAGGGTTCTTCAAAACTATAAGTAGAAATATGTTAATGAGCCATTTTTCTGGGAACAATTATGAGATGTAGTAGTTCTTCAGAATTATCATTGGGATAACGCCTCGTTTTGGTATTAGAATTAACTATGAGAAGGCATATTGTTTTAATAATATTGAAAAGTTTTTTGCCCTGACTGGTAGTTTTATTACATCCGAAAATTTTATGAGTAAAGTCTCCTATAAGAATGGTATTATCGGTGAATTCATCAAAAATTATATCACTAATACAGGTAGCACGGGGGTTGTAATAGGTAATTACATGAAAGGGTGGATGGGAAGAGCCAGTAGAAATTTTAAGGTTTAAAGCCTGTAGGTCATCAAATTTGTCAATATGGGTTTGAGTAACTGTAAGATTAGAATTATAAGCAATTAAAACCCCACCACTCCTGCTTGTGTTATCTTTTCTAATTAAGCTATAATTTGGAATTTTAATAGGAATACTACTACTAAGTTTTGTTTCATTAAGGAGAATCAGGTTAGGGTGGTATAAGTCAATATAATCAAAAAGGAAGGGGATTTGATTTCTAGCACCATTAATGTTGACAAAAAGGATTGTAAGAAACAGGTCATTTACATTAATCATCTGGCTGAACCGGGTTTCTAGCTTGCTCAACTACCTGTGACACAGATGGGGGGTTTTTCAGCAGTTCAAATACTTCTTTGCCAGTGACTTTGTTATTCAAATATATGAGAGCCAGAGTAGCAGCATAATTTGCGATATAACTAGTGGAACTTTCTAGGTTGCACTTTTTCAGGGATGCCTTAATCAATTCGGAAGTGAAGAGGATGACATTAATTCTTTCAGTTTTTTCAATTTTGGTCGTAACTGCCACTGGTGTGGCCACTTGGGCGTAGGTTTTTGTTGAAACTTCAGTTTTCGAGTTGGCTATTTCCACCCTAACTTCTTTGTATGCTGGGCATCCTTTATATAATGCAATATGATTGCCACCACAATTGATACATTTCTTTTGATCCTTTCCTTCAGGCAGTTTTTGTGTGAGTGGTTATCCCCACATCTCTTCCCGACACTTCTGCTCATTTTGACATTCTTAATACCGATGCCCAAACCCCTGGCATTTAAAACACTGGGTGATGTTTGGTAACTCACGATAAGTTCAGCTTGGTGCTTGGTATAGCCCAGTACAACACCTTGATCAGTTATCTCTTTCAGATCATTTTCATGAACCAGGCCTATTTTTATTTTCCAAGTCGGCTTCTTAGTGACATTGGATACCAGGCTTTTTACAAATGTGGTCTCAAAACCAAAATCATCCAATTCCGATTTGACTTCCGATTCTTTAATTTTGGGGTTAACCCCACAAATAACGGCACTGTATTGTGGTTCCTGTTTCTTTTGAGGAAGCCTAGGTTTTGGATTACCTAAAGGACTAGGATCCCAAGGTTTAAGAAGCGAATTGGCGATATGTTCGTCAGAGGGAAAGATGAGGATTGTATTATCTACTTTTACATTTGGCTTGGCATTCTTGATGAAACCAGCAAGTTTGATGGGTTTTTGATAGCAGTGGTAAGTAAATTGGAAACTAGAATTGGCTGGATGGTACGAGGGGAATGGCGTTTTGTTTCGTTGTCAGGAGAGTTACCTGATGACAACCTTTGCCTTTTTTTCTCACAGATTACAACTGTGAATCCATCATGGGGATAATCAATATAATCAAGCAAGCTAATAAATAGTTTCCTACTATGTACACAGCTCTGTGCTGCATCTCTGATTGGTCTGTTCTTGTCTTATAAGCAATCTCATTGGTTGATTTATTTGTGCTCTGATTGGCTGACTGGCTAACTTATATATGCTTTGATGGGCAAATTGACATGGTTGGCTGATTTGCTCTGAATTGCTACCCAAGTGAATAAGCGCTGTTTAAGTAAACTATTCAACATAATTCTGTTGCATTTTTAAATCAGCAGGAGCTTTGAATTCTCTGATATAAAGGTAACTACCCTTAAAGGTTTGCTTCTAGTGATATACTAGCTTTAATCCCATAAAGGTGCAAGGCTGTTACTGAAGAAATTACAGTCTACCAGTGTAGAACAAAGTAGCTTAGGTGCCATAGTATGGCCTTGCTTCTCTTTGTCCCAATTTATAGGTATGTGTGTTACCATTCTGCAGCTAATCAAACCTACAATGTTACGAGAATTTGTTTTAATTTGGTCTAGAAAAAAAGAAAACAGCCACTTTTTTATTTTTTTTCATTTTTTTCAGATAATGGAAACATGGAATGTGACATTGTCAGAAGAAAAACACATGAATCTGAGCTAAAGAGACCAGGCATAATAAAATTGGTAAGGTTTATTATTATCAACAGAATTAGACTGTACATTTTTAGCTAGATATTGAACATATTCATCTAATTGATTTAAGGGAAAATTGTAGCCCCCACAGTTTTTACTAAAGACAAAAAACACTTTTCTTGTCGGTTTGGGATGAGTAAATCCTTTAGTCAGGGTAGGTTTAGGGATGCCAGTAATGTACACTATAAACAGCATAGGGCTGAGGGTAATTCTGAGGTGTCCTAGTCGTAGTATGTACATTACAAACTCATCTGCTTAAAGATCCAAACTCTGGTTTTGGAATCATAAACTGGCTATCTGTTACCAAATCCAATCAAATTTTGTTTCTCTGAACATGGCTGATTTATTCTCAGTGACATATGAGCCCTTCTTTGGGTAATGAAAGGCTTCCTGTTCGTAATCTAAACAAAAGATTTAACTCTGCAATCACTGGACATTTCAGTAGCTTGTCTGCTGTGTAAATAGACTGTGTAATCAACTGGAAAAAAATCCTCACAGGGCATGGGTTAAGTGCTATTCTAGAAGTGATAGTGGTTTCTTACAACAAATAAATGAACAGATAAGGAGGATTTTATTACACCCGACCTCCCCTTTGTGAGGTCTGGTCAGAGTGGCCCTATTTTTAAGCAGGTGAAGTCATAATGAGAGGTTTAGAATGTTGGTCCACAGACATTTTAGCGAGTCTGTCGGTCCACGAGGAAGTTGAAAATCCAATCTCCTGAAGGTTGTTGGAATGTTAAATTTCCTCCTTTTCAGTAGTTGTTTTTGCTACATTCTATCAATATTTTTTTTGCATGGAAAAAAGTCGTTGAATGATGTCCCTTCCGGTTGAGGAGAAGTAATGTCTTGAATAAGTCTGAAAGACTGGCAGAAAAAGTCAGGATAAGGGCCTTAACACTCAATAAGTCTAGTCAGCGAGTAGTCATGATGGTCAATTTCCTGAAAGTTTGTTACGTTTTGGTGGTCAGGTTGTAGGTGATGTACTGTTTGTACTCATACAGTAGTCATTGGGTTCTTTCTAGGAAGTCTAATCCATTTTTTGACTGTAGTCGTTAGCCAAAGGAGTTGAGGTAAGTGGTCGGAGCCTAAGTTTTCCCCAAGCTGTTGTTCAGTAATACTTTTGTTAAGAGTGAAGGGGGGAAAAGGCATTAGTCAAGTTGGTCTAAGGTGTTACTGTTGTACCAAGTAGAGTTCCATTGTTAAGGCAAGTGACCTCAGTAATATCATATGGTTGTAAGAGGTTGGTTCCATTGTAATTAGTCATTCTGTAACCCAGGTACACTTGCTTAGCATTAAGGTCGCCAACTAGGACTAACTTGTACTTCCAGAATAAGCCAAGTACAGAAGTTAGTGACAGACTCTATGACGTAATTATGTAAGTGTTCTTCAGTTCACAACTCCAAAAGGCTAAGACAGCCATCACAGAGAGCACAGATAACAGTTAAAAGAAGTCAACAAGGGCAACACAACCAAAACAAAAAGTGCAACAAGGAACTAAATAGAAATACAGATAAAACCTACAGACAAAACCACAAACCAAACAACCACAAAGCAACCAGTGCAAGTAAAAACAAACGACAAGGGCCCTAAAGAGTTGGGGTCTCTGATCCACCTATAGGAGAGGATCCAGTCAGAGATAGCAGCACGAAAGGATGAAACAGACGGTTCAGTCTTAATTACATGGGGGATTGTACTCCAAAGGCTAGTACTTCTAACAAAGAACTGGTATTTCAATGCCTCAGAGTGCAGCTCCTGGACATGATTATAACAGTTAGCATGCCTGGTGGAAGGGGTGATAGGTGGGAATGGAATGTTCACCAGGTTGTTTGTAAAACATACAAAGATCAGCTAAGGCCCTACGGTGCTGCAAGGATTTCCATTTTAGAGTCTGGGAGATTTTTGTTGAAAGATTTGCACTAGAGCTATAATCATAGTAATTAAGAACAAACCGTGCTGCGCATCTCTGAACTGCTTCAATTTTATCTATATTCAATTTAGTGTAAGGATTCCAACATGTGGAAGCATAATCAAGATGAGGACGGATAATAGCAAAGTAAGCTGTAGTTTTGATTTCTCTAGAACACGTGCAGATTAGGGCGACACAAATTTAAAAGCTTAGTGGCCTTGTTTGTGAGCTCATCAATGTATTTATTGAAATTCAGTTTGTTGTCGAGAATGACACAAAGATAGCTATCTGAAGTACAGTAACTTCTTCCAGGTCACAAAATTCAGAAGCAGCCATGGCTATACTAATATTACTTTGAGCAAGAGCAAGCAAATCCGGGGAAGAAGGAGTCGTGGAAGAAGCATTTTGGTGGTACATTCTGCAGATAAAATTACATGTGCAAGTTTTATGATAAGTAGCTTTGTATCATTTAATACGATAGTCTAGTACATAATTCTGAAGGTCAATTTTATTCTGAGCCCCATTTATATTAAGATAGAGCACACGTACTACATTAATGGTGTCAATTGTTGGAAGCAGCAGGCATGGCGACGGATGAAGATTCTATAACCTCTTCAAGGGTGTTTGGATTATTTAAGATTTTGAAAATGTCTTCGCCTTTTCTGTTAATTCCTAGTCTGGTTAGAGCTAGAGTAGCTGAGTAAGAGGATATGTCACTATAGTTGATATTTGTATGTTCATTTTATTAAGACGGGCATTTATCAATTCGGCAGTATAGACTATAAAATTAATTTTTTCTTCCTTATCCATTTTGGTTATTATCTTGATGTCATTTTCGTTGTATTTTGTAGCAGCATAGGACTTTGGCATTTCAACTGGGTTCTCTTTGGCCATTTTGATTCTGGCTTTTCTGAATTCAGGGCAACATGTGTAGAGAGCATCATGAGACCCCCCACAATTTGCACATTTTTTTTTCTGCTTTTGGTTTAATACATTATTTCTTTGTGTGTGTGGTTGCCTCCACATCTGAGACATTTTGTGTCATTTTTACAATTCTTGTATGTGTGGCGGAATGATTGACATTTGAAGCACCGAGTAATACTTGGCAATTCTTTATAAAGTTCTGTTTTATGTCTGATGTAATCCAGATGAATCCCCTCTTTAAGGGCATCCTCTGACTCTTCTTTTGATTCAAAAACCACTTTTACTTTCCAGGTTGGTTTTTTTGTTATATTTGAAATAAAACTCTTTACAACTTTTGGTTTATAATACTGGTCCTCCATTTCTACCTTAATGTCTGTGATTTCGGGGTTGACCACAAAAAACAACAATACTAAACGTTGGGACATTTTTCCCTTTTGGAAGTCTTGCATATGGTTTTTCCAGCTCTGAATCTTGAGCCCATGGTTTTAGGAAAATATTTGCAGATCTTTTATCATATGGGTAAATGAGAATTGATGTGTTACTGAAACATTCAGAATCTCAGAACAACTGGTTTATTCTGTTCCACCCGAAGGTGCTTCAGATGGTTCGAGGACCGGAGAAATTGAGTCAAAAGCAAAAAACATAAGTAAACGAATTCCCATGACCAGTGAACACAAACCACCCGCAACAGCCCCACATCCGGCCAGGCACCGACGGAAAGAGATCTGGGAAAGGAAAGAGCCACGAACAAACACCGAAGATTACCAAGATTTTTCCACATCCTTTTTGTCAATCCTTCGAGGGGTGAGTTTTTAAGGAGAATTGGTCGTAGTTTCGGTTGGGACTTGATAAATTTACGAGAACGTTTGTCCTTACTTTTGCATTTGGTCAGAAAGTTCTTGTTTAATTGTCGGAAGTCTAGCAATGTCGAGTACTTCTTTAGAAGGGTGTCGGCAGTCAAGGTGGTGGGCAATTCTGCATGTTTGTCTTTGAGTCTGTTCATAATTGTTCAGTTGTGAGTCCTTCAAAGTGCCGGGGCAGCATACTGTAGTCTAGTCATAGTTTTGTAAATTTTCAAGGTGGTGTCATGGGAAGCAAGTGGATGGTCCTTAGTCCCGGCTAGTCGGTACAGCAGAGAGACTTGCCTTCTCATTCTCTTCAATAGTCACTCCCAGGTACTTGACCTTTCTCTGGACAGGAATCATTTTGTTGTTGAAAGTCACGTGAGGGTCCTGTCCAAGGGAACCAGTAGTCCGTACGTAGAGTATTTGTGATGGTCAATCCTGTTGTGGATGGCTTCACTCCGAAGACTTGGGCCGACGGGTGGCAGTCCTCAAGGTACCGGTGAATCTCCATGGGGTTCCTCATATCTGATGGTAGACCCGTTAGGATGGCAGGGTACTGGCAGTGGTGGGCTGGTTTCTTCTGGTCCTGGACTGGAGAATCCTGTGTTGCCGTCCTCTTCTTCCTCAAAACTATTTGAAAGTCCTGGTCATCACGCCGGGTGGGAAAACTTGGTATGAGTTGCTCTTCCATGGCTCTAAAAAGTGCCTCTGATGATAAAAAACGGACTTGCTCAGGTGAATTACTCTCCGGGCTTTCCCCCCTTCAGTGAAAAGAGTTTAGTTTATCTGTTGGCCAGTATAACAATGAAAAAAATGAATGAGGGTCTGGATTGTTAATTTAAACTGGTGTAATAAACTGGGTGTAAATTAGATGGTGGGACAATTATGGTCTTAGTGATAAGAGAAATAAAATATTTGAGTAAGGCTGGTGCAGGGGACCTAAAGGTTGGATTGGGATGGAAGCTCCTTACCCATTTAAATCTTAGGGAAAAGCAATAGGTTGTAGAAAGTACAAAAAACCCATCCTCTGGCCACCCCATTTCACTGTAAAAACAGCTATCAATTCACAGGGCTCTAGCCAGAGGTACTTAGGCCTAACCTAGGGTCCACCCACCTCTTCTCTCGGTGAGCAGCTCCACCTCATCCCATTTTTTAGCTTCAAGAATATCTAGCGGGGATTTTAATTTCATGATATTCGAGTTGATTGTTGGGTAGGTTATTGCTTGGCATTTAAAGTTTCAAATCTTTCAAAAATACTACTAGGAAGGTTGGAGGCATTCAATATTAATGATTTGGCAATGTAGCTGGGGATTTTATTGGCTTTTCTTAGGGCATTTATTTGTATGTTATCTAATTTATGTGCGGAAGGATTGGTGGTACTAATACTTGTTATATGAGTATTTTTGTTTTTGGGGTGATGGCACTATTCATAAAGATGGGATTTAGGGAGTTTATTCTAGCCCAAGCTTTTCCTGCTATTGTTTTTTCATGAGTTTGTGATGTTAGTGTAGTCTGGGTTTGCCAGGTGTGAAAGCATGTTTGAAGAGGACATCATTAAGTATGTTTGAATGGAGGAGATTGGAAACCTATGGGGAAGTTGTCTTTTGTCTCAGTCCTTCCTTGATGGTGGGGAAAGCCATGCTGAGTCCCAGGTGAGTCCATGCTCTTTCCTTGATGGCGGAGGTCTTCCTGTTGTCCAAGGGTGGGGTGTCCCCTTTCTGGGGGATGAGCGTGGTGAGTACATCGCTGAGGGATTGATCACTCTTCCCCTTCAGTGCTGTAAGTTGAGCTATTGTGTCCTCCCTCATCTGGTGGAAGAGCTGGCTGTTCGTCTCTTCAATTCTCTTGACGGTGGTGAAGTGTTTGGCTTGGATTGTCACTAGCTGCGTCTGGTGTTCCTTCCTGATGGCTTCCAGTTGTTGATCGTGTTCTTTCTTGAGGGCAGAGATTGTCTGGTGACGGTGGTCCTTGAGGTGGTCTGAGATTTGTGGAAGATAAGAGGAAGAGACAAGATTAGACTAAGAGCTAAAATACTTACCTTGGGTGGTGGTTCTGGATAACCTCATCTTGACATTCAGCTACTCTAGCCCTTGAGCGTACTGGGAACCCCCTTGTAGCTGGCGATGTGGTTGGGGGAGCAGTTGGCATACTTAGGTCTCGTGGGTTGGAGCAATCAGCGAGTGGTAAACAGCACAGCTTAGGCAGGTCTTTCGGTGTGTGCAGGTGGAGGCATAGTGGTCGAAATGTTGGCAGTTGTGGCACTGTGTCGAGGTGGCGTCTTGGCAGAGGCGTTCCATTCGTTGGTGCAGGAAGCTGATCAATACCCCTCTGTCCATTGCCTGTTGGAGGTCCTCGTTGTTCTGTCATGTCACTGCTGCGTTCCACATGAAATCCCTTGTCCCCTTCTTGAAAAAGTGTCTGAAAAACAAACTGTTTGACGGCTAGTGTTACCCTTCAGCTCCTCCACGATGTCTGTCGACCTCTGGGTGAAGTCCCAAGATGACCTCCTTCAGGGGGTGTCAGTCTATCCTTCTTCTCCTTGGGCAGTCTTGCGGTGGGGTCCTTCCGTGGATCGCTGGCCATGTGCCTGTGATCTGGGGTGATGGTTCGTCTTCTGGGATGATGGGTTTTCCACTGCTATGATGGTGAATCCTTTTTTGGATGGGTTAGCAGCGATGACGTGGGCGGTTGGATGGCTGGCTTCTATGTACTTCCCGAGAGGACAGGATTCCTCATCGTGGTTGGCAGGCTGGTCAGGATCACAGGACACTGGTATTGGTGGGTAGGGCTCTTTCGTTGTTTGGCCTGTCTAGGAGGGGTCGGCTCAGTTCTTCTTTGCTTCTTCCTGGTTACCAGCTGAAATTTTTCTTCCAAGTCCTGGGTCGTGTCATCAAAACTTGGGATGATTTGTCCCTCTTCCATGGCCCTGAAAAGTGCTGTTTTGGTATGCCTATTGTCCAGTTAGTTTGTTGGTGTTGAGTCAAGGTATATAGATGCCAGGAGCTCTTTATAACCTACGGTCCAGTTGTATGAGTCTTAGTATGCAATGTCAGTGTGTGTAGAAGTTAGTTCAAAACAAGTAGTTGATGCCAAAGGCTCTCAAAAACAGTTTTGAATAATAGTCGGAAGTCTAGGTAAAGTTGGTAGATAGGCGATGAAGTAAGATAATTTGATCTTTGGCTTCTTGGAAGTAGTTGGTAGATGTTGTTCCTTTGGTTCCTCTGGTTGGAATATGTGTGAGTGGGAGTGAGGTAATAATTGCCGTTCAAGAGGCTAACAGCCCCTCCTTCGGAATTTGGCCTAATGAACTAGGGCGTGAGAGGGCAGGTTACCAAAAAAGACAGGGACTTTTTAGCTACTAGGACAACGGGTGAAAACTAATGGACCAGAGGAATTTAAGGTCCACAAGGCAGTAATTAAATGAACAAGGGAATTGGTCGGAGTAAAGCGGCTGGCCTGGAGTACTACCCTAGGAAGTGGAGTAGCCTGATGAAAAAAAATCCCCATCACCGGCTGCACTGTGTCCCTTGTTGCCCAGGTACCAACTCTCAGATGCTCTTGCCAGTGATTTCTAACCTATTTGGGCCCCACACTCCACCAGGCGCCTTTCTTCCTTCCAATTTCTATAATTTTAAAATATCAGCGGGAACTTTAATGTTATTTTTGGGGTGGATGGTTGATAGTTTAATAATTATATCTTTAGATGATGGGTCAGAATTCAAAAAGGATCAGGTTAAATTTGTAGTAAGTTCAATAATTCTATCTGAAAAGGACTGTGAAAGGGTAGTTAAAAGTACTTGCTTTTCAGATTTTATAAGCTAATCTATTGGCTGTTGTATTAATTAGCTTCTTAAATTAGTGGATGAAGCAGTACGGTAGCAAATGCCACCATATTCCATAATGGGTCCAACAAGGGTTTTATAGATTTGTAAACATAGGTCAGTATTTATTTTATTTTTTAGAACACTATTTTCTAAGGTTTGTAGGCGACCCCAGGCTTTTCCACTTATAGTATTAATATATTTTTTGAAAAGGGTATGGTGGTCAAAAATTACCCCGAGGAAAGAAGCTTCATTTGTGTTTTTGACTTCATTATAAAATAAGTTGAAATAATTATTATAGCTAGGTTTATTTTTTTCTTTAAAATGTACCAATTGGGACTTATGAAGGTTTATTTTCACTTTCCATTTATTGCACCATTTTTCAACAACCTCGACTGCCTTTGGAATGTGATCAGTGCAGTTTTGAACTTTATTACCTGTATACCAAATAGCTATATCATCAGCGAATTGTGAAATATTGCAGTGAAACAGATCATTAGAGGGGATATCATTGACATATAGATCATATAGAGTAATGACTGAGGACAGAGCCTCGGGGGGCACCTGCAGCAATTTTAAATACATTAGAAAGTTTCCCTTTGAAGTAAATTTGTATAGCCCTGTTCTCTAAAAAGGATGAAATTAACCAGGTGTAATAGTGGTTGATATTAATCTTGCTGAATTTATATTTTAAACCGTTATGCCAGGTGTTATCAAAAGCCTTTTCTGCATCAAGAAAGAGGGCGGCAGTTACTTTTTGAATGGACAAGTCACTTCTTATATCATGGACTAGCGTAAATGATTGATGGTTCCCCTTTTTTTTACTGAACCCACACTGGTACTTATTAAAGAAATTCATTGTATTGAGGTGGTCTCTGATATGTGGAAGCTATTTTTCTTTCAAAAGTGTTACCTATACAAGAAAGGAGACAAATTGGTCTATAGTTATGGGAATAAAGGGAGCTATTCTTTGGTTTAGGGATTACTGTAACTATTGCTTTTTTCCATGGAGCTGGGAAGTAACCTATGTGGAATAATATGTTAAAGTCAGGAAAATCAACAAAGCAAGTGGGCAGTTCTAAAGCATTCTATTAGTGACCTCATAGGCCCCAGGGGAAGAGTCATTTTTACATAATTGTAGAGCTTGTGTTACCTCTTCAGTGGTTATTTGGTGAATTGGTAGAATGTTAGAATCTTAACAGGATTTGGAGAATTTTTGAAAGGTGGTTCAATACTATTCACTTGGTCATTACTAAATTTATCAGGATTTGTCTGAGTGTAAATAAGATTATTTTTGATTTCAACAAGGACTCCTCCTTTATGAGTGGAGATGTCTTTTCTAATGATTTTAAAATTAGGAACATGGAGAGGGGGGTATCTTTGCTAATTTTGGTTTCATTAAGAGGTATGATATCAGGATTATAGTCAACAATATAGTATATATTGAGAAATACTAATTTATATCTCACCCCATTTATATTTGTTTAAAGAAATGTAAGATTATTTTTCATTGTTTTTTAGTTGCATGTTGTGGTTTGAAGGTTTTCCAGTTTCATTTACTACTTGGTGTATAATTAACTCAAAAAAATTCTTCTCCTTAAATGGAGATATTCAAATTCGACAGAGCCAGGGTGGCTGAGTAATTTGCAATATCACTAGTGTTAGAAATATTTAGGTTTACTTTTTGAAAACATACTTTGATTAATTCAGCTGTATATATCATGAGATTTATTTTTTCTGATTTTTCAATTTTGGTATTTATTTTCACTGGTTTGGTTTTTGTGACGCCTCAGCATAGGACTTTGGTCCTTGTTTTGTTTGAGTTTTAGAACCCTCAAGTCCCCCTTTTGTATAACTTGGGCATACCTTGTATAAAGCTACATGGTTTCCACCACAGTTGGCACACTTTTTTTCTTCTTTTGACAGAAGGCACTCAATTAGCTGATGTGTCCCACCACATTTAAGGCATTTAGAGTTATTTTTGCAATGGTGATGCCCTGTTCAACTGCCCGGTTGAGGTCTTCAGTGGTCTCAAAAGACACGGCTCCCTTCCATGTTGGTATCTTCGTGCCCTTTCTAGAAGCGTTTTTGACCTGAAACTAGAGTAAAACCGGGAGGGAAGGACTCAGATGAGAATTTGAGATTAAACAGAGGAGAGGGCCATCAGAGAGTAGGTTTTTGTTTTAGCGAGAGACAGGGGGATGCAGCGGATATATGGTATGGTTGGCACAGTGACCCTTATTCAGGGTGTGGATGCTTTGGCAGGGACCCTTCTTCAGGGTTTACCATTCTTCTCCTGTGCTGAAGTCTTCTTCAATGGCTGGTCTTCCTTTCGGTGATGTGCCCTCTAATTTAAATTTTTCCAAGTCCTTCTAGTTAGTCCTTCAAGTGGTGTTTGTCTAAGGTATAATGGTTGGAGTTCTTTCCTAATGAATTTTCTCATCCGTTGGTCTTTGTTTCTGCAGTTGACAAGAAATTTTCAGTGTAAGTCCTGAAATCTTTGTTTGACAGTCGGAAGTTCCGCTATGTCCAGTACTTGTGTGAAGGGTGTTATCTGTCCAAGTGGTGGGCAATTCTACAAGCCTGTCGTTGTGTGCGTTGGTATTTTCTTATGAGTGAGTCCTTTGTTTGTATGAGTGTCGGAGCAGCGTACTCAATAATAGGTCGTGTCATGGTTTTGTAGATTTTTTTAGAGTCATTGCAGGAGTTGCAAGTGGATTGTCCTTAGTGCCTGCGATTCTGTAAGTTGTGAGACTTGCTTACGCACTCTCAAAACAGTATGTTGTGGTGTCGAGTAAAGTCCAGTTTGTTGTCAGTGGTAATTCCTAAGTACTTAACACTGAATTTAACAGGTATAAGTTTGTTGTTGTAAGTCACATGTGGGTCCTGTTGCAGTGTTCCAGTAGTCCTGATGTAAAGTATTTGAGATTTGTCTGGGTTGAGTACTATGCACCAGTCGTTGCACCAAGTTTCTAAATTGTCGATGTATTTTTGTAATTTTTCTTCCGCTTTGTCGCCCATATTGGAGGTAGCCCAAATAGAGATGTCGTCTGCAAATTGAGATAAGTAGGTCAGTCGTTTTGGGCCAGGTTGTGGTATGTCAGCTACGTACATGATGAAAGGTATCGGGCTAATGGTGCTGCCCTGTGGCGTCCCAGTGGTGATGTGAAGTGGTCTGAAAAGTGTGTCCCCAACTCGGTACCGAGCCCGTCTGCCATGTAAGAAGTTCGCAATCCAACTAGTAAAAGTCATTGGTCTTTTAAATTTCTTCATTTTGAGTAGAAGTCCATCATGCCACATTCTGTCGAATGGTTTTTCAGCGTCAAAGAAAGTTGCCATGGTATGTTGTCCCTTCCATCTGAGAGAGGTAGTACTTTGTATAAGTCGAAATAGTTGGTCAGTAGTATTCCTCTTCCGTCTGAAGCCTGCTTGAGAAGGCGGGAGAAGTTTTCTTTGCTCTAAGTAGGCAGGAAGCCTTTTGGCGATAATTTTTTCCAGGCATTTTCCTAGCACTGGAAGAAGGCTAATAGGCCGGTAAGACTTTGGCTCATGATGCGGTTTGCCAGGTTTTGGAATTGAAATAGTGATGGCTTGTTTCCACAATTTGGGAATAAAACCAATCTGGAAAGATGCAGTATAGAGTCTGCTGAGTTCCTGTAAGAAAATTGGCAGTGCAGCTTTTAAATGCATGTATTGAATTTGGTCTTCTCCTGGAGAGGTCTTTGAGATTGGCCATAAAATGTCGGCGGTGATAGTTTTTTTTATTTCTGAGTCAGTGCCTTCAGTCGGTCCTACCTCCTGTTTCGGTGAGTTCGTGTCCGGGTAACCTGTGTGTAGGAAGTCAGCCAGTCGGTAAATGTTGTGGTTAAATTTCGGGTCCTGTGGTAGCGTATGTACTGTCTGAAAGTACTCTTTAAAACAGTCCCTTTTTCCTCGTCTGTAGTTAAAACTGTCCCCGTAAGTAAGTCTAGGTATTGGTTTCTTGGCAGTCTTTTTCCTTAAAATCCGTTTAACAGTCTTCCAGAAGCCCTGTGGGTCTTTACTGTCAGCTAGTTGTTAAGCCTTATTGTCAAATTCTTGTCGATTGGTGGTCGGTTGATCAGCGTGCGTACATGTTGGTTGCTAGTCCTCTGGTAAATACGTCTAAGTTTGCGTCTTTGTCAAATGATATTCAAAACCTGTGCTTGAGTTGAAATTTTCTCTGTTTTGAATAAGTTGGGAAAGCAATCTGAGTCACTGAAGTAATTAGTGGAGTAATTGAGGTCGCCCTTTCCTCAATTTCTTGTACTGTATAGTTGTCGGGGTCCGTTCCTGTATGTTTTCAGTAATGTATTGTCTGTATTTCGTCCAGTCTGCTTTGTGTAGGTTTCGTCTAGGTGGTCTTGTCAGCTGTTTGGCAGTACGTGCGATAGTAAGAAGTTGAGGTAAGCGGTCTGAGCCTAAGTCCTCTCCAATTCTTAATACAGTAATGCGGTGGTTGAGTGATGGAGATATCAGGCAATAGTCAAGTTGTTCAGGTGAGTTCCTGTTGTCTGGGTAAGAAGTCGGAGTACCGTCATTGAGGCAAATAACCTCTGTTGAGTCATGTAAATGGCAAAGTTCTTTATCATTGTTGTTTGTAGCATGACAACCAAGTTAAGTATGTTTGAGGTCGCCTACAATCACAAAGTTTGAATAGGTGTTGATCAAATGGGTGTAGAATTGAGTAGGAAAAGAGTCATTCGACAGAGATTTGTATGTTCTAATGATGTGTAAGTGTTGGCCAGTTTGAAGGGTGACCTTAAGTCCTACCGCTTCACCAGTTGTATTTGTAAGTGTGAGTTCTGAAAAATGTAAATTGTCTTTGATTACTATAAGTACTCCTCGGTAGGAGGGTTTTTTTTGAGTGTGACTGTAATTTTGTACCCCTGAATAAATGGTAAATGATCCGTGTGGACTGCTTCCTTAAAAAAAGCAACATGAATGTTGTTTTGATGCAAGTAATGTGTAATTTCGTGGCCTTTGTTTCAAATATGATGTATGTTTATGTGTAGAATGTTAAAGTCTGAGTCCGGAGTCATGGTTCCAAGTTGATCAGAGTCAGAGTTTTGAGTCAGATTTACCTGTGGTCGAGGTTGGCTCAATAATCCATCTCCGCCCTCATCTGCCGGGCCTGGATGTTGGTTTCGTTTCCACAGTGACTCTTCTTTTGGGTGTGGTTGCTTCAGCAGGGACCCTTCTTCAGGGTTTGCCCAGTCTTGAGGTAGCATGTTCACAGAGCAGGAAGCCATTTTGACCTTATTTTTGATCATTTAGCATGTTGGAGTAGACCTTTGAGCATGTTCACAGAGTGACCTTTGACCAGTTAGCATGTTTAACAGAGGAGAAGTCCCTCAATTGTGACCATGATTTTGTACCTTTACTGATTCGTTTTCTGGACTGGCTTCTGTCGTAGTCTGTCCTTTATGTTGGAAATGTCCATGGCAAGCCCAAGGTGCGACCAAGCCTTCTCTTTGATGATGGTGGCCTTTCTGTAGTCTGGTGGTGGATTCTCTCCCTTCTGTGGTGTGAGTAGCATCAGGACATCTCCCATGAGGTAGGCTATCTTCCCCTTTACTTTGTTGAGTGAGGCGATGGTTTCCTCTCGCAGTTTGTGGAAAAGCTGGGAGTTGTGTTCTTCAATCCTTTCGATGGTGATTCGATGTTGGGTCCGGATGGCTTCAAGTTGTTCCTGGTGCCGTTTCTCCACTTTCTCTACGGCGCTGTCCCGTTCTTTCTGTAGTTCTTCTTTGAGCTGTGGAAAAGAAGAAAAAGAGACAGTATTAGATTTGGTCTGGGGTGGGGATGGCCTTTGGGTCTTCTGGGCTGCCTGGGTCTTCTTGGTGACTTCTTCGGTGGCATGGATGAACTTTGAACATCCTCTGTAGCTCGCGATGTGCCCTCTGGAGCAGTTGACACAGCAGGGCTTCTCTCTTGGGGTGGAGGGGCCAAAACGTTGGCAGTTGTGGCACTGGATGGCTTGGACTGGCTTCCTAATCTTCTGAAGGCGATGATGTTGGTACCCGATGGTGATGCCCTGTTCAACTGCCCGGTTGAGGTCTTCAGTGGTCTCAAAAGACAGGGCTCCCTTCCACATTGGTATCTTCGTGCCCTTTCTGTAGAACCTCCTGAAAGAACAAACTTTTATATGGTTAGAATTACCCAACAGCTCCTCAATGATGTCATCCCCGGTCACGTCTGGGCGCAGTCCCACGATGACTCCCTCTGTGTCTTCTGATCCAGTCTTCCTCTCCTTGGGCAGCCTAGCAGTAGGGTCCCTTCCTCTGATTGGTTTCCAGATGCCAAGTAGGGTGGTCTGGGAGGTCTCGTTCTGGGCAGCGATGATGGTAAGGCCTGCTCTGGATGTCTGGACACCGATGATCTGTGCTTCAGGGTGACTGGATTCGATGTATCTTCGGACCTCGATTGGGTTCTGCAGGTACGATGGCAATCCAGTGAGTATGACTTGGTACTGGCAGTGGTAGTGGGGTTCCCCTTCTTCGAGGCTCTGGTGGAGCTGAGTCGGTTGTTCTTCTACGTTTCTGGTGACTGTCTGGAACTCCATTTCCTGGGTCAGATCGGGAAAATTTGGGATGAGTAGCTCTTAATCCATGGCTCTGCCGTGGAGTAAGAGCTACTGCCAAAGTGCCGTTTGGTTTAGCCTTTAAGTCAAAGATAGTGCGTCGGTGTAGAGTCAAGGTTTAAAGATGCCGGAGGCTCTCTATAAACACAAGTTGATGTCAACGACAAGCGGTCAGTAGCATAGATGTTAGTTCAAAACACGTAATTGATGAATGAGGCTCTCAAAAACAGTTTTAAACAAAGTCGATCGTCCGATATAGTAGGCTTTGATGATATCAATTTGGTAAAATTCCTTGGTAGTAGTTGGTAGATGGTAGGTGTTACTCCATTACTTCCACTGGTGGGAGTGGGGGGGGGGGGGGGAACAAAACCGGTCGAGTGACTAAATGTCACTCCTTCGGGCTAGGGCAAACTAAGAGGGAATTAATTAAAGTGAATGACCCGAAATGGGGCTTGGAAAATGATCAGGACAAGGAAAGACGGTCTACCAAGATGAAAACACGGGATTAAATGGAGAGCAGTCAACTTGGTCTGGAACACCCATCCCCGACTGCACGGTATCCCTGGTGAACCAGGTACTCATTCTCAGGCACTCTAGGTCATTGACCTAATTGGTTCCCCCTCCCCCCTCCCTCAACCAAGTCAACATTACTCAATTTTATAAGCAAGCAAGCTGTGTTCTGCAAGTCTGATTGGTCGGTTCTGGTCTGATGAGCAATCTCATTGGTTGATTTATTTGTGTTCTGATTGGCTGACTAGCTAACTTGTATGCTCTGATTTGCAAATTGACATGGTTGGCTGATTGGCCCTTATTGGGGGTAGGGCTATTTAAGTTGTAAACTATTCAACATAATCTGTTCATTTTTTACTCAGCCTGAGCTTGCAACTTTCCAGCTACCCTATATTATTTGCCTTTAATGATATACTACTGCTTTTCATCCTACAAAGGTGTTATTGAAGGAATTTTAGGCTTCTATCATTGCAGAGCATAGTTATTAAAACTTACAAAATTAGGCGCTGAAGTATGGCAATGCTTCTCTTTGTTGCAATTTATAGTTTAGCAGAAAATCTATGAAACCTTCAATGTTACCAGAATTTCTAGTCTAGAAAAAAAGGTAATAGCTTTTTTCAATTGTTTTTAACTTTTTCAGATGATGCAAACATGGAATGAGACATTGGCAGAAGAAAAAACACATGAATGTCGAGTAAAGAAACCAGGAATGTGATTGGTAAGGTTTATTATTATCAACTCAATTAGAATGTACATTTTATGCTAGATATTCAACATATTTACTATATGATTTAAGGGAATTTTAGTTTTCACTAAAGACAAAAAACACCTATCCTTGTCTGTTTAGTAAATCCTCTAGTCAGTGCAGGTTGAGGGATGTCAGCAACTTACACTATAAACAGTATAGGGCTGAGGGTGCTTCTGAGGTGTCCCTAGTCCAAAATATAAACTCAAACGAAGAGCATACAGAAACTTCGTTGATAGTAAATACAAAAGTTATGAGCGCAGCAGAAGAAAACAAGACTTCAATGCAGTACAGCAAATTGTACAATACAATAATAGTATAGCAAAGCAAATTCTGCTAGTTATCTGGTCCACCCAAAGGTCAATAATAGTATTGAATTTGAATTGAATTGAAGACTCATACTTTCTGGTCCACCTGAAGGTGCTTCAGATGGCCTAAAGGGCCGGACAAAAAAAGTCAAAAACACACCAACACCCATGATCGGTGAACACAAAACCTTCAGCAACAGCCCCACATCCCGACCTGGCAACCTTGGAAAGGAAAAGTGGACAGAGAGAAAGCGAAGGCCACCACCAGGGTCTCGCTGACAAACCCATGCACACCAAGCCCCCTCTGGAGACAAGGTTGGGCCATTCAGATGATTTGTACTGTTCTTCAGGGCTACAATTGCTGGTTGTACCCCTCTCCAGGGCTACTGGATGTCTTCTTCGGTGGCTGGTCTTGGTTTCTTCAGTAGTTAGTCTTCCTCATTTCTTATATTTCTTTGTTACTTGGCCATATTTTTCCACTTCCGTTTTGTGAGTCCCTCTAGGGGTGTTTGTCTTAAGTAAATTTGTTGTAGTTTCAGTTGTCCCTTGATAAATTTCCGAGTTTGTGTTTTTTTGTCTGCAGTTGGTTAGGGAAGTCTTTTGTAAGTCTTTGAGACGTTGTTTGACAGTCGGTAGTCTGGCAATGTCTAGGACTTCGTCAGAGGGGTGTTGGTAGTCAAGGTGGTGGGGAATCCTGCATGCTCGTCCTTCAGTCTTTTTGTAGTTTTCAAGAAGCGAGTCATGTATGTGTATAAGTGCGGGAGCTGCGTACTCAATAATCGGTCTGGTCATTGTTTTGTAAATTGTCATGATCGTGGCAGGGGAGGCGAGTGGGTGCTCTGAGTTGGTGCTCCTTAGTCCCTGCAATACGGTAGAGCTGAGAGACTTGCCTGCACATAATCTTGGCTTTGTCCTTGTGGTGGTAGTTGAATTCTAGTTGTTCATCAATGGTCACTCCCAGGTATTTAACCCGTCTTTGAGTTGGAATGAGTTTGTTGTTGTAAGTCACATGGGGGTTGCGTCGGAGGGCATTAGTAGTACTAATACCTGGGATTTGTCCGGGTTCAGAACAATGCTCCAGTTGTTACCAATTTTCAAGTTGGTTTATGTAATTTTGGAGTCTTTGTTCTGCCTTGTCAGCAATTCTGGAGGTTGCCCAGATTGCTATGTCGTCGGCAAATTGAGATAAGTTAGTTCTTTGGTCACCGTTTGGTTGAGGTATGTCGGCAACGTACATGATGAAAAGGATAGGGCTGAGAGTACTGCCCTGCGGGTTACCCGTAGTAATATGTAGAGGTCTTGAGAGTGAGTCACCAACTCTGTAGTGAGTCTGTCGGTCTGTGAGGAAGTTTGAAATCCACCTAGTAAAGGTCGCTGGTATGTTAAATTTCCTCATCTTAAGCAGTAGTCCTTGGTGCCCACATTCGGTCAAATACTTTTTCGCCATCAAAAAAAAGTCGCTAATGTGTGAAGTCCTTTTCTCCTGGAGGAAGTATTGTCTTGTATTATTCGGAAAAGTTGGTCAGTCGTGTTCCTCTTACTTGGGAAGCCTGCTTGGGAGGGTGGGAGAAGTTTACCATTTTCAAGAAAATTGATAGTCTTTTGGTGATAATTTTCTCCAGACATTTACCGAGTACTGGAAGGAGACTAATAGGCCTGTAGTTTTTTGGGGAATTGTGTGGCTTGCCGGGTTTCAGAATTAGGATGGTGATGGCTTGTTTCCATATGTTGGGGTATAACCAATTTGAAAGGAGGCTGTAAAGGGCCTCCCAAGTTCCTCGAGATAAATTTTGCGTTCCCAATTTTAAATGCATGTATTGAATTTGGTCTTCTCCTGGGGAAGTATTTGAGGCACGACGAAGCACGTTGATAATATTGCTAACAGTTATAGTTTTGTCTAAGTCTTGAGTTGTTGTCTTCTGTCAGGTCAATGTTGGGTTTCCGAAAGTAGGTCTCCAGATAAACAGTTCTGATGCAATTTGCAAGTCGGTAGATGTTTTTGTTGAATTTGGGGTCCTCTGGTAGTGTGTGAACCTTCTGGAAGTAGTCCCGAAAGCAGTCGGCTTTGTCATCGTTGTTAGTTAGAGTCTTTCCATCAAAACTTAGGGTAGGAATAATCCTACTGGTGTTGTTTTTGCCTAAAATTCTCTTGACGGTCTTCCAAAAGTCTTTAGGATCTTTGTTGTTTGTCAGTTAGAGTCACTCTATTGTCAAACTCCAGTTGATTGTTAGTCTTAATCAGGCCAGAGATTTTCTTTTGGAGCTGATTAATTAAAGTACGTATATACTGGTATCTAGTCCTATGGTAAATTCGTCAAAGTTTTCATCTTTGTCGGATAATTTTAAGATGTGTTGTGTAGTTGAAATCTCCATGGCTGTGAAAACATGGGGATAGCCTTTTATTGATGGCTTTGTTGACAAGAGTCGTCAGCTCGTGAGCACGTTCGTCAATTTCATGAACGCTGGTTGGGTTTTTAGAAGTCAGGTTGGCAGTAATGAATTGCCTGTACTTTGTCCAGTCGGCCTTTTTCAGGTTACGTCTGGGAGGTCTTGTTACTTTCTTTATAGTAGTCCTAAGCGTACGAAGTTGTGGTAAATGGTTGGATCCTAAATCATCCGCGATTTTTGAAGTGAGGGAGAAATTTAGCTGTAGTCAATTTGGTTGGGAGAGTGGAGTCCAGTAAATGTAAAAGTTCAGTCCCGTTGTTGTTTGTCCATCCACAGCCAAGGTCATGATGCCAGGCATTTAAGTCGCTAAGTAGTACAATGTGTTTGTACTTCTTGAAGAGGTCAAAGTAGAAGTCAGTCGGGAAAGAGTCATTGCATGGAGATTTGTAAGTGTTGATGATATGAAGGTGTTGCCCTGTGTGGAGAACAAGTTTAATACCAACTGTTTCCCCAATTGGGTTTGAGATTTATATTTGTGAAAATTTAATGTAGTCCCGAATTGCTGTAAGTAACCCCCTGTCCGTAGACTTTTTGGTGTCCGGTTCAATAAGTTGATGACCAGGAATGTGTGGAATGAATTTGTGTAGTGTTTCGTTGAAACACGTAATGTGAATGTTGTTATGTTGTAGGTAGTGTGTAATCTCCTGGCGTTTAGTCCGAAAAGAGTTTTTTTTTCAGGCCTTCCCTCTTGCATGTTTGAAGGGGACATCATAAGCATGTTTGAAGCAGAGTGGATGACCTTCAAGTGTTCACTTCATTGTCTTCCTGGTCCAGGGGGACATCCTTAGCTGGTCCTTGATGTTGCTGATGTCAGGCGCCAGTCCGAGGTGGGTCCAAGCCTTCTCCTTGATGACGGTGGCCTTTCTGTAGTCTGATGGAGCTTCTTCTCCTTTGGTGTGGATGAGTGTCGTCAGTACGTCTCCAAGGAAGTAGGTGATCCGCCCTTCAGTTCATTGAATTGGGTTGTCTTCTCTTCCCTCAGCTAGTGGAACAGTTGTGAGTTGGTAGCCTCAATCCTTTCGACAGTGACTTGGTGTTTGGCCTTTAACGTCTCCAGCTGTTTCTGGCGCTCCTTCTTCATGGCATCTAGTAGGCAACCTCGTCTTGGCCTTCTGCTCCTCCAGTGCAGGGGCGTACGGAGAACATCCTCTGTAACTGGCGATGTGGGACCGGTAGCAGTTGGCGCACTTCGGTTTGTCTTGTGGGTTGGGGCAGTCAGCGAGGGAGTGATTGCCAGCACAGCGTAGACAAGTCTTCTGGTGAGTACAGGTAGACAAGTAGTGGCCGCACCGCTGGCAGTTGTGGCACTGCGTTGTGTGAAGGTGTTCCACTCGGTGGTGCTGGTAACCGATGAAAACTCCCTTGTCTACTGCCCGTTGGAGGTCCTCGTTGGTCTGGAACGTCTGCCTTCCACATTGGATCCTGGTCCCCTTCTTGAAGAATCATCTAAAAGAAAAGACAGGTAGACCGTTAGTTTTACCCTTCATTTCTTTGGTGACATCATCCCGGTCGACTTCTGGGTGTAATCCCACGATGACTCCCTCCAGTCGTTCAGGCTGGTCTCTCTTCTCCTTCGGTAGTCTGGCGTGGGGTCTTCTGCCTCAGACCGGCTTCCAGTCTCCGAGCAGGGTCCTCTGTGATGCTTCATTCTGGGCTGCGATGATGACTAGTCCTCTCTTCGAGGTCTTCACGCTCATTACTTGGGCGGAGGGGTGGCTGTCTTCGATGGCTCTTCTAATGGTGATGGGGTTGGTTGCTAGGTTTTCCGAAGTCAGGTTGTCGGTAATGTACCTTGTCCAGTCAGCCTTCTTTAAGTTGTGCCTAGGAGGTCGAGATAGTCTTTGTTAACGGTAGTAGTTAGCGTAAGAAGTTGTGGTAAGTGGTCAGAGCCTAAATCATCCCCAATTTTAACGTCCGAAACACGTTGATTGAGTGAAGGGGAAATCAGGCAGTAGTCGATTTGGTCAGGTGTGCTATCTTAAGTTTGATTCACCATACTTCAGCCAACAGTAAATCATACTTAAGATTGTGCGTAACTCTTTGTGGAACAGGCCACGGTTGTTGTTAGTCGATTTACACCCCAATTGGATTTGAAATTGACATTTGTGAGAATTTGATGTTGTCCCGAATTGCAATGAGTTATCCCCTGCCCGAAGGCTTTTTGGACTCGGGTTCAACAAATTGGTAGCCAGGAATGTGTGGAATGTATGTGTGTAGTGTTTTGTTAAAACAAGCAATATGTATGTTGTTGTGTTGTAGGAAGTGTGAAATCTCCTGTTGCTAAGTTCTGAAAGAGTTAGCTTCCCTCTGGTTCTGGATTAGGTCTTCTTTGATCTGTGGAAGGAAGAGGAAACATCGTTAGATACTTTAACCTGGGGGGATGGGGTGGGTTCCTCGTATCGGGAGCAACCTTGGTTGCTGGCGATGTGTCCCCTGGAGCAGTTGGCACACTTTGACGAGTCACGTGGGTTGGGGCATTCAGAGAGAGAGTGGTGGCCAGCACATCTCAGGCAAGTCTTTCTGTGGTTGCAGTTTGTGGCGTAGTACTTGCCCGAAGCTTTGACAGTTGTGGCACTGCGTTGGTGTGACTTCCCTATGGAGGTGTTCAACCCGAAGGTGTTGGTAACTGATGGTTACCCCCTCTCTGAGTAGTGAGTCCTGAGTTATTTGTTGGTGATGTCTGTTTGGTTCTTCCTGCTTGGTTCTGGTGATGTTGCTCCTTTGGTTGCTCGGTTGGGTTAGGGTAATTAAACCGTTCGAGCGGCTTCGGAATTGGGATTACTCAAACAATGGAACGAGATGGGCCAGAAAGGGGAGCAGTACAAGGAAACAAGGGGAAGTTAAGAATAGTTGGGTGATTTATGTAAGGACTGGCGACCTTCGGGCATTGGAAATTCAGTCCCGATGCCACCAGTCCCCGAATTTGGCCTAAGTAAACGAAGGAAAAGAGATTTTATTTTTTTTTTTGTGACTTCGTGAGGGGTTAAATAGAAGATTCGAAGAGGATTAGAAAGGGAAAATGGTGGTGGATAAGGTGGCCAGTTGAGGGTAATAGCAGAGCGAATGGCCGGGAGAGACCTTGGGAAAAAGAAACTAGGGAACCTAAAGAAAAAAAAAAATAAAAAATCCCACCACCGGCTGCACCGTATCGCCGGTTGCCCAGGCACCAACTCTCAGGTGCTCTAGCCGGTGGTATCTAACCTAATCTGGGCCCCCCACCCTCAACCAGACGCTCTACTTCTACCCAGTTTTTATAATGAAGCATATCAATTGGAACCTTTGTATTGTTTTTGGGGTGGATGGTGAGCAACTTAATTAACATATCAATAGCTAAGGGGTCTGTCTTCAGATAATTCCGGGTTAGATTAGTGTTTAATTCAATAATACGTTCTTTTAGGGTTTGGGAGTGAGTTGTTGAAAACACATGGTGTTCAGAGATATAACTTAGAATTTTGTAGGCTAATCTGTTGGCCGTTGTGTTTATTCTTTCAAGTTTCCTATAATTGGTGGGAGAAGTATTTAGGTAGCAAATGCTACCATACTCCAGAATGGGTCTTATGAGCGTTTTATAAATTCTTAGGCCTATTTCAGGTTTAATTTTACTATTTTGTAGAAGGTTTTTTAAGTTTTGTAAGCGTCCCCAGGCTCTACCACAGATGGTGTTGATATAATTATTAAACAGGGCATGATGGTCAAAAATAACTGCTAGAAATGTGGCTTCATGTGTGTTGGAAATAACGTTGTTAAATAAATTAATATTGTTGTTGATGTTTGGTTTATTCTTTTCTTTAGAATGAACAAACTGAGATTTTTGGGGGTTAATTTTCACCCGCCATTTATTACACCATACTTCCAATTTCCCTAACGGCTTTTAGAATGCGGTCCGTTGAGGTTTTGATCTTGTTGGCGGAGTACCAAATTGCCAAATCATCAGCAAATTGGGAAATGTTACAGTGGGAGAGTTCAATGGAAGGGATATCATTAATGTAGATAATATAAAGTAGGGGGCTTAAGACGGAGCCTTGAGGAGTCCCTGCATGAATTTTAAAAACATTGGAAAGTTTCCCTTTGAACTGGACGTATAAGAGCCTATTTTGAAGAAAGGAGGATAAAAGTCTAGTATAGAAGGTATTTAAATTAAGATTATTATCGAGTTTGTACCTTAGACCATTGTGCCAAGTCTTGTCAAAAGCTTTTTCAGCATCTAGAAAGAGGGCGCTAGTGACTTTTTGAAGGGATAGACCACTTCGAATGTCATGGACTAATCTGAAAAGTTGGTTAAAGGTACCCTTTTTATTCCTAAAGCCACATTGATATTTACTAAAGAAGTTAATAGTTTCGATGTGGTTTCTAATGCGTGAGGCGATAATCCTTTCAAAAATTTTACCAATACAAGAGAGTAGGCTTATAGGCCTATAGTTTTGGGGATAAAGTGTGCTTTTCTTTGGTTTAGGGATAACAAAGACTTTAGCTTCTTTCCAGGGGTCTGGGAAGTAGCCCACTCGAAAGAGCAGATTAAAGAAATGCGTAAGAAGGAGTAATAAAACATCTGGGGAATTTTTTAACATTCTATAAGTGACCTTGTCAGGTCCAGGGGAGGAATCATTCTTACTTAATTTGAGGGCTTGATTGATTTCATCAACGGTAATTGGGTTTGGGATTGGATCACCCTCACCAAAATTGGGATTAAAAGCTTCATGATTATTATTAACATAATTGTCCACCAGAGTTTTGAAATCATGGTCGCAATCAGGAGTATCATGAATTTGGTGGATAGAGTGCATAGTTTTAGCCAACAGATTAGCCTGTTCCTGATGGTCTTTAATTTTATTGCCATTATTATCTATAAGTTCAGTGTTAAGGTCTTGGCGGTTGGGGTTTATTTTTTTGTTAATTCTCTTCCAAAAAATACTGGGGTTGGTTTCGTTGTTTACGGTATTACAGTAGTTCTCCCAATCTCGAAGTTTTTCAATTTTTATTTCTTTTTTAATTTCATAATTAAGTCTATTAATTTGTCTTTTCGTAGTGGGGTGTTGGTTATAATTCCAATGCCTTCTAAGTTTACGTTTTGCTTTAATTAAATTCATAATTTTCCAGATGTTCGTTCTAACTTTAGTGAGAGGACAGTTTTTGTTAAAGGATTCAGAGATTGAGTTGGAGATCTTATTAGACAGGTTATCAATGTTATGTTTATTAATTTCCATATTACTCAATATGGTTTTCAACTCTAGGGCCTCCTTAGCTAAGCAGTCTTTGTAACCCTCCCAGTCAGTATTTTTGTGATGCCTGTAATACTTAGTTTGGAGACAGTTAATTTTATTGAATTTGTAAGTAGTAATAGCAATATAATATAATGGTCACTCAATTTAGGATCCTCAAAGAATTGGGTAGAAATGTGTTTCTCTCTGGATGGAATGGCCCCTTTATTCAATCAAGCAAGCTAATAAATAGTTTCCTTCTATGTGCACAGCTCTGTGCTGCATCTCTGATTGGTCTGTTTTTGTCTAATCAGCAATCTCATTGGTTGATTTATTTGTGCTCTGATTGGCTGACCGGCTTTTTTAGGTATGCTTCCATTGGCAAATTGACATGGATGACTGATTTGCTCTGAATTGCTACCTGAGTTAAGTGGGCTGTTTTAAGTCTAAAAGTAAATTATTCAACATATTCTGTTCCATTTTTTAGTCATCAGGAGCTTTGAAATCTCTGATATAAAGGCAGCTACCCTTGATGGTTTGCTTCTAGTGATATACTACTGCTTTAATCCCATAAAGGTGCAAGGCTGTTACTGAAGAAATTACAGTCTCTATCAGTGTAGAACAAAGTAGCTTAGGTGTCATAGTATGGCCTTGCTTCGCCTTGACGCAATTTATAGGTATGTGTGTTGCCATTCTTCAGCTAATCTATGACACTTTCAATGTTACAAGAATTTATTTTAATTTGGTTTAGGAAAAAAGAAAATGTTCAGCCACTTTTTTATTTTTTTCAGATGATGAAAACATGGAATGTGACATTGTCAGAGGAAAAACACACAAAGAGACCAGGCATAATGAAATTGGTAAGGTTTTTAATATCAACAGAATTAGACTGTACATTTTTAGCTAGATATTCAACATATTCACCTAATGATTTAAGGGAAAATTGTGGCCCTCACAGTTTTTACTAAAGACAAAAAAACACTTATTCTTGTCGGTTTGGGATGAGTAAATCCTTTAGTCAGTGCAGGTTTAGGGATGTTAGTAATGTACACTTTAAACAGTATAGGGCTGAGGGTAATTCTGGAGATGTGTCTGACAGTTGTTGTTCCTCTCTACTCTGAGATGTTGGTACGTGATGGTGAAGCCCCTGTTGATGGCCTGGTCTAGTTAGTCAGTCGATTCGAACTTCATGGTGGCTTTCCACGTTGGTCTTCTGCTCCCCTTCTGGGAGAAGCGTCTGAAAGAGCAAATGAAAAGGTTAGTCTTATCTAGCTCCTTGATGATGTTTTTTTCTTGGATGTCAGGGTGAAGGCCTACGATAACTCCCTCTCTCTCTGGTGTTCCCTCCTTTTTCTCCATCGGCAGTCTTGGCAGTTGGTCTTCCACCCCTGATCTCATTCCAGGCTCCCAGGAGGGTCTTATGGGACGCTTCCTTCTGGGCAGCTATGATGGTGAGCCCTCTTCTCGATGACTTCAGTCCAACGATATCGGCCCCAGGGTGACAGTCCTCGACGTGAGGCGATGGGGTTCTTTAAATCCGGTGGCAGTCCTGTGAGGATGACGGGGTAGTGGCAGCAGTGTTGGGGCTTGTCCCTTGTATCTTCACTCGGTGGTGTCTTTAGGGAGTCCATCCTCTGCCTCTTCTTCCTGGTGACCAGTTCCTGGTGTCCTTAGTCAGAAGTAGTTTTTTGTGTAAGTCATTATGTAGATGCCGAAGGCTCTCAAATACTCTATAAACAGCGGTTGGTATTAGGCTTCAATGAGAAATGATAAAGGTTGTAAGTCTGGAAATCCTTAGTGACAGCGGTGAGTCCGTATCCTATGGTTCTGATGATGGGAGTGTGTGTGTGTGGTATCAGTTCCGTTCGAGTGGGGGGGGGGGACCCACTCCTTTGGACTTAGAGCTAATTGGAACTAACACTAAGGCCGAATAAAGAGCAGCACCCAGGGAAGGGAGTAAAAGAGCAAAAATAGTAAAACTGGTAACTGCTCAGGTTGCTAAATAATGGGGATAGTTTGGGAAGGGGGCAGTTGGCAAGGTCTGGACTAAACTCTGGGGAACCTGAAACTATGCCTGCTAAAAAGAAAAACAGACCCCACTACCGACTGCGCTGTTTCCCGCAAAAAATGGGTATAACTCACAAACGCTCTAGCCGGTGACATCTAAACTAATTGGACCCACCTCCCTCCTCCCTTAACCAAGCTCTCCACCGCCTCCTAGTCATTAAAATTAACAATCTCTAAAGGACAAATAGTGTTATTTTTTTACATATTGTGAGAAGCTGGACTATGGTATTTCGAATTAGTGTAGTAGTGGGAATTAAATTCTTTATAAGCGTAGGGTTGAGTCCATCAACCAAAGGATTATCTCCTGACATTAAATAAACCTGCTTTTTAGAAATGTAGGAGGGGATGTAATTGGCTATACGTAGGGTTTTAATGTGGATAATATTGAGCTTATCAATGTTAGTCTTAGAGGAGGAAATGCTACCATACTCAAGAATTGGACAAATAAGAGTATTATAAATTAGTATTGTCTTGTTAGCAGTAAGGTTGATATTATGCAGCAGGTTCAGTAGAAATGACAGGCATGCTCAGGCACCACAAATTCTAGTGATGTAAGAATTAAAGACTTTTTATGTTTCGTATATCCTAGGATAATTCCATTATCCAGTACCCCTTTAAGGTCTTCCTCTTGGCAAAGGCCAATTTTAACCTTCCAAGTAGCTTTTTTCGTCACATTTGACATTAGCCGTTTGATAAATTTGGTGGAGAAACCAAAGTCGTTCAATTCTGTTTTAATTTCACTTTCGGAGATTTCCAGGTTTACAAAGCAAATTACAGCTAAGAACTGTGGTTTCTGTTTTTGTTGGGGAAATTTGGCCTTTGGTTTACCCAAAACTGGGTTTGGATCCCAGGGTTTTAGTGGGATGTTGGCACTATGCTCATCAGTGGGAAAAATAAGATTGGATGTATTATTTGTAATTTTTGTATTTTCAATTTTTGCTGTAGGCTTAACGTCTTTAATAAGACCTAAATTTGATCGAATTTTTGATGGCTGTACTTAGTAGGTTAGTTACCATGATCGGCTGAATATTGCATTTTAGTTGAGAATTGGCATCATCTTTGAGTGAATTGCCTGAAGATAATCTTTGCCGTTTGTTACGGCAAACTAAGTTAAACCCATCACTAGGTGGGGGTTCACCTACAGTAGCCATAACAGGAAACTGTCCCAGGACTAAACTAGTCCCAAAACAAAACAAAAAGGTCTTACCAACACTCCAAATAAAAAAAAGAAAAAGCAAAATAATAGAATGGAATAGAAGCTGAAACTGAAAACCAAAACACATCAAACCAATTCCAAAATATAAACTCAAAAAGAAGAGCATAAAGAAATTTTGTTGATAGTAAATACAAAAGCTATGAGCACACAGGGTTCGTAGCAGTCCTTGAAAACCTTGAAAAGTCCTTGAATTTTTGTGAGCCTTGAAAAGTCCTGGAAATGTCCTTAAATTTAAAAATGAGGTCATGAAGTCCTGAAAATGTGATTGAAAAAAGTTTTGGAGTGTAAAATTTGTCTGTGTATGTTTTATTTCTTACAAGATTTCATAATTAATAGCCGTAATTTTGATCAATCAGGTTTGCTAAAGTCTTAGCCGTTTGCTTGTGGCAGGAATATCATTGCGGCAGGCATAACCAGCTTCTTCCATCGGCAGCACAGCCTATCATATTGTTAGTCCCTGCTTTGTGTGCATAACCATTTGGCAAATGTTAACCTTAGGTTCTTAATGTTACGAGATTACGACAGGACGTAATCCATGTACTGCAATATTGTATTGCGCAGTGCTCGTACATAACATGTCAACTGATAAGACAAGTTTCACATTTGCATGATTTTGATGATGCAGGAAATCCGTAGAACTCTGAATTAATTTGGGGGGGGGATAAAGGCCTGCATGAGCTGTAACTCATCCCAACATAAACAAAATTCATGTCAACTAGTCGAAAAGAAAACATTTATATCCCAGCGGCTGGAATATTGGGCCTCCAGTGTCTTTGTTAAGCTTGACCAATAGTGCTAGCCGCCGCATTCGGTATGGGTACCGTAAGATTAGTATGTTGAGCACTAAAAACTGAGGCCGAACGTATGTGAACGGTACTAGGTTCAAACAGCATGGCTCGTACTTCCAGGTGAGATGTAGTGTTCGACCGATCATCGGTTAAGTAATCGGCATCGGGCCGATTATTCCGTTATCGGTAAATAAGCGGCAATTCTGCCTTTCAACCGATCACTACCACCTATTATTTGCAAACTGGAAAAAGGGGCTAACTATACTTGAAACTTGCTCTTAATTTCGTTATAATTCCCGTAAATAATCAATCCTTTAACTTCCCGCTAAAACGGGATGCATTGATAATCACAAACGTATAAATTTTACCCTTGTCATGGGAATGATCATTTGATGTTTAAGTTTTCTGCTATAACCTGGTAGTATTACTTGGAATTTGATTTAGAAGTGCATTCAAGGTGTTTTCCCTGTCTTGCAGAAAGCACCGCGTTAGTTGCGGTACCAACTGTTCAGCAAAAAATACATAGTACAGACTATCTAGCTGCAGTGTTTTGCCGTTTTTTTCCAATCCACAAGCTTAGCATACATATCTGTGCACGTTTTGTACACTTCGCACCTAGAATCTTGTGAAGTTCGGTGGTTATTATCTTGCATAAATTAAGTCATTCCCAGCATTCCTTCCGTAATGTTAGTTATAGTAGGACTAAGGCAATGTTGTCATACGACGTCATTGCAAACGAAAACAGTAATTGCACGTGGTCTCTTGCAGCAAGCTTCTTGGCCTACGCATGCACTAGACTTACGTGCGTGTCCGTTTTTACCGCCAAATAAGGCATCATTTTTTGCTCGGTGACATCATATGCATATGATCCATTGCAAAATTTAAATAAGCCCCTGCTTAGTGATTGGTTCAATTGCGTTGATTCTAGGCAGCCAATCACAACTCGCGCCTTCGCCTATGTGATTTAGTGTGTGAAATACTCGGTCTCGAGACAAATTTTCCCGTTTAGTTTGTGTTATGACGATCGCGCTTGTAATACCGGCTAGCGAAGCTGGGCGAGCCCCGTGCTAAATTCACCTAGAAACGGCTTCACAAATCTCTGTGAACGTGGATTTTTCGGGGATCGGACTTACGTGCATTTCAGTTGCAGATTCTTTTTAAACAAGACGGAAGTTTTGGACGAGAACTGCTAAAAATATACTGTACAGGGATATTTATATCGGAAAAGAACCATGAGATACGTTCTACGGGTGCCCAGAACTGCTAAGATTATCATGATTGCTTTACATGGGGTTCGTTAAAACAGGAGAGTAGCTACAGTGCATTAACGCAACTACAACCCAGTACAGTAAAAGAATGCAATTTTCCGACATGATTGGGGGAGGAAAACTAGACAGAGCATGATGTTGGCATTAGAACTAAATTATCAAAGGGCATGTGACATCGAATGCAAACAATTGTACAGTATTAAGGGTGGATTTGTATCTCCACTTTTAAAGTGAAAATATTTCGCCTACAAAAATGATATCCAGAAATATTCCCAATATTTTCCATCCTGAACTGGTTATGATAATACGATATGCACGAAGCAAGGGGCACGTACTAAAGTGACAAACATGTTACTTCCCTCTTTCCAATAATCGGTGATCTGTAACTGGGCATCAGGTCCGATTGTTAAATCGAATAATCGGGTATTATCGATTATAGCACAATCTGTCGAACACTAGTGAGATGCCCTGCATGGCAGGCAAATGTTACTCGTACACCACACTAGTAGGCTACTTCGTAGGCTTGTGTTTGCATCAGCTTGCCATGCACATACGATGCGGCACGTCTGGTACAAAACCAGCTATACAGGCTATTTTCATTTTATGAAATCAGAATTTTCCATTATTGATACTAGCTGAAGAGAAAAAATCAAAGGGACTCGTAATTGAAAAAATGCAAACAGAATATTTCAAAGGGAATTTTAACAAAACGGAACATAACATTTAGGCTCTGTCACAAATTGGTCTTCGCGTGCAACCGGTGATCTACTGGCCACGCTGTATGCATTGTTATCTTTGATGGATTTTGTATATGTTTATTTTTCAAGTAAATGTTGATTCTTTCATGCATACAGTATTTGAAGACATCCCAGCATTATGCAGTACATGACCCTGCTTCCATTTTCAGTTTGATGGTTTGAACATCAAAGCAAATTACAGCTGATACATGGAAGTATGAGTTTAGATGCACATGCGCTTGATTGATCTCAGTGAAATTTCCGAGTGAAAGTCGCTCAATATATTACTTGAAAAGTTTTTAAGAGGTCTTGGAAAGTCCTTGAATTTTGAATCCATGAAGGGCTACGAACCCTGGCACAGCAGAAGAAGACTTCAATGCAGTACAGCAAATTGTACAATACAATAATAGTATAGCAAAAGCAAAGCAAAGTCGGCTAGTTAACTGGTCCACCCGAAGGTGCTTCAGTTTGGCGCAAAACCGACTTCGTGGGCTGGGCAACCGATTTTAGTGGCAAGCCTATGCCAAGTGGGAGGAAAGCCGTAGTACCCGGAGAAAAACCCACATACATCGAGCGGGATTGAACCTATGCACATGTGAGACACATTGGTACAAAGCAGCTGGAATAGACCACTCTGTCACTCGACGACCCTAAAACAATAATAGTATAATAGTGTGAGGTGAGGAGTTCTGATGCTGCTCTGGCTACTAAATTGTAGCCCCTTCAGCTAATCAGCTGTTAAATTCTGTGGCCCTTAAGTGTAACATTAATTATAATCGCGATCGATCCGAACCGAGAGCACAAGGTCCCTAAGGGTTTATGGGGAATGGAGGAGGGAGTCTGCCTGAAATTCAGTTGGAAAGAAACCTTAACTAAACCTAAAGGGGCAATACTCCCTCAGGCCACCCTGTTTCCCAGTAAATTGGTATTAAATCACAAGGGCTCTAGCCTGAGGGTACTTAGGCCTGCCCTAATTGGCCCCCCCTCCCCCCTCCCTCTGCCAGAATCCTCACTTCATCCCATTTCTGATAATTTAGAATGTCTAAGGGTGTCTTAATAGTGTTCCTGGTAGGAGAGGAGGTCAGGAGGTTTATAACTATGCTTTCTGCATTGTAGTCACTGGAAATAATCTCTTTAATCCTTTTTGTGTTTAATTGTTTAAGCCTTTCGAATAGAGTGGGCGAGTTAGCAGCTTCAAGAACCAGATTCTTAGAGATATACCTGGGAATTTTTTGAGCCAGGCAGAGAGCCTTGGTATGAATATTTTCCAAGTTTAGCTAAATTGGTTCGTGAGGTTGATAGAAAAGCAAAGCTTCCGTATTCAAAACCTGGCCTGAGGAAGGTATTGTAAATACGTATGTTAGTTTGAGGGAACATATTACTGTTTAAAAAGAGCTTTTCTAGGCACTTGAGTTTCCACCAGGCATGGTGTGTAATTTTGTTAATGTGGTCAGTTAGTGTGAAGTTCTCTTCAAGGGTTATGCCTAAAAATTTAGCTTTTTTTACAGGAGAGATTTCTAGACTGAATAACTTTATAGATGGAGGGGGTGGATCCGTTGGTTTTGATTTACATTTATAAACTACATAACTAGATTTGGTCTGATTAATTTTAACTCTCCATTTACAACACCATATTTCTATATCATTTAGGGTATTTTGGACATTATTAACATTAACTTTGTTGGTAATGGAGGTTTTCCAGATAGCTATGTCATCAGCAAATTGGGCTATATGACACCCGACCTCAGGGCAAGTAGGGAGATCATTGACATAGATAATATAGAACAAGACCGAATCTTGGGGGGTACCAGCTTTGAGAATTTTTTCAGATTTTTTCCCTCTATAGTTAATATACATTTCTCTGTTTCTCTAGAAAGAAGATAGGAGTCTAAGGGTACTAATAGGTAAACCTAAGGTGTATAATTTATATTTAAGCCCATTGTGCCATGTTTGATCTAAGGCTTTTTCGGCATCTAGAAAAATAGCTGGCGTAGATTTCTGGTTCCTGAAGCTGGTTTTGATATGCTGGGAGGTTTTAAAAAGATGATTGAGGGTACTCTTGCCTTTCCTAAAGCCACATTAGTTGTTAGAGAAAAAATTCAAAATTTCAAGGTAATCATTTAGCCTATTAGTAATAATTTTTTCAAAAAGTTTGCCTTCACAGGATAGCAAACTGATTGGTCTGTAATTTGCAGGTTTGGTAGAATCTTTTTGGTGTTTGGGGATAACAGTGGTATGGGAGGATTTCCAGGGCTTGGGGAAATACCCAAAATTTACCAGCAGGGAATAAAAAGTGGCTAAAAGTTGAATTAAGGAATAGGAACAGTTTTTAAGCATACGGTAAGTTACTTTATCGACCAGGGGCAGAATAATTTGAAGTGAGCTTGAGGTTTTTATAGACCTCATCAAAAATGGTAACCGTCAGGGGGTGGTTAAGATCCCTCGAGGTAAAGTCAGGAGTGAAGAGATTGTTATGATTTTGGATAAAGGATTCTGTATCTTCCATAAATTCATTGTCAAATTTTTCCTGACAGGGGGTATTAAAAATACTCGAGAAATAGCTAGCAAAAAGATTGGCTTGGTTCTGGGGTGTTATAACCTCCTCACCTCTATCGGACATTAGATTAGAGTAAGTAGATTGAGAATGTACCAGGGTTGGTTATTTAAGAGACATTCTTCCAGAATTTACCACAATTATTTTCATTATTAATGTTTTCACATTTTTTCAACCATTTTCTAATAATTTGAAGTTTTATTTCCTTTTTGATTTGGTATTTAAGTGAATTAATTTGATGCTTGATATTATGGTTACGGTTTTTAATATAGCCCCTTCTCAATTTCCCAATTATGTTTTGAATTGAGATCCTGGGTACAAATTACTAAATCCAGGAGTTCAAGGGTATCATTAATAGGGTTTCCTCTAGAATGCATGTTGGGATTAAGTAAAAGAGAGATTTTGCTCATCTAAGAGCCTACGTAATTTATTACCATTTGGGGAAGTACAGTTACCCCCAAGGGGCATTTAAATCCCCAATCAGTATGGTATTCCTATTGAACATGTTAAAGATATTTTCATTTACATAGTTGTTGGGCACGTTATAGTAGGAAATGATTTGGATTGGATGGGGGTTATTTTTCATAGGGACAGTGGCTCTTAAAGCCTGAGCCAATCAATATTAATATCACTAATATTGGCTATTGCATCATTTCTGATGCCGATGGCTATCCCTCCCTTACAGCTGGTAACATCATTCCTGTGAATTTCATAATTATTAATTTCAAAGGGGATATGACTATCTAATTTGGTTTCATTTAACAAAATAACATTTGGGTTGATATTTTGGATATGGGTGTGTAATAAGTCAGTTTTATGGCAGGTGCCATTGATGTTTAAGTGGAGTATTTTAAAGATATCAGCCATCCTCGTCTGCATCCCCTGACAGCTTCCTAACGAATGCTTGAATCTGGACCTTTTCCCCCATTTGTAGTTGTTTATGATTCAAATAGTTGTTTTCCTGAAATTGTTATGTTTAAATGATTGAGTGCCAGCATAGAAGCATATGAGAGAACATCAGAGGTTTTGATTGTCAAGTTCATTTTAGCTAAGCATACACGTACTACTTCCGAACAAAAGGGTGCAATATCTATTTTTTCTTTTCTAGAAATTTTTGCATCGACTTCTAATTTTGATTCTTTGGTAACCTGAGCATAAGTTTGGGGTCTGTTTTGATTTTCTTGTTTGGCCCTTTGGGCCTCTACTCTAGCTTCCCTAAATTTAGGGCAGACCTTGTAAAGAGCAATATGCTCTCCCCCTCAATTTGCACATTTTTTGTTCTCTCTCATTTTGTCACATTGCTTGTGGTTATGATTACCACCACATCTTAGGCATTTAGGGTCTTTTTCTTGGCAATTTCTTATAATATGCCGAAAACCCTGACATCTGTAACATTGGATAACCTGGGGCAGTTCTTGGTAGGCTTCAACTCTTATGCTCTGTGTAGCCTATGAAGAAATGAGTTTATTTTCTTTTTCATGGGTAAGAAATACTTTTACTTTCCAGGTTGGGTTCCCAGTGACTTTTGAAATAAATCTTTTAATGTTTCTAATTCCAAATCCCCCATATCCTCTAGTTCGACTTTTAGTTGTTCTTCAGTAATGTCCGGGTGGATACTACATATGACTACTACAACTGGGGGAGGGTCCTTTCTTTGAGGAATCTTTTGTACCAGTTTTGAGTGTGAGTCTGACTTCCAGGGTTTAAGAAGTAAATTGGCTGAGTGCTGATCTCGTGGAAAGATCAGGACGGCGTTATTTCTGGTAGTTTTTAATTCTTTGGTGTTTGCCATAGGCTTTTGTTTGTTGATATATTTCACTGGTTGGATGGTATTTTTGGATACCTGTAACAATGATAGGATCAATGTCACCTGGTTCGGGACTTTTCCCTCCTGAGGATAATTTTCTTTTTTTTCCCTTTGGATTAGTGACCAGGGTAAACTGCCCCTCTTCCCCAGGGTCTAAATCGAAAACACTTGGATTTTCATCCGCCATTGCGGCGGCTATGGAAATGGCGGCTACCAAAACGTAACCAAATCAAAAGAGACGCAAACGAAAACTAAACTTAAAGGCAAGCAGAATTAAACCAAAACAATACTTACACACAAAATGAACAGAAAATAGGACCAAAGGTCAAATCAAAAACAAATATGCAAGAGAAATCGCGAATCGAAGTAACAAAGCGAGAGCTCGAGGGTACACGTCTATACACAACAGCAATCCAAACACCGCTCTGGTATAATAGTATAATGAAGCCAGCTAATGAATAGTTTCCTGCTATGTGCACAGCACTACGCTGCATCTCTGATGGGTCTGTTCTTGTCTAATAAGCAATCTCATTGGTTGATTTATTTGTGCTCTGATTGGCTGACTGGCTAACTTATATCTACTTCAATTGGCAAATTGACATGGTTGGCTAATTTGCTAATTTGCTCTGATTTGCTACCTGAGTGAATAGGGCTGTTTAAGTCCAGTGTAGAACAAAGTAGCTTAGGTGCTATAGTATGGCCTTGCTTCTCTTTGTCACAATTTATAGGTATGTGTGTTACCATTCTGCAGCTAATCTATGAAACCTACAATGTTATGAGAATTTGTTTTAATTTGGTCTAGACAAAAAGAAAACAGCCCCTTTTTTATTTTTTTCAGATGATGCAAACATGGAATGTGACATTTTCAGAGGAAAAACATATGAATCTGAGGTAAAGAGACCAGGCATAATGAAATTGGTAAGGTTTTTGGTTATGAACAGAATTAGACTGTACATTTTTAGCTAGATATTCAACATATTCACCTAATGATTTAAGGGAAAATTGTTCTGGCTGTTTGGGATGAGGAAATCCTTTAGTCAGTGCAGGTTTAGGGGTGTCGGTAATGTGTACTATGTAGGACTGAGGGTGCTTCTGAGGTGTCCTAGTCGTAGTAGGTAGATGTCTAGAATGTTGGTCCACTGACTTTTTAGCGAGTCTGTCTGTCAACAAGGAAGTTGGAAATCCATCTCCTGAAGGTTGTTGGAATGTTAAATTTCCTCATTTTCAGTAGTTGTTCCTGCAACATTCTAACAGTGTTTTTTTGCATGGAAGAAAGTCACTGTTGAAGGATGTCCTTTCTGGTTGAGGAGAAGTATTGTCTTGAATAAGTCTGACAGGTTGGCAGAAAAAGTCAGGATAGTCCAGAAAGAGGTTAACATTGAGGTAGAGTGTGCGTAGGTTAATGATCTTATGGTGGTGTCAGTTGTGTCAGGATGCGAGTGTTCCCTTTAGTGTTGAAGTAATGGCATTAAGCCAATTCTTCAGGGTTTCCCTGTTTTGTTTATTGATGCAGTGACCCTTTCTTGGGGTTTGAATGCTTTTGTAGTGACCCTTCTCCAGGGTTTGTCCTTGGGGATAGCATGTTTCAAATTCTTCTTCTTCTTCTTCTTCTTCTTCTTTCAATAGTCAGTACAAACCCCTGAGAGGCTACCCCCATACTGATACTTGGGCTTTGGGAGTTGGGTGATGCAAATAGTATACAGTACTAACAATGCTTAGGGACAAAAGCTGATGCTTGAAAGAATTTACTGATGGGGCACAGCAAACCTGCTCAGGAAGCAAATTCCAACTATGTATAGTACTGTACGGGGGTAAAAAGAATTTCAATAACATAGTTTATTAGATGAAAGGTGGTGGTACAAATATTTACCACTAGTGCGCCGAGTAATCGCACGGGCTGAGCTTGGAGAGTCAACCAAGAGTTTAGCCACATTATTTGGGAGTAAATTGTGTGTTTCTTTACAAATAATTAACGAGGCGAGCCCTCAGTTGTGGAATTTCAAGACTGTCCCATTTGAGTTGTTTAATCATGTCTGAAACGCTGGACTATGATGACTGTGGTTGTTAAAAATAAATCGGACTGCTCGCCTCTTGACCTTTCCAATAATATCCCTGTCAGATTGGGAATAAGGGTGCCAGACTTAAAATAATCTGGAATGGGCTGGAAAAGAGCAAAATAAGCAGTTTCTTTAGTTGCCTTGTCACAGTGAGCAAGATTTCTTCTCAGTAGGCCCAAAGTTCGGTTTGCTTTATCTGCTATTTTATTAATGTGGCTTTTCCAGCTCATATTTGAAGAAAGTTCTACTCCTAAATATGGGTAATGATTTACTTGCTCCAAAGTAGATTCCCCATCGTGTAAGAATGCAGGTTTGAATTAGTCTTATGGGTGACTCTCATGGTAAAACATTTGGATTTATTGCACCCCATTTGGCAAGTTGATTCCCACTGACACAGATTGTCAATGTCACGTTTCCCAACTACCAAGAACCAAACGAAAAACAGTATTAAGAATCCAGGAATTTACGAAAAATGTAGCAATACAGGCAACATTACTCTCTTTTCCTACAATATATGAGCAAATTTCCACACTACCAATTGAAGGGTGGGTTGAAAGCCAAAATCTACCACCCATTCCCCCCAAAAAATCACCATATCTAAGATCTAAGATCATAGCCTATAAATCCACCCTTCTCATGTAACCGGCCTTTGCAGTTTCCCAGAGCTACCATGATACAGTAGCCACTTCCTTACCCCTCAAACTACAAAGTTGAAGTCATTGGTAAAGAGTAACACTAGGAGTTGGACATAGTCGGCTAATTATGCTAAGCCTAGCTATACTAAACCTCTGATAAACCCAGTAATACTTTGATTCACTCTGCACCTATTGATATTATAATTTAGGCAAACCACTTTACATCGCAAAAACCTTGGGCTTTAAAATTGGTAGCAGACTGGATAAAAGCCTGTGTGTACCAACAACACATCTTTTGCATTGTATAGTCAGTATGTAGTCTATTTTTGAGATAGCATTAAAATAAATCTCTGCAATTTGGCATTTTCAGTACCCACATTTTAGTTAGCCCTACAATGGCTTAATCCTTTACCGTTGTTTGGGTCCTTTTGGACCCATGCGGAGAGCTCGGCTGTCACCCATCTTCACTGTTTCACACAGAGCTCGAAACTGCGAGTAGCTACCCGAAAATTCGGCCACAACAACGAGAGAGACAATAGTTTAAGGTCACGGGGTCAATGGCCTACGGAAGCTGGTGTGGGGCGTGCTACGTCCGCTTTTCCGCCCACTCCCAAGCCGCGCAAATATGCCCGATCGGAGCACAACGGTAAAGGGTTAATTAAAATAATGGTTGCCTCTCCTATCACAGATTTAATAGCACAGTATAAAGAAAACTGAAATGCAGACATACCAGCTCTCAGTCCTATTTCAAAATGTACTGACCTTAATATTGTACAGAAAAAGTGGAAGTTGCCACTAAAAGACTTGACACTGAGCACAGAGTGTGCTTTTAAATTGCTTTGAAATGAACTCAGAGCAGAGACTATACTTTTTTTGACACACTGACACTGAGCAGAGATGTTTGCTTTGGACATGTTTGAAGATTGAGCATTGCTTTTTAAGAGACCTCCTGCAAACTAGAAGCTTATTGTCCAAAAAGAACACAATTGATGGAAGTATGGACGTAGTGTTCCATTTAACACACAAGCAATTATTCACTTATCCTTGTCACCCATAATTTCATATGTCAAATCATGTACAGGTGCAAGCAAAGATTGTTCACTGAATAACCGTACACCTTTCAAAAGAATTTCTTCAAAACCCAAATGTCTCAGTTTGCCTTATACAATAAGAGAATGGCATCAGTATTGCTTTACTTTCAACCACCATAACAAAAGGTTTCTGGGCTCTTATTAAGTAAAATTTCTTTGGAAACTGGCACTTAGCTTTGTTCATAAAATTCACAACATTTCCTCCATGCAGGCATTATTACAAGACAGCTATTATGTTACAAGTCTCTGTTGCATCACTTGCATGTTCACACCTTATTAGTTATAGTCTTGCAGTATGTTTGTCCATGAAGCTATAGCCACAGACAAAACTAAACTTCAGTTAATAGTATGTAGAGTTCTATCTTAAATTGCCCAAGAACTTAACCTGCCACTGGTGCAGAGTATTAAAGGGATTGTACTGTGAAAGTGTTACCTTCTTAGGGTGATACTGGTAAATTAAGATTGTACAATAACTCAAATTGTCAGGAGGAGATAGCCAATAACTCCAAAGATAAAATTCAAAATTAGTGTTGTGTAACTTCTTCCTCAGTATGAAGACTGAACAATTTTTATATTTTTAATGAAACTACTACTACTACTACTAGAGACTCATATTTTCTGTTCCACCTGGCGGTGCTTCAGAAGGCCCGAAGGGCCAGAGAAAAAGAGTCAGTAGCATACCAACTCCCATGACCAGTGAAACACAACATTACCAGCAACAGCCCCACATCCCAACCAGGATGAAGTACAAGATGAAGTATGAAGAACTTAGCAGTCAGCCTGAGTAAGGTATCGTCATCCCCCTCTTCTTCTCTCTCTTCTTGTGACTTGTTCCATCTTTTCCTGAACCTTTGGATCTTTCACAAGTTTGACTAGTTCTTTGCCTGTTATTTCCAGTGTTAGTTAGGAAAGAGCAAGCATTTTGTCATGCCATTACGAACTAGTTTACAACAGAATAGTACCAGCCTAGTTTTTTCCTTTTTTTTTTGCATTTGATATGTCACTTCTACTAAAGTTATTTAGGCATACGATTTTAATCTGTTCCGGTTTTGTGGCCTCTAATTGGACTTCTTGATACTTTGGCAGTCTTTGTAAAGATCCACATGAACTCCTCCGCAGAAAAGAGTGAATTAGTTCGTTGTTGTGGAAGTTTTGGCTTTGGGTTACCAAGCTCAGTATTTTGCTTCCATGGCTTTAGCAGAATATTTACAGAGTGAGGATCGTTGGGGAAAATAAGCAGGTTATTGTTTCTTGTCCATTTTGTTTCTCTAATAATTGCATTTGGTTTTTCTTTAGTGAGAAGCTTACCCAGATAAATAGAATTTTTTGAGAGATTTGGGTTTAGACCTGTTATTACAATTGGCTGAATTTTGGGTTTTGCTTTGTTATCTAATTGGCTTTTGAAATATTAGTGAAAACATTGCCCGAATTTTCTACCGAGTTCCTTTTTTTTTTAAATTCTCGAAAAATTTGAAAAATTCCAAGCGCATCAGTGGATTGGTGGTCTATGTTATGCACCTGAACTGCAACAAAGTTTGGGCAAAAACATTCTGATTCCAAACTGAAACAGTTCTTTATGCCTATGATTGACATTCCTAATTTGTTTGCCTGCTATAGCAGCTCCTGTTAAATGTGGCTTTGTTACTGAGGTGCTAGCATTGAACACTACAATTTAAGTAAGCACTCCTTGTTGATCTCACATCTTACAGTAATTCCAAAATCCACACTAGTTAACAACATAACTGTATTGAAATTTTATTTTTTGTGAGTAAAGATTTACATTGCATCAAAGTCCTCAGAATTAGTTAGTCAAAAAGGTTGCCTACAGTACCCCTGATGTAGGTAAAGTTTGGAGGTAGGTGATGAGAGATCATTGATATTTTGTAGCTTTAAAATTTCTTCTTTTGGATAGGAATGTGGCGTTTAATTAAAATAGGTGATAATTTAAAAAGGGTGTAGGTTGTTACTACTAGGTATACCAGTACTGATGCGTTGATCATCAATATGGGGCATAACATTTCTCGAGGCAGTTGTGGAATTTTTTGATGTTATTGGGATTGATTTCCCAATGGTTTGTTAACAACTTAAGGCCTTCTAAATTTAATGGGCAGGTTAGGAAAGCTTAGTTCCATTAGTAAAATTATGTCTGGGTTTATACTGTTGATCTGCATCAGCCATTAGTGGCTTCTGGTGACAGTTTCCTTTGACTGTGTAATCTATTGGCTAATGTTTGGGTTTTTAGCATTTTATACAATTCCCCTCCTTTTACATCAATATTTAAGTGGATCATGGCCAGGTGTGAAGCATATGCTTATGTATAGGAGGAATAGATTGACATATATTAGTTTTGGAGAGACAAGCTCTAATTAATTTGGTGCAACAAGACAGTCTAGTCTAGTTATGTCTAGTTATGTCTTGAAGGAGTCAGAAAAGTTTGTCATGTTCCTCTTCCCCAGGAAGCCTGCTTGGGAGGGCTGGAGAAGTTTGCATTTTTCAAGATAATTTGACAGTCTTTTGGCAATTACTTGCTCCAGATACTTACCAAGTACTTGTAGGAGGCTGATAGGCCTGTAATTTTTCAGAGAGTTGTGTGATTTACCGGGCTTCGGAATTAAGATAGTAATGGATTGTTTAATATTTTTGGAATATAGCCAATTTGGGAGGCGGCTGTAAAGAGTCTCCCAGGTTCCTCAAGGTAAATTTCAGGCACCGCTTTTATGTGCACTTATTGAATTTGATCTTCACCTGGGGAAGTGTTGGAGGCACAACGTAGTACATTGGTAATGTCTGGGGCAGTGATAGTTTTGTCAACGTCAGGGACATCGTCATCCCCGATTCTGAAGTCGGAAATATGTTGTTTAAGTGAGGGAGAAATTAAGCAGTAGTCGAGTTGGTCCGGGGTAGTACCGTTGTAAGGGTAGCAGGTCGGGGTTCCTTCGTTGAGACAGAGAACCTCAGTAGACTCAAGTAACTGTTAGAGTTCTTTCCCATTGATATTGGTCGAACGGCTGCCAAGGTCTGTATGTCTGGCGTTAAGGTGGCCTAGTAGGACAATTTGCTTGTGATTGCGGAAAAAGTCAAAGCAGAAGTCAGTTGGAAAGGAGCAGTTGGACGGAGATTCATAAGTTGTAGTGTCATAAGTTGTAGTGACGTATAAGTGGTGCCCAGAGTGATGTGTGATTTTATGTCCAACAGTTTCCCCAATTAGGTTACAAATTGTGAGTTGTGAAAATTTGATGTTGTCCGGCATTGCAATTATAGTAAGCCCCTATCGGTGGATTTGGTAGTATCCGGTTTATTGACCAAGTAGCCTGATTTTTGGAGTGAATTTATGTATTTTGTTGAAGCAGGCAATGTGGATGTTGTTGTGTCAAAGTTAATGTGTAATATATCCTGATGTTTATTCTGAAAAGACTTTTTAGTGCAGTAATTTCAAGTCCGAGTCAAGAGTTAGTCAGTTGCCATAGAGTTGAAGTGGTTGAGTCGAAAGAAGTTTTTTTTTGATGATGATTTGGCTGGGACCCTTCTTCAGGGCTTCCCGGTACGATTCGTCGATTCAGGGACCCTTTTTCGGGGCTTCCTAAAATGGATGGTTGATGCAGGGACCCTTCGTCAGGGTTTGCCTGTTGGTTTCGTTGAAGCAGTGACCCTTCTTCAGGGTGTGGATGTTTTGGCAGGGACCCTTCTTCAAGGTTTGCCTGGTCTTGAGTTAGCTTGTTTACAGGGCCAGAAGCCATTTTGACTTTTTAGCATGTTTTACAGGAAGGATGACCTTCAGGTGTTTATGTGGATGTCTTCTTAGTCCTGGGGGATGATAACTTCTTCTTTAGTTCTGCCTTGATGTTAGAGATGTCTATGGCCAGTTCGAGGTGAGCCCATGCCTTCTGTTGGATGATGGTTGCTTTGTGGTAGTCCGTTGGTAGCTTGCCTCCTTCAGTGGGGACGAGGTGGTGCAGTACGTCTCCCAGGAAGTAGATGATTTGGCCCTTCATCTTGTTTAGCTGTGTTGTCATGTCTTCTCGTAGCTGGTGGAAAAGTTGTGTGTTGGCCTCTTCTATCTTCTGAAGGGTTGCTTGGTGTTGAGCTTCCATGGCCTCTAGTTGCTGTTGGTGGCGCTCTTCCATATTCTGTAGTGCCTATTCATGCTTCTTCTGGATGTCTACAATGATAACCTTGGGTGGGTTGGTGGTTGTTGGCCATGCATGTGGGGCCTTCCGTGGTTGGTGATCCTTTTTCGTCGCTGTCTTCTTTGATGGCTCTCTGGAATCACGAACATCCTCTGAAACTTGCGATGTGGCTCCTGCTGCAGTTGGCACATCTAGCCTTCTCTCTCGGTGTTGTGCATTCTGACAGAGTGTGGTGGCCGGCACAGCGAAGGCATGCTTTACGGTGTTGGCAGTCTCCAGGGAAGTGTCCAAAATGCTGACAGTTGTGGCACTGTACTGGCGCTGGTGGTGTCCTGATAATCTCTACTCTGAGATGTTGGTACGCGATGGTGACGTCTCTGGTGATGGCCTGGTCCAGTTGGTCAGTCGTTTCAAACTTCACGGCGGTTTTCCATGTTGGTCTTCTGGTCCCCTTGTGGAAGGAGTGTCTGAAAGAACAAACGACAAGGTTAGTCTTACCTAGCTCTCGATGATGTCTTATCCTAGGATGTCGGGGTGAAGTCCTACAGTAACTCCTTCTGTCTCTGGTGGTGCCTCCTTCTTTTCCATCGGCAGTCTCAATACTGGCCTTCTGCCCCTGATCTCCTTCCAGGTTCCCAGGAGGGTCTTCTGTGCCGCTTCGTTCTGGGTTGCTATGATGGTGATCCCTCTTTTCGATGACTTCAGTCCGACGATCTGAGCCCCAGGATTACAGTCCTCGATGTAGCCACGTAAGGGGATGGGGTTCTTTAGATCTGATGGCAGTCCTTTGAGGAAGACAGGTAGCAGCAGTGGTGTTGGGGCTTTTCCCTTGTATCTTCCCTCGGTGGTGTCTTTGGGGAGTCCATGCTCTGCGTCTTCTTCCTGGTGACCAGTTCCTGGTGTCCTCTTCTTTAGGGTCCGGAAAACTGGGGATGAGTCGCTCCTCTTCCATGTTGAAATGAAGGATTTTCAAACTGTTGAAATGGCTCTTAAAAGTACTGTTGAAAAAGCCTTAGTCAGAAGTAGTTTGTTGCGTAAGTCAGTACGTAGATGCCAGAGGCTCTCTTAATACTCTAGTCCATAGTTCTTCTCAAGTCCAAGTCAGTGTGTAGGGTAGGAGTTTGTTTACAAAGAATTGATGCCGAAGGCTCTCATATAAACAGCTGTCAGTGATAAGTCGGTAAGGCTTTGATGAGAAATGATGAAGTTGTAAGTCTGGAAATCCTTGGTGGCAGGGCTGAGAAAGTAGGTCTGCATCCTTTGGTTCCGATGGTGGGAATGGCTGAGTTGTGTGCATGGTATCAGTTCCGTTCGAGTAGGGGGGGGGAACCCACTTGTTCGGACTAGGGCTAATTGGAACTAAGAGTAAACACTAAGGCGGAATACAGAGCGACACCCAGGGAAGGGACTAAAAGAGCAAAAATAGTAAAACTGATAACAGCTCAGGTCGCTAAATAATGGGGATAGTTTGTGGAGGAGGTGGTCGGCGAGATCTGTGCTAAACCCTGGGGAACCAGAAACTAAGGCTACTAAAAAAAGAGAACAGACACCACCACCGAATGCGCTGTTCCCCACAGAAAATGGGTATAATTTACAAGCGCTCTAGACAGTGGCATCTAAACTAATTGGACCCACCTTCCCCCTCCCTAAACCAAGCTCTCCAACTCCTCCTAGTCATTAAAATGAAGAATCTCTAATGGACAAATAGTGTTATTTTTTTATGTATTGTGAGAAGCTGGACTATCATATTCTTAGAGTTGAGTCGATCAAACAAAGGATTATCTCCTGACATTAAATAAATATCGGAGGGGATATTATAGGCTATATGTAGGGCTTTAATGTGGATATTATTGAGCTCTTCAATGTGAGTCTTAGAGGAGAAAATAAAAAAGATGCTACCATACTCAAGAATTGGACGAATAAGAGTATTATAAATTAATATTCTATTGTTAGCAGTAATTAGGTTGATATTATGCAGCAGGTTCAGCAAAATTGACAGACACCCCCAGGCTTTTACCACAAGTTGTAGTAGTATAAGAATTAAAAAAGTTTTAGTTTTTATCAAAGTCTACACCTAAGAAGGTTATGTCATGAGTGCTATGGATGTGATTACCAAAGAGGGTTACTTTAGTATTAGGGTTGATTTTAGTATGAGTAGAGAAATTAATTGAGATTTAGCAGGATTAATTTTGATTCTCCACTTATCACACCAATTTTCAATATCCCTAAGTGCTGTTTGTAATTTCCTAGTAGTAGATGAGGAATCATTACTAGTAGTCCAAAGGGCAATATCATCAGCAAATTGGATAAACTACAACTATGAAGCCTGTTAAAGGGAATGTCATTGACATAAATAATATAAAGGAGAGGGCTTAGAACAGAGCCTTGAGGGGTGGTACCTGCCTACAATAAGAAGAGAGCAGAGCATTTATGTTTAAAATAAATTTGCATAAATCTCTTGGTCAAAAAGGAGGAAAATATGCAGATAATATAGGAATTAAAATCAAGGGAGTAGAGTTTAAATTTAAGACCATCATGCCAAGTGTTATCAAATGCTTTTTCCGCGTCTAGAAAAATGGCAGATGTAACTTTTTTACCATTTCTAATATTTTCGGTTCACCTAAAAAGATGATTAAAGGTACTTTTGTTTTTCCTGAAACCACATCGATTCACAGTAAAGAAATTGAAGTCCATTAATTAGAGACAATTCTTTCAAAAATTTTACCTATGCAGGACAGTAAACTAAAATGTCTGTTTTGTTTTTGTTTGGTTTAGGGAGAAGAATTGTCTTTGAACCTGCCCAAGGACTGGGAAAGTAGCCAACAGCAATAAGGAGCCAAAGGAATCAGGACATCTTTTGACTTGAAGAAAGGTAAGGAGCAGACTTGTCCTTAGTTTTACCAAGAGCAGTTTAAAGCTCCTTTAAAGTGACAGAATCAATGAATCAATGTTATTGACATCATCACCACCGTTATGTTATTGACATTATCACCACCGTTATGAGGATCAAAGTCTGGAAGGATGGCGTTTCTCTTTCTGTTTAAAAAATAATCTACACACAGTTTGTGGTTATTATCAAAGTAGTCATGGTTAGGTGTTTGAAAATCTTCAAACATTTTAGAAAAGAAATTGACTTGATCCTCCCAGGTATAAGCCTCTGCTGAGTGTGGATATTTTTGCATTTAGACTTGTTTAATCTGTTCCACCTGGAGGTGCTTCAGAAGGCCCGAAGGGCCGTAAGAAATAGTCAAAATAGCACACTAGTTCAAGTAGCTGGAGAAAGCACAAGTACCAACCAGAGCAACACGCCCAAACCAGCACAGGCGGAAAGGGCCAGTCAAGGGGTACCAGGCACCCCAAAATTCAGAGACAACACCCGGCCTCCCCAAAACAGTCCCGCTGACCAGTCAGACACAATGAAGTGTAGGCTTGTGGGCCACTCACTTGGTTTGTACCCTTCTTCAGTGCTACAATCGCTGGTTGTACCCTTCTTCAGGGCTACTGGATTTCTATTTCGGTAGCTGGTCTTGATTTCTTGAATCTTTTTCCATGGTGTGTCGTCAATGTTAGGTTCTTCCACATCCTCTTAGTTAAACCGTCATGTGGCCTTCTTCTGAGGTAAATTGGTCGGAGTTATAAAATTCTTTTTAATAAATCCTTCTTAATAAATTCCCGGGTCTGTTGGTCTTCATTTTTACAGTTAACAAGAAACTTTCTGTGTAGATTCTGAAATTGTCATCTGATAGTCGGAAGTCCCGCTATGTCGAGAATTTCATGTGAAGGATGTTTGTGGTGTAAGTGGTGGGCAATTCGACATGCCCGTGGTTGAGTTCGTTCATAGTTGTCCATGAGTGAGTCTTTTGTATGAACGAGTGCTGGAGCACCGTATTCAACAATGGGTCTTGTCATGGTCTTGTAAATTTTGAGAGTCGTTTTAGTAGTAGCAAGGGGATTGTCCTTTGTACCAGCGATGTCACTTGATTACGCATTCTCAAAGCTGTGGCGTTGTGATGTTGAGTAAAGTTCAGTTTATTGTCAATGGTTATCCCTAAGTACTTGATGCTGTTCTGAACAGGGATAAGTTTGTTGTTAAAAGTTACATGAGGGTCTTGTCTCAGTGAGCCAGTAGTCCTGATATAAAGAACTTGGGATTCGGTCAGGTTGAGAACTATGTGCCATTCCTTGCACCAAGTTTTGAGATTGTCAATGTATAGTTGGAGTTTTTAATTCGTCTGCGAATTGAGAGAGAAAAGTTAGACATTTAGGGTCAGGTTGAGGTATGTCGGCTACATACATGATGAAAAGAATAGGACTTATGGTGCTGCCCTGTGGCGTCCCTGTTGTGATATCAAGGGGTCTGGAGAGTGTGTTTCCGACTCTGAACCAAGCCTGTCTGTCTTGTAAAAAGTTCGCAATCCATCTAGTAAAAGTTGTTGGGTTTTTGGATTTCCTCATTTTAGGTAAAAGTCTGTCATGCCACATTCTATGGAATGCTTTCTTGGCGTCAAAAAAAGGAGCCATGGTATGTCGTCCCTTCTGCCTGAAAGAAGAAGTGCTTTGAATAAGTCTGAACAGTTGGTCTGTAGTGTTCCTCTTCCGTCTAAAACCAGCTTGAGAAGGAGGGAGAAGTTTCCTTTGTTCCAAATTAGCAGAAAGTCTTTTGGTGATAATTTTTTCCAGGCATTTACTGAACCTAGCACTGGAAGAAGGCTATAGGCCGGTAATTTTGGGGCTCATTGAGTGGTTTTCCTGGTTTTGGAATAATAGTAATGGCTTGTTGGGGATGTAGCCAATTTGGAAGGAAGCAGTATAGAGTCTGCTGAGTTCTTGGAGGAAAATTTGAGGTGCATTTTTTAAGTGCATGTATTGAATTTGGTCTTCTCCAGGAGAGGTGCTTGAAGTTTGACGTAAAATTTCAGTAAGGTCTTCGGTGGTGATAGTTTTGTTAATGTTCCCGTCCGCGTCCTCAGTGGGGTCAGTGTCCGGGTAGCCTGTGCCTAGAATAGTAGCCAGTCAGTAAAGGTTGTGTTTAACGAATTTCGGTGATGGGGTAGAGTGTGGACTATTTGGAAGTAGTCTCTAAAACAGTGTGCTTTGTCCTCGTCTGTAGTCGCAACTTTGTCCTTGTGAGCTAAGGAATTGGTTTCTTGGCAGTCTTTTTCCCTAACATTTGTTTTACAGTTTTCCAAAAGTTGGTTTTTATTGTCAGCGAGCTGTTTAGCCCTATTGTCAAATTCCTGTTGATTTGCAGTCTGAATCAAGTCAGTGATTTTTCGTCTCAGTTATTGATCAGAATATGTACATGTTGGTTTCTAATCCTCTGGTAAATAAGTCTGAGTTTTGCGCCTTTGCCTTTGATGGTCGTGGTTGCGACCCTTCACCAGGGCTTAGTTGTTTCAGCAGTAACCCTTCTTTAGGGTATGCTTGCCCTGTGGGAAACCATGCTTGAAGAGGACATTCTTAGGCATGTTTGAAGTGGGAGTTGGAAAACCCTCTACCATGAAGTGGTCTTCTGTCTCAGTCCATCTTTGATGCTGGAGAGTTCCATGGCAAGTCCCAGGTGTTTCCATGCCTACAGTACTCCTTGATGACAGTTGCCTTCTGGACGTCTGTTGGTGTGTGTCTCCTTTCTGAGGAATGAGGCGAGTCAGTACGTCACCAAGAAAATGGCAGATCTTCCCTTTCAGTTCATTGAGCAGTCCCACTATGTCCTCTCTGAGTTGTTGGAAGAGGGCGGTGTTAGCCTCTTCGATCCTTTCGATGGTGGCCTGATGTTGGAGTTGGAGGGCTTCAAGTTGTAGTTGGTGGCACTCTTCCATCTTGGCTAAGGTTTGCATCATGTTTGGTTTCAATTGCTTCTGTGATCTGTGGAAGACAAGAAGGTAAAACAGTGTTAGATACAGTACCTTGTGGGGCTGGCCTTGGGGTCTTCTGGGAGGGAGGGTGGGGCTTTCTTCGCTGCTTTATCTTCAATTGTTATAGAGCCTGGGCGTACTGTGAGCACCCGCGGTAACTGGCAATGTGTCCCCTGGAGCAGTTGGGGCACTTCGGTGTATCTCGTGGGTTTGGGCATTCCGTGAGGGAATGATGGTCGGCACAGCGAAGGTATATCTTTCGATTTGTGCAGTTTGCGGCGTTATGTCCGAATCGTTGGCAGTTGTGGCAGTGGGTTGGTGTCCTGCCTCGTTGAAGGCTTTCCACGCGATGGTGTTGGTAGCCGATGTTAACTCCCTTTTGAAGTGCCCATTGTAGATCTTCGGGACTAGTGAAGGTGACTGCTGCCTTCCAGGTCAGTGTCTTGGTCCCCTTCTTAAAGAATCTCCTGAAATATAAAATTTTGAAGTCGTTAGTTTTACCCATCTCCTCTGTGGCCTCTTCGGCGCTGATTTTGGTTTGCAGTTCGACGATGACTCCTTCTGCAGCTGCTGGTTTCTTGATCTTCTGCCTTGGTAGGTGGGCTGTGGATGTCCTCCCCCAAACAGGGGGCCAGGCCTTCAACAGTGTCTTCTGGGAGGTGGAGTTCAGGGCACGATGACAGTAATTCCTCTGGTCGAAGGCTTTACATTGATAACCTGGGTGATCAGGTGGCTCTATTGGATGTATCTTCTTAGCGCCAGTGGGTCCGTCATGTCTCTTTGGAGGCCTGTCAGGACAACAGGATACCTGAAGTGGTGGCTGGGTCTGGTCCTTCTCTGGTGTCGGTGTTATAGTTCTGGGGCAAATGCCCCTGGTTTCGGGTTACAAGTCCATGTCATCTTCGTCTTGTGTTGGGATTTCCGGTCAGTTGTTTAGAGTCCATTATTCTTGATTGTTTTTGAGATTTTCTCTGAAGTGAAAATTTTTCAAGATGTTCTCATAGTGGTTCCAGTAACTGGGATGTGTGGATCCGGTTGGGTTGAGGTAATTATACCGATCGAGCAGCTTAAAGTCGCTCCTTCGGAATTGTGGTTTAATGGGACAATGGATCGAGAAGGGCTGGAAAAAGGGATTAGCCCAAGAAAACAAGCAGAGGTGATGAATAAAATGGATTAAGTAGGTGAGGTTTGGTGACATTCGGGCATTGGATAACCAGTCCTGATGGCGCCAGTCCCCGAATTTGGGCTAAGTAAACAAAACCAGAGGACTCTTTGCTGTGACAAGGTGAGGGGTTTTAAGGTGACTCTAAGAATTTGAGGATTTGGAAGAGTAATTGGTGAAGGATAAGGTGACCAATTGAGGGTATTAAGCAGAGCGAGCAGCCAGGAGAGACCCTTGGGAAGGAGAAACTAGAATAACCTATAGAAAAAAATTCCCACCACCAGCTGCACCGTATCCCCGGTTACCCAGGTACCAACTCTCAGGTGCTCTAGCCGGTGGTATCTCACCTAGTCTGAGCCCCCCACCCTCAACCAGACGCTCTACTTTGACCCAATTTTTATAGTTTAACATATCAATGGGTACCTATATATTATTCTCGGGGTGGATGGTAAGCAGCTTAATTAACATATCTTTAGCTAAGGGATCGGTCCTCAGGTAATTCTGGGTTAGTTTAGTGTTTAGTTTAATAATGCGATCTGGGGTTTGAGAGTGAGTTGTTAAAAGCACGTGGTGCTCAGAGATATAACTTGGAATTTTATAGGCTAATCTGTTGTGTTTATTCTTTCAAGTTTCCTATACAGTAATTGGTGGGAGAAGAATTTAGGTAGCATTGCTGTCATATTATATTCCAAAATGGGTCTAATGAGCATTTTGTAAATTCGTAGGCCTAGTTTGGGCTTAATTTTGCTATTTTGTAGATTTTTTTTAAGCTTTGTAAGCGTCCCCAAGCTAATAATTAAAGCTTGTTTTCAGAAAGTTAATTTGAAAATATTGACCAGTTACATAGCCAATTACTCAGCTACCTTGGCTCTCTCACATTTAGACATCCCAATAAAGGGGGAAAAACTGTTTGACATCATTTGCAAAGCAAGTTGTACATGTTCCGCAATACTCGCCCACGCCAGGCACACCACTCTCACCACACACCAGTAATGACTGATGATTCTATACTTAGAATACTATACACAAACATAAATTCTGTTAGGAATAAACTTGTACCCCTATTTGATTATATTGATGAATACAACCCTGATTTAATTCTACTAAATGACACTAAATTGGCTGATAACATTCCCCTTTCTATCCCCAATTCCAAGTCACCATTTATATCAGAGAAAGATATCTCTAGTCTAGGAGGAGTCCTAATAGCTATAAAAAATAACATTCCCTATGCATAAATTAATATTGATAACTTCATTAATGACCAAGCTATAAGTATAGAGCTACCTGTTAAAAATTCCCCAGGCCCAGTTTAAGTTATTACTTACTATAACCCCCCCACAGAACTATGTAAATGCGAATATTTTTGACTACATGGATGAGGACTCTATTTTAGTGGGATATTTAAATTCCCATGCATCACACTTACCTAGGTAGCAATAAAACTACCCCCTTTGGTAAACGTTTACTTAGAATTAATTAACTCTTGCAACTTAATTGTTAGTAATATGACCACTAAGACCAGAAGGAATCCCAGTAATAATAGTGAAGAACTCCTTGATTTCATTATAGTTACCGATAAGTTTAATAAGAAGCACGTTTCTACCCAATTCTTTGAGGATCCTAATCTGAGTGACCATTATATTGCTAAATCTACTTACAAATTTAATTAAATCAATTGTTCACAAACTAAGTACTACAAGCATCATAAAAATACTGACTGGGAGGGTTACAAAGACTGCTTAGCTAAGGAGGCCCTAGAGTTGCAAACCATATTAAGTAATATGGAAATTAATAAACAAAACACCAATAACTTGACTAATAAAATCTCCAACTCCATCTCTGCATCCTTTAACAAAAACTGTCCTCTCACTAAAGTTAGAACGAACACCTGGAAAATTAACTCTAAAATTATGAATTTAATTAAAGCAAAACGTAAACTTAGAAGGCATTACAATATTAACCACGACCCCACTACCAAAAGACAAATTAATAGACTTAATTATGAAATATAAAAAGAGATAAAAATCCAAAAACTTCGAGATTGGGAGAACTACTGTAATACCATAAACAACGAAACCAACCCCAGTATTTTTTGGAAGAGAATTAACAAAAAAATAAACCCCAACCGCCATGATTTAAACACTTATAGACAATAATGGCATCAAAATTAAAGACCACCAGAAACAGGCTAATCTGTTGGCTTAAACTATGTACTCTATCCACCAAATTCATGATACTCCTGAATGTGACCATGATTTCAAAACTTTTGTAGACAATTATGTTAATAATAATCATGAAGCTTTTAATCCTAAATTTGTTGAGGGTGATCAAATCCCAAACCCAGTCACTATTGATGAAATCAATCAAGCCCTCAATTTAAGTAACAACGATTCCTCCCCTGAACCTGATAAGGCCACTTCTTACACATTTCTTTAATTTGCTTCTTCGAGTAGGTTACTTCCCAGACCCCTGGAAAGAAGCTGAAGTCATTGTTATTCCTGAGCCAAAGAAAAGCCCACTTCATCCCCAAAACTATAGGCTCATAAACTTTAACTCTCCTGTATTGGTAAAACTTCTGAAAGAATTATCCCCTCGTGTATTACCTTTACCAACCTTTAACCAACTTTTCAGACTAGTCCATGATATTCGAAGTGGTCTATCCCTTCAAAAAGTTACTAGTGCCCTCTTACTGGATGCTGAAAAAGTCTTTGACAATACTTGTCACAATGGTTTAAGATACAAACTTAATAATCTAAATTTAAACACCTTCTATATTGGACTTATCTCCTCTTTCTTCAAAATATGCTCATACATGTCCAGTGCAAAGGAAAACTATCTAGTGTTTTTAAAATTCATGCAGGGACTCCTTAAGGCTCCGTACTAAGCCCCCTGCTTAATATTATTTATGTTAAAGATATCCCCACCACTGTAACATTTCCCAATTTGCTGATGATTTGGCAATTTGGTACTCCGCCAACAAGATCAAAACCTCAACCGACCGTATTCAAAAAGCCGGTAGGGAAATTGAAGTATGGTGTAATAAATGGCGAGTGAAAATTAATCTCCCAAAATCTCAATTTGTTCATTTTTAAGAAAAGAATAAACCAAACATCATCACTAATATTAATTTATTTAACAACGTTATTTCCAACACACAGGAAGCCACATTTCTAGGAGTTATTTTTGATCACCATGCCCTGTGTAGTAAATATATCAACACCATCTGTGGTATAAACTTGGCTGTGTAGGCAATGAATTTTACTTTTTCTGATTTTTAAATTTTCGTGTTAAATTTTTTTTCCTCTTTTGGAGTTGAACAATCTTTTAGTTGGTGTGGCCCTCCACATTTAAGACATCTCTGGGGGTTATTGCAGTTTTTCAAAGTATGCCCAAACCCTTGACATTTGTAACATTGAATTACATTTGGCAACTCTTTGTATGCTTCCACCCTGTGTCTGACATATCCCAGATGGAAACCAGCTATGATTAGGTCTTCAGTTTCCTCTTTGTGATTAAAGATAACCTTAACTTTCCAAGTATTTTGTTTAGTGATATTGGATATGAGCCTTTTTACAAAGATTGGTTCAAAAGCTTGATCTTTCAGGGCAATTTTGATCTCTCCATCAGTTATTTCTGGACTGATGCCACATAATACAGCTCCAAAGGAGGGCATTGCCTTGTTTTGGGGTAATTTGGGTTTCCCCAGTTCAGTTTCTTGGGACCATGGCTTTAGCAGACTATTAGCAGATTTTTCATCAAGTGGTTCAATTAGTATTGTGTTGTTGTTAATTGGCTTTACTTGTTCAATGTTAACATCTGGTTTTTCTTTTTTGATGAGATTGCATGGTAAGCTTGATCGAATTTTTCAGAACATTAGGGTTTATATTTTGAACAAAAATCGGTTGCATACTCTTTTTTGGTTTTTCTGTGATTGTGATTGTGAAGACTCGTATTTTCTGGTCCACCCAGAGGTGCTTCAGATGGCCCAAAGGGCCGGAAAAGGTGAGTCAAAAACACACCGATCCCCATGATCAGTGAACACAAAACCGTCAGCAACAGCGCCACATCACGACCCGGCAAACCTTGGAAAGGAAAAGTGGACAGAGGGAAAGCCAAGGCCACCGCCAGCATGCCGCGGACAAACCCAGGCACACCAAGCCCCCTCTGGAGACAAGTTGGGCCATACCGATGATTGGCACCCTTCTTCGGGGCTATTCAATGGTTTGTACCCTTCTTCAGGGCTACTAGATGCATATGTCTTCTTCGGTGGCAGGTCTTGGGTTGCACCCTTATTCAGGGCTAGCAACACTGGTTGGACCCTTCTTCAGGGCTGTTTGATGTCTTCTTCGGTAGCTGGTCTTGATTTCACCCTTCTTCAGGGCTAAATGCAGTTTCGTTGGCTGGCCTTCTTATTACTTACCAAGATTTTTCCAACTCCTTTTGGTCAGTCCTTTGAGGGGTGAGTTCCTAAGAAGAATGGGTCGAAGTTTCAGTTGGGACTTGATAAATTTACGAGTATGTTTGTCCTTTCTTTTGCATTTAGTCAGGAAGTTCGTACGTAAGTCGTTGAAACGTTGTTTAATTGTTGGAAGTTTAGCAATGTCGAGTACTTTGTCAGAAGGGTGTCGGTAGTCAAGATGGTGGGCAATTCTGCAAGCCCGTCTTTGAGTCTGTTCGTAATTGTTGAGTTGTGAGTCCTTCAAGTGGGTAAGTGCCGGGGCGGCATACTCAATAATTGGTCTAGTCATAGTTTTGTAAATTTTCAAGGTCGTGTCAGGGGAAGTAAGTGGGTGGTCCTTAGTCCCGGCTAGTCGGTACAGTTGAGAGACTTGCCTCCGCATTCTCTTTGTCTTTTCCGAGTGATGGGAGTTAAATTCAAGTCGTTCGTCAATTGTCACTCCCAGGTAATTGACCTTCCTCTGGACAGGAATCAGTTTGGTGTTGTAAGTCACAGAAGGGGCTCGTCCAAGGGAACCAGTAGTCCGTACATAGAGAATCTGTGATTTGTCAGGGTTTAGTACGATCCGCCAGTCATTGCACCAGTTTTCAAGTTGTATGATGTAACGTTGAAGTCTTTGTTCGGCTTTGTCAGCAATGCGGGAGGTCGCCCAGACTGCAATGTCGTCAGCGAATTGTGAGAGGTAATTCCGTTGGTTCAGGTCTGGTTGAGGAATGTCGGCGACGTACATTATGAAAAGTATAGGGCTAAGGGTACTGCCCTGAGGAGTCCCGGTCGTTATGTGTAGAGGTTGGTTTTTCTGTATCGTATCAAGCTAATAAATAGTTTTCTACTATGTGCAGAGCTCTGTTCTGCATCTCTGATTGGTCAGTTCTTGTCTGATGAGCAATCTCATTGGTTGATTTATTTGTGCTCAGATTGGCTGACTGGCTAATTATATGTGCTCTGATTGGCAAATTGACATAGTTGGCTGATTGGCTCTGATTGGCTTTTTGAGTGAATAGGGCTTTTTTAAGTTGAAAGTGTTCAACATATTCTGTTCCATCTTTTTCATAGCCTGAGGGTGGAATTCTGTAATAAAATTGCAGCAACCCTTGGTGGTTTGGACATATTACTGCTTCCATCCCACAAAGGTGCATAGCTGCTATTGTATAAATTACAGGTCTCTGTCAGTGCAGATTAAATTTTATTTAGTTAGGTGTCACTTCTCGTTGTCACAATTAATAGTTGTGTGTGTTACGTCTGCAGTTAATCTATGAAAGGCACAATGTTTTTATCAGAGTTTTTTATTTTGGTCTAGGAAGAAAGATAACAGCCGCTTTTCAATTGTTTTTAATTTTTTCAGATGATGCAAACATGGAATGAGACATTGTCAGAGGAAAAACACATGAATGTCAAGTAAAGAGACTGGGAGATGAGAGTGGTAAGGTTTATTATTATCAACTCAATTAGAATGTACATTTTAAGCTAGACATTCAATGTATTCACTATATGATTTACGGGAAAATTGTAGCCCTCACAGTAGCCACTAAAGACGAAAAACTTTGAACATTTTGAATTTGGTCTTCTCCAGGTGAAGTTTTAGAGGCACAGCGTAGTATGTCAGTAGTGTAACGGGCAGTGATTATTTTGTCAATACCACGGTCAGCGTCTTTGGTGGGGTTTATGTCAGGTTTGGGAGAGCAGGTAGGTCCCTGGATAACCAGTCCACATAAAGTTGGCTAGCCTGTAAATGCTGTTTTTGATCTTAGGGTCCTGTGGTAAGGTGTGAACCATTTGAAATTAGTCCCAGAGTACTAAGTCAACTTTGTAGTTGTCATTGGTAAGCGTCTTCCCGTCAAATCTGAGAGTGGGCATGGGGTGACGGTTTCTTGTTTTGCCAAAGATCTGCCCAACGGTTTTCCAAAAGTCCTCAGGGTCTGTTGTCAGTGTGTTGGTTGACTCTCATCAGTTCAGGAATTTTCTTTTGAAGTTGGTTGATAATTGGTGTTACTTTTTATATGTTGGTTTCTAGTCCTGTGGTTAATCTGTCAAGTTTCTGTCTCTGTCAAATAATTTTAAGAATGCCTTGAGGGAGTTGGAATCTCTTGAGCTGAGAATAAGTCAGGATGGCCGCTGTGGTGGCTTTGGTGATTAGTCAAGTCATTGATTTGGCTTGGTCGTCAATTTCCTTAACAGTCATCAGGCTCAAAGTAGTAATGTTTTTGGTTATGTACTCTTTGTACTTAACCCAGTCAGCTTTCTTCAAGTTCTGCTCAGGAGGTTTTATCTGTCTTTCAACTGTGGTCGACATTGTAAGGAGTTGAGGTAGGCTGACCACCTAAGTCAATCCCAGTTCAGTAGTCAGTAATATTTTGGTTAGTGAGGGGGAAATAATGCAGTAGTCAAGTTGGTTGGAGGTGTTATCATTGTAGGGGTAGCAGTTCGGAGCTTCATCATTGAGGCAAAGAGCTTCTGTAGTCTCGATTAGTTGTAAAAGTTTGGTTCCAGTGTTTTCAGTCAAGTTGCAGCCGAGATCTATGTGTTTAGTGTTAGGTCATCAAGCAGGATTAAGTGCCTGTACTAAACGTCCTAATAGAAGTCAGTTGGGAAGGAGTCTTTGGTTGGAGATGTGTAAGTTGGAAGGAAGCAGTATAGAGTCTGCCGAGTTCTTGGAGGAAAATTTGAGGTTCATTTTTTAAGTGCACGTATTGAATTTGGTCTTCTCCAGGAGAGGTGCTTGAAGTTTGACGTAAAATTTCAGTAATGTCTTCGGTGGTGATAGTTTTGTTAATGTTCTCGTCCGGAACCTCAGTGGGGTCAGTGTCCGGGTAGCCTGTGCCTAGAATAGTAGCCAGTCAGTAAAGGTTGTGGTTAACGAATTTTCGGTGATGGGGTAGAGTGTGGACTATTTGGAAGTAGTCTCTAAAACAGTGTGCTTTGTCCTCGTCTGTAGTCGCAACTTTGTCCTTGTGAGCTAAGGAATTGGTTTCTTGGCAGTCTTTTCCCCTAAAATTTGTTTTACAGTTTTCCAAAAGTGGGTTTTTATTGTCAGCGAGCTGTTTAGCCCTATTGTCAAATTCCTGTTGATTTGCAGTCTGAATCAAGTCAGTGATTTTCGTCTCAGTTGATTGATCAGAATATGTATATGTTGGTTTCTAATCCTCTGGTAAATAAGTTTTGCGCCTTTGCCTTTGAAGGTTGTGGTTGCGACCCTTCATCAGGGCTTAGCTGTTTCGGCAGTAACCCTTAATGTTTGAAGAGGACATTCTTAGGCATGTGGGAGTCAGAAAACCCTCTACGGTGAAGTGGTCTTCTGTCTCTGTCCATCTTTGATGCTGGAGAGTTCCATGGCAAGTCCCAGGTGTTTCCATGCCTACTCCTTGATGACAGTTGCCTTCTGGACGTCTGTTGGTGTGTGTCTCCTTTCTGAGGAATGAGGCGAGTCAGTACGTCACCAAGAAAATGGCAGATCTTCCTTTTCAGTGCATTGAGCAGTCCCACTATGTCCTCTCTGAGTTGGTGGAAGAGGGCGGTGTTAGCCTCTTCGATCCTTTCGATGGTGGCCTGATGTTGGAGTCGGAGCAAGTTGTAGTTGGTGGCACTCTTCCATCTTGGCTAAGGTTTGCATCATGTTTGGTTTCGATTGCTTCTGTAATCTGTGGAAGACAAGAAGGTAAAACAGTGTTAGATACAGTACCTTGTGGGGCTGGCCTTGGGGTCTTCTGGGAGGGGGGGGTGGGGCTTTCTTTGCTGCTTTATCTTTAATTGTTACAGAGCCTGGGCGTACCTTGAGCACCCGTGGTAACTGGCAATGTGTCCCCTGGAGCTTCGGTGTATCTCGTGGGTTTGGGCATTCCGTGAGGGAATGGTGGTCGGCACAGCGAAGGTACATCTTTCGATTTGTGCAGTTTGCGGCGTTATGTCCGAATCGTTGGCAGTTGTGGCATTGGGTTGTTGTCCTGTCTCGTTGAAGGCTTTCCACGCGATGGTGTTGGTAGCCGATGTTTACTCCCTTTTGAAGTGCCCGTTGTAGATCTTCGGGACTAGTGAAGGTGACTGCTGCCTTCCAGGTCAGTGTCTTGGTCCCCTTCGTATAGATTCTCCTGAAATATAAAATTTCGAGATCATTAGTTTTACCCATCTCCTTTGTGGCCTCTTCTGCGCTGATTTCCGGGTGCAGTTCGACCCAATTTTTATAGTTTAACATATCAATGGGTACCTATATATTATTCTTGGGGTGGATGGTAAGCAGCTTAATTAACATATCTTTAGCTAAGGGATCTGTCCTCAGGTAATTCTGGGTTAGTTTAGTGTTTAGTTCAATAATGTGATCTCTAAGGGTTTGAGAGTGAGTTGTTAAAAGCACATGGTGCTCAGAGATATAACTTGGAATTTTATAGGCTAATCTGTTGTGTTTATTCTTTCAAGTTTCCTATACAGTAATTGGTGGGAGAAGAATTTAGGTAGCAAATGCTGTCATATTATATTCCAAAATGGGTCTAATGAGCATTTTGTAAATTCGTAGGCCTAGTTTGGGCTTAATTTTGCTATTTTGTAGATTTTTTTTAAGCTTTGTAAGCGTCCCCAAGCTAATAATTAAAGCTTGTTTTCAGAAAGTTAATTTGAAAATATTGACCAGTTACATAGCCAATTACTCAGCTACCTTGGCTCTCTCACTTTTAGACATCCCAATAAAGGGGGAAGAACTGTTTGACATCATTTACAAAGCAAGTTGTACATGTTCCGCAATACTCGCCCACGCCAGGCACACCACTCTCACCACACACCAGTAATGACTGATGATTCTATACTTAGAATACTATACACAAACATAAATTCTGTTAGGAATAAACTTGTACTCCTATTTGATTATATTGATGAATACAACCCTGATTTAATTCTACTAAATGACACTAAATTGGCTGATAACATTCCCCTTTCTATCCCCAATTCCAAGTCACCATTTATATCAGAGAAAGATATCTCTAGTCTTAAAGGAGGAGTCCTAATAGCTATAAAAAATAACATTCCCTATGCATAAATTAATATTGATAACTTCATTAATGACCAAGCTATAAGTATAGAGCTACCTGTTAAAAATTCCCCAGGCCCAGTTTAAGTTATTACTTACTATAACCCCCCACAGAACTATGTAAGTGCGAATATTTTTGACTACATGGATGAGGACTGTATTTTGGTGGGATATTTAAATTCCCATGCATCACACTTACCTAGGTAGCAATAAAACTACCCCCTTTGGTAAACATTTACTTAGAATTAATTAACTCTTGCAACTTAATTGTTAGTAATATGACCACTAAGACCAGAAGGAACCCCATTAATAATAGTGAGGAACTCCTTTATTTCATTGTAGTTACTGATGAGTTTAATAAGAAGCACGTTTCTACCCAATTCTTTGAGGATCCTAATCTGGTGACCATTATATTGCTAAATCTACTTACAAATTTAATTAAATCAATTGTTCACAAACTAAGTACTACAGGCATCATAAAAATACTGACTGGGAAGGTTACAAAGACTGCTTAGCTAAGGAGGTCCTAGAGTTGCAAACCCTGTTAAGTAATATGGAAATTAATAAACAAAACACCAATAACTTGACTAATAAAATCTCCAACTCCATCTCTGAATCCTTTAACAAAAACTGTCCTCTCACTAAAGTTAGAACGAACACCTGGAAAATTATGAATTTAATTAAAGCAAAATGTAAACTTAGAAGGCATTACAATATTAACCACGACCCCACTACGAAAAGACAAATTATGAAATTAAAAAAGAAATAAAAATTTCAAAACTTCAGGATTGGGAGAACTCCTGTAATACCATAAACAATGAAACTAACTCCAGTATTTTCTGGAAGAGAATAAAAAAAACCCCAACCGCCATGATTTAAACACTGAACTATAGACAATAATGGCATAAAAATTAAAGACCACCAGAAACAGGCTAATCTGTTGGCTAAAACTATGCACTCTATCCACCAAATTCATGATACTCCTGAATGTGACCATGATTTCAAAACTTTTGTAGACAATTATGTTAATAATAATCATGAAGCTTTTAATCCCAAATTTGTTGAGGGTGATCAAATCCCAAACCCAGTCACTATTGATGAAATCAATCAAGCCCTCAATTTAAGTAACAACGATTCCTCCCCTGAACCTGATAAGGCCACTTCTTACGCATTTCTTTAATTTGCTTTTTCAAGAAGGTTACTTCCCAGACCCCTGGAAAGAAGCTGAAGTCATTGTTATTCCTGAGCCAAAGAAAAGCCCACTTCATCCCCAAAACTATAGGCTCATAAACTTTAACTCTCCTGTATTGGTAGAACTTCTGAAAGAATTATCCCCTCGTGTATTACCTTTACCAACCTTTAACCAACTTTTCAGACTAGTCCATGATATTCGAAGTGGTCTATCCCTTCAAAAAGTTACTAGTGCCCTCTTACTGGATGCCGAAAAAGTCTTTGACAATACTTGTCACAATGGTTTAAGATACAAACTTAATAATCTAAATTTAAACACCTTCTATATTGGACTTATCTCCTCTTTCTTCAAAATAGGCTCATACATGTCCAGTGCAAAGGAAAACTATCTAGTGTTTTTAAAATTCATGCAGGGACTCCTTAAGGCTCCGTACTAAGCCCCCTGCTTAATATTATTTATGTTAAAGATATCCCCACCACTGTAACATTTCCCAATTGATTTGGCAATTTGGTACTCCGCCAACAAGATCAAAACCTCAACCGACCGTATTCAAAAAGCCGGTAGGGAAATTGAAGTATGGTGTAATAAATGGCGAGTGAAAATTAATCTCCCAAAATCTCAATTTGTTCATTTTTAAGAAAAGAATAAACCAAACATCATCACTAATATTAATTTATTTAACAACGTTATTTCCAACACACAGGAAGCCACATTTCTAGGAGTTATTTTTGATCACCATGCCCTGTTTAGTAAATATATCAACACCATCTGTGGTATAAACTTGGCTGTGTAGGCAATGAATTTTACTTTTTCTGATTTTTAAATTTTCGTGTTAATTTTTTTTCCTCTTCTGGAGTTGAACAATCTTTTAGTTGGTGTGGCCCTCCACATTTAAGACATCTTTGGGGGTTATTGCAGTTTTTCAAAGTATGCCCAAACCCTTGACATTTGTAACATTGAATTACATTTGGCAACTCTTTGTATGCTTCCACCCTGTGTCTGACATATCCCAGATGGAAACCAGCTATGATTAGGTCTTCAGTTTCCTCTTTGTGATTAAAGATAACCTTGACTTTCCAAGTATTTTGTTTAGTGATATTGGATATGAGCCTTTTTACAAAGATTGGTTCAAAAGCTTGATCTTTCAGGGCAATTTTGATCTCTCCATCAGTTATTTCTGGACTGATGCCACATAATACAGCTCCAAAGGAGGGCATTGCCTTGTTTTGGGGTAATTTGGGTTTCCCCAGTTCAGTTTCTTGGGACCATGGCTTTAGCAGACTATTAGCAGATTTTTCATCAAGTGGTTCAATTAGTATTGTGTTGTTGTTAATTGGCTTTACTTGTTCAATGTTAACATCTGGTTTTTCTTTTTTGATGAGATTGCATGGTAAGCTTGATCGAATTTTTCAGAACATTAGGGTTTATATTTTGAACAAAAATCGGTTGCATACTCTTTTTTGGTTTTTCTGTGATTGTGATTGTGAAGACTCGTATTTTCTGGTCCACCCGGAGGTGCTTCAGATGGCCCAAAGGGCCGGAAAAGGTGAGTCAAAAACACACCGATCCCCATGATCAGTGAACACAAAACCGTCAGCAACAGCGCCACATCACGACCCGGCAAACCTTGGAAAGGAAAAGTGGACAGAGGGAAAGCCAAGGCCACTGCCAGCATGCCGCGGACAAACCCAGGCACACCAAGCCCCCTCTGGAGACAAGTTGGGCCATACCGATGATTGGCACCCTTCTTCGGGGCTATTCGATGGTTTGTACCCTTCTTCAGGGCTACTAGATGTCTTCTTCGGTGGCTGGTCTTGGGTTGCACCCTTATTCAGGGCTAGCAACACTGGTTGGACCCTTCTTCAGGGCTGTTTGATGTCTTCTTCGGTGGCTGGTCTTGATTTCACCCTTCTTCAGGGCTAAATGCAGTTTCGTTGGCTGGCCTTCTTATTACTTACCAAGATTTTTCCAACTCCTTTTGGTCAGTCCTTTGAGGGGTGAGTTCCTAAGAAGAATGGGTCGAAGTTTCAGTTGGGACTTGATAAATTTACGAGTATGTTTGTCCTTTCTTTTGCATTTAGTCAGGAAGTTCGTACGTAAGTCGTTGAAACGTTGTTTAATTGTTGGAAGTTTAGCAATGTCGAGTACTTTGTCAGAAGGGTGTCGGTAGTAAAGATGGTGGGCAATTCTGCATGCCCGTCTTTGAGTCTGTTCGTAATTGTTGAGTTGTGAGTCCTTCAAGTGGGTAAGTGCCGGGGCGGCATACTCAATAATTGGTCTAGTCATAGTTTTGTAAATTTTCAAGGTTGTGTCAGGGGAAGTAAGTGGGTGGCCCTTAGTCCCCGCTAGTCGGTACAGTTGAGAGACTTGCCTCCGCATTCTCTTTGTCTTTTCCGAGTGATGGGAGTTAAATTCAAGTCGTTCGTCAATAGTCACTCCCAGGTAATTGACCTTCCTCTGGGGCTCGTCCAAGGGAACCAGTAGTCCGTACATAGAGAATCTGTGATTTGTCAGGGTTTAGTACGATCCGCCAGTCATTGCACCAGTTTTCAAGTTGTATGATGTAAGGTTGAAGTCTTTGTTCGGCTTTGTCAGCAATGCGGGAGGTCGCCCAGACTGCAATGTCGTCAGCGAATTGTGAGAGGTAATTCCGTTGGTTCAGGTCTGGTTGAGGAATGTCGGCGACGTACATTATGAAAAGTATAGGGCTAAGGGTACTGCCCTGAGGAGTCCCGGTCGTTATGTGTAGAGGTTGGTTTTTCTGTATCGTATCAAGCTAATAAATAGTTTTCTACTATGTGCAGAGCTCTGTTCTGCATCTCTGATTGGTCAGTTCTTGTCTGATGAGCAATCTCATTGGTTGATTTATTTGTGCTCAGATTGGCTGACTGGCTAATTATATGTGCTCTGATTGGCAAATTGACATAGTTGGCTGATTGGCTCTGATTGGCTTTTTGAGTGAATAGGGCTTTTTTAAGTTGAAAGTGTTCAACATATTCTGTTCCATCTTTTTCATAGCCTGAGGGTGGAATTCTGTAATAAAATTGCAGCAACCCTTGGTGGTTTGGACATATTACTGCTTCCATCCCACAAAGGTGCATAGCTGCTATTGTATAAATTACAGGTCTCTGTCAGTGCAGATTAAATTTTATTTAGTGTGTGTTACGTCTGCAGTTTCTATGAAAGGCACAATGTTTTTATCAGAGTTTTTTATTTTGGTCTAGGAAGAAAGATGACAGCCACTTTTCAATTGTTTTTAATTTTTTCAGATGATGCAAACATGGAATGAGACATTGTCAGAGGAAAAACACATGAATGTCAAGTAAAGAGACTGGGAGATGAGAGTGGTAAGGTTTATTATTATCAACTCAATTAGAATGTACATTTTAAGCTAGACATTCAATGTATTCACTATATGATTTACGGGAAAATTGTAGCCCTCACAGTAGCCACTAAAGACGAAAAACTTTGAACATTTTGAATTTGGTCTTCTCCAGGTGAAGTTTTAGAGGCACAGCGTAGTATGTCAGTAGTGTAAGGGGCAGTGATTATTTTGTCAATACCACGGTCAGTGTCTTTGGTCGGGTTTATGTCAGGTTTGGGAGAGCAGGTCCCTGGATAACCAGTCCACATAAAGTTGGCTAGCCTGTAAATGCTGTTTTTGATCTTAGGGTCCTGTGGTAAGGTGTGAACCATTTGAAATTAGTCCCAGAGTAGTCAACTTTGTAGTTGTCATTGGTAAGCATCTTCCCGTCAAATCTGAGAGTGGGCATGGGGTGACGGTTTCTTGTTTTGCCAAAGATCTGCCCAACGGTTTTCCAAAAGTCCTCAGGGTCTTTGTTGTCAGTGTGTTGGTTGACTCTCATCAGTCCAGGAATCTTTGTATATGTTGGTTTCTAGTCCTGTGGTTAATCTGTCAAATAATTTTAAGAATGCCTTGAGGGAGTTGGAATCTCTTGGGCCGAGAATAAGTCAGGGTGGCGGCTGTGGTGGCTTTGGTAATTAGTCAAGTCAGTGATTTGGCTTGGTCGTCAATTTCCTTAACAGTCGTCAGGCTCAAAGTAGTAATGTTTTTGGTTATGTACTCTTTGTACTTAACCCAGTCAGCTTTCTTCAAGTTTTGCTTAGGAGGTTTTATCCGTCTTTCAACTGTGGTCGACATTGTAAGGAGTTGAGGTAGGCTGACCACTAAGTCAATCCCAGTTCAGTAGTCAGTAATATTTTGGTTAAGTGAGGGGGAGATAATGCAGTAGTCAAGTTGGTCGAAGGTGTTACCATTGTAGGGGTAGCAGTTCGTAGCTTCATCATTGAGGCAAAGAGCTTCTGTAGTCTTGATTAGTTGTAAAAGTTTGGTTCCAGTGTTTTCAGTCAAGTTGCAGCCGAGATCCATGTGTTTAGTGTTAGGTCATCAAGCAGGATTAAGTGCCTGTACTAAACGTCCTAATAGAAGTCAGTTGGGAAGGAGTCTTTGGTTGGAGATGGGTAAGTTGGAAGGAAGCAGTATAGAGTCTGCCGAGTTCTTGGAGGAAAATTTGAGGTGCATTTTTTAAGTGCACGTATTGAATTTGGTCTTCTCCAGGAGAGGTGCTTGAAGTTTGACGTAAAATTTCAGTAATGTCTTCGGTGGTGATAGTTTTGTTAATGTTCTCGTCCGGAACCTCAGTGGGGTCAGTGTCCGGGTAGCCTGTGCCTAGAATAGTAGCCAGTCAGTAAAGGTTGTGGTTAACAAATTTTCGGTGATGGGGTAGAGTGTGGACTATTTGGAAGTAGTCTCTAAAACAGTTTGCTTTGTCCTCGTCTGTAGTCGCAACTTTGTCCTTGTGAGCTAAGGAATTGGTTTCTTGGCAGTCTTTTCCCCTAAAATTTGTTTTACAGTTTTCCAAAAGTGGGTTTTTATTGTCAGCGAGCTGTTTAGCCCTATTGTCAAATTCCTGTTGATTTGCAGTCTGAATCAAGTCAGTGATTTTCGTCTCAGTTGATTGATCAGAATATGTATATGTTGGTTTTAAGTTTTGCGCCTTTGCCTTTGAAGGTTGTGGTTGCGACCCTTCATCAGGGCTTAGCTGTTTCGGCAGTAACCCTTAATGTTTGAAGAGGACATTCTTAGGCATGTGGGAGTCAGAAAACCCTCTACGGTGAAGTGGTCTCCTGTCTCAGTCCATCTTTGATGCTGGAGAGTTCCATGGCAAGTCCCAGGTGTTTCCATGCCTACTCCTTGATGACAGTTGCCTTCTGGACTTCTGTTGGTGTGTGTCTCCTTTCTGAGGAATGAGGCGAGGCGAGTCAGTACGTCACCAAGAAAATGGCAGATCTTCCTTTTCAGTTCATTGAGCAGTCCCACTATGTCCTCTCTGAGTTGGTGGAAGAGGGTGGTGTTAGCCTCTTCGATCCTTTCGATGGTGCCTGATGTTGGAGTCGGAGCAAGTTGTAGTTGGTGGCACTCTTTGATCTTGGCTAAGGTTTGCATCATGTTTGGTTGCGATTGCTTCTGTGATCTGTGGAAGACAAGAAGGTAAAACAGTGTTAGATACAGTACCTTGTGGGGCTGGCCTTGGGGTCTTCTGGGAGGGGGGGTGGGGCTTTCTTTGCTGCTTTATCTTCAATTGTTACAGAGCCTGGGCGTACCTTGAGCACCCGTGGTAACTGGCAATGTGTCCCCTGGAGCTTCGGTGTATCTCGTGGGTTTGGGCATTCCGTGAGGGAATGGTGGTCGGCACAGCGAAGGTACATCTTTCGATTTGTGCAGTTTGCGGCGTTATGTCCGAATCGTTGGCAGTTGTGGCATTGGGTTGGTGTCCTGTCTCGTTGAAGGCTTTTCAGGCGATGGTGTTGGTAGCCGATGTTTACTCCCTTTTGAAGTGCCCGTTGTAGATCTTCGGGACTAGTGAAGGTGACTGCTGCCTTCCAGGTCAGTGTCTTGGTCCCCTTCGTATAGATTCTCCTGAAATATAAAATTTCGAGATCATTAGTTTTACCCATCTCCTTTGTGGCCTCTTCTGCGCTGATTTCCGGGTGCAGTTCGACCCAATTTTTATAGTTTAACATATCAATGGGTACCTATATATTATTCTTGGGGTGGATGGTAAGCAGCTTAATTAACATATCTTTAGCTAAGGGATCTGTCCTCAGGTAATTCTGGGTTAGTTTAGTGTTTAGTTCAATAATGTGATCTCTAAGGGTTTGAGAGTGAGTTGTTAAAAGCACATGGTGCTCAGAGATATAACTTGGAATTTTATAGGCTAATCTGTTGTGTTTATTCTTTCAAGTTTCCTATACAGTAATTGGTGGGAGAAGAATTTAGGTAGCAAATGCTGTCATATTATATTCCAAAATGGGTCTAATGAGCATTTTGTAAATTCGTAGGCCTAGTTTGGGCTTAATTTTGCTATTTTGTAGATTTTTTTTAAGCTTTGTAAGCGTCCCCAAGCTAATAATTAAAGCTTGTTTTCAGAAAGTTAATTTGAAAATATTGACCAGTTACATAGCCAATTACTCAGCTACCTTGGCTCTCTCACTTTTAGACATCCCAATAAAGGGGGAAGAACTGTTTGACATCATTTACAAAGCAAGTTGTACATGTTCCGCAATACTCACCCACCCCAGGCACACCACTCTCACCATACACCAGTAATGACTGATGATTCTATACTTAGAATACTATACACAAACATAAATTCTGTTAGGAATAAACTTGTACTCCTATTTGATTATATTGATGAATACAACCCTGATTTAATTCTACTAAATGACACTAAATTGGCTGATAACATTCCCCTTACTATCCCCAATTTCAAGTCACCATTTATATCAGAAGAAGATATCTCTAGTCTTAAAGGAGGAGTCCTAATAGCTATAAAAAATAGTATTCCCTATGCATAAATGAATATTGATAACTTCATTAATGACCAAGCTATAAGTAAAGAGCTACCTGTGAAAAATTCCCCAGGCCCAGTTTAGTTATTACTTACTATAACCCCCCACAGAACTATGTAAATGCGAATATTTTTGACTACATGGATGAGGACTCGTCACACTTACCTAGGTTGCAATAAAACTACCCCCTTTGGTAAACATTTACTTAGAATTATTAACTCTTGCAACTTAATTGTTAGTTTTATGACCACTAAGACCAGAAGGAACCCCATTAATAATAGTGAGGAACTCCTTTATTTCATTGTAGTTACAGATGAGTTTAATAAGAAGCACGTTTCTACCCAATTCTTGAGGATCCTAATCTGGTGACCATTATATTGCTAAATCTACTTACAAATTTAATTAAATCAATTGTTCACAAACTAAGTACTACAGGCATCATAAAAATACTGACTGGGAAGGTTACAAAGACTGCTTAGCTAAGGAGGTCCTAGAGTTGCAAACCCTGTTAAGTAATATGGAAATTAATAAACAAAACACCAATAACTTGACTAATAAAATCTCCAACTCCATCTCTGAATCCTTTAACAAAAACTGTCCTCTCACTAAAGTTAGAACGAACACCTGGAAAATTATGAATTTAATTAAAGCAAAACGTAAACTTAGAAGGCATTACAATATTAACTACGACCCCACTACGAAAAGAGAAATTAATAGACTTAATTATGAAATTAAAAAAGAAATAAAAATTTCAAAACTTCAGGATTGGGAGAACTACTGTAATACCATAAACAATGAAACTAACTCCAGTATTTTCTGGAAGAGAATAAAAAAAACCCCAACCGCCATGATTTAAACACTGAACTTATGGACAATAATGGCATAAAAATTAAAGACCACCAGAAACAGGCTAATCTGTTGGCTAAAACTATGCACTCTATCCACCAAATTCATGATACTCCTGAATGTGACCATGATTTCAAAACTTTTGTAGACAATTATGTTAATAATAATCATGAAGCTTTTAATCCCAAATTTGTTGAGGGTGATCAAATCCCAAACCCAGTCACTATTGATGAAATCAATCAAGCCCTCAATTTAAGTAACAATGATTCCTCCCCTGAACCTGATAAGGCCACTTCTTACGCATTTCTTTAATTTGCTTTTTCAAGAAGGTTACTTCCCAGACCCCTGGAAAGAAGCTGAAGTCATTGTTATTCCTAAGCCAAAGAAAAGCCCACTTCATCCCCAAAACTATAGGCTCATAAGCTTTAACTCTCCTGTATTGGTAGAACTTCTGAAAGAATTATCCCCTCGTGTATTACCTTTACCAACCTTTAACCAACTTTTCAGACTAGTCCATGATATTCGAAGTGGTCTATCCCTTCAAAAAGTTACTAGTGCCCTCTTACTGGATGCCGAAAAAGTCTTTGACAATACTTGTCACAATGGTTTAAGATACAAACTTAATAATCTAAATTTAAACACCTTCTATATTGGACTTATCTCCTCTTTCTTCAAAATATGCTCATACATGTCCAGTTCAAAGGAAAACTATCTAGTGTTTTTAAAATTCACGCAGGGACTCCTTAAGGCTCCGTACTAAGCCCCCCTGCTTAATATTATTTATGTTAAAGATATCCCCACCACTGTAACATTTCCCAATTGATTTGGCAATTTGGTACTCCGCCAACAAGATCAAAACCTCAACCGACCGTATTCAAAAAGCCGGTAGGGAAATTGAAGTATGGTGTAATAAATGGCGAGTGAAAATTAATCTCCCAAAATCTCAATTTGTTCATTTTTAAGAAAAGAATAAACCAAACATCATCACTAATATTAATTTATTTAACAACATTATTTCCAACACACAGGAAGCCACATTTCTAGGAGTTATTTTTGATCACCATGCCCTGTTTAGTAAATATATCAACACCATCTGTGGTATAAACTTGGCTGTGTAGGCAATGAATTTTACTTTTTCTGATTTTTAAACTTTCGTGTAATTTTTTTTCCACTTTTGGAGTTGAACAATCTATTGGTTGGTGTGGCCCTCCACATTTAAGACATCTTTGGGGGTTATTACAGTTTTTCAAAGTATGCCCAAACACTTGACATTTGTAACATTGAATTACATTTGGCAACTCTTTGTATGCTTCCACCCTGTGTCTGACATATCCCAGATGGAAACCAGCTATGATTAGGTCTTCAGTTTCCTCTTTGTGATTAAAGATAACCTTGACTTTCCAAGTATTTTGTTTAGTGATATTGGATATGAGCCTTTTTACGAAGACTGGTTCATAAGCTTGATCTTTCAGGGCAATTTTGATCTCTCCATCAGTTATTTCTGGACTGATGCCACATAATACAGCTCCAAAGGTGGGCATTGCCTTGTTTTGGGGTAATTTGGGTTTTCCCAGTTCAGTTTCTTGGGACCATGGCTTTAGAAGACTATTAGCAGATTTTTCATCAAGTGGTTGAATTAGTATTGTGTTGCTGTTAATTGGCTTCACTTGTTCAATGTTTATTTCTGGTTTTTCTTTTTTGATGAGATTGCATGGTAAGCTTTATCGAATTTTTCAGAACATTATGGTTTATATTTTGAACAAAAATCGGTTTTTGGTTTTTCTGTATCGTATCAAGCTAATAAATAGTTTTCTACTATGTGCACAGCTCTGTTCTGCATCTCTGATTGGTCAGTTCTTGTCTGATGTGCAATCTCATTGGTTGATTAATTTGTGCTCAGATTGGTTGACTGGCTAATTATATGTGCTCTGATTGGCAAATTGACATGGTTTGCTGATTGGCTCTGATTGGCTATTTGAGTGAATAGGGATTTTTTAAGTTGAAAGTATTCAACATATTCTGTTCCATCTTTTTCATAGCCTGAGTGTGGAATTCTGTAATAAAATTGCAGCAACCCTTGGTGGTTAGGACATATTACTGCTTTCATCCCACAAAGGTGCATAGCTGCTATTGTATAAATTACAGGTCTCTGTCAGTGCAGATTAAATTTTATTTAGTTAGGTGTCACTTCTCGTTGTCACAATTAATAGTTGTGTGTGTTACGTCTGCAGTTAATCTATGAAAGGCACAATGTTTTTATCAGAGTTTTTTATTTTGGTCTAGGAAGAAAGATAATGGCCACTTTTCAATTGTTTTTAATTTTTTCAGATGATGCAAACATGGAATGAGACATTGTCAGAGGAAAAACACATGAATGTCAAGTAAAGAGACTGGGAGATGAGAGTGGTAAGGTTTATTATTATCAACTCAATTAGAACGTACATTTTAAGCTAGGCATTCAACATATTCACTATATGATTTACGGGAAAATTGTAGCCCTCACAGTAGCCACTAAAGACGAAAAACTTTGAACATTTTGATTTTGGGTTTCTCCAGGTGAAGTGTTAGAGGCACAGCGTAGTATGTCAGTAGTGTAACGGGCAGTGATTATTTTGTCAATACCTCGGTCAGTGTCTTTGGTTGGGTCTATGTCAGGTTTGGGAGAGCATGTCCCTGGATAACCAGTCCATATAAAGTTGGCTAGCCTGTAAATGCTGTTTTTGATCTTAGGGTCCTGTGGAAGGTGTGAACCATTTGAAATTAGTCCCAGAGTAGTCAACTTTGTAGTTGTCATTGGTAAGCATCTTCCCGTCAAATCTGAGAGTGGGCATGTGGTGACGGTTTCTTGTTTTGCCAAAGATCTGCTCAACGGTTTTCCAAAAGTCCTCAGGGTCTTTGTTGTCAGTGTGTTGGTTGACTCTCATCAGTCCAGGAATTTTCTTTTGAAGTTGGTTGATAATTGGTGTTACTTTGTATATGTTGGTTTTGAGTCCTGTGGTTAATCTGTCAAGTTTTTGTCTCTGTCAAATAATTTTAAGAATGCCTCGAGGGAGTTGGAATCTCTTGGGCCGAGAATAAGTCGGGAAGGCGGCTGTGGTGGCTTTGGTAATAAGTCAAGTCAGTGATTTGGCTTGGTTGTCAAATTTCCTTAACAGTCGTCAGGCTCAAAGTAGTAATGTTTTTGGTTATGTACTCTTTGTACTTAACCCAGTCAGCTTTCTTCGAGTTCTGCTGAGGAGGTTTCATCCGTCTTTCAACTGTGGTCGACATTGTAAGGAGTTGAGGTAGGCTGACCACCTAAGTCAATCCCAGTTCAGTAGTCAGTAATATTTTGGTTAAGTGATGGGAAGTACTTAGTCAAGTTGGTCGAAGGTGTTACCATTGTAGGGGTAGCAGTTCGGAGCTTCATCATTGAGGCAAAGAGCTTCTGTGGTCTCCATTAGTTGTAAAAGTTTGGTTCCAGTGTTTTCAGTCAAGTTGCAGCCGAGATCCATATGTTTAGTGTTGAGGTCATCAAGCAGGATTAAGTGCCTGTACTAAACGTCCTAATAGAAGTCAGTTGGGAAGGAGTCTTTGGTTGGAGATGGGTAAGTTGTAATAATGTGAAAGTGTTACCCAGTGTGAGAAGTAAGTTTAATGCCAGTAGATTCCCCAGTAGGATTGGATATTGATTTATGGCTGATATGGCGTTGTCTTCTTCTCGGTTGGAGGTGGAATATTCAGGATGATTTGCTGAGAATCCATAATTGCTGCACTAAATTGGGAGGGAAGGGGAAAAACTGGCCGAATGACTAATAGCTACTTCTACCGAATATGACTTAAAATTAAGAGCGTGACTAGAATTGGGGTTCCGAAATAACCAAGAGACAGGACGGAAAGCTAATAGATAAATTAACAAGGGATCTGGGAGAAAATAATCAACTTGGTCTGGATTGTCCCCACCCCGGGAAAGAAAGACTTCCTTGTAACCCCAACCACTGACTGTACTGTTGCACTGGAAAACCAGCTATTGACTCACACGCACTCTAGCCTGTAGTTGTTATTCTGTATGAATCCCCTCCCCACTCGCAACCAAGTCTATTACCTCTACCTGCTTTTCAAAAGCAAGGGGGTTTGTTTTACTTTTGTGGGTAGCAACTAAAAGCTTAATAATTACAGTTTCAACAAAGGGATCAGTGTTGACATGTAGGTTCACGTGAGTTGGGTGTTTAATTCACATAGCCTTTGGAAGAGGGGAATGGAGCCAGTAGCTTGGTAGACCTGTTTTGGAGAGATATAGGAAGGGGCTTTGTAAGCTAGTCTGTTGGCTGTGGTATTGATTCTTTCTAGTTTATTGATGTAGGTCTGGTTGGCTACAAGGTAGCAAATGCTACCATATTCAAGGATTGAGCAGATTAAGGTATTATAGATTTTTAGGGCAGTGTCAGGTTTTAAATGTCTATTTCGAAGAAGGGTTTTAAGATAATTAGATGCCCCCAAGCTTTACTGTTTATTCTTGTAATGTGGTCACCAAACAAAGCATTCTGATCAAAAATAGCCCCCAGGAAGGTAGTTTTATTAGAACTTTTAATGGTGTTATTAAAGACAATAATTTTTGTATCTGGAATTACCTTATTTTTGTCTTGAAAGTTTACTAATTGGGATTTAGAGGGGTTAATTTTAATTCACCATTTATAGCACCAGTTTTCTCCTTCTGACCATCCCTTTTGAATATAATTTGTAGTGACATAAGTACTGTTTGCATTAGCCCAAATAGTAATATCATCTGCGAATTGAAAAATATTGCAGTAATTGAGTCGGTTGGAAGGAAAATTGTTAACAAAAAGAATATAGAGAAGGGGACTAAGGACTGAACCCTTTGGCATGGGGGTACAGTGTACAATGCTCCCTTTACTTTCCTTTAAAATGAAAATGCATTTTTGTATCAGTCAGAAAGGACTAGATAAACCGACTATATTTTACTGCAAGGTTTATCGAGTTATTGCGCCAAGTGTTATCAAAAGCCTTCTTGGCATCTCAAAATAAACCAGTGGTTACCTTCCACTGCAAAATTCCAATAGTTATATCATGGAATAACCTGAAAAGTTGGTTGGAAGTTGCCCTTTTGGGTCTGAAGCCACATTTAATTTATTAATTTGAGCTTTTGTGGTATGGTTTCAATATTACTCTAAGTTATCTAAGTTTACGTTTAGCCTTCTAAGTTTACGTTTAGCTTTAATGAGATTCATAATCTTGGTTAACCTCCAAGAGTCTGAGGGAAGATTTACTAAGGGGCAATGAAAGAAGAAATAATGGAGTCAGACAGTTTATCAGTAAGTATGTTAATATTTGTTTCATCATTTACCATATAAGCCTGGAATTTTAGGAGTGAATTTATTCAATGTTTCGTTGAAACAAGTAATGTTGATGTTGTGTAGAAGGTAATATCTCCTGAAGTCCGAAAAGAGTTTTAAGTGCGGTAAATTCAAGTAGAGTTAATTGCATTAGAGTGGTTGAGTCGGAAGCAGTTCTTTGATGATGATTCTGCTGTGACAATTCTCAAGGACTGCCCGGTATGTTTTGTTGAGTATGGGACCCTTCATCAGGGCCTCTCGAAATGGCTGGTTGAAGCAGGGACCCTTCTTCAGGGCTTCCCTGGAACATGTTGAGGAGGACATCATAAGCATGTTTGAGGATGTTCTTCAGGGTTTGCTCTCTGATGAGTCAATTTAAGCATGTTTACAGGGAGGGTGACCTTCAGGAGCTCACTTTGACGTCTTCTTTGTCTTTGGGGAGGTAGCCCTCTTCTTCAGCTCTTCCTTGATGCTGGTGATGTCAATAGCTAGTCCAAAATGAGCCCACGCCTTCTGCTCTATGATGGTAGCCTATTGATATTCCGTGGGGGGGTTTGTTTCCTTCATTGGGTACCAGATGGTGAAGCACATCTCAGATGAAGTAGGTGATGCATCCCTTCAATTCATTCAGTTGTGATGTAGTGTCTTCTTGGAGTTGGTGGAATAATTGGGTGTTAGCTTCTTCTATTCTTCCGACGATTGCGTGGTGTTGTAGTTGAAGTGCCTCCATCTGTTCCTGGTGGCACTCTTCCAGTTTGGCGATGGCTTCTTCATTGCTCTTCTGGATGGCATTCGTTATCTGTGGAAGAGAAAAGGAAGAAGCATTAGCCTTGTTCCATGGTGGAAATGTCCTTTGGGTCTTTTGGGAAGGGCTGGTCTTCTTCGCCTCTGCTTCAGTGGCTCAGATGAACTTTGAGCATCCCTTGTAGCTGGCGATGTGCGAACGTTGGCAGTTGGCGCACTTCGCTTGGTCCCTCGGTTTAGTGCAATCAGCAAGGGCGGGCGTCATGACTGGCACATCTTGCAATGTTGGCAATTCCCAGCGTAGTGTACAAACTGCTGGCAGTTGTGGCACAAACCGATAAAGACACCGTTAGTGACTGCACGGTCCAGTTCTTCAGCATTGTTGAATTTCACTGTGGCCTTCCAAGTCGGTGTCTTTGTACCCTTTCTTGGAAAATTGTCTGGAAGAATAAATTTTCAGGTGCTTAGTGGTTAGTGTTACCCGTCACTCCTTGGCAACATCTTCTTTTACAACCTTTGGGTTACGTCCCACGATGACACCCTCAGTCTCTTCTGTCTTCTCTCTCCTCTCCTTCTGCCATCTGGCTGTGGGGGTCACTCCTCTGTTGGGCTTTCATTCTCCCAGTAGCACCTTCTGCGATGTTGCGTTGAGGACTGCGATGATGGTCAATCCTGTTCTGGATGGCTTCACTTCGATGACTTGGGCGGAAGGGTGGCAGTCCTCTAGGTTCCGGCCAGTCTTTCTGATGGTAGACCTGTTAGGATGACGGGGCACTAGCAGTGGTGGGGTGGTTTCTTCTGGTCCTGAACTGGAGAGTCTATTTCGCTTCTCCTTACCTCCTATTTACATATGTATTTCCCCTAATTGCCTAACAATACCCATCTGGCAGACTCTTAGCACAGGTGACGCCCTAGCCCTTCCAACTACCTCACCAGCTCATTCCTCTATTGCCACCCTTACAGTGAGGACGCACGTGTTCCTAGCTGCTAGCTCGCCCTTGGAATTTACCCGTCTGTTTCTGGAAAACATTTGGTCATCGTTTCTCGAGTTTGTCCAACCTTTGGAGTAGTGTTGAGTACCATTTAATTGATTCCTTAACTTCTCCTTAGTGTTTTTAGTTCATTTTGAGAGGTACACGGCCGTTTTGGCTAGCCTCTCCTTAGGTTCAGACTCTCGTTCGTTCCTTCCTTTTGTATAGCTTTGCCTATTACTACTAAGTTGTTTTGCCTTCATCGTTAAGCCTTGTCTTGTGCATGCCTTGCTTTGTGAGGCCGGTAGCCGTCGTAATTTCTTGCATTTTTTGCTTTGTTAAGTCTTTAACTCTCTCTCGTAGTATACATGGCCTCCTTTTTTTAGGCTACCGATCTGTTCTGTCCGGTATGCAAAGTATGCTAAGTATTTGTTGACCTTGTTTTTGCCCTCCACAGACATTGTTTGTGGCGGGACTTGTATGCATGTTTTCTTGTTCTTTTCTCCTACAGAACTATGGATGCCTCAAGCTCAGGTACGGATCGACCCCGGTGCCTCCGGTGTAAACATTTTCTGTCCTGTGGAGATTGGGACGGCCACGCTCTTTGTCCGAGTTGCCGCCCCTGCGATGAGCATAACCGGTGTAAGGTCTGCCGAACCTTGTTCGGTGGAATGGGATTGGATCCGCCAGCGTTCTGAAGCCAAGGAGGCCAAGAGAAGAGCCAAGGCTGCCGAGAAGGCCAAGAGCAAGGCTTCCCAGGACGGGAAAAAGGCTGTCACCAACCCGGATGTTAGGAAGAGCCTAACCAAGCCGGCCTCAGATACGGGCCGCGCTTCCGCCAGACCGGCCTCAGATACGGGCCATAAACCAAAGAAGCCGGCCTCAGATACGGGCCATGCTCCAGCCAGATCGGCCTCAGATACGGGCCTTGAACCAAAGAAGCCGGCCTCAGATACGGGCCGTGCACCAGTGGAGTCGGCCTCGGATACGGGCCATAAATCCCACATACCATCCTTGAACCAGAGCCACGCTTCCACACGGAACCCAGCATCCACCCCGGCCGTGGAACAGCCCGGAACAAGCCAGGCTATGGATGCGGCCGCTTCGGACCGTTCAGACACGGAATCTGTTGCCTCATCCCAGCGGGACTCTGAGGTTCCTACGGGCCTAGTTCCGGCTCAGGCCCAGGTCCAGGTTTCAGGACACCGTAGTCGCTCGCAGACTCGCTCCTCCCACAAAAAGAAAAGACGTCGCCACGAGTCTTCCTCATCCTCCACACCATCGGGGTCTGATGACGGCCGTCTCAGGAGGAGACTCCGTGAGCGGAGAAGCAACGAACAGTCGGACGCCCTGTCCCAAATTCTGTCTCTCCTCACTAAGGTGACGTAGGGTAACCAGCCTCAACCAGCCCCGCATCCAGCAGGCCAGCCCGGGTTGGGTTCGGCCTCTCAAGACCTACATGCTACAGCTCAAGACTTCAATACCCCGGGCCCGAGTTCCGGACCTCCGTCTGAGTCGATGCCAGTCCTGCACCCTGCTATTCATGTACCTAACGATCAGTGGTCGGAGTACGATCCAGATTTCTCTGCGTCAGATGATGAGGACGAACCTCCTCTTTTCGGGACAGCCATAACGAAGGAAGCATTCAGTAAGGCCGTTGAAGTTCTTCGTCGACAGCTTGGTTTTGACGAAGACCCAGAAGTAACCCAGGCCCCACCCCCTAAGAGATCAAAGTTGACTCTCAACCAACAGGCCTCCGTAAAGGAGCTCCTCCTTCCTGTGGACGCGGAATGCCTGGATCGCTTTAAGGCTGCCGCAGAGGCGAAAAAGTGGTCCCCTTTCCCAAGGAAACAATGCTCTGAATTCAAGTTAGAGGAAAAAGAATGGAAAGACTGTTTCAAGTCCCCTAGAATCCCAGTTGGGGCCATGGACCACCTCAAAAATGCTGGGGCTATGGACGCAAAGGGTAGATTCAAGTCTGGCCCCGCAAGAAAGTCGAACCTCGCCTTTACTGGATTAGACAAGGCTGCCAGGGCTGGCATGAAATTCTCTTCTGCTCTCCTGCTAGTTGCTGAGGTCCTGTCTAGGTCCTTTCGTCAAACTGGGGAAGAAGAAGTGTCAAGGAAGGACACAGGAGCAGTGGTCAACCTATTGGGTCCCCTCTCCAGGCTTATTTTTGACCAGTTCTCCCGCATTGCTGTCAGGTCCGTCAAGGAAAGCCGGGACCTAGTCATGGACGCCTTGGTCTGGCCGTCGCAGGACATCAAAGGTAGGTTTCTGGAACTCCCCCAGTCAGGTGACGATATCTTCGGCGGTCTTATTGAAAGCCACCTACAAACAGAGGTCAAACGACAGAAAGACTTGAAGAAGGCAGACTTTAGAACCCCAAGTTACTTTTCTTCTCGTCGGCGATCTCCAGAGTGTAGAAGACCCTCTCGCCCAGGACCTCCCTCAGATCCTCCGTTCAGCGGTCGTCGCTCCTTCGAACCTCGACAGTCGTCTTCCAGAGGTGGATGTAACGGGTGTTCTTCCTTCCCCCCGAGGCAGCCACCCAGAGGAAGGTTCCAGAGCGGTTCTTCTAGAGGCCGCGGAGGTTTTCAGAAGCCCTAGGGATGCCCACCCCACCGCATCTCTCCCGGCGGTGGGGGGGAGACTTTCTCAGTTCGCAGAGAACTGGGAGAAGATTCTGCCGGATGCTTGGGTCCTGGGAGTCGTCAGGCAAGGCTATCGAATAGAGTTCACGGAGGCCCCACCTTCCCGAAACATTGTAAGGTCGACTCCAGTACCTACTCTCCCGGAGCAGAGAGTAGAAAAAAAGAAGCCATCTACGTCGTTCACGGAGACAGCCCTCTCTGCCATTCATCGTTTTTCCTGGCCCCCAAAAGACCAGACCTTTGGGGTCCTATACTCAACCTAAAGCCCCTCAACAAGATGTATGTCTGCCCTGCCAGGTTCCGGATGGAAACCCTACACCAAATCATTCCTGCGCTGCATCAGAACGCTTGGGCCTCCTCCATAGATCTCAAGGATGCTTACCTCCATATTCCAATACACCCTCAGCACCAAAGATTTCTAGCATTCCGCTACCGGGACACCGACTACTGTTTCAGGGCTCTTCCCTTCTGCTTGTCGACGGCCCCGAGGGTTTTCACCAGAGTGACTCGTGCCGTACTGGCCTTTCTACGCAGCAAAGGAATTCAGGTTTACGCTTACCTGGACGATTGGCTTATCGTGGCGGACCCGGAAACCCGTTGCAGGGAGTCCACGACCTCGACCTTCTTCAGGAGCTTGGCTGGATAGTGAACCACAAGAAGTCGTCTCTGTCCCCATCCCAGCGTATAACGTACCTCGGGGCCATTCTGGACTTCACGTCAGGCAGGGCATATCCCTCTCAGGACAGGATTTTGGCACTCTCGACCTTGGCAGCGGAGGCCATCAAGAAGCCGTTCCTCAAAGCAAGAGACTGGCTGAAACTTTTAGGCCTTATGGCGAGTCTAGTGGACATCCTCCCATACTGCCGTCTGTTTATGAGGCCTGTCCAGATGCACCTACTCAGATTCTACAAGCAGAGTCATCACCCGCTATCACTCCGGGTCCCTGTACTGTCTACAGTGAAGGAGCACCAAACCTGGTGGACCATTCGGGCCAATCTGTCGGTAGGGGTACCTTTTCAGTTGTCGCACCGCCTCACAACCATATCCACGGACGCATCTCTAGAAGGGTGGGGTGCTGTGTGGGGTACCCACACCCTTTCCGGTCAGTGGACCCGCCAGGAGGCGACTTGGCACATCAACAACCTGGAACTAGAGGGGGCATTCAGAGCGATTCAACAGTGGGCCCCTCTGCTCCAGCATCATCAGGTGACGCTCTTCTCAGACAACACGACCACAGTAGCTTATATCAGTCGTCAGGGAGGGGCGAGATCTGTACGCCTGTGTCATCTCACCTGGGATCTTCTCCATCTCTGCTGACGATGGAACATTCTGCTGCGAGCATCCCACTTAGCAGGCAAGGAGAATGTAATGGCGGACGCCCTGTCCAGGGGCCATCTCGACGGCAACGAATGGTGTCTCAACCAAGTGTGGGCGGACCACGTTTTCCATCGCTTCGGGAAGCTGCTCGTGGATCTATTCGCCACTCACGACAACACCAGGCTTCCGATTTTCTGCACCAGACGTTTCACCCGGAAGCCTGGGCCACCGACGCGTTATCCATACCGTGGGACGGTCTCTCCGCATATGCGTTCCCACTGTTCTGCCTCCTGGACAGGGTTCTTCAGAAGCTCAAGAGCTCAACAATGGACCTCCTCTTCATAGCTCCTCACTGGCCCAACCAGCACTGGTTTCCCACACTGCTCTCGATGCTAGTGGACCTACCTCTGAAGGTCCTGTCCAGCAGACGCCTTCTTCTCCAGCGACAAGGCCGGGTGTGGCACAACGATCCTTTGCTCCTTCACCTGTGCGCATGGAAGTTGTCATCCAACGTTTCCAAGAGGCAGGGCTTTCTCAGGAAGCTGCACAAATCGCAGCCAATGCCCGTAGACCCTCCACAGTGTGCACCTATAACAGTAGACTGGCAAGATTCACGCAGTGGGCACAGGACAACGTTGTCGATCCCATGGGCGCATCAGTTCACCAATTGGCAGAGTTCTTCATGATGCTCTTCCAGGAAGGGAAACAGACCTCGACCATCCGAAACTACCGTTCAGCCATTGCGGCCGTTCACCAGGGCTTTTCAGATGGTACTTCTATCGGGACAAATCCGGTGATTGGTCAACTCCTGCGGGGCATGTTCCACAGACGTCCACAACGCCGCCGCCTTCCACCTTCCTGGTCAATAAATGACGTCCTATCTACACTGTCCCGGCCGCCTTATGAACCGATGCAGAATGCAACGTTGGAGCACCTGACCCTCAAGACCTTGTTCCTGGTGGCAGCAGCATCTGCAAGGTGCAGGAGTGAACTCCACGCTCTCACGATCAAGAAGGGTTTTCTCAGACTCGACCCGTCCAGCGCCAGACTCCTCCCCGACCCGTCCTTCCTCACCAAGAACCAGACCGCCTCTTTCACTCCTGCAGAGATCTTTTTACCACCGATAGGGGCCTCTTCCTCAATTCGGGAGGACGGTCTTGTTTGCCCGGTGCGGGCGCTGAAATGGTATCTGGAGAGAGCAAAATCCGTCCGGACTTCCGACAGGCTCTTCATCATCATGAAATCTCTGTTTGGTCCGGCCTCCAAAGACACGCTTTCTAGATGGCTGGTGAAGCTGGTCACTCCACATGCTCAGGAGGACGACAGGGTCAAAGGCCATGACGTACGGGGGCATGAGTCGTCTACAGCTTGGTTCCGGGGCGTTCCTCTGGAAGAAATTATGAAGGCGGCCGCCTGGAAAACACCATCATCCTTTGTAGCCTCTTACTTGACGGATGTCTTGTCAACGGAAGGGGCTTTTGCTACGGTGGTTCTTCAAGGCTCGGGATCTCGCCTCCCTCCGACTCACCGATGCTAATCAATACATATGTAAATAGGAGGTAAGGAGGAGCGAAATAGACTCCCCAAAACTCAATGGTTTGGGAGTCTATGAGCGACGATACTTACCTCCTATTTACATCCCACCTCCCGACCCCGCTTGTGCTCCGAGCCGGTGCGAGAAGCATGTGTCGTTGTCTTGCACACACTCACTACTAACGTAACATACCACATCTTCGGAACCGCCGAACACATTTTCCAGCTCCTTCCCAGGTGAGCAATGGTTTTTACTTCTCATCTTTGATTATCGTGTGTACCATGTCGGTTTTGTTCAGTGGTCGTGCGTTGTGGTGGCTTAGTGTCTAACCTACTTACCTCGTGCACCTCGTAGCTGTCGCTTCTCGGTTCCAGTGGTCCGGGCTCCAAGTGGGCAATAGGAGGAATGAGCTGGTGAGGTAGTTGGAAGGGCTAGGGCGCCACCTGTGCTAAGAGTCTGCCAGATGGGTATTGTTAGGCAATTAGGGGAAATACATATGTAAATAGGAGGTGCAGTAAGTATCATCGCTCATAGACTCCCAAACCATTGAGTTTTGGGGAATCCAGGTTTGGGTGAGATGAAAATTACTTACTGGTTTAATACTTAGGCAATCCTTCTAGTCCTGGAGAATTTAGAAATTTCCCACCCTCTGGCTGCCCTGTTTCACTATAGTTACAGCTATAGCTATTAACTAGAGGGGCTCTAGCCAGAGGTGCTTAGGCCTAACCTAAGGACCCCTCCTCCCCCCTCCCTCAGTAAGTAACTTCATCTGATCCCAGTTGTTAGCCTCTAGGATTTCTAAGGGGGATTTTACTTTGGTCTTGTTGTTGATGCAGAGGTATGAAAGGATAGTGTCTTGGATTAGGCGATCAGTTCTCAGTAGTTTTTGAGTTGGTTGGCATTAAGAGTTTTCATCCTATCAGGGAGGGGTGGTAAGTTTGAAGCATGTAAAACTAGTTTTTTGGCTATATATTTAGCTTTTCTGAGGGCATTTATTTTGAAATTTTCTAGTTTTTATAAATTTGTTGAGGGGGGGGGGGGTAATTAGGAAGGCAATGCTACCGTATTCTAGAATAGGTCGAATTAATGAAATATATATTTGGATTTTTGTTTGAGGGGAGATGGCGCTACATCTGAAATTGGGTTTAGAGTGTTTAGTCTAGCCCATGATCTTCCTAAAATTCTTTCAATATGGTTTGTAAAGGTGAATTTGTCATCTAACGTTACTCCTAGGAAATGGGCTTCTTTTGTGTAAGGATTGTTATTATTGAAAAGTGTGATAGTTGGGGTAGTGGCCAGTTTACAGTTGTTAGAATATTTAAAAATAATGTACTTTGATTTATTTGGATTTATTTTTATCCTCCATGAGCAGCACCAATTCTTGATTTTGTTGAGGGATTTTTGAAGATTATTTTGGTTCACCTTTGCACTAGAAGAGGTCGTCCATAAGGCTATATCATCGGCGAATTGGGCTAAATTTACATTAATTTCGGGGCTGGTAGGGATATCATTAACATTGATTATGTACAAGAGGGGACTAAGTATAGATCCTTGGGGGGTGCCAGCCTGCAGTTTAATTTCAGGTGAATATGTGTTTCTATAGTATATATACATTTTTCTATCATCAAGGAAGGAGGATAATACTTTTAAGGTGTTAGTGGGGATATTTAGAGGAGCTAGTTTTGTTTTTAAACCGTTGTGCCAAGTTTGATCAACAGCTCCAAGGAAAATAGCGGAGGTTAGCTTGTGGCCCTTGAACCCATTTTTGATGTTTTCGGTTAGTTTAGAAATGTGATTTAAGGTACTTTCGTTGGATCTAAAGCCACATTGGTTATTGGTAAAGAAGTTACAGTTATGGAGGTTGGGGGTTAAGTCTATTTGTAAACAGGAGAGGAGACTGATGGGTCTATAATTTTGAGGGTTGGTTCTGTTTTTGTTTGGCTTTGGGATGAGAATTGTTTTAGTTACTTTCCAATGCTTAGGGAAGTAGCCATATGTTAGCAGTAGTGTAAAAAAATGGATAGTAAAGCGAGAAAGGAATCAGGACAATTTTTCAAATGGAGGTAAGTGACATCATCGGGACCTGGGGAGGAGTAGTTTTTAGTATTTTTAAGAGCAGTTTTTATGCCGTTCGGGGTAACTTTGGTAGTTAATGGGTGGTCATTATAAAGTGCTGTAAAATAGGGTGAGAGTTTGGTTTTATTTGTTTCAATGAAATTATCTACCATTTTTGGGGGATCTTCGTCAAATTTAGGGTTATTTGGTGTTTGAAAAATATTTGCAAAGTTATATGCTAATAGGTTCAATTGGTCATTAAGGCCAATGATCTTTTCGTTATTGTCATCATAGAGGACAGATGGAATTTCATTTTTGTTGTTAGATTCATTGGAATATTTTCTTATTTTTTTCCAGAATTTTTGCGGGTCTTTTTCTAATTCTATATTATTACAATACTTTAGTTTAGTTCATCATTTCTTTGGAGGTTAATCTCATGCTTTATTTCTGATTTAAATTTGTTGATCTGAAATTTGATTTGGGGATCTCTTGTTCTAATATAAGTTCGTCTTAACTTCCTTTTAGCTTTTATTAGCATCATGATCTTATTGCATAGTTTCCAATTATTTTTTCTTTTACTCTTTAGGGGGCAGTTATCATTAAAACTGGAGGTTATACAGCTAGAAAGGGAGAGGGCGTAATCGTCAAAGGAAGCTTGGTTATGGTTAGTGGAAATGAGGGTTTCAGTAAGATCTTTGGTTTTATCATTTATATCTTTATGGAAATGATCCCAATCACAGTTTGCAGGGTTTCTAGTGAGATCAGGAATTGTAGTAGAAGTGTAGTTGGCTTTTATTTTAGTATAAACAAGGTAGTGATCGCTAATTTGTGGATCTTCTAGACTGTAAGTAGTTTCATGGAATTTGGTGATGTCATTTGTGCTTATAACAGGATATAAAAGTTCAGTGGAATAATTTATAGGGTTACGGCAAGTGGGGATGCCTGGGTTAAGTAAAGGTAAGTTGTATTTATTAAGGTAGTGCTCAAGTCTTTTACCATGGGCTGTTGTTCTATTGCTACCAAAGTAAATATGAGGCAGTTTAGATTACCAATAAGAAGTGTGCACTTACTACATAATTTCATTATTTCTTCATTAATCGAAGCCACAGCTTCGATTGTAGGAATTGCTCGTTCAGTCACGTGTTTTTGTGCCTTCGTAAGCGGTCGGTGCGGATGAATATTAAATCATGTTCTGTTTGGATTCATATTGCAATCGCGAGCTGTTCGTTTGTACAATGGAACAGCTGCGCAGTCATGTTAAGTTGTTCCGTAGGGGGATTTTCAACAAAGTTTAACTATTTCTATTCAAGGGGATTTGCCCGAACAACTCCTGTATAGTAAGGTGGTAATGTGCAAATAAAGAAGTAGTTCCACATTCAAAGGTATTGTTCTGCATTGTAGGCTTCCTCTCTGGTTGAAAAAAGGTGTAAATATAGTTTGAAAACAATTTATACCGTTCAGGGATTTCAAAATAAATTTCAAAGGTTCACCTGCTTAAAAATAAGGCCACTCTGACCAGACCTCACAAAGGGGAGGTCAGGTGAAATAAAATCCTCCTTATCTATTCATTTATTTGTTGGAAGAAACCACTATCACTTCTAGAATAGCACTTAACCCCTGCCCTGTGAGGATTTTTCCAGTTGATTACACAGCCTATTTACACAGCAGATAAGCTAATGAAGTGTCCAGTGATTGCAGAGTTACATCTTTTGTTTAGATTATGAACAGGAAGCCTCTAATTACCCAAAGAAGGGTTCATATGTCACTGAGAATAAATCAGCCATGTTCAGAGAAACAAAACTTAATTGGATTTGGTAACAGATACCCAGTTAATGATTCCAAAACCAGAGTTTGGATCTTTAAGCAGATGAGTTTGTAATGTTGCATTTTCCAACATATGCCACTTTGTTTTGTCGGAACTGTTTCATCAAGCAACTTCGTCGACCGTATTCATTTCAGTGTAAGCACGTCCACTAACTTACGTTCATGCATAAACGCATGCAGCTAGCTATATAGTGTACGTACTGTGTCGTTAACGTGATTGCGACAGTAACCAAGGCCAGGGAACAATCCACCAATTTTAAGGTATTCAATTTGTCGTTCATTTCATTACCCTGTTTGGGTTGTTAATGGCTTCTCTATTGTATTTTCAATGTTTGAAACAGTTGTCGTAGTTCTCAGTAAAGGACTAACGTTATGCATCGACGGTCGCGTAGTTGCTCCCTATACATTTGTATAGGAAGCAAATACGCGACTCTCCATACATACTCTAGTCCAGGCTTTAGGCTTCACTGAGGACAAAAGTTGTCGTAGTCTTACCCAAACACAGTTACAAAGGCCTAAAGCCAAACGTTACAGAACAAAACAACTCTAACATTAACACTTAGTCGTGTCCTAGTGCAAAAGGTGCGCTCAGCGTAGGCCTAGACACTGCAGCTACAATCTTGGACAAAATAATTTGTTGGGACACCCCGCTCCCCCTTCTATTCCAGTGTTGGTTGATCACTGTTATGCTGTTCACGGCAAGGAAACATTCTTCTTGACACAACATTGGGAGGGGAAAAGGGGGTTGCATGTTAGGCTACTTCAGGCAGTTTCATGTTAGCCTACTTCAACTAAAATTTGTGAATAACATGTGAAGTGTCCCAACCGGCAACGGTTCTGTCCAAGATTGTCCGAGAATTTCGAGAAGTCAGATAGGTGCGCTGCCACCAGTAAGAAGTGACGCTTTGCTTATGGTTATTTGGTTATTTTGTGACAGGTAAATGATATGCTGGTCATTACATGGAAGTATTTCCTGGACCGGATTTAGCTTGTGGAGTCCTGGACCCAGATTATTTTGGACCTTTTTCACAAATGTTGGGAGGGACCTACATGAGAGGACCCTGGGACTAAGCCCAAGCTAATACCACCAACAAATGGCCTGAATACTTCAATTCTTCTGTCACATCCTTTCTTTTGAGCAAAGGGACATTAATGATATTGTCCCACTTGCAGGCTTTGCCTATTTTAATTCTGAGATATGGTTGTGCCCGGCCTACCTGCCACCTTGACGAGGTTGGGGATGAAAGCTTAGTCTACCAAGTCTACCACTGGTTTGGAAAGCAACTTTCAACTAAAAATGTTCAGGAACTGCTTCGGTTGAAAGAAGGCATAACAAATTTGTTACCAGTTGTAATACAACATGAAAAATACAGCCTGAGATGCAAAATTGGCTGCAAAATGTGTTCCAAACCAACCGTACCTAACGACCTACCAAAGTTATGAAAGAAAGTCTGGCTTGCAGAGTTACTTGAACAATCTTATGGTAGATCGTGGCCCCTTTTCGATAAATTTCTCGTCTCCAACTATCAGTTTGAAAAAGAACGACTCTTCTATCCAGGAAGAGAATTATTCCACCCGTTGCAATTGTTGATTTGTGCGTCTAAACAATGCATACTTTTGGTTTGTAATGAAATTTATCCTACGGTCGCCCATAATTTGTTAAAAATCCTCAAGAGTATAGTTGGCTTCGGGAAAAGGTCTTAAACAACCTTAGAACACTCGAAAAATTAAACATTTTTATTGAATTCGGTCTCAAAAATGTATCTCTTGGGACCCAGACAATCTTGGACAATAACTTGTTGGGACACCCTGCTTTCCCTTCTAATGTTGACCACTGTTATGCTGTTCACTGCAAAGAGCCCTGTTCTTCTTGACGCAACATTGGGAGGGGTAAAGGGAGTTTTATGTTGGCCTACTTCAACTAAAATTGACAAATAATATGTAAAGTGTCCCAACAGTTTTGTCCAAGATTGTAGTTTACTGCTTGTTAGGAAAGTCAAGTTAGTCTAGGGTCAATACTTTTGCATAGCGCTAGGCCTGTGTCACCACCAATAGTGTATCACACAGTCTCAGGCAAAGTGTAACTAGGTACAAAGATTTTGGGGCAACTTTACATCCAGGATGGGCAACTGATTAAAAATAATAGCTTATCGATATTGTTACATCCAGGTGAGTACTTTCATTTAAACATGTGTTTAGCAGAATATATAATGTTACTGCTTTTTCTCACATAGATCTCCCCAAACAAGTTACAAGGAACAATGCCCCCCTCCCCCCCCCCCCAGCATATGTGGAAAATATTCCACTTTCGTCGGGGAACCAGTTCCAACAATATGCTTCATTTTGTTTATAAGAAAGTCCCAAGTGTGCACATTTTCAAGGCTTCGATTAGTACTTGCCATGCAAGTACAATTGTCTAGTTTGGGTAGGATTTAGGGGGGTTTATAGTAGGCAATAATTTGGAGAGGGTCTTGATTATTAGCCCAGGGAATAGAAATACTTATACATTGTTTAGTGATGTGGGGGTATAATTGATAGTAGGTAGGTTGTCTTTTGTGGCTATAAGGTCTCCCCCTTTATTATAAGAAATATTGTATCTATAAACCCTGTACCCTACTATATAAAAGGGGGAACTAGGCGAGAGTTTCGTTTCATTTAATAATATTATGTCAGGGTCTAGATTGGTAATATGGTGCTTCAATAATTCAATTTTTTTTTTACACTATTTATATTAAGATGGAGAATTCCAATGAGAGTGGGATCAGCCAGTGGCTTCTTCTGATTTTTTACGTGCTTTGTCTATTGTTTCATCTGTAGGTGGATTTTTCAGCATCTAACTAAGCAAGCTTATATAGTTTGCTACAATATATGCACAGTGGTGTTTTGCACCTCTGATTGGTGGCTTGTGATCAGATGACCAGCCTCATTGGTTGATTTATCTGTGTTCTGATTGGCTGACTGGCTAAACTTACCTATGCTCTGGCTGTCTAATTGATATGGTAGTATCTCTCTGATTGTCGACATGAGTGAACAGCATTGTAATGAGTTGAAAGTAAACTATTTCATATATGGCAATTTTTCTTCTATTAATTCTGTTTATTTGTTGTTATCTCAATCTGTGTTTCTGTGATGTAAGTCCTGCTACTCTTGACGAATTACCTTTAATAATATACCACTGCTTCCATCACACAAAGATGTATGGCTGGCAGTGCAGAACAAATTAGGTGCTCCAGTGAGTATTGCTTCTCTTAGTCACAACTTGTAGGTATGTACGCTACTTTTGCAGTTACACTAAGAAAATAAAATTGTACCAGAATTTTCATTTTGTTGTAGAAAACTGTTGTGTGAATTTGCATTTCCCTGTTCTGAAAAAAGGAAGAATAATCTGATGTGGCAGTAGAAAATGTTAATCATACAAAATTTGTATTTCAAGTCATTATGCCAGGTATTGCTGAATACCTTTTCTGCATCCAGAAAGAGGGCAGTAGTTATTTTTGAAAGGATAAACCACTTGATCTCGTAAGGTGAGGACGTATTTGGCGTTCCTCTCCTCACGCTTGAATAACTTAAGTATTTGGCAAGTCTTCTTGCTTTACTTGTTGTTGTTCAAAGCTTCAGTGCAGCTTTGCTTTTCAACCTGGCTACCTGCAGTACACAGAGAAGCCTCCACATAAGAGATTTGTGAGTTATATCTGGTATACTTTGTAACTACTTTGGGTTGGAAAATTAATACAGGAGCTTAGGTTGTATTAAACGGTATTTTGCTGTTTTTCACAGCATTTGGATGTCTGTGCTCCTTAAATTGACTGTATACACATTGAAAGGGTATTTTGCCTCTTTTACACTGGTATTTTGCCTACTGCTCTGTACACCATACTGCCATAAAAGCCACGCCTAAACGTTATCACACCGGTACTTTGCCATGTACGTGATGCAACATTTGGTTGCAGGCTCAATAGAATAGTCCGATATATTAATAAAGGACAAGAAAACACGGCTTTCAATAGCCCTTGTAATGGATGGCAATATTGAGTTAGATTTTACTGAGGATCTAAGTCCTCATGACCTCCCTTCTCCTTCGGGAGAGGGACCATCAGGCTTATGTCAGGACTCGTTTGATTTCAAGAAAGCTTTTATAGCCATGCAAGCTCAAGTTAATATGCTCTGTCAAAAGGTAAACTTGGAGTCCGATGCTGGTAGCGCAAATTTAAAGCGCAAATATCAAGAGCCTGAAGGCCAAGAGCCTAAAATTCTACAGAAAAAACAGAAAACAGAGCTTGAGAAAGAGGATCTCTTTGATTTAGACAAAGAGCTGGAAAATATTTTGCAATCACCCAAAGAGGTTGAAATTTCAGATGTTGAGCTGGTCGAAGATTCGCCAAGTAAAATTGATCACGAAGATCAAAGTATGTTTGATACTTTAGTGTCTGAACTGAATCTGGGAACCGAGACAGGCTCTGAGGTTCAAAGCCAAGTGGCTAATTTGGTATTGAATGTTACAAAGCATCAATTGTCCGACAGGAAATTAAAAGCCTTGTATGAGAAATATGCGCAGCCTTCAAATATTGACATGCTGCATGTAACCCAAGTTAAACTTATTTGGGACAATCTGGATCTATCAACTCATACGACGGATTTAAAGGCACAAAAAGTACAAGTTGCCAATGTAAAGGCTATGACCACAATCACCGTCATGTTGAATGACATTCTTACTTCTAAGGCAACAGTGGATAAAGAAACAATGTTGAGACGCCTTACAGATACCCTAGCATTGCTGGGTATAGCAAATATTAAATGAATTTCATGGAAAAGCCTAAAAAGTTGGTTGCTTGTTTCCCTTTTCTTCCTCAACCCACACATTGGAACTGAATGTCATTTGTGAAAATCTTGACTGACCTTTTGTAAGCATGCTTAGTTAGTTTGTCTGTTAGTGCTATGAATTTTATTCTTTCTGTTTTTTCTATTTTTAATTTTGGTATTAATTTTGATTGGTTTAAATTTGATGATGTCCGCATATGATCTTGAAGTTTGTTCATTTATTTATTTTTTTTTTTATTAACCTTGTAATCTGCAAGGCTAATCTGAAGCTGGGGCATCCCTTTTATAAATCATTGTGATTCCCCCTTCCTCAATTTGCATATTTTCTTCCCTCCTTTTGGAGGGTGCAGTGTTTCAGCTGGTGCTCCCCACCACATCTCAAACATTTAGACACATTTGGGCAACATTTGGGCAGTCCTTAATTGTGTGGCTGCATGAAACCTTGTCATTTGTAGCATTGAATGGTATTTGGTAGTTCTTTGCATTAAAGGGTGTACCCTGTCCTAAATAAAGCCAAACTACTGTATGTTGATACCTGAGGCCATGAGATTTTCAGCTTTGAATTTTTCTGCATTTAAACATGACTTGTACCTTCCATGTGTGTTTTGTTTGCTACATAGTTTCCTACTACATTTACAACTGTGATCAACCACAACTGGAAAAAAAGGCTGTGGCCAGTTTTACTTGTGAGCTAATTGGTTGGACACTGCACTGTTAAACTACATTTAACCCAACCTGTGATTTGGTTACTTCTGGTCTGATGAGCAATCTCATTGATTGATTTATTCAAATTTTACTCACCTGAGCTTGGAACTCTTATATAGTCAAGCTATGCTAGATGATTTGTCTTTAATGATATGCTAACAGTTTTTTTTCGCACAAAAGTGTGTGGCTGCTATTGGAGGAATTACAGGCTCAGCTACAAGTCCAGAACAATTTCAATTAGCTGCTTTAGTAGTGAATTTGTTGATGGCAACAGTTGGTCACAATTTATAGTTATGTCTGCTACTTCTGCAGTAGATTTCATAGGTTTCAAAGATAACAATCAGTGTAACCAAAATGTTTCAATATTTTCAAGTAAGAAATACAACAGCCAATCTTCAATTGTTTCTTATTCTTTCAGATATGATGCAAGCATGGAATGAGACATTGACAGAGGCCAAAAAAAAAAAAAAAACACGTAAAGAGACCAGGAATGATATTGGTACTGAGGTTTGTGATTTTGGTTTCGTTGAAAGAGAAAGCTATGAAGTCATGATGGCATGTGTATGTATGTGTGTGTTCATGTGGATGTGTGTGTGTGTGTGTGTGTGTGTGTACATGTGCATGAGCATGTGTTTGTGTGTACTTGTATTGTAGTACAGAGGACCTAAGGTCTCACACCCCCAATAATTTCCCCTTTGACTTACACACTAAATTAGCTCTCTTTCGAGGCTGCTGCAGCCTTGTCAAAGTTTACAGCTATTTCAAGACACCCATCACTTGATATCTGACAAGTTTGCCCATCATGGCACTACAAAATTTCCATACCATGACCATTTAGATTTTGAGGTAGAAGAAAGTTTTTGTAGGGTACACCCACCCCTAGCCTCTTCACAAAAACAGAAAATCTCCGCCATTTGACAGCAATTTTTTAAACAGTCAAAATCACCATCAATCTTACCCAAATTTTCAACATCCACACTCTGGCAAGTACTCTTTCATATTCTTGGACTTTCATCACCCAGCTGGCAGGTTATCTTGACGAAATTTGGTCAAAACCAGAGCTAAAAGGACTACTTCTTTGAGGGTGTGCACTTGACACTCTAGAACACTACTCTAATGGAGTAGTGAGACCTTAAAAAAATGTGATATTTTGATTTGCTCTTACAAACACTTCAGACTCATTTCTATACACATTGTCAACTCAAGTCTTGTCATATTTCAACTTTCTATCCCTCCTATATGAACTTCAGGACACCCAACTCTATGCTGGACATATGCCCTTTTCCTCGCATTCACAGCTACACTCAGGTGTGTGATAATCTCCACATACCTCACACTGAATAACTTGCAAAGCCATTTGTGGCACTGATTTTCTTTCCCAACTGAGGTTTTCTGTTGTGGTAAAGCATGTTCTGTCCAAAAATGTAAGAAATCAATCTTCAAGAATGTCTCAGTTCAGCATAGGTGGTGGTGATACAGATCATCTGGCCATAAGGTTACAACACCCCCAAGTCTGCAAGAACAAAAAGGAAAGGCATTAATCTGATGGAAACAGTTAAACCTTCTGACTTGATATCCATGTAGGTCATGTACAATTATTTTGTTACATTTTATGAAAAAAATTCACTATTCAGACTGTCTCAGGAGGACTAAAAGGTTAAAAAGTTGAGAAACCAATAGAGGGCACTGTTCAAAACAGCTGTCTTGGACAGATTTCCTTTGATGCTGGCCCATCCCCAGACAGCAGTTAACATTATATCTGCAGAAGAAAAATTCTCTTAAGTTATCGTTATGTAAAACATAAATACATCAGTGACAGTGTTAAATTTATGCAGCACCGTGCAGGAAGTCTGAAAAATGTGACATTGTATAAACCTTTGCTGGAATTTCTGTAACAGTAAACACCTCCTCATTAAGTCTGCATGGGTTCTGGCCAATCTTGTTAAATGGTTAATCAGATCATTCCAGCATGGCAGCTTGGCTGGGTAAATTTGTTCCAGAATATAGATTAATAGTTTCTTGCTTTAATAAAGGTGTGATAACTAAAATTTTTAGCAATACACACAACCAATGGAAGTTTCATTTCCTCTTAGACTTTGAGGTACACTACTAGCCAAGTCTTACCTGATGCAGTGAAAGCTAGTAAATGCACCACAACATTATATTACATGGAATACATAATGCTCACATGTGTAACTTGCTACTCTGCAGTCAGGAAATTAGCTTTAGGGAGAGATGCAAAATTGAGCTGGTAATGTGAACCTTAAGAGAATCCTCACAAAAGAATGTGATTCTCATTAATTTCTCCTCTTGACGGTATTACTTTCCGGTGGCTGTATTTCAATTTTGAAGTCAATGTAATGTGTACAGCAACAGATTACTCATTTTCACATATACGTATACCTAGATGCTTCAAATCACAAGTGCAACAAACTGTACATCCCTAGCTGGCCCCACTAAGGTTTGTCAGTCACTGAGTTAGGTCTGGACTTCACTTAGCCTACCACAAAACATTACGGTCTCCTTTATTTAGGAATAACTAAAAAAATTGAAATTCCCCTGACTTGCAGGCATAAAAGAGAAGGAGAACAAAAATTGTTGACTTACATTTAAAAAGGTTGCAGGCATGATTAAAACCCCCAAATGGTGGTGACTTCATCTATAGGCCTAGGCCAAGGAGCAAGCAGCCCACACTGCCATTTCATGTTTCAAAAGAAAGTTGATCTGCTCGAGAACTCCTCCAGTGCAGGCTGCCATAAAATGTTGTGTTAAAAACTGGTCAATTGGGATATGTTTCTCCTTTAACATCAAGCTGCTACCAATCAAATATACCTGCAATAAAAATTCAGGTCAGCAGGAAAATTGGATAAATTGGAGGAAGAACAGCATTTTAAAATTAGAAACAGAGTTAGGTCCAAAGTAGACTTAAAAAATATTGCAAGTTGCCTGTGGGGCCTATGGAGACACTGGGAATGGGGGGGGATTTTGTCATGCACAGTGACAATGCATTAAATGAAAATGCTGTGGGGTCCTTAATGACCTCATATAAGTTTTAACCAGAGTCAGAGATTTGGCTACTGCATTCTCTTTCGTACATACTGCATACTACAGTACAGTGTGGTGAATGTACACAGCAACGGTAGCCTAACCTAGAGTTAGTGTACGTTTTTACCCCTCCAATACCCTTGCTACATGTACAACGTTAATCGCCAAGTAGCTGTTCGTGGAACTACAGTAGCTTCCTAGCTACTGTTCACACAGGGTACCTGGACGATAGGTAGGCTATGGCAGTGTAGAATGACCATTGTAACATTCAGCTACAGTACTCTTAAATATTCATTTACTTTCCAAAAATGTGACAAAATAGACTATGCCAGTGCAATCTTTGTCACAATCTCAATCAGGGTATCATTTTTTACCAAAAACTGTAATTTTGGCCCAAAAATCACTTGAAGCCCGAAATTCTGAGATGTCTCCCCAAAATCATGTTTCAGACATTAAAACAAGTTATTTACATCTAAATAAGGTGTCTTTAAATCCAAAATGAAGAAAATCACCTTTTGCTCTAAAGGTTTCACACCCCGAATAATTTCCCCATTGACTTACACACTAAATTAGCTCCCTTAGAGGCTGCTGCAGCCTTGTCAAAGTTCACAGCTATTTCAAGACACCCATCACTTGATATCTGACAAGTTTGCCCATCATGGCACTACAAATTTCCATACCATGACCATTTAGATTTTGAGCTAGAAGAAAAGTTTTTGTAGGGTACACCCACCCCTAGCCTCTTCACGAAAATAGAAAATCTCCGCCATTTGACAGCTATTTTTTAAACAGTCAAAATCACCAATCTTACCCAAATTTTCAACATCCACACTCTGGCAAGTACTCTTTCATATTCTTGGACTTTCATCACCCAGCTGGCAGGATATCTTGACAAAATTTGGTCAAAACCAGAGCTAAAAGGACTACTTCTTGGAGGGTGTGCAGTTGCCCCTCTAGAACACTACTCTAATGGAGTAGTGAGACCCTAAACAATATTTGGGTAGGTGTGTGTGTTTGTAACACTTTGCTTGTTAACACAATGTCTTAAGATAGCAATATCTGACAGTTTGTAAACTTAGTACATAGATATGTCATACTGAGAGGAAGAACCCATTTATTTTGGTGGAAGTCAAAGGTCATCTAGGGTCACCAGGGATCAGTCTAAAAATCTATTTGGTTCAGGATAGAATTTGAGACTTGAAAAGATTTCATATTTAGTATAAGCATGCTTTATGGTCAGAAGAAGGTCCATGTTGTTTTTTGTGAGAGGAGGTCATTTGGGGTCATCAGGGGTCAAAGTCTAAAAATCTTTTAAATGCAATATTTCAAGATAGCTGCCTGCCTGTGTCTGTCCATCTCTCTGTCTGTCTGTCTATGACTTTTATGAAGCTCTCAGGTTGGGAAAATTGAATAAATCTTACATGTAGTATGTGGGGTGTACATTCTGCATTCTGTGTTCTGTATTCTGGTTCAACAATAAAGTATCTTTTAAGGTTTTAATTGTTTTTATATTCACATTCCCTTAAATACTTTATTGATACCTGTGACATCCATCAACATGTATATATATTTTGAACATATTTTATCCAAATTAAAGCTTCTGCTCTCATAGAGAACAAGATATAACAAAACTGTTTGCTGCTCCTTATTTCTGATTTTTTATTTATCATATGCACCTATTTAAAAGATGATTTTTTAGCCTAAAATGTTAATGCCCATTATTATTAAGCAGAATATCATATCCAAATATCCATATTGATTCTATGTCATCCACCCTTTCACAGCTTGCAGAAGTTGTACTTCTTCCTAGTTATCATTTCTTAAGGGGAGGAAGCAGGAAGAGATCTTTTGAGAAGGATTGGCAACAGGGTTTGTGATGTCAGGTGATGGATGAATGGATGGATCCACCACGTCATTCAGCACAATGTTGTACATACTCGTTGATGGACCACCAGAGAAAATGTGTGCTGACCCCCCAGTGCATAGATGTACGCCAAGGCAAACACAGCTTTGACATGGAGTGTGTTGGTTTCACAAAGACAATAGAAGACTTGATGCAGTTGGGAGTCAACATTACAGAAGTTGTGACAGATGCGCATGTGCAAATTAAGAACAAAATGTGTATGTACCCAAATTTTTGTGAAGAATTACATAGTGTTATTACTATATTAAAAGCAAGTGCATATGCATGCTAACCATTTCACTTTTGGCAAAATGTTTGTAGCTTCTGAATCATTATACACATGAATGATGTCCCAAATTTCAATTTTTTTCAACAACATATTTCCAGGAGCACACACAACAGAATATCATCAGCCTTTAAGGAGATTCGCTATGGCTTCCACATTTGTTAATTGTAGTACCTGACCATATGTGATTAGCTGAAGTGATTACCATTCTGGTACAACAGGAGCCCAACAAATTGGAATTCAAATAAGTGCTGGCAAAAGGGAGATCAAATTTCTTACTATGATCTGATATCGTCTACCTTAAAACTTTTGAAATCTCTGTATTCTTGGAGTACTGCAAGCCCTTCCTAGAGCACCTTTGGATCCTTAATTTCTTCAATAGCAATGGCTGTGACAATTGCTCATGCACATCATGAATTATTACTATCCTAAGGAATCCTAATAAGACTACTCAGAATTTTAATGAATTCCTCATGTTTTTTCTTTTCCTGTGAAACTGTATTGTGTGCCACCACCAGAGGGCATTTTCAAATGAATTAAGTGTAACTGAAGAATCCCATCAAGATAAAGGTCCTTAAAAGATTTTATTTAGCAAACTTTTAATCTTTGCCATGGTTCTTTCAACAGTCTCGCTGCCCTTAAAAAGGGGAAAGAAATAGGGTTTTCTAGCTGATCCAAAGGCAAATCACTGCATCACATATCATGAGCAGAGAAACTGTTACCTACAGTTTCTAATAAATGTTCAAATATTTGACCCAGAATTTGTGTAAAACCCCCTAACCCTAACCCTGAGTCAAGCTCAACAGGGTCTTCTTTCCCTGCCATTTTTGCCAAGCCCGTTCCCTTGGCTGTGGTTTCGCCAGATAGTAGATCATCATCGTCATCTAATTATGTTAATCTCGTTAATCCATTCATGCACGTCACTAATTAGATGACGAGGCATTTGGCTATTAAATTTGAAGATCGAAATCTTATTCTCACTATTTCTAAGACCAAAGTCGAAGTGGAAGTGATCAACCAATCAGTGACAAAATAGAGAAACTAAGAAAAAGAGCCCCACTATCCCTACCATCCACCCACAAGTGTAACCCCCCACCCCACCATGTCTGGCTAGCCAAGAGGAATGAGAGTGACAAAACCGGCATCCATCCACCCGGACCCAGATGGAAGGGCCCACCACCGTCAGATGAAAAACCACAGAAAGAGGTCATTCATGACAGCTCAAGAAGACCAAAACGGGGGGGGTTAGGCGCGGAAACAGACACAAGTCCAGTGGATAACTACTACAAGTGCAAACAAAGTCACAAGTAAACCCTAAATACTGGTCACTAATTAAACAATACAGAGAAACTAACCAAGCAGGAGTGACCACAACTGCGTGAGTCCACTGGGCAAGTAATTGACCGCAGAACAAAGGACACAGCCAACAAGAAACTGGGGGGAAGCAAAAATAACCCAAGGAGGCCCAATGGGAGGTACTGAGCCACCGAGGTAAGAACTAGATATTCATAAATATGTTCAGGATCTTAAGCGTACCGGTTAGAGTTCTGAGGCAAATATCCTTAACAAAATTATTACTCAACTGGAGTACTTGTTCCAGAGGTTTGTTATCCTTAAGCTAGGAACCCCTGGCACCTAATACAACTGGTAGAACTTCACAGCTGACAGTATTTGTTAACCTCATAACCTGAGGCACAAGACAAGAATGCTTATCAAATTTACGTCGATATTCTCTCTTGAGAACCTCAGAAGAGGAGTCCCAAATAACAGTAGGGTCAATAATAAAACTCTTATTGTCATCAAAGATAACCAAGTCAGGCTTGAAGAATCTACCTTGTTCTTGTAGTTTGGGTTCATCAAGCACATGAAAACCTTGGGCAATAGCCCTTTCTTTAATTTTATTAACAACCCTGTTATGACGCTTGATTCTATTGTCCGTAAAAAGTGGACAAAAACCGGTAATGTGACCCAGAGTCTCAATACCCTTGTTACAGTGTCTACACAGGATGTTACCACCTGGTCTACCTCTGCTACAAGCTTCTTTGGTGGGGTAGGTATTAGTCCTAACCTGAAGAGCAGCGGTAAACTCTCAGTAACTTAACCAGGAGCTACCGCATAGCCAAAAGTTGTGTCTGTGATCTCTAGAAAAGGTTCTGACTCCTAAACCTTGGAATTGTTTATGCTCCCATAGATATAACATTTTCCTACGCCACCAGGTGTTTTTGATACCCTTGGGTTTGTCATCAATACCATATTTCTGGAGTAGATCCTGAACTTGATCCTCCACGCCAAACTGTTTAGACAAGGTCTTAATTACTATATCTGAGGAGTTTAAACAAACTTTCCTCCTCTGAATCTCATGTGTTACATACTCATATTTAAGTGATGGAAGACCAAGTCCGCCAGACTTACAGCTCGTATAGAGAAAATGATTATTGATACTGTCTGGTAGATGTGACCAAAGTTTAACCCTGGACCGAATGAAAGAGTCCAACTCCTCCAGTACATCAATAGGAGGTTCAGCCATGAAGAGCTTATACTTGATTCTCGGAATAACATATGTGTTCAACATGTACAACCTTTGCCGAGGCTTAAGAGGGGCCTCTTGTAAGTTAACACACCACTTTCGAAGCTTAGTCAAGTGGCAGGACTCTCAGTCGGGACCTCAGTGGCGGCATCCAGGACATTTTCCTGAAGATGACTATGTGTTTGTTTGGCCTTCAGACGGGCCTGTCTCTTTCTCTCTTTGTCTTTCTCTCTCTGTTCAATACGTTTCACATTTCTAGTAGCTGGATGTCTGTGACGTTCATGCTGTCCTAAGCCACTGAGAGAGCCGAAAGAGGCCCCACAAAGATTACACTTAAATACAGTTGGCAGTTGATCAGGTGATGCCGCACCTGTAATGACTGGCAGTTGTTTAGGTGGTGCCGCACCTTTACAAAATTTTAAATGAACCAACACCGCATGCGGCTTCTTAAAGGGTCTCTTACAAGAGACACACTCAAAAGTAAATTTACATGAATGTGAGAGAGTATGCTTATAAAATGCTCCATGATCTTTAAAAACTTCCTTACACACTTCACACTGATAAAGTTCAGTGGGAACAATTACAACACTCTCCGAGATAGTCGGAGTTGAAGTAGAGGATACAGAAGCCTCTTTAAGAGGAGTACAGAAGAAGGAGTCAAGTAGACCCCATGTAAATTTCTTAACACCATTAACAAGAAAATATCTAGTACTCATACCCTTAATAAAGGTTAAACTCTTGAACCCAAGAACCGTCATGATAAGCTGTGGACAGATAAAGTAACTACACAAGACCCTTACACTAGTTGAGTGTTAAATAAGTGCTTAAAAGTACTGTATAAGGGATTATAAAGATTCAACTCCTCCTCCCAAAGGAGCCAACAATTATAGACTTATGTAGATCGACCTCGTGGATGGAGGCACAACACAGAAGTATTTAGCTAACACAATAAACCATGTGCAGGTATGGTGGTGAAATTCAGTTACTCAGGATGTTAAGGGCAAAGTGTAAGGCAGCACACAGATAGTAGATAAGAGAGTCATAGTTACTCCTGCCGTTTACCCGCGCTTCATTAAATTTCTTCACTTTGACATTCAGAGCACTGGGCAGAAATCACATTGCGTCAACACCCGGTTTACAGACGTCGCAATGCTCTGTTTTAATTAGACAGTCCCCTGGTCCGTGCCAGTTCTATCTGCATTAACTCCATTAGCAGAAATAGTAAATTGAATAGAGCACTGGATGTAGCTTTGTAACATATTTTTCAGTGACTTAAACAATTTGTAAAATTGCTTAGTCTTCTTTGTCACTGTCACTCTTCTCACTCTCAACCTCTTCTCCTTCCATCTTTTTGATTCCTTTCATCTTTATCATCGACATCGAGGGTTTACTTGCGACTAGTGCTCCCTCCCTCCCCCTAACTAAGCTCTCAAGGTTCCACATGTCAATGCCCCTTCATTAATCTTGCCTGTGATCCTTGAACTCAAAAGACTTTCCATTTGCAGTTGTTACCCATCGTCCTTTTTCTTTTTGAACAGGCCTAGGGGGGTTGGAGAAGGAGATGGCAGCTCCCTTGGCATGACGTTAAACTGCACCCATGGTGTGGCCTCTGTTCTATTCAGCTCCTTAGCTCCTTAAGGGAGTAGAACTCCACCGGGAGTAAATGTTTGGTTTTCGCCCCTTGGCTCTTTTTCGCCCCTTGGCTCTTCACCAGAGAGTTGAGGGGACTTTTAGAAAAAAGCGAATTACTGAATTACCGAATTACTGATAGCATGTCATCATCTGAAAGCCCCTTCTTCTCAATACCTGTAACAAACCATTCTAAGAGCAAGGCTGATCCAACAACAAAACAATGTGTCACATATCATTAGCAGAAAAAGTGTCTCCTAAAGTTTCTGGTAAATGTTCAAATATTTGACCCAGAGTTTGTGTGAAATTGTGTGCATCAACTCCATAACCAGAAAGATTAAATTGATAAGATTAGTTTAGATTAGAGCACTGGATGTAGCTTTGTACCTTTTAACATATTTTTCAGTGACTTTAACAATTTGTAAAATTGCTAAGTCTTTGGTGTCACTGTCACTCTTCTCACTTTCAACCTCTTCTCCTTCCATCCCTTTGATTCCTTTCATCTTCGTCATCGACATTAAGGGTTCACTTGCGACTAGTGCTCCCTCCCCCCCCCCCCCCGAGCTCTCAAGGTCCCAGATGACAATGCCCCTTCATTTATCTTGCCTGTGATCCTTGAACCCAAAAGACTTTCCATTTGCAGATGTAACTTGTCCTCATTCTTCTTCTTCTAGCTTGTTGGTTAAGTTGACAGACTTGCTTACAAATTCTCTTGACTATGTTATTATGTTGACACTACAATGTACTTGACACATCTTTGCTTGGGAATGAGTTTGTTGTTGAGAGTCATGTGTGGGTCATGTCCTAGAGTACCAGCAGTCCAGATGAAGAGTTCTTGGAATTTGTCCCGCTTGGTGCAATATGTCAGTCTTTGTAGCGTTGTAGTTTAATTTGTTCATTTTATTACAACAATACATGAAGTTCCTGAATTGCTATATGGTTGAATAAGTAGATCCTCTGGTCAGTCTCAGGATGAGTGATGTCAGGAGCATACATGATGAACATTATAGAGCTGAGGGTACTGCCCTGAGGTGTGTGAGTAGTAATGTGTAAATTTCTAGAAAGTGAGTCACTGACTTCAAACCTGCCGACCGTCCCAATTTAAGCGAGACAGTCCCCATTTCAGATCATAAAATTCTCTGAAAAGTGGAATTTCCTGATTTTCAGGAAAACACTAACAGGAAAAATGAAAGAACAAACCAAAGATTCAAACAATAAATGCGGATTAATGGCATTGCCTTGAGCTCTTGAAGTGCATTTTTTTTCCCCTTTTTTTGCAAAAATGAAGCAGACAAAACTACTAGTATCACATCAATACTGCAGAAAATGAAATGTGATAAAATGCATGACTTCATTAGCTCAGTGGAACACAGTGTATTTCCAAATGCAAGAACACTACTGTCGGGTCAAAATACAAAGTAAATTTTGAAGCAGAGAAACAGCTACTTTGAGCAATGTTCCCGGTGGAGACGTACGTAAAAAATGTGCCTGTGTTTTAAAGGAATATGAAAAGTTGCTAGTTGTAAGTGTTTCAAGATAGTTAATTAATTAGTTAGTTAGGTGAAGTTCCATGGCCCAGTTACCAACCTGTGTACAAAGAATGCATACTATCTCTGATTAGTTCATTAAAAAACCATTGATTTGTAATTCATTGTACTGCGTAAAAAAGCTAAACTTGTGCTGCATTAACTGTAAAGAACGCTTAGCCTAGTAACACATGATGTCATAATGTTGAAATTTCACCATGGAAAAATCTTGGAAATATAATTTTTTTCTTGGATTGCAGGGAACCTTGAACCTGCCATGGGGAGAAAACCATAGACATGGCTTAATCGTTCTTGATAAATTAATATGGCAATTAGTTGGATTACACAACATTTTGCGCCTATGCCTTTCTGTAAGATTGTGCCTACAAGCAGGCATGCACCCCTATTGTGGAGAAGAGAAACTCTAGGCATAATGTCATTTCCTTTCATTTATTTGTTTTTCACATCATACAAATTTACAAACATATATACAATATTTACATTAATTGGAATAAATCCTTTAGTTATGATGTGAAGGAAGTTAAACAAAAAACCCTCATGGGCTTGACGAAGTGCTCAACTACCTAGAGCAATAACAAAGAAAAGAAAAAAAAACAACAAAAACTTAATAAGATACTTAACTTGTCCCCACCCCCACCCCATATCACCATCATTTCTTCATGTCATCTCTTTGCACAGTTATGCCAGGCTAGACAGTGACTGCCATGGTGATCTGATGCACCACATCGATATCACTTATATGCAGATGAAAAATTGTGCTTAGCACCAGACATGTCATATCTCTCTTCAGGATAAAACTGATGGAGTGCTTCCCATTCCTCTGAACTGCTGGGTACATGGTATATTCCTTGGAATCTGCAACTGATGAACTATGGGTCCTTGGTGCTCTCTCTGGTCCCCTAGCCACTGTTCATCAACAGAATCACTGCTGTTATCCTAGTTGGTAACGCTGTTGCTGCATTTACTGCAGTTTTGGCCTCATTTCAACTCTGTTTGTACTGCAGGAAGATTTTCAATCGTCACTTGAACTTCCTGTGGCCTCTCAGAAACTTTTGTAGCTGCCTCAGCTCTGTTAGCAATGTTATGTAGTTATTGCAAATTTTGTGAAACAAATTGCACAACATGAGGGAGTAGTCCTTTCATTACTGCCTGAAATACCTGCTGTTCTAGCAGATCTACGTTAAAGGCCCCTTGAGCTTCCATGAAAGTTGTAAATTTCTCAAGTGTCTTTTGTAATATTTTGTTTCCTCTCAAACAAGTCAGCAACCTTGGCCCATGAGGGTGATCTGTCTTCGAAGAGCTGTAGAAGAACACCTCCTTTAGCAATTTGAAACTTTTGTGTTTTTGTTATTGCTGGAATTCCTCTTTGTTGTCAGATGGAGTAGGAAAGCTAGGTATCAGTTGATCAGTTTCCATATTTGTAGTGCCTAGTTTATTCTGAGGAAATTTGCTGAGAGAACTATCTAGAAATGTATTCTCTTTGGTTCCACAAGTTGGAATATTTATGCATCATTGCTAGTGTTCAGGTTTTCTTGCCACTGTTTCAGGTAGCCTCTCCTTTGGCAAATGAGTTTCTCTTTCTAGTTGACCGTTCTACTAATTGGCTTGAACTGGATGTGAACCTCAGAGTATATTAAATAGAGTATACTTTTTACAGAACAAAATTGTAGTGCTTAATTAGAACAAGTGTTCTAATAACTGTCTTGTTTTAAAATTAGTATTGTTATGTCTAGTGAGTGTTGAATAATTCCTTACCAGAATTTTTTGGTAAAGCATGCTCCAATTAATTGGGCACAGAAGAGGGCAATATTCTTGTCTTTTTAGATTTCAGGATTTTATTTGTTATTTCAAGTTTGCAATTCTGGTGCATACCTTTTTTTGGCAGTTGTTGTGGTCTGTTTTGATTCTGTTGTACTTTTTTGGTAGACTTAGGGCACCTTTTGTTCATTGAGATGTAGTTTCCTTGACAAATCTTATCCTTTTCAATATTATGGGTCGGAAGTAAACTATTCCACGTATTTTGTTTTTTTTTAACTCAATCTGAGCTTGGAATTCTGTAATATAGGTACAGCTACCTAATATTATTTGCCTTTAATGATATATTACTGCTTTCATCCCACAAAGGTGCATGGCTGCTATTGGAGGAATTACAGGTTCTACCAGTGTAGAACAAATAATTAGGTGCTCTAAAAAGGCATTGCTTCTCTTTTACACAATTTAACTGTGTTACTTTTGCAGTTAATCTACGAAACATACAATGTTACCAGAATGTATTAATTTTTTCTAAAAAGAAAGATAACAGCCAGTTGTCTTATTTTTTCAGATGATGCAAACATGGAATGAAACATTATCAATGGGAAAAAGATGTGAAGTGAACAAACCAGGAATGTGATTGGTAAGGTGTATGATTATCATCACAATTAGACTGTACATTAAATATATTTACAGTATTTAAAAGAAAATTTTGGTTAGTCCCTAAAGACAAAGAAAAAAGAAAAAAAAACTTCATTATTCTTGTCTGTCTAGGATAAATAAAGCTTCAGGTTAGTCTCAGGTTGTGGGATGTTGGCAAAGTACATGATGAACAGTAAAGAGCTGTGGGTGCTGCTCTGAGGTGTCCCAGTCGTAGTATGTAGAGGTCTAGAAAGTAGGTTACAGCTTTTTAGCAGGTCTGGGCATGTCCTGGGCATGACCTTAAACTGCATCCAGGGTGTGGCTTCTGTTATATTCAGCCAGTCTAGAGCAGGACCACACATGTTTGCCCTTTTAGAGGGCGTACTTGTCCTTTTGGGACGTTTAGCTCCATAAAGGCATATTCTGGTGGCTTTTTACCTGGGTGTTGTAAGAAAAGCAAAAATATTCCCTCCCATGTCCTTCAAACCCTATCACAATACCATTTTCCTAACTCAAGATATCACAATATAAAGATTGGGTATTTTTGTTTAAAAATAACTCTGCTTTACAACAAAGCATCTGACAGTTATGTAATGTGGGCACATTGCCTCTAATTCCTTTTGTTTTTCTTTATAATTGAACATCCTGTTTGTCCTTGAAATCCGATACTATGGGAATGTTTGAATATCTTGTCCTGTAGGTCTTGCATTACCCTTTACCATATGTAGCATACAACCAAAAATTTTGCTTAATATTGCCTGCAGCAGAATCAATATTATAAATAAAGTGAATGCAATGTCAAATTAATGTGCCACGATTACATCACAGATTACCCATGATGCACCAAATCGCAAAAAAAATTGCATTACTTTAAAAATTGGTATCTTCTGAACGCTATATGCTTTAGAGATACAGTTTTCACCGCCTGAAAAAGAAAATTTTTCTGCATATTTTAAAGTTAATGAATTTTGCCTCCAGAACATGCCTTTAAGGGAGCAGAACTCCTCCGGGAGTAAATGTGTGGTTTTCGCCCCTTGGCTCTTCGCCAGAGAGTCGAGGGGACTTTTAGAAAAAAGTTTTTTAGCAGGTCTGGCGGTCCAAGAGAAAGTGGGAAATCCATGACATAAATGTTGTTGGAATATGTTTTCAGTATTAGTACTAGTTCCTGCTGCATTCTGGCAAATGCTTTTGACGTGGATAAAAGATGCCATTGTAATATAGTCTTTTCCGTCTGTAGGAAGCAATGTCTTGAATAAGTGTGAAAAGTTGCTCAGAAAAAGACAGGGAAGGGGCTTTCACAACCTGCCAGTGAGTAGTCATGTTAGTCAATTTCCTGGAAGTTGTCAGATTTCAGTGGTAATTAGGTTGTAGTCTATGTACCATTTGTACCTTAACATAGTCGGCTTTCTTTTGGTTTTGTTATCTCAATACATAACATGTATAGAGATACTGTCTCACTAGCCAGTGGGTAAAATTTCTTTAGAGCAAGAGAATGTGACTTGATCAGCGGTCAATATCTTTGAGGATTTGAGAGCATGCTCTTTGGCTGGGAGGCAGAAGACATTGCATTTTTCACATTGAAAAAGAGATGGTTGCTAAGTTATTTTTGCAAATTTTATGATTAAACTCTTGAGTTGTCATGGGAACTTCAATTTTTTTGGTTGCTATGCACAGATACCTACTGATTGAGAATGTTTACATTTTGTTGTTAAACTTTCAGATGTTAGAGCAGGCTTCCTCAATTAAATTTTCTGAAGCACCACATTGCTAAATGTTACTGATATAATGCACCACTGATCGCTGTACTGAGGGAGTGGTATATGGGCTTTTTTGAAAATTTTTGTATAAATTTCAGAAGGGGCTTAGATGTAAAATGGTGCAAAGTTTGTTCAACTTTCCCAGCCAAAGTTTTTCACAAGGTTTACAATTCTTTTGTAAATCATCTTATCGAATGTGGGAACTTTGCATCAGTTCTGTTCAGTTCAGTATTTCGTTTACAACACATTTGCAGAGATGCATGTAAATGAAATATAAATGAAATTTAGAGTCATAAACAGGACGCTAGAAAAATAGTAATATGTTTATCATAGCCAGCCACCTTAAAAGTAAGAAAAAAAAAAGATAAAAGAATAAGAAAACAGAACACTTAACATGTATTAAAGTCAGAAATGGCAAAAGGAGGGGGGCACCAGATTGAGAAAACATTCTCCATCTGGGGAGACGGTAATTTGATACAAGAAAAGTGATTGCCTGCGGAAAGAATCTGTTTTACTTGTGTACTTCATTATTTGTAATAGCAGTGAACGTGGTAGCCTACGTAATTCTACCATGTAGGTTAACAAGTGGTGCGCAGAAGGCCTTGTTTTGAAATTCCCAGAAATCTGTTTACAACATCACCTGTTTGTCTTGCTGTAACCAATGGTGAATCAACAAAGCACTTACTCTAATGAACGTAAACAGTGGTGGTTATTTTACTTTCTTGTGAGGTATAATAGGTATGTGAAGTAGTCTGTGGGAAGTACTATATTTATTTACAGTACGGTACCTATTTTTGAGACCGAACAATTTTTGTCAGAAAAGTTATAAAATTCGCTCAGTAATTTATTTTGTGCAACTCCATACCATGTCGTGCGCCACAAGTGGTGTGCGCGCCGCTATTTGAGGAAGCCTGTGTTAGAGGCTTGGTGTCACACCACTGCTAAATCAAGCATAAAGTAACTGTAATATAATCTTGTTTAGTCTGACCATAAACAAAGGCTCTGTAAGCAGATATTTCCCAAAAAGTTATCTTGAGAGATATAAGCTCCTAGAGAAGGATACAAGCAACAGAAAAGTTTGTTTTGTGTCTTGGCTCTACAAGCTTATTTACTATTTATGGAGTTACATTGTAGTGCACAAAAAATTTGTGTCCAAGAGGCAGCCCCTCAAGAGTTGATTGAAATGTACTTGAGGATCTGTAACATACTGTACTTAATGGGTGTTTTTTCTACACACTTGTCATATGGTGTAACAATGCAAACATTCAAAATATCAGCAGAGAAATAGCTCTCTCTCCTTAAGAAGTTGTGAATTACCAAAATATTTGAATGAGACTCTGAAAATAGCATTAGGGAGAGTGATTTGAGAGAAAGTAGTGTTGAATGCAGAAGGAAAACAGCTTTCATTGGACTGTTGGATTTATTAGAAGATGTCACTGATCTGCATATCTGGTTAACCCATTACCGTTGTTTGGGTCCTTTTGGACCCATGCGGAGAGCTCGGCTGTCACCCATCTTTACTGCTTCACGCAGAGCTCGAAACTGCGAGTAGCTACCCGAAAATTCGGCCACAACAACAAGAGAGACAATAGTTTAAGGTCACGGGGGCAATGGCCTATGGAAGCCGATGCGGGGCTGGCTACGTCCGCTTTTCTGCCCACTCCCAAGGCGCGCAAATATGCCCTGATCGAAGCACAATGGTAAAGGGTAAAGAAAAAATATCTGCACCAGTCGGCTAGAGGGTTACGTGCACACACGCAGAGACAGTGGCATCAGCTTTGCAGTAAACACACTCCACAGGCTTATTTTAACCCTTTACCGTTGTTTGGGTCCTTTTGGACCCATGCGGAGAGCTCGGCTGTCACCCATCTTTACTGCTTCAGACGGAGCTCGAAACTGCCAGTAGCTACCCGAAAATTCGGCCACAACAACGAGAGAGACAATAGTTTAAGGTCACGGGGGCAATGGCCTACGGAAGCTGATGCGGGGCGGGCTACGTCCACTTTTCCGCCCACTCCCGAGGCGCGCAAATATGCCCCGATCGAAGCACAACGGTAAAGGGTTAATTATTTCTGCTTTTAGTTTCAGTATGGTGCACAATATTGTGTACCTCTGCAGTTACAGTATTATTGAAAAAAATTGTTCTCCATGAATCATTATATCGACCATATATGGATAATCTTTTTATGCAAAATCTCGAAGGAGGACTGCATTTACTTCAAATATCATCAGCAACAGTATGGAAACTTTGTCTCCTTAACATCCACAACTGAGTGTTGAGATTCTGCAGCATCCCTGCTCTAGTTTTTTACTGTAGTCGTCAGCCTAAAGAGTTGAGGTTAATAGTGATTGGAGCCTAAGTCATCCCGAAGCTCGTAGTTGGTAAATTGTTGGTTAAGTGAAGGGGAGATAGGGCAGTAGACAAAGTGGTCTGGGGTGTAATACCATTGTAGTTTGGAATTCTGTCATTAAGGCAAATCACCTCAGAGAAGTATCAAGCAATTGTAAGATTTTGGTTCCAATAAGCCATAGTAACCGAGGTACACACCCTTGGCATTAAGGTTGCCAACTAGGACTAAATCAATTACAGAAGTCAGTGGGAAAGGAGTTGTTGGATGGGAGGACTCCATGTTGTAATTAAGTGTTGCTCAGTGTGATAAATGAGTGTAATACCAGTAGCTTCAACTTCTGTCAGGGCCCTGGCGTACCGGGAACAGCCGTGGTAACTGGCGATGTGTCCCCTTGAGCAGTTGGCGCACTTCGGTGTTGCTCGTGGGTTTGGGCATTCTGCGTGGGAGTGGTGGCTGGCGCATCGAAGGCAAGTCTTTGGGTGGGTGCAGTAAGCTGCATAGTGTCCGAATCGTTGGCAGTTGTGGCATTCTGTAGGTGTCGTTCCACGCGATGGTGTTGGTAGCCGATGTTTACTCCCTCACGAAGCACCTGTTGTGGATCTTCAGGACTAGCGAAGGTGACTGCTACCTTCCAGGTTGGTGTCTTGGTCCCCTTCTTGAAGAATCTCCTGAAAGAAAAAATTTTGAGACCGTTAGTGTTACCCATCTCCTCAGTGGCCTCTTCAGCACTGATTTCCGGGTGCATTCCGATGATGACTCCTTCTGCCGCTTCTGGTTTTTCGGTCTTCTCCCTTGATAGTTGGGCTGTTGGGGCTCTTCCGTGGACGGGAGGCCAGACCTTCAGGAGTGTCTTCTGGGAGGTCGCATTCAGGGCGGCGATGACGGTAAGTCCTCTGGTTGAAGGCCTCATGTTGATCATCTGGGCGGTCGGGTGACTGCTCTCGATATATCTTCGTAGCATCAGTGGGTTCGCCATGTCTGTCGGGAGGCCTGTCAGGATGACTGGAAACCTGAAGTGGTGACTGGATCTGTCCGTGTCGGATAATTTTAAGATGTTTTGTGGGAGTTGAAATCTCCGTGGCTGTGAAAACGTGGGGATAGCCTTTTATTGATGGCTTTGAGTCGTCAGCTCGTGAGCGCGTTTGTCAATTTCATGAATGCTGGTTGGGTTTTTAGAAGTCAGGTTGTCAGTAAAGAATTGCCTGTACTTTGTCCAGTCTGCCTTTTTCAGGTTTTGTCTGGGAGGTCTTGTTAATTTCTTTATAGTAGTCCTAAGCGTAAGAAATTGCTGTAAATGGTCGGATCCTAAATCATCCGCGATTTTGAAGTCAGAAATACGTTGATTAAGCGAGGGAGAAATTAAGCAGTAGACAATTTGGTTGGGAGTAGAAAGCCTCAGTGGAGTTCAGTAAATGTAAAAGTTCAGTCCCGTTGTTGTTCGTCTATTGACAGCCAAGGTCGGGATGCCGGGCGTTTAAGTCGCCAAGTGGTACAATGTGTTTGTACTTCTTGAAGAGGTCAAAGTAAAAGTCAGTCGGGAAAGAGTTGTTGGACGGAGATTCATAAGTGTTGATGATATGAGGTGATGCCCTGTGTGAAGAGTAACTTTAATACCAATAGTTTCCCCAATTGGGTTTGAGGTTTGAATTTGTGAAAATTTAATGTTGTCCCTAATTGCTATAAGTAACCCCCTGTCCGTAGACTTTTTGGTGTCAGGTTCAATAAAAAGATAACCAGGAATGTGTGGAATGATCTCATGTAACATTTCATTGAAGTAAGCAATGTGTATGTTGTTGTGCTCTAGGTAGTGTGTAACCTCCTGGCATTTAGTACGAAAAGAGTTAACGTTTAAGTGGAGCAGTTGCAAGTCAGAGTCAAAGTTATTTTGTCGAGTTTGAGTCCAGTTGGTTGACTTGGAAGTGGTAGGCTGGGTCCCTTCTTCAGGGCTACCCAGTAATTGCAGTTGATTCTGGGACCCTGCTTCAGGGCTTCCCGAAGTTGCTGGTCAATGCAGGGACCCTTCTTCAGGGCATCCCTGGTGCATGTTTGAAGAGGACATCTTAAGCATGTTTGAGGCAGGAGTTGGAGACCTTTTAACGACTTGCGGACTTCTGTGAAGATTGTCTCAGCTCTTCTCTGATGTTGCTGACTTCAATTGAGAGTCCAAGATGTGTCCAGACTCTATCTCTGATGGTGGTTGCCTTCTTGTGTTCGGATGGTGGGTTCTCTCCTTTCCATGGAATCGGTTCTGTCAAGACAGCTCCAAGGAAGTGCAGTATCTTTCCCTTTCCTCCTCACTGTCTCTTGGTGCTGATTTTGCAGGGCCTCTAGCTGTATGGTATGCTGTCTTTTGAGTTCTGCCATGGCTTAAGTTCTTCGTGCTTCTTCTGGATGTCTGTGGAGAACAAAAAGTAGAGTCGTTAGATGTCTGCTGTGGGGTGGGGACCCGGCGGGTCTCCTGGGCCTTCACGGTCTTTGAGGGGTGAGTCTTCTTTGTAGCATCTTCCATGGCCCATTAGTATCTAGAGCATCCCTTGTAGCTGGCTATGTGGCTCCTGCCGCAGTTGGCGCATCGTGGTTGGTCCGTTGGTGTAGGGCAGTCGGCCAGCATGATCTCCGGAGCAATGTAGACAGGTCTTTTGGGGTTGGCATTTCCCAGCAAAATGCCCGAAACTCTGACAGTTGTGACACTGGACGGGCGTTGTCTGTTGTCGGAGCCTCTCTACACGTTGAATCTGATGAAGACCCCCTTTTCGACTGCCCTGTCCAAGTCAGTGCTGGTGGTGAATCTGACTGCTGCCTTCCAAGTTGGTGATCTGGTCCCTTTCCGGAAGAAATGTCTGAAAGATAAAATTGGGAGACTGTTAGTTTTATCCGAACAGCTCCTCGGTGACATCTTCTTCCGCAACTTCCGGGTGCAGTCCACGATGACCCCTTCTACTGTCATGGGTAGGCGGGTCCTGGGCGTCCGTCCTGTAACCACTGGCCAGTCCTTCAGGACAGTCTTCTGAGAAGCCTTGTTCTGCATTCCAATGACCGTAGCTGCTCCCTGGGTGGGGCAGATTCCGATGACACAGGCTCTTTGGTGGCTGGCTTGGATTATCTCTGGATCTCCATCGGGTTTCTCATGATGCTGGGGAGGTCACTGAGAATTATCGCGTAGCGGTAGCGATGGTGTTGGTCTGTCCTGGGTGGTTGGTGTCCTGGTGATGATGGTTCCTCTGTGTGTTGTCGTTTATTGGTCCTGGTCACTAGCTGGAAATCCAGTCCATCTTCCTCTGTTTGAGTGTCGGTTGGAAAAGTCTGGATAAGTTGTTGTGAGTCCATCTTCGAATAAGCTTGTGATAAAGTTTCGAGAGTGATCAAGATCAAGGTCTTGTCAGGCTGGTTCCTCAGATGGGAATGACATCAGCAGTTTGTTCAGGTTTGTTTAAACACTGTTCGGGCAGAAGCCCCTTCAGTGAAGTTAAATGTTTTGTTTCTTTTGTGGCCATAATTTATATACTTCATCCATGAGGATGTGGTTATGAAGCCAGGGTAGGAAAGAGAAAGTATGTGAAAACAGGATTGACTAACAATGAGGAGCCAGAAATGCCAAAGTTGGAATGTAAGGGCCAGATCTGCAAAATTAAGGGGTGGGGGGTTTGGGTGAGATGAAAATTACTTACTAGTTTAATACTTAGGCAATCCAACTAGTCTTAGAGAAATTAGGGAAAAAAAAGCAAGTCTAACCAAGCAAGCTTTAGTTACCTACTATATGCACAGCTCAGTGTTTTACATCTCTGATTGGTGGGTTCTGGTTGATTGACCAACCTCATTGGTTGATTTATCTGTACTCTGATTGGCTGACCAGCTATACTTATCTATGCCCTTGTTGGCTTATGAATTGACATGGTAGTATCTCTCTAGTGTCTCTCTGTGTGAACATGGGTTGTGATGAGTGAAAGTAAACTATTCCATACATTGCAATTTCTTTAAAATTCTGTTAATTTGTTGTTTTCTCAATGTGTGCCTCTGTGATGCAAGTCCAAGCTGCTCTTAATGATTTACATACTTTCATCCCACAAAGGTGAATGGCTGGCAGTGAAGAAGAAAGTTAATTAGGTACTCCAGTGAGCATTGCTTCTTTGTCACAATTTATAGTTATGGATGCTACACCTCTAAATCTATGAAACTTACAACATTTAAACCAGAATGTAAAAAAAACCAGACTGGTAAACCTAATTACCAGTTTACAGAAAGAAAAATAGTTGGTTCAGTAAATGATACCTACAAAGGAGAAGGATCTAAAATTACAGAGGTGCCAACTCTTTCTGATTCTCAGGGAAGGCTCCCTGAAAATTCAAGGATTTTTGTCCATTCCAACTAGCAAATATGACAACCTCCCTGATTCAAGAAAGTTTTTCCCTCATTAATTTGCATTTTATTCTAAAAAAATCTCCCCGATTCCAATGTTGAACCTCCCTGATTTCTGGATGTAAATGTTAGCATCTCTTCAATTATGAACACATGCCATCAGAGCAAACTTGTATAGGTGCAAAACACATGGAACCAGTAGAAATGTGGATCTTATTTAGCTATTATTTGAAGGTCAAGAGCAGTCCCCCAAAACTTTTGAAGCAACAGTATGATTTTCTTATTTCTCTTCAAAGAACCTTTCATAATATTTTATGAACTCAATATTGCATCTGCAAGGTAAATCAAGCAGTCAGTTCTAGTAAATTTTACATTTGATATGAGACAAAATGTTGTCACTTTCAAGAGCCAATCATGAAACAAAAGTCTACTACACTACTTCAAGTTGGGGTTACTGTTCTCGACCTTTAACATGGAATTTCTGTTGCTGTCTCATGCCTGCAATGTCAAATCCAACAAAGAAGTGTCAACTTTTTCAGGCCCGGCCAGAGCCAGACAAGGCACTGAAGGGGGAGAGGGGCCAAAAGGCTGGCAATGTGAAGCCATGACATCATGCCTGCTTACTCCAAGTTCATTTTATGTAGAAAATTTGCCACATTCACTGGCTAATATCTCAAGAACCAGACATGGGAAATGAATAAAACTTTCACCAGAATGCTTAGAATGTTTTCCTATTTAAGGTATCAAAGTAAATATGGCTTTGGGCTATTCTTTTAATGATGTCTCTCACCAAATTTGGATTTTTTTTCAAAGATTTGCTTTGAAAATAGTTTACTGTTTTCCCCTTTAAAAAAATAAACAAAGTGGGTTGACAGGAGCTTGTACACTCCATAAGGTGCAGCATTATGTTTGTGCTGCATTTTGCAATGTTTATGGTTTGTCCACATGCAGGATATAGGAAGTTGTTTTTTTGCATGAATGTTAAAGATGCCTAGTAAGTAATTCTTGTTTCTTCCAAACAGAGACTTGCAACCTTTTTAGCCCAATGGAGCATCAAATCGACATTTGGCATGCAAGCAATTTACCCTTGAAAATGTTATGTGCTGTGAGTATAATGAATTGTTTTTGATTCCTTCTATGCGATGGTGTTGTCGTGTGTGTGTGTGTGTGACGCCCGCTTGTAAACACGATATCTCAAGAAGGGTAACTCTGAGAGATATCAAACTTGGCATGTAGATTGCCCATATTGAGTAGATGATCCCTATAGTTTTTGGTGGAGGTCAAAGGTCACTTAGGTCAACAGAGGTAAAAAGGTCAAAACGTTGTAAACACTGTATCTCAAGAAGGGCAACTTTGAGGGCTCTTATACATAGCCTGTGGATTGTCCATGTTAAGTAGATGATCCCTATTGTTTTTGGCGGAGGTCAAAGGTCATCTGGGGTCACCAGAGGTCAAAACATCAAAACTTTGTAAACAGTATATCTCAAGAAGGGTAACTGTGAGGGATCTCATACTTAGCATGTTGATTGTCCATATTGAGTAGATGATCCCTATTGTTTTTACTGGAGGTCAAAGGTTATTTAGGGTCATCAGAGGTTAAACCTTGCACATACTATATCTAAAATAGGGTAACTGTTAGAGTTAATATTCATTAGTGCATAGGGTGAAGAGTTTTGAATGGCATGGGTAATGTAAGATGCATTTGGTAAGCTTTTGAATCCATTTCATTATGTAAATGATCAAGTTGGGTAATTTCAAAATATGTACTGAAGCAATCTCACTGTATTAAGAATGTCTAAAGTGCATAAAAGTGCAGTTGGTACAGTATTTATGTTGATTTCGGTTTGAAGTTTTGCCCTTTAACATTTAGTGCCAGTATTAATACGCATTAGAGTATTAAAGTGGGTAGAACAATTAAAATCTGAAAAAATTAAAAAGGAAAAAAACTGTTCATCAGGCTGACATGTTAATTAATTTATCTTTGTCATACGTAGGTATGCTGATTTTGCCATAAGTATCTCTATATATGCCTATAGATTTTCATGAAATATGTGAGTTAAACAAAGGCTGTATGAGGGTTATTTGGGGACATAGTCTGAACATATTGGAGAAAGCTTCCATGCACACAAAGCAGAGGAATTGTTCAGTGGGGAACTTCATAAGTGTAAACTTTGAACAGAACAAGTGCTCTGTATGATGCCCAAAATTTCTTTTAGAACATATAAGCATTGTTTCTTCCATAACCCTTACGAAAATATGAAGATAACATTAAATTTAGTATCAAAGATTGTTAAAAGTTACAGACAAACCTTGTGCCACTGTCCTCATAAGGACACGGAAGTGGGAACTAGATAATTAAATACACCACAGGTAATTAGTTTTATAAAAAGAACTAAATAACTGATCATTTGGATCAAATACCCCTGAGCATGCTTGAACTGATATTGCCTAATTGAATGAATCAAATTGTAACTGACCCACCAGAGTCTGTGAAAATTGCTGGTCACTGTTATCTTTAATACCTAATTCATCACATTTGACTGCCACAGTGTCCTGAGGGTTTTCTCATTGAATCATACAGCTCAATGGCTTTAACCATTTCCTACCTGTCTGGAGATAGTGTCTGACACTTATTTAGCCCTCTCAGTAAGGCTTGTTAAGTTGTTTTTCAGAAAGTACTGTAGTTCAGGTAATCAAAACTAGCATAATAGTATCTACTGTGTATCAAACAAAGGACACTTGACTTGTACTCTGTTATGTGGTGTTCCTACAAGCAGACAATTTCAGGCAAATTACAAATCTTGTTAATTTCTGGATTATTAGGGTTCCCATTTTTTGGTTCCAATTTTCAAGGATATCATAGTCATTGGGAAGGGCATTACACCAAAAAACAAATACAAAAGGACCACCACTAATAGCCAAGGTAACACCTTTCTGTTGAGATGTCTCTGCTGTATGTTCCAATTTATGGATGACTGTTAGGATTAGGGCTTGTTCTAACACTAACCTCAATGCAGTCAACTTCTTGGATCATAGAGACACCATTATATAGGGAGCTCCTCAACACCCAAAACTTTGATTTAAAGGAGCACGTTTCAAAAATTATCTCTTTATCAAGTTAATAGACAACATACAGTACAGCTCAAAATAAAGTGGACATTAGTTGCGTTAATCGTTAGAAGTCTATCGTTAAAATTTTTTTGAGCTCTCAGGTAAAGCCTAACGCAACTCACGTTACTCTTGCTAACGGTATTATCGTGAACTGCGCTTTTGTGGTGTTGGTCACGTCCCAATCGTCAATTGCAGTAATGCTATCATCTTATTCACGGTACTTGCGATATTTGCATCAGACTGACGTTTAATATGTAACTGCGGTTTTAGCTTTGGCTGTTTTTCAAGTTTTACAGTTTGCACCGAATACCAACTACCGGCATGTCGCTACCATTAGTACAAGATTGAGTTCGCTGCCGAGGCTACTTGTATTTGTGCGTACATTTTCTAATTCTATTCCGATTTAGTCACTTGAAGCACACTACTCAAAAGTACGACTTTCCTTTCAGGAGAAAGTCTGCCAAGTTTTATTTGCTATATAGTATAGCTTACAGTATTGTGTAGTGATATGGGAAAGATAAATCATAACGTGCGAGGCAGGATTCTTAAATATCGGAGACAAGATAAAAGTGTTAATGATATCGTGAAACTTCTATCCAGTGATGGGATTTCGGTGTCTAGAGCTGGGGTCTACAAGTTTATCAGCAAATACCGCACTCCACCAAGTCTATTTCGGACAGCATTGGCAGAGGCAGAAAACCGAATTTTACTGCCAATTACATGGACATTATTGATGAAGTTTTGACCAATGACAATGAAACGACATCAGTAGACCTCCGAAAGGAAATTCAGTATCAGACTGGCGAACTTTTTCCGATTTCCACAATCAAACGGTATCGGCAGCGGCTGGGATGGGTCAAGACGAAGTCCCGTTATTGCCAATTAATTCGGCAGGAAAATCAGGCGAACCGATTGGACTTTGCGATTCGGTGTATTTTAAACAAGGAATCATTTAATGACGTTATTTTCTCTGACGAATCTACTATAGAACTAGACAACCATGCCAAAATGGTTTTTTGGAAGCCACGCTTGGCTGAAACTAGCGAAGTTTATGCCGACTCAGTCAGGAACCTTCTAAAACCAAAGGCAAAACATCCGGTTAAATTGCATGTATGGGCAGGGATATCAAAGAGAGGGAAGACTGACATATGCATATTTGATGGGATCATGAAAGCTGACTTCTACACAACAATTATTGACAATGCCCTTGTGCCCTTTATGAAGAAAGCTTTTAAGGAGGGTGAGAGGTGTAGATTCCAGCAAGACAACAACCCCAAGCATACCAGTAATTTGGTGAAGAAGCACTGTGAAGACAATGGCATAAACTGGTGGAGAACACCGGCAGAGTCACCAGACCTAAACCCTATAGAAAATGTCTGGCATGAACTTAAACATTACCTACGCAAGGTTTGTAATTTTTTTATGATTATTTTTTTTTTTTTCGTTTTTTATTTACCGGTAAAGAAACATGTAATGGCTGGATTTTTGCAGCTAGCAAGCATTGTCTGGGCTGGGATATATTTTACATGGGCTCTTTGTCTATCATTGGATCATCCCCTTTGACTTCAGCTTGAACCCCCACACAGCCCCTTCCCCGACCACAGAAATTTGGAAAATATCACACTGAAAAATGTACAGATAGGCCTAGGCCTATGTAATGATTCTACATAAACCCCTATGCAAATATTTCTAGCAAGTAGTGGCTGCAAATGCAATGCCACTCAGTGGCTGGTTAGGGCAAGAGCAGCGAGCCACCCAACTTGAAGTATTGTTGTAGATTATCCTGTTTCATGATTGGCTGCTGTTACAACATTTTTTACTCCTTAAATGTAAAATTTACTAGAAGCCACTGCTATGTTTACCTTGTATATGAAGTCTTAAATTATTATGGAAAATCACTATATAAGGTTGGGAACTGCCCTTGAACTTTAACCAAAACTGCATCTTAGTGTATAAATGAAAGTGATATTTTAGTCAGATATCCGATGCCTCAATCCGTCTTCCCCACTTATATAAGCTTTATGTCTCCAAGTCCCAAACTTTTGACACCTTTGGTGTATGGTTTTCCACACCCTCTTTGCTTGCATTTAGAATGCTATCCATAACACAGGGTCTTCATAGGCTCTGCACGCCAGTTCCTAGGCATGAAATAGACGTACTGGGGTAATTTTCTTTTCCTGAATAATGTCTCTGTTTATCATGTTTTGCCCGAATAGACCAGCTGCTTTTGAGTGAATCAGGAGGCCGAGTGCCCTGGCAGTGCACCCTACCTCGTACGCCTATGCATGCTGCTTAACACTTCTAGCCATTGCCAAAAATGGTGACATGACTGGTCACAGTCCTGTCAGGAAAAAGTCTGATGGAATTTGTACATTTTCTTTTCTGATTGTTTGTGAACTCAGTTGTAGAAAAGAAAAATTCATCCTGCGGCCTGCCCTCTAACCTTAACCAGTTGAAGACAGGCTGCAGTTAAAATACAATTTCACTTGGTAAGAAAACTGGGAAGTCCTTAAAGCCCCCCCCCACCCCCTCCCTACATCACCTTGGTTGGTTGCCCCACAGGTTTTCATATTTTAAAGCCGAACTTCCAGAAAGGGGACAGTGCGGGAAGGTGGGTGTAGAACTTGCTACTCTGTAGAGCCTTTGACATTTATGATGACCATTTAGCCCCCAGTCATAGTGTTTTAAGTTTACAACATCTTCTCCTTTCAGGAAATACAACCGAAGACTAAAGATGAGTTAAAGGGAGGTATTTTAGAGTTTTGGCGCACAAAGATGACCACCGAAAAGTGTCAACGATACATTAACCACTTAATGAAAGTTGTTCGTATGGTTATCAAGAGGAAGGGATGGGCCACTGGATACTGACTTTCTTTTCTAAAGACTTTTTTAGTTTTATGATCTTGCTCCACACACACATCACTTTTGCAAACATCAAAGGATTCTATGAATGAAGTGACATTCACAACCTTAATTGTTAAAGGAATTAGGCTGAACACCAATTCTAAAGCTTAAGTTTTTGACTCTACGACTCTCCCCGAGATTACAGATACCGGATTACTGCGCTGTCTAGGTCCTTTTGTGAAAGATTCCAAGTTCCAACTTGATTGGATTAGTGAGTGGATGAAAGATAGAAAAGATCATACATCAAAGAACTTCTTCCCTTTCAGGGTAAATGTATCACGGGAAGCTCAAAGTAGATGAAGGGAACCCGCTTTCAATGGTATGGTTTAAAGTTCGAGACGCCTCAATTGTACAAGAAATTGAATTGGAGACCAAATGAGGGAAAAGTTTCTCATTTGAGTATTTGATGCGAGATAGAGAAGTCTAATATTAGAGCTATAACTCAATTACTTTGTCATGATGAATCGTAAGATACAAGCGGTCGATCCATCCAGCGGTGTATGGCTTTTAGGAAAGGTGTGCGGTGAGGGTGCCGATGGAACTCTCCAAGTAAAGTGGCAGGACTACAAGGAGAAAACTTTTGTGGCAGCCTACAAAACCAGGCAACCTGAGCTGAAGAGGAAGTTCTCATTGAAGGACAGCAATTGGCCTAACTTTAAGCACCCTTCCAAGTTACAACGAGGCGATATTGTACAGCTTACTGGGATTGAAACTCCCCTTGTATACTCTCTCACCGTTGAAGAGAACGATCATTTTCGGGGCGAGGTAAGTGTTTTCATTCTGCGAGCAAACCGTATGAAGCCAAACCCATTTTTTTCAGTATTGCGACATAGGTATGCAACGGCTGTAAAACTATACTGCGACCCCTTGTCTCCGCGCAGTTAGCGCAGTACGCGCTGATATTATAAGGTATACACCTTTTTAAGTGTAACTTATCTGCACGAAATTAGGGCACTCTATGTAATGCTTTGTAGTACTTCGTTCACGTTTGGCAAATTCTTGACTGCTGAGCAGCGAGCTATTAACAGCTAAGGTAGGCCCTAGTGTTTGAGAAAAACACGATATGAAAAGAGAAGAGAAATGGCGTTAAATAGTTAATCGACAAACAAAACCAAATGTTCATACTATTTATGCAGAAATTATGATGCGTGTTTCGCCGTTGCCCGTTGCTCAAACATTTCATCACCAGACTAGGCCTAGTGACTGGTCTTGTTGTGCTGACCGAAGGCTATAGCCTAACGTTAGCCTAGCCTAACGTTAATTTAACGTTAGGCTTAAGCGAAAGGTAGCAGAATATATTGAGCGTTAGACAACGCTGAAACTCGCTGAGCTCAAGCTAATGGGAGAAAGTTCCAAGTTGGCATACAGAAGGCTGGCGTAAATAAATGGCTGCGGCTCGAGGGTGGTGATGTTATGCGTTTGAAGGTGTCTTGAGTCAACCATGGCACAAAACAAATGGCCTAGGCCATGACTTCATGAAAACAAAGAAATAAACAGGCCGTTATAATTCCATTAAAAAAACACATTTTGGGGCGATTTTTGGTTTCGATGAAAAGAGAAACCTATGCATTCATGATGGCGTGTGTGTGTATGTATGTGTGTATGTGCGTGTGTATGTGTGTGTGTATGTGTGTATGTGTGTGTGTATGTGTGTGTGTTTGTGACACTTTGCTTGTTTACACGATATCTTGAGAAGGGAAAGTCTGACAGTTCTCAAACTTGGTACACAGATACCCCTTACTGAGAGGAAGAACCCTATTTATTTTGGTGGAGGTCAAAGGTCATTTGGGGTCACAGGGGGTCAAAAACCAAAATCTTTGTTTACACAATATCTGAAGATAGAAAACTTGGATTAATTTCAAACTTGATATGTAGATGCGTTATGATGTAAGGAAGAACCCTATTGATTTTGGTGGAGGTCAAAGGTCATTTGGGGTCACAGGGGGTCAAAAACCAAAATCTTTGTTTACACAATATCTCAAGATAGAAAACTTGGATTAATTTCAAACTTGATATGTAGATGCGTTATGATGTAAGGAAGAACCCTATTGATTTTGGTGGAGGTCAAAGGTCATTTGGGGTTACGTGGGGTCAAACCCCAAAATCCTTGTTTACACGATATCTCATGGTAGAAAACTTGGATTAATTTGAAACTTGATATGTTGATGCGTTATGATGTTAGGAAGAAGCCTATTGATTTTGGTGGAGGTCAAAGGTCATTTGGGGTCACATGGGGTCAAACCCCGAAATCCTTATTTACATGATATCTCATGGTAGGAAACTTGGATTTATTTCAAACTTGATATGTTGATGCGTTAAGATGTAGGAAAGAACGGGATATATTTTGGTGGAGGTCAAAGGTCATTTGGGGTCACAGGGGGTCAAAGACCAAAATCTTTGTTTACACAATATCTCAATATAGAAAACTTGGATTCATTTCAAACTTGATATGTTGATGCGTTATAATGTGAGGAAGAACTGGATATATTTTGGTGGAGGTCAAAGGTCATTTTGGGTCACGTGGTGTCAAACCCCGGAAATCCTGGTTTACACTATACCTCAAGGTAGGAAACTTTGATCCATTTCAAACTTGATATGTTGATGCGTAATGGTGTAGGAAAGAACAGGATATATTTTGGTGGAGGTCAAAGGTCATTTGGGGTCACAGGGGGTCAAAGACCAAAATCTTGTTTACACAATATCTCAAGATAGAAAACTTGGATTCATTTCAAACTTGATATGTTGATGCGTTATAATGTGAGAAAGAACTGGATATATTTTGGTGGAGGTCAAAGGTCATTTTGGGTCACATGGGGTCAAACCCGGGAAATCCTGGTTTACACTATACCTCAAGGTAGGAAACTTTGATCCATTTCAAACTTGATATGTTGATGCGTAATGATGTAAGGAAAAACCCAAGAATTTTGGTGGAGGTCAAAGGTCATTTGGGGTCACATGGGGTTCAAACACTGAAATCCTTGTTTACATGATACATCATGATAGGAAAGTTGGATTCATTTCAGACTTGATATGTAGATGTATTATGATGTAAAGAAGAATCCTTTTTATTTTGGTTGAGGTAAAAGGTCATTTGGGGTCAGAAGGGGACAAATCCTGAAAAACTCTTTAACACAATATCTTAAGGTAGGAAACTTGGGATTCATTTCAAACTTGATATGTTGATGTGTATGATGTAAGCTGATTGTTTGCGAAATATCTTAAGGCACAGTATGAAATTTGTAGAATTGTTTGGGTTAAAAGAAAAAAACCAGTTACTAACATGTGGAGTCAAAGGTCACTTCGGGTCACCAGTTCTTACAAGAAATGTAGCATTTCATTGAAAAGAGCATGTATGTATCATCGAAACCTCAATGCATTTTTGCATTCTGGTTCAAATAATGATACTGAATAATCTCTTTTTTTGTTACGATAGTGATTGACTCATGATAAGTTACTAGGCCCTAAACATGTAAAATTAATTTACTAAAATTAATGGGGTTCTTTGGTTTTCGCCCTCGCTGCTTTCCGCCCCTAAAAATCTTTGGGCAGAAAGTAATGTTTGAAATTCATTATGTACAACAGGTACAGTAGGCTTTGGCCTGTGGTACCTTTGTTTTCAATGTTCTATACATTTTTACCAAATTTTCAAACATCTTGAACCATGTCAACTTTAAGGGCCAAACCTCTCACACCAAGCAACAAATTTGGTACCCATGTACCGAAATTCTCAGTTGGCTCAGCTTTTTGATTGATGGCTAATTCAAACAATGCAAAGTGCCAAGGCTAATATTACACAGCATGAATGGATACTGGGAGTGTTTTGATTATATAAACCGAGTTTTTATATACTCACCCTGGAGCAATAAACTGAGATTGTCTCTAGATGAGAATGAATTTTAGACAATCGAGGGAGGGCTTCCGTCAGAAGGTTAGGAGAATTGGTACTGTTTGGGGTGAGAGAACTGGGCCTTTGACCAAACAATTCAGTTAATTTTACAAGATATACAACGGTGACATTTTACTCTGGGGACATTTCCACTGGTGAGCGTATACTACGAACAATTTTGAGCAAAGCTTTAGCAGTGTACAGTGATATGCCCATGGCATAGCTACCGAGTCATTTTTATATTAAGTTACATACAATACATAATGCTAGGACAGTTACATTAGTTAATTTGAATTAATGGTGGCAGTAGAAAAATGTTTAAGAGCAATTAAGGGTGTATGATGGGTGGGTGGTTAGGAGGTGGGAATAGTATGGTACAATCTTGGGCCACAACTTTCCCTATTTTCCCTACACCAAAGAAGATAAAAGCAGGGTAGAAAAAATGTTTTAAAAAGGAAGTTTGGGAGGTTAAGTTTACTATAGTACTTCTTGTTAGTAGTTAGTAATGTTTTTTTTTTGACTGATAGATAACAACCTCATGTGGGCAGCTGCTCAAATATGAAACTTTCAGAGAAGGTATCATTTATAGCCTCTCTCCTTCAGAAGTGGCTGAAGCAGGTCTTGCCTTGCCAACAGTTTTGCCTCCATCAACAGTTCCACTACACAGTACTTCAAAGGAGGTAAGTTTTTACAGTCACTGTGATGGTTGCATTTTGGTAAAGCCTAGTTGTTTACATGTCTCATGTATGTGAAAATACTGTAGGACAAGAGCTGCAATTTCAAAAGTCCTGAAATGCATTTTTGTGTACTGAATGTAGCAGATGAGAATCAGGATTTCTTACAAAGAGACGGAATGGGAAATTTTGCTCACATACCCTGTAGGCAGGCTTGGGATAATCGTAATCAGTAATCGTAATTGATTGCAATCGATTACACATTTTGAAGTAGTTGTATTCACAATTGATTACTTTTGTGAAAATCGCAAAGTAATTGCAGTTGTAATCAATTACAATGGCAAAGTAATCGCAATAGTGGTTTCATTTCTGATTACACTGAACTTGAATTGAACAAACTTGTAGGGTTACTAAACAATTTTTTCAGTGCTTGGTTCTTCTGTTGAAATGACAACATTTCATTGTCATTCTTTCTTGAATGTTCCAGCTTACAATGAGTGAGAATTTCATGGGTTCAATAATCTCTACTTTGGGAGGACTTGGTTCTGTCCAGGCTTATCTAGAGCAATGTCCATGGCCTTTTTTCCAGTTGTGAGCACTGGATTGTTTTGCCTTCTACATTGTGTACAGTATGTGGAAAGAAAATGGAATCACGATTGCAATCATGATTAAATTGCAATGTAATCGCAGTCTTAAAATATGAATTACTTGCAATCGTAATTGATTGCATTGAGATGTAATTGCCCCAAGCCTGCCCGTAGGCAACTTCGACTTTGATATTTTGATGTTTACATGGTAGTTTGATTCAAGCTTGCAGATTTGAGGTTGTGCGCGTGCTGTAATTCATTTGATTGGATGAAAGGGCACACCTGGCTTGTATAGATAACTACTCTCTCGATGAGCATGTATAAAACTGCTTTTCTAGGCTAATGTTGTAATCGGGTCCAAACCTTCAAGGGGACAGAAGATTGCTTCAAGACCATAGAAGATTGCTTCAAGACCAATGTTAGATGCATTGGGAAAGTTTAAAAGGCCATTTGCGAAAGTAAGTTCAAACATTTCTGCAAAAGTAAAACAGCTGGATAAAATAACTCCTCGAAATTTTTATAAAAATTGATGAGGTTTTCATTTTGTCCACCATCTGTCTTCTGGAAAGGTGGGGGGGGGGGCGTGGCAGAGCTGCCCTATGGGCAGGTTGCTGGTCACTACCCCTGACGGACCAAAATCTTTTGTCAGTGCCCTTTGTAGGTTTAATTGTTTCCAGTTTTAATAGAAAAACTTGCTGAAGAGAAGTGGCAAAGAAGTCTTCTACCAGGTGCGGAAAATCAAGTGGAAAGTCCACAGAGCTGTGACTTTGATCAAGCTGAGGCTGAGGATCTTTACTCCTTCAAAGCGCACCTGCAGACCATTTCTGCCGCCTCTGACTGAAATCACCAGCTCCGCCACTGGAGGGGTGGGGGTTTGGCGTAATACTTTCCCCATCTAACTGAAACTCATAATTTGCTATTGACTTTTTCATCATATTTTTTCCTCTGCAGAATGTGCCCACTGTCAAAACCAAGTCAAAGGCCTCAGGAAAAGAGAATGGCAAGAAAAGAAAACAGGTACAGAACACTTAGTAGATTGTAGTGCCCAAAATTCGGAGCAGGCTTAATCTAAATGAAAGCATGATTTGGCACTGTGCAAGAGTTTTGAGCACCCTTGGGTTAAACACAGGTCACAACGGAATGATTATGATTTACTCTCCGTTTTTGTGAGTCTTTAAATCTCCTCCATCTTTGGGTGGTAAAATATAAGAATTGCCAGCCTGTAGAAAAATGTGATTTGTGTTGAGGGACTACAAAAGTAAAAATTGAATGCTTCTGTAAGATTGTTGGAAGTGCATAGTCTGATAGAAGGTGTTTGTTAATGTTTTCACATGATAATTACATGACAATGGATGGAGGAAGTTGACACTCACAATCTGGAGCATAATACAATTACGTTTTACTGTAGCGTGATCATCATCTCGGGCTAGCCCAACACTACAGGACTTTGCACACCACAAGTCAACTCGGTCGTGGCATCTCTAACAGTCAAGTAATGTGAGTGTGTTTACAAATGCGACTGGGCAGTTGTATGGCCAGTTTTAAAGTGTACCTCAAGTCAAAAAACATTGAAAGGTATTCTTGGTATACCATGACAATTTTCCCACAATTTACATGGGTTATTTCTACACATCGTAATAATATGTATCCAAGTAATTACATGATGTTACTGACACAATTTTTTCTTTTGTATGGGGAGTGTATGGATTGCAGTTGTCTCCTAAAAAAAGGATCAAAGTCAGAAACTTTAAAAGCAAGGGTGGGAAGGGAGAACATGCTTTTGTCCTTTTCATTAAGCTTGGCTACTGCACTGTTTATGTTTTTGTTTATTCAGGCGCCTACACAAACAGGCAGAAAGAAACAAAACATATCCGAGAGTGAGAATGTTACATCTTCTCAGCGTAAGAGTAACAAGAAACCAGAGAGATCAAAAAAGCCTGCCAAGGTAGCTGTAGCAAAGAAGGTGAGTTTAATTTATTACAGTGAGTTTGGTTGGAAGACCAGGGAATAATTTACCCAGTGTTGGTTGGAATTTGCTGCACAAATAGGTCGTTGCTACACAAATGAAAAATTGTGTTGCAATTTTTGGGGTGCACAACCCCTGTATTTTTACAAACAATCTGTGAAAGACCTCAGATATCTTCAAAACTGCTACAGAATATTTGAATGCTAAATTATTCCCTGCTGACTCCAAATTCTTTGTCTCATTTGGGTTAACCTATTGAAGAATATCACTGAAATTACTCAAAGCATCTCATTAAGTTAATGCATAAAATTCAGCAAATTCTTCCAAAGCTGTTTTCTCAATACATAACATAACATATAAAGATATTGTCACACTAGCCCATGGATAACATATTACAGCAAAGGGATGTGACTTGATCCAGTGGTCACTGTCTTTTTGAATTTCAGAGCATGCTTTTGGGTTGAGGGCAGGAGACAATGAATTTTTTTGGTCAAAAGAACCAAATTATTCACACTCGTAAAGTAAAAGTCAACAACTCTTTTGCATGAAATCACAGTTGATTTCGTGGCCTTTTCTTAAAAAGTGTGCAATGTGTGGGGTAGTCAGCTAAGCCCATCATGAGGTAAGTGATTGTGTACAACCACACTGCAGGCCACAAAATTCAAGACCTGGCAGACAGTGGTATATGGTTCTTTGCAAATTTCTTTAAATGATCTCAGGGACTTTAGGGACAGGACTGGGGGAGACTTAAGCCCCAATTTTTTAGCCACCTTTCATTGCTACCATATTGCTGTAAAAAATGGGCTGCTCCCCCCCTCCCTCGTCATTCCTACTTAATAATTTGGTATGCAACCCCCAGATTTGAAGAGCATGGAACTGGACCCTGCATAAGGTCTTTTGTCGTCATATATTTTTTTTAACTTGACTTCTTTTGGTCTTCTTTTACAGGCTGCTCACATGCTTTCAATTGGTGCAGGTGGTGATGCAACCCACCCAGTGGAAGAGGATGTCTTTTCCTATGACAATAATGGGCTGCAAGAGGGCATGGAATACTTGGCAGCTTTTTTGGCAACTCTGAAAGATAAAGGCAAGAAGGTCACACTGGCTTCCAGCTTTTGGCCAGAAAATCTAAATAACACACTATCGGCACCACCTGTCCCTGCCCCAGATGGAGGTGTGCTGAATACGGCCCATCATGCAGAGACAGAGAATGTGGATGTGGAACAACCCTTGCCAGAGAAGGACTCCCCCAGACCTGTGCCAGAGGAGGATGCGCCCGAACTGTGCCAGAGGAGAATGCGCCCCGACCTGCGCCAGAGAAGGACGTACCCCGACCTCTGCCAGAGGAGGCTCCCCAACCTGTGTCAGAGGATGAGCCCCAACCTGTGCCAGAGAAGGACTCCCCCAGACCTGCGCCAGAGAAGGACTTACCCCGACCTGTGCCAGAGAAGGACGCTCCCCAACCTGTGTCAGAGGATGAGCCCCAACCTGTGCCAGAGAAGGACTCCCCCAGACCTGTGCCAGAGGAGGATGCGCCCCGACCTGCGCCAGAGAAGGACGTACCCCGACCTGTGCCAGAGAAGGACGTCCCCCGACCTGTGCCAGAGAAGGACGCTCCCCAACCTGTGCCAGAGGAGGATGTGGTCACACCTGTGCCAGAGAAGCACACGCCCCAACCTGTGTCAGAGGAGGATGCGCAAGGACCTGAGCCAGAGAAAGACACTCTGGAACCAGATACTCCACATAGTCCTGTCTTTGAACTGGATGCTGTCCCTGATGTTCAGTTGGACAGTTTTTTGGATGGTCTCTCTTTAACAACGCAGCCATGTATGACTTGCATTGAAGTGAAGGAAAGGTTGAGGATTTTTGAGGAAAAGGTTTTATCAGAACTCAAGCTTATAAGAGAAGGACTGGGCTTGTGGGTTAAACCAAATCAGATTCCATTACAAGGGGACAGTGTCTTAGAGGTGATTAATACAAGTACAGGTCAAGGGTACAAAGTAAGTGACAGTGTTATGGAAAGTTTAATGCCCTACAACAGTGACGTACCCACTGTAGCAAGAAAACTTGGTATTTTCAGATGCTGAGAGATGTGAAAGAAATATGTCAGGGCGAAAGGGTGAGGAGATGCTCGATAGTCTGAAAGTTGGGGCATTGAAGAGAGCTCTGCTGCTAATTTGTCCAAGTGATAACCCAGATGACACATGGAGAAAAGCGGTAATTGCGATTGACTCTGCAAGTAGGTATATCCGGTCAAAGAAGGGAAGGTGATGGAAAATTATAAAACCTGTCCATTCGGTAGCATGAATTTATTTCATTTGTTGAAAGATTGCACTTCTATTCAAAGAGACAACCCAAGTTGAGCTGAATGTTCAATCTTTCAACAAATTAAATAATTCAAAGCAATCACATGGATGAAAATGTTCATGGTTTGTTTATGTAACAACTTACCTTGTTTGTAGGATCCCTAGAATCCCAAAGGTGGGCAAGTTCATCCTTGTTTAGGAGCACAAAGTTTGTACATCCCACCACCATTTCATAACAACTAGGTAAAGGGCATATCTGGGTTATTTAACAAATGTTTGCCATCTGCAACATGTATGCATAGCCTTTATGCAATGCAGATTAAAAGAAGTAATTCCTCACAAGCCTTACTAGGAATATGTGGCCAAACCTGGCATTCCCCACCAAGTTGAGGTCAAGGTTGTCCTATTAAGCATGAATTTTGTTAGTTTTTGCTGAAGTTTTGTCATGACTGATCAACGATGAATATTTAATATTAAATGTGTATGGGATATGACTTTAGCCAATCTTGCTCATATTTTATGTATGGTATACATAGCACTTCAAACATCTCAGGATTGAAAGAAAAAATGGGGGGGGGCAGAGGTATCTTTTCGGCATATTATCACAATTTTTTCCATGTTGATATGTACATATAGTCAATTTGTATAGATCTAGTAGCATATATTGCAACATCTCAGCATTAAAATGGGAATGGGCAGAAAAAGGGATTTGCTTATTTGTCCTTGCCATTTATTTCTGATGTCACTTATTTTTTACTTGCCATTCAAATGCCATGATTTTGATCAGGTAGGTAGTGCAGAGGTAATAACTGAATTCACATTTTATCACAATTTTTTCCATGTTGATATGTACATATAGTCAATTTGTATACATCTAGTAGCATATATTGTAACATCTCGGCATTAAAAGGGGAAACAGTGGAAAAAGGGTTTTGCTTATTTGTCCTTGCCATTTATTTCAGATGTCACTAATTTTTTACTTGCCATTTACTTCTGATGTCACTAGTTTTTACTTGCCATTCTAAGGCCATGATTTTGATCAGGTAGGTAGTGCAGATTAGACGACTCAATTTGTAAAATTTCAATTTTTTTACTTCATATGCATTCCCATGCCATTTGGTGACTTTCTTGCTACGCCAAGAACTATTGTTGCTCAATTGTTAAAAATTTGAGAAAAGAAAAAAAAAAAATAGGGGTGGGGGAGGGGGGGAGAGGTTTGAGGTTGGGTGGAAATTATGCACTAGCCTCTGTTATTGATGTACATTGTATCACTTCTTTTGTTTGCGTTTCCTTGAAAATGTTTTCTTTGAAGCAAATTTTCTTTAATTGAATGTGTGTTGCATCTCTTATTTGCTACTGTTAATACATGTGCATCATCTTCAGTGTTTTGTTTAGAACAATATTTCATTGTGTGATTTGTCTTTTACCTTCATTTTCTGATAAGGGTAAGATGTTTTCATGTCTAAATGGCCTCCTTCTTCATAGGCACTTTAACAAATGGGTTGGAAACGGGGGCATTAAACTCTAACTCCTCCGTCATTGCTTTCAATACTTTCATCCATGCAGTTTTAGTGCTTGGTTACATTTAAAAGAAAAACTTACCAGTTCTAAGATTATGTTAAGTGGTCAACCTGATCTTCATTAGGGTTATTTTTTCATTAGGGTCAATGATATTTGTCATAAATTTCATTATTCTGAGGGTTGGTTCCTTTTCATTAAAAACATTATACAATTTTTGTGATTATGAACATTGAAACTGTTCTCTATTATGAAAAGCCAACCTTCGTTTTTATTAACAGTTTTTAAACAGTAATATTTGCCTTTCATCATGTTATGAATAACGACGACCTTTAGAAATGATGAACATTTTGAATACCTCATGACAGTTGAACAATCCCCTATGCAAAATTGGCTAGATCTAATGGAACTACCAACACAAAAATTTGACACAGCTCCTGTGGAATTCAAACCCATCGACTAGACGGATCAACGTAAGCTTGTAAACAATTTGTGTGGCATTTGAAACGGTTTAATCAAAATTTTGCTGCAAATTATTTGTATGCACAACCCAAACATGGTGCCTAAAATTCGCCTATTGTTGATCCATCTAGTTTCGGCAAAAGTTAGAGGTTATGGTGCAGCAGCTCATGACCTCGCCTGCTATGTTGCAAGTCAACATAGCAGCCATTACTGGCTCATCAGGATGGGTGTGGCATAGCTCATTGCACGAACAGTGAATTCAAGAAAATGGGCAAAATACTATGGGTTAGTGTGAGTTGTTAAGTATCAACACGATGAGAATGTGAGCCTTGAGCCACCGTGGATTTACAGCCATTCTGGTAAGGGGGGGGAGATGGTTCTTTTCCATTTTTGTGTGCACCTGGGCAGTTTTGACATTCCATGCAATTATTTACCTTCAATGCTTCCAAACATGATACTGCAAATCGAGAGTGGCTCCAGGCTTGTGTCAACTTTATGATTTGTAGGAAACACCTTCACAATATGATATCAGCCCCTGTAAAATAAGTTTGGCAGACGTTCCAATGGCTTATTAGTCTTTTTGAGCAGAGGCCTTGACTCTTCCAAAAAAAAAAAAATAGAAAGAATTAATAAAACTGGGCTACTCAGTTGCATAACTAGGATGGCTACAAGGGGGCAGTAGAACAGACATGGCCCACAGCAATCATGGTCAAGGTTTGTGGGGAATCCTGCAATAGGATAGGTCAGTTAGGTTAGCAAAAAAGAAAAATTATCATGTAGGCATACCTCTCCAGAGACTAACGATTTTTCCTCCAGGTGTGTTGCCTTAATTGGAACTTCTGTGACTTGAACTCCCAACCCCAGAAGCAGGGCCTTTGGGCTCAGTTTCAGGCTCTACGCACTGTTTTCCCCCTCACCAACAATGTCCACCACCTTGAATTCCACCCCCCTACCCCTACCTCCCCCCTCCCCCCCAATTTTGACATTCAGGCATGGGACTTCATCCACATCCATTAAAATGTCATGCAACCAAGAACAAAACCGGGAACATTGTATAGGCGTGAACCCTCCTCCAATACCAATTGACCATACCAATTGCGCTGCACGCTAAAGGGAACGAATAGTTGTGTTTAACTTATGCATGACCCATATACCCCAATTTCATCTGAATTAAAGACAGTATGTAGCCGTTTACTCGCTCTCAAGTAAAGTCTACACTATTGTTGGGGTTATGCAATACGTACCAGCGTATGTAATTTGCATGAAATTCGCTATATGCGTAAGCAGCCAGCCTGACAATGACAGCCATTTAGAGTGGTCTAGACAGAGTTTCACACGGCAAATTTTCCCCTTCCCCAAGTCCTATTGCTTCACTCCTGAAGTAACTGTAGAGACAATCTGAAAGTTGTGGAAGCACTACTTTCTCTGCTGCTCCGCTTGTACCGTCCAAGAAATTTTAGTTTGTTCATAAAAGCTTCACTAACCCAGTTAGGATATCACTCCTGTTGAATCAACAATCAAGCCGTACGGTGTGCTACGTAGGCGATTCAACTTGTTTGCAACCTGCTATATACACAAACTATACTAGTAATATGTACAGTACTGTACCAACCTAGCCTAGGCTATGCCTACTCAACCTAACTTGCGCTATTATCGCAAATATCGTCACAAACGCCGCTGCATGTTGTGCGATTTGCTTGCATAAGCTGATGAAGTGGTAAGCCATCTCTTTGACTGACGATGATATCGATACCGTCGTTAACTTCATGAATACCGTCAGCGTACTAAAATCTCTAACGCAGTTAGTGATATACGTTGTAAGCGGAAGTATCGATAGTTGCGTGATCATATCTTCAACACTATCGCAATTAACGATAGAAGCGATAGGACTCTAACGATTAACGCAGCTGACGTCCACTTTATTTTGAGCTGTACTGTAGTTTACCAGCATCATAACTGTGTGGGAGATTTCTCTTGTTTGTGGAGGTAAAAGGTTGGGGTCACAAAAGGGCAAAACCTTGAAGACATGACATTTTATGTGGTTATTGAGCTGTTGGGGGATCTCATACTCAGTTTGTGAATTGCTCATATTTAACATGTTGATGGTCTTTTTAGGTAGTTGCTCCCTATTGTTTTAGGTGAGTGTGAAAGGTCATTTTGGGTCACATGATCTCAAAAGGTTTTGACCTTACTAGTATACCTCAGTATTTGTGAGGGATCTCATGCTTGTCATATAGGCATCCATGTTCATTATTACAATATATCATATGGCAAGGAATCACTAAGCCTTTTGGCTTTCTAGTTTATTGATGCCAACCATTATGCTGCAATGAACAACAGCTTTGATAACCATTCTTGTTCAAGAGAAGCCCAACATTTAGGAATTCAAATAAATGCTGGCAAAAATGGGATCAAATTACTCATGGTGTAATGAAGGGTTAGATTCCTTTTCAGTTTCATCTGAAACTGCTAGCAAGTGTCAACCTTCAGGGCTATTGTCAAATGTTTGAATGGGCATCTAATTGGTATTGATAACAGTTCTTGACAAGACGAAGGATAAAAAACTGAGATGGAATTGATTTCATAAGAAAACTTTTAATGAGTCATTGATAGTAGCAAGTACTGCAACTTTTGCTAATCCAAATTAAAATGGAATAGATACTGGTAGTTCTTGGGTAGCAAACTGTTTTGTGAAACTTGCTTGTAATATCTGTACATGCTGGTTCAAGTATGCATTTAACAAAGGTGAAATAATTAGTCTGGACAACACTAAAGTTATGTGCTTTATATTTCCAATAATTAGGGACACATATGCACACATTTCATCTGCTTAGAGATCCCAGCTCTGGTATTGGAATCAAAATCTGGGTTTCTGTTACCAAATCCAATTAAATTTGGTTTCTGTGAACATGGCTGATTTATTCTCAGTGACATGTGAGCTTTTCTTTGGGTAGTTAAAGGTTTCCTGTTCATAATCTGAACAAAAGATTTAACTCTGCAATCACTGGACATTTCATTAGCTTGCCTTATGTGTTAATAGGCTGTGTAATCAACTGGAAAAAGTTCCTCACAGGCCAGGGGTTAAGTGCTACTCTAGAAGTGATGGTAGTTTCTTACAACAAATAAATGAACAGATGAGGAGGATTTTATTACACCTGACCTCCCCTTTGTGTGAGGTCTGGTCAGAGTGTCCTTTTTTTTAAGCAAGTGAAGTCAAAATGCATGCAATAACAGTAAATGTGTTTGTGGTAGTTTGCTCTTCAACAGAATGTATGAAGAAAGTAATCCATAAAGACCCGCGAGACCGAAGGTCCGCGAGACCGACAGTACCAAAGTACATTTTTCATCGGCGCCAAAGTACATTTTTCATCGGCGCCAAAGTACATTTTTTTACATCGGCGCCAAAGTACATTTTCTTAAATCGGCGCCAAAGTACATTTTCTTACATCGGCGCCAAAGTACATTTTTTTCGTCGCCGCCAAAGAACATTTCTTACATCGGCGCCAAAGTACATTTTTAAAATCGGCGCCAAAGTACATTTTCTTACATCGGCGCCAAAGTACTTTTTTTCGTCGGCGCCAAAGTACATTTTCTTACATCGGCGCCAAAGTGCATTTTTTAAATCGGCGCCAAAGTACATTTTTTTACATCGGCGCCAAAGTACATTTTCTTACATCGGCGCCAAAGTACATTTTTTTCGTCGCCGCCAAAGTACATTTCTTACATCGGCGCCAAAGTACATTTTTAAAATCGGCGCCAAAGTACATTTTCTTACATCGGCGCCAAAGTACTTTTTTTCGTCGGCGCCAAAGTACATTTTCTTACATCGGCGCCAAAGTGCATTTTTTAAATCGGCGCCAAAGTACATTTTTTTACATCGGCGCCAAAGTACATTTTCTTACATCGGCACCAAAGTACATTTTTTAAATAGGCGCCAAAGTACTTTTTTTACATCGGCGCCAAAGTACGTTCTTTTTACATCGGCGCCAAAGTACATGTTTTTACATCGGCTCCCAAAGTACATTTTTTTACATCGGCGCCAAAGTAGATTTTTTTACATCGGCGCCAAAGTACATTTTTTTACATCGGCGCCAAAGTACATTTTTTTTACATCGGCGCCAAAGTACATTTTTTTTACATCGGCGCCAAAGTAAATTTTTTTTACATCAACGCCAAAGTACATTTTTTACATTGGCGCCAAACTTCATTTCTTACATCGGCGCCAATAAACTTTTCTTTTAATCGGCGTACATTTAATTATTGTTGTTGTTGTTGTTGTTGTTATCATTGTCACTGCCACTGCCACTGCCACTGCCACTGCCACTGTCACTGTCGCTGCCATTGACATTGCCATTGCCATTACCATTATTATTATTATTTTTCCTCTCTTCCACAGCTACGTGGGCTCCTGTCGGCATCTTATGGTGAATGCATGGGGGATGACTTCCCTACAGTCAGACCTCATTTAGTTACGACATACATCCACAACTTGACGAAAAGGGATGCTCCTTGATTCAAAATCCTTACATTTCATTCCTTCGTTGTTGACAGGGTGAGGGTGGGTTCTCGAGGTTTTAGAATCGAAACTGGGTCAATTCTAGAGTGCTCAGCTGATATGAATCAACAAAAAAAGCCTTTCTAAAACAACAAATAAGTTACTGAGGATAGACCTGTTTGTACCTATTTTTTTTTTTTTAAATTGAACCTAGGAGTCTTCAACTAAAGGATACCATCTGTTTGATATTTTTAGTCCTTCGTGCCTGTGTACGAAGAAGGTTTTACAAGTTTTTTTGTTGTCACCTTCTATTGCAACACGCTCTCCTGGTCAGCTGGTGGGAATTTCCCCCTCCTTTCGCAATGCAATGTATCCAAAAGGGAAGAGAACAAGGCTATGATTACGATGACACTTCTTATGCTCCGCAAGCGCAGGCAGCATGTAGATGGTGAGTTGAATACTTTACAACTGACAAGGGAACCAGGAACTCATAAGGCATGATTTTGTGGTAATTTTTTTTTTAGGTCCTTGGTAACATGGAAAAAAATTGTATTTTGGCGCCGATTTAAAAAAAATGTACCTTGACGCCGATGACAAAAGTGTACTTTGGCGTCGATGACAAAAGTGTACTTTGGCGCCGATGTAAAAAGAAAGTACTTTGGCGCCGATGTAAAAAAAGTACTTTGGCGCCGATGTAAAAAAGTGTACTTTGGCGCAGATGTAAAAAATATACTTTTGCGCCGACCTTATAAAAAATGTACTTTGGCACCGATGTAAAAAATGTACTTTGGCGCCGATGTAAAAAAATGTACTTCGGCGCCGATAAAAAATGTACTTTGGTACCGTCGGTCTCGCGGACCTTCGGTCTCGCGGACCTTCGGTCTCGTGGACTTTCGGTCTCGCGGGCGGTAACCGGGTTTAACAAAGGTGGAACATTGAAACCTTTGTAACATGATATGTTGGATTGGAAAACTGTCATGTATTAGTCAAAAGTGTTATGAGGTTATGTGGAGTAAAATGCAAAAACCAAGTTACTGGCATACATCAAGGCAGGGAGCTTGAAACTTGGCATGCTGATGCTGAATGTAATTTAGAGGAAGAACCCTATGGTGTTGATCAATGCATATGGGGTCATCAGATGACAAGATCATAGTTTTACTAGGATTTTCAAGGTCAATGCATGTTGTAATTAGACGGAGGTCAGAGAGGACAATCTCACCAGGATTGACATTATATATGGTGGTAAGCAGAATGCAAAAGCTTAAGAGAATTCAAATTTATCAAATTTATATTTTTCCTTGCAATTTCTGTATGCTCATTATCAAAGTTTGAATTGAGCAAAATTTATGATAGTTCCCCAGGCCCAAATAAAGTGACAAAATTGTTATTAATCAGTACACAGGCCAATACTGTATACCATTCTGCACATTGGCTTATACGATTCCGCTTCCATATACTGTCAACAAGTTCTGTTTATGTTGTTATTGATGTGTGTGCTAATGCTGCAATTTGACTTGGTTTAAAGAAAAGTGATAATATTGGGAAAGCAGACTGAGATTTTGGTCATTCAAGGAATTATTCTGTATTTTTATGAAAAGTTGGCATGTAGATAGACTATTTGAGCTTTGAGCTGTTGTGCATGGAAAGGTTGCAATTTCACTTGAAAATTTCTCTTTCATGGGGCAGAATTTTTTAAATCAAGGCTAATTTTATTGATATTTAGTGTCAGAGAATGACCACAAATAGTTATCATTAGGTCATTCCATGGGTTCTTTAATATTTGGTACATAGATTTTTAAAGTTGAGATGAAGAACCTTGTTGTTTTGGTGGAAGTTAAGTACCATCTAAATTTGAAAATCGATAAACATGGAACAGCAGCCAACAGGTTAAAATCTTAGGGATACACATAGACATTGTCGAGACATAGCATACCTCTTTTGTTACAAAGAAGTCTAGTTTTTCATTTGATTTTCATTCATTCAACTGGTCTCTGCATAGATGTTCACCAAGGAAGCTAGGTTTCATGTGTGTTGAAGTTATGTTCAGACTTCAAAATCTTTGTTAAAGTCATTAGGGTCTGACATGGTATCGTCAACTTGGACCATAATGTCAGTAATAATAACATATGACTTAACATGTGATCCTTAATTTGCAAGTATCATTTGGTATTAACTGATGTGAAATGTCCAAGTCTTAGTATGAACATATTGCCTTCCTTTTTTTGTCATAGCACAGACACAAGTTATCTGGAAAGTTTCCACAACCATCCTCTTGTATGCATCAAAATGATTTTCATTTGGGTAAGTATCTTTTCTGTGTTCACAGTAAAGATAATGTATGCCATTTTTGGTTCCTTAATTGTCAAACAAGGAACATATGTAGTCACATTGGGGTATGTACGTGTGTGTGTGTGGGTGTGTGTGTGTGTGACAGATTGGAACGTGAGGCATGTGTTAGGATAACCCAACAACGGAGTGATTAGTTTTTGGTTTCAGTGATAAGAGAAACCAATGCATTCATGATGGTGTGTGTGTGTGTGTGTTGTATGTGTCTCTGTTCATGATAATTTGCTTGTTAACATGATATCTCAAGAAAGGAATGTCTAACAGTTTTCAAACTTAGTATATACCCACCCCATATTAAGAGGAAGAACCATATTGTTTTTGTGTAGGTCAAAGGTCACCAGGGGTCACCAGGGGTCACAGCTGAAAACCTTGCTTTTTGTGGCAGTCATCTGATAACTCATTTTAAGCCTTGATAACACATGTCACAAGGTGGGGAACTTAAATAGATTTCACATGTGGTATGTGGATGCCCATTATGGTGAGGAGATGGTCCCTGTTTTTGTTGGTGAAGGTTAAAGGTTATCAGGGATAACAAATCATTTTTTGAACATGCTATATAATCTAACAATTGAGTGACAAGGTATGGTACATGATGGCATTACTTGATATAGGACATTTGTACATCATCCAACCCTCAATGCATTTTTTGCATTCTTGTTATAAATGGAGTACTTCAATGGCCACAAAAATTTCGTTCTCTTGAAAATTTTAGTAGCAATGTGTTGTTTGTTCATGGAATGTGTGAAAAGTTATGAGGGATTATATGTGGAATGAAAGATTGCTGCTGTTATTATGTTAGATGCATCCTAGATATTTAGGTGATGGCTTCACTCTGATGACTTGCCCCCCGTGAGCTGGGGGTTGTAGAGTATGCCCACGGCATTTCCTGCCTGTCACCAGAGACCACTAAAGGCGGGGAAACCAAATTTGGATTTGAACCATGCTTGAAGATTAATTAAACTTTGAAGTTGACTGACACATTTGTGTTGGTGTGTCATTAAATTCCATCTAACTGATGACTTGGGTGGTGGGACGCTTGACTTTGATACACTGGAATTTGATCTGATATTCTTTACGTTGAATCTCTGTAGGAAATGAAGGGATAAGTTGCTTTGAATCAATCATCATTCCAAACGGATCATACACACTGATCCGATGACAAAACAATGCGTCACATATCAAGAGCAGAGAAACTATTACCTACAGTTTCTAGTAAATGTTCAAATATTTGACCCAGAATTTGTCTATATTTACTCCATAACCAGAAAGATTAAATTGATTAGATTAGATTAGATTTTTAACATATTTTTCAGCGACTTGCTTTTATGTCTTTGGTGTCACTGTTTCTCTTCTGACTTTTTACCTCTTCGTCTTCCATTTCTTTGATTCTTTCATCTTCGTTATTGACATCGAGGGTTCACTTGCAACAAGTACTTTGTCTTCCTCCTCCCCCAACTGAGTTCTCAAGATTCTGGAGGTCAATGCCCCTCCATCAATCTTGTCCGTGATCCTTGAACTTTCCATTTGCAGATGTTACCTGTCCTCTTCCTTCTTCTTGAACAGACCTAGGGGGTTTGGAGATGGCAGTGTTCAAATTACTGATAGCATCTCATCATCTGTAAGCCCTTTGTTCTCCCCACCTGTAGCAAACCATTCTAAGAGCAAGGCTTTGCTTTCCTCAAGTGCTGGTAATTCACTGTCCCTGAACTGCTGTTGGATCTAATCTGAAAGGCATATGACAAAACACAAAAACCTTTTTAACATAGCATTATTAAACAAAACTTACTTGTGAATATTATTTGCAAAGGGTTGGTGAAATAACTATATAACAATATAAACACCGTAGACTGGTAGAAATCCTGTAGGTTTTCCAGTAGTTGCAAAGGACTATGATACCAATGAACAAGTAATTATAATAATAATTAATAAACTTAAAATCTACAAAGGACCATATTCAATATAAGCATGTTATGACACTGAACACTGTCATGATTTTGTACATCATACATACAAAGAAAAGGCATTTCCTTTGTATTCAAAAGCCAAGACACTCTAATAACACAAATACCAGACCAATGTTAAATGAGTGCATGAACAATAATAGCCTATACATCAACACTGTAATGCATGAACCTACCTTCCCTTCCCCATGACAGGACTTCTTGGCTAAATATGTATTCCCTTTCGGGAAATCAATGAAAAAGAGCAATTTAAAAGATAGACCCATATATTTTCCACCTGCTTATAATAATTGACTCTGAGAAAATGATTCCTAACATGTCTTACACAATTTATCTTTTGTTTGTGCTTCTTGTTAGGGGAGGGGAGACCTAGCAGCAGGAATAAATTAAACAGGGCTGAAGGAAATTCCATAACCATTCCAGTATAAGAGCAGGCACATTGTAATAATGAATAAAAAATACAATTACTAAGAAAGTTTAAGCTTACCTTCTTTCATGTCCATTTCTGATCCAAACTGCATTATAGAACTTCCTCCTTTTGCTACGCAGCAGAACAGGGGCACAGACTGTTTCATGGATAAGGTAACTTTGGTAGAAGCATTCTGAATTGTTTGTGAAACAGGATCTATTTTTAAATACTATGAAGTTTCTTCTACTTTACACAAAAACTGATTTGGAATCTTAAAAATAAACTTTATTATTATCCACAAACTGTGTTTCATGAAGGTTACTCGTTTTATAGCAGAATGTGGCGAATCTTCCTTGAAACCTTCTCAATAAAACATGCAACATAACAAGTAAAAACTTAGAGAGGATATTAAAAATTATAAGACACAAAAAGGTGTGAGATATTGAGAGATTAACAAGAAAATAAAAAAGAAACAATCTTAAGAGATGGTTAAAATGAATGCATGTGATTGGGCAAATAAAATGTAAGCACATAAATGTAACTCTTGAAAGACACAATAAAAAGTAAAAACAAAACTGTTATATAAAAGTAAGTACGTTGTATTAGCTCTTAGCATTTTTTGCTTCCTTATTTGGTATGAAAAACATTCCATTGTTTTATAGCTGCTTAAAACATTCCATTGTTTTATAGCTGAGATACAGGAAAATCTTTTTCTGTGGAATTCTGTTTTCCCACTAGTCATAAAGAACTGATGACATAGTTGACCTTTCCGTAGTTTTGTACTGCATGCATATAATCAAACATTTCTTTCAAATAGGGTGGGGCAAGTTTGTGTAGAGATTTGAAAACCAAAGTGAGTCTTTTCATATTTATATGTTGATAGAAAGTTTGCCAACCAAGTCAAGCAAGAAGGTCGCTTGACCTGTCTTCATAGTTTCCACTGAATATTTTGTGCCACACACTTTTGAACCTTTTCAATAGGGTCAATGTTTTCCTAATTGCCAAAACCCCATACAACATTACCGTATTTCATGACTGGCAAAATATAGCCTTTATACAGAAATATAAAACATGAGTAGGGATGTCATATCTTCATAGCAGTGCAATTCTATTACTTATGATGTAAAAAAATAAATCAATGTGGACATTCCAAGTAAGATTTGTATCGATTCTGACACATACAAGCTTTACTGATGTAGTATTTCCTAGCAGCTGGTTTCACATTTAAGTTTCTACGGTCTAATTTAAGTTGGTGAATGGTCAATCTCTGTGTTAGTAATGACTGTCTGGTGGGCAAAACGAATGAAAGAAACTACATTTGCCGTTTGCTCAAAATCCCTCTGTTGCTCTTTTTCCAGCATGTCATTGTTTGTATTTTACACTTACAAACATGTGACATCCAGCTGTTGTTGTGATTGGTGAAATAGCATAGTTCCGATAATTTCACACAGTGCACAAAGCAGTACCAGATCTCATCACATTATCTTTTTGCAATGGAACCAGACCTCTAGATAGCTTGTAAGATTCCTAGGATTTAGATGTACCAAGCTTTTTAGCTTTCAAATATAACATTTTTTGTGATTGGGCAAAGTTTCTTTATTTCTTGTGATAGCCTTGGTTGAGAGGTGCCATGCCTTACACATACTTTCTTTGATCGGATTGTTCTAGTAAACAGATCCTTTCAATTTGTTTGAAATGTTCTGCCATGTGGAGTAGACATTACCATCAAAGGAATCCATCCAATAGATTTTGGAGAGATCTAATAAGTATGAGGCAAGTCTGCATTATTTAAGTTGTAAATTTCCTTAGAAGCACATTTTGCTGATTGTGAGGTGATACGGAATGAAACTTATTTGGGATAGCCAAATATCTGCATTAGTTTCCAAAAGTCTGCAGGGTCTTTGTTGTTGTTATGTTGAGTTACAGTTTTAATCAGATCATTGATTTTTCTTTGGAGCTGATTGATAAATGTCCGTACATGTTGGTTTCTAGTCCTGTTTATTGGTTGAAGCTTCCATCTTTGTCTAATAATTTTAGGTATGCACGGAGGAAGTTGGAATCTCCTTGGCCGAGTAAAAACTGGGATAGCTTTTTTGGCACTTTTGGTTATTAATGTAGTCAGTGATTCGGCAGTCATCAATTTCCTGCATGTTCGTTGGGTTCTTAGTAGTAAGGTTGTCAGTTACGTACTGTTTGTACTCATGTCACAAAGAAAGAATGACAGCAGCAATTACAACAAGACTGATAAGCATTCTGCTTTCATAATTTATTTCTTCAAAAATTAAAAACTAAGATGTAAAATACTGATTGTTGTTATGGTACAATGCTAGATTGATGATCATGATATGATGCGATGCTACATATTGATGATGTGATCCTCATTTTTTTCATTCAGGCCTAACAAAGTGCAATTAACTTGTTGGTGTCAGACCAATTAAATCCCCAAAAGGAAGACTTAAGAAATAGTTAATGTATGCACAGAAATTGAAGAGTGAGACAACAAATGAGGTAGTTACACAGGTGTTATCACTAAACAGAAAGATGTAGGAAGCCCAGAAGCTGCTTTTCAATCTTTCTAGGAAAGGTTCACGCCAATCTCGATGTTGCAATGGTGTGGAAGTGTCAGCAGTGAGCAGTACATGCAATACCAGTAGCTTTACGGAGGGGATTGTAAAGTAATATTTGCATGAATTTGATGTTTTGCCTCTATCACCTCTATCAGAGTGCTGTTTGGTATGTGTTTGTAGGAAATGACAACCAGGAATGTGTGGTATGGATTCATACAGTGTCCATTGAGACAAGCAATAGGAATGTTATTTTGGTGGAGGTATTGTGTAATCTCCTGCCTCCTTCCTGTCGTTTGGTCTGGAAAGAGGTTAATGTTGAGGTGGAGTAAGTCAGTAACTTGATTTAAGGTCAAGTGAATTGAATTTGGATGCTTGGTTCCACTGCGATATTGATGAATTTCACTTCTCTTTGGGATAATGCCTTCAATGATGTAGGTGATCTTTGCCTTCAGTTTACCCTTGGTGTCTTCTCTCAATTGATAACTGTTGGCCTTTTCCACCCTTGTGATGGTGACCAGTTGTTCTCTCCTTAAAGCTTGAAGTTGTTCTCTGTGGCATTCTTCTATATCAGCAATGACCTATCTTCATGCTTTCTCTGGAGGTCCTCTGATACCTGTGAAAAAGGTGAAAGAAGACAGTTCTGCGTTACAAGTGGACTGGGGATGACATTGGGGTCTTCTGGGTTAGGCTGATCTTCTTGGAAGCAGTGACTTTAAACAGCCCCTGTAACTGGCAATATGAAGGGCAGTTAGCTCCCTTTGAGTGGTCTCTTGGGATTGGGCAGTTGGTGAGGATGTGATGACGGACACAGCAAAGGCAAGTCTTCCAGTAACTGCAGGTGGTGTCATAATGTCCAAACATTTTGCAACTGTGGCACTGGTTGCGAGTTGGGTGACTGGACTTGATTATTTCCTGATGATGTCGGCGGGTATTTGTCATAGTTGATGGCAACCCGATTGGGATCATGAAGAAGACTGGACAATATCACAGGGTTTGAAAATTTCTCATTTGGGAAGGTATTCAGAGGGGTTGTTGTAAGCAATGATTTGAAAGGTTGTTTGTGAATTACAGGGAGAGTAATGCTTAGTTGCAATAAGTATCCTCCCGGTTTGCTGAAGTATCATGTCTTGACATTTTGAAGTCATCAAATATGAAGGGGAGAGTTTGCTTCATTTCGAAGTCATCTAATATGAAGGGGAGAGTTTGCTTTCATGGTCTAGGTCTGTGATGTGTATGTTTAGTAATTTGGTTCTGTTTGATAGTTTGATAGTATTTACATTGAGATGGAGGATTCCTAAAGTAGATTAGTCGACTGTTTGTCCCTACTAAAGACTTTGGATGACTGTGTATTACTGTCTGTTCTAGTGGGAGTTTTTTTGAGTATGTTGAATAATTCTTTACCAGAAACATTTTGTAAAGCACGCTTGGATTAATTGGGCACAGAAGAGGGCGATATTTGTCTTTTCAGATTTCAGAATTTTTTGTGATTTCCACTAGTCTGGGCATAACTTTTGTTAGCAGTAGTTTTGATTCTATTGTTCTTTACATTGAGATCTGATCTGCTTGACATGTATTTGCACTTTTTTTATTCTTATTCTTTTTACAGTCTTAATTCCTATTTTGTTCTGCACAATCTTAACATTTGTCATTGGTTTGCTTATGCAGGTACAAAAAGTATGATCAAAGCTTTGACAGCTGTAGCATTGAATAAGGGTTCTTTATGTATTTTGACTCTGTGCTTCTGATGTCCAAGAGTGATTCCTTCTTTTGTGAGCTGGGTTTGTTCTGATACATCTCCCAATTTTACTTTGAATTTCCAGGTCTCTTTTTTGTGTTTATGTGCTAATTTGTGGCTATAATGTTAACCTTGCTTGTTCTTTGATTTTTATGATAACTTCAGTTTCTAAGATTGATGGGTGCTTCCTGTGCACTGCTATAGCTATTAGGGGGTGTCTTTATGTTAAGGGAACTTCGTTTTTGGATTTCCTAATTCTGTCTTTTAGGTCCATAGCTTCAGAAGTATGTTTGCTGAATGTGGGTCATTTGGAAAGATCAGGATGGTGTTGCTTTGAGTGGGTCTTATGTCTTGGTTTTTCCAATTCTAAGAGGTGGGCCAGCTTATATGGGTTCTATTTGGCATTTTGGTTCAGTTCAATCAGAGTCGGTTGGACATTTTGGTTAATACTAATAGAGGAGTTTGGAATTTGTGTATTTTAAGATGAAGATCATTTCTTTTTAGTCTTATTCCTGTTTGAAACTATGATAAACTCAAACTTCTTCTCAGGGGGTAATGACAATGTCCAAGATGTGTGACCGGCCTAAATGAAAGAAAACCCCAAACACAAAATAACCAAAGGGCAACCTGAAGAGAAAAAAAGAATGGCCAATGAGAAAAGAAGCAAACTCAATTATCAATCTAATCAAGCAAGCTTGTAGTTTCCTAACATGTGCACAGCTGTGTTTTACATCACTAATTGGTTAGCTCTGGTCTGATGAACAATCTTGTTGGTTGATTTATTTTTGCTCTGATTGGCTGGCTTGCTAACATGTACACTCTGATTGTCTGGCAAATTGACATGGTAGTTTGGCTCTGATTGGCTATTTGAGTTAGCAGGGCTGTGATTGGTTGAAACTTGAAAGGAACTGTTCCACATATTCTGTTTATTTTAAGTCAATCTGAGCTTGGAACTCTCTAATATAGGCACAGCTACCCTATATCATTTGCGTTTACTGATACACTACTGTTTCACCCTACAAATGTGCATGGCTGCTATTGGAGAAATTACAGGCTCTATCAGGGCAGAACAAAGTTAATTGGGTGCTTTTAGTATGGCAATGTTTCTCTTTGTCACAATTTATATTTAATGTGTGTTACATTTGTCATTAGTCTATGAAACAACAATGTTACCACAATGTTTTCATTTGTTCCAGAAAGAAATAAATAGCCAGTTCTCAATTGTTTTTTTATTTTAGATGATGCAAACATGGAATGAGACATTGTCACAGGAGAAAGACATGAATGTCAAGTATAGAGAGCAGGAATAATGTGATTGGTAAGGTTAATGATTATCAACACAATTAGGCAGTACATGTTAAGCTAGATATTCAATGTATTTACTTTATGATGTAAGGGAAAATTGTATCCCTCACAGTGGTCACTAAAGAGAAAAAAAAAACACTGCATTAGTCATGTCTGGGATAAGTAAATTCTCTGGTCAGTCTCAAGTTTTTTCTGGTGTTCCTTCTTTATAGCTGCCAGTTACTGCTTGTGTTCCTTCCTGAGTGCGGTGATGATTTGGTCACAGTTTAGTGGCTCTGGAGTTGTTATGAAATTTGTGGAAGATAAGATAAGAGACAAAAGAGTTAGGCTTAGTACTAACATACTTACCTGTGGCATTGACTCTGGGTGGTCTCGTCTTGGCCTTCATCTCTTCCAGAGCTTGGGTGTACCTAGAACATACTCTGTAGCTGGGGATGCGTCTGCGTGAGCAGTAACACACTTCGATTAGTCACATGGGTGCGGCAGTGGGGAAGGGAATGGTGACCTACACATCAGAGGCACATGATGAAATCCAGCCCGATGCTCTCCATATATCACCTTCACGGTTGCTTAGGTGAAGTGTAAATAACTCTCTCATCTCCCACTGACCACTCTGCTCATTGACTGACTACACTGAGATTACAGCACAAAGCTTCATTATGTAGTCACACTATGTCTTTATGGAGAAGACCCTATCTGCAATTTCATGGTCCATTGGGCCAGGGAGTCTTTTCTTAATGCACAATTAATGAAGTGGAAATACCCTGGAAAAGGCCTCAAAATCTGGGTTTTTGGAGCATCGGAGGAGTTAGTCTAATGGGTCAAAAATAGAGTAGGGGGTACACTATCTGAGATTACCCTCAGTGGGTGAACCTTGTAATATTTTAGGAAAGGCCTGAGATCATCTTTCGTTACCTCATGCGAAAGACTTATTGTGGCTTTAAATTTTATGCCCGGTGTGAATATTATGAAACTGGTATGACCAAGCTACAGTGTAATGACATTTGCTGTCTTCCCCATTGGCTGGGAATGGCACACCTTCTTCAGTAGCAAGCCTGTCATTCGTGGCTTGGGTTTAAATATTCTTGATTGCTTTTAAAAGAGCATTAAAGAAAATATTTGTCTATAATGGTTTCCTCCTTCTCCCTAAAACCTTTAAACCTTGATTTGACAAGGAAATCTTTTTTGGCCTTTTATAGGGGATGATTGGTTGTTCAGGGAAGAGTTTTTGTAATTACGGGTTTTGAGCTATTTGGCGCCAGTGTTTAGAGAAGTCACACCTCAAATGCATTGTTTTGATTTGTGGGTTGTAAACAAGTTTGGAAACCAATGGTGGTACCTTTGCTTTGGTTTTCTCGGTCAAGAGGGTTTCTCGTTCAGCGTGATTCCCCCCCAAAGGTGGCGTGGTTGTTTTCCTCTTGTGAGTACAGTAATTTTTCATAGGCAGTTTCTTTGTGACGGAGTTTCTTTTCTCCAGAAAGTCACTTTTGTTATTGTGCAAGCAAACACATGATACATCTGAGTACCTTCACCTTTGATAAAGCCTTTAGAAGTGGCTATGGGGTGCACTGAGTTTGGATCTAGGTATTGGTAGGTTTCCTTGGGCTTAGTGTAGACTTTGATGTCAAAGAAGTCTTTTGAACAGAGAAACATTCACCTTTAAATATTTCCAGATCGAGATAAGTAACTTTTGTGTATAAAGCTTCAATTGTGTTCATGTGCTTCATTCAAGGAGGTCAATGGGTTTTCAAGTTACTCATGTGTGGCATTGTATAGTAGAAGGATGTCTTTATAGCCAAGCCATTGAATTATATTGAAATTTGTCAGTATGAAGTGATTTTCTAAGTGATGCATGGCAATATGGAGGATTTTAGGGGAGGCATAACTTTCCATTGTGCATCCAATTTTTGTAGGAAAAACTGGCCATCGAATATAAAACAGTTCTTTTTCAGAATAAGTTTTACCAGATCATGCTTGAAAGGGGGTGACATTTTCTTCAAATCGTAGTAGCTTTGCGGGCTTCCGCTCATGCCATTTGTAGGACGTCCATAGCTTCTTTTTGTGGAGTGTTCATGTACATAGACACTTACTTAAGGATAGACATTCTCTGGTAGAAGGGTGGCTTCCAGGATTTTCAAAATGTGATAAGTGTCTTACACATAGCTTTTTCTTACAACAATTGGAAGCAGGAAATAATCCACAAATTCAGATATTTTTTCTGTGGGGGATCGAATTGCCACTTTTAGTTGGGGGGGCCAGCAAATTTAATGCTCGGGTGGTTCTTTATGTACCTTGGGAAGTACATATATGACTGGAGTTTGGATTTTGTGGTTATTTGGGTTGAGGAAGTTAAATGTCTCCTTGTCAGTCTCCAAGTGTGGAGAATTTATCCCGAAGACTTTATTGCTGGGGTTATGTTATGTCACCCTGTAGATTTTAATAGTATTTAATTGACCACAAGTCCCAACAGTTAGGAACTGCTATACCGCTGCCTTTATCAAAAGACCTTAAAACGATCTCTTGGTCTTTGACTAATTGTTGTATAGGAATACGTTCCATCTTTGATGTTGTATTGTTGGCAGCTAGTTCTTCTTTAGTAGCTAGTAGCTGTCAAGTCTTAGCTATATGTTACTTGTAGTGACCAAGTCGATGGGAGGTGAAACTTAGTGAGAGAGGGCTGCTTTTATATTACGTATCAAATTCTATTTTTCATGATAAGTCATTAACCTTTTTGAAAATATTGCTTCTCTGGCTTCTCAGGGTTGTTAGCAATTTTAATCCTTTACCCAATGCAATTATCTCCATATCTGATAGTTGACTATTGGAGAGGTTTTTGACGTAATTGGAGGAGTCTTTTTGCCTTTTCATTTAGTTAAAGGGCATTTTGTTGGCTCCGTATGGCCGTTGATGGACATGATATCTTTTTTTACTTTTATCAGCGTTTACAGAGCGCTGTGGGGTAAATTTGCATCTTTTTATTTAATGGAGTGTAGGGTTCGGTATCCTTAGAAATAATAGACATGGTGAGACAAAAGCATGTTTGAGGGTAAAGTTGACCTTTTCTTCTTGAAGCTTTTGCTGGACCTAAAAAGAGCTGTTGGGCTATGACTGTAGTAGTCAGGTTTGTTCTATGTTCTATATGGGTGGTGGCGAGTTTGGTCTGTCTTCTGTGATGACCTGTACGGCAGGTGTTTTAACAATATCTTCGCTTTCATGCTTTGCAGTTCACTGTTGAGATCAGGCAGTGCCTTTTCTTCCATCTCGTCAAACCATTCCTTTTGTCTTTTTGCTCGGCTGGAGAGCTCCTGCTCCAAGCTTGGCTCAGCCAATTGCTTGCCTTATGGAGAAGAGATTCCAGATCTCTCGGTTCCTCAGAACTGTTCAGTAACCCAGGCAGCTTGGGTGGGTTTTTATGAACCTGGAGGTGTTGGGGAACTTTGTCTGTCAATAGCTGACTGTTGAGCTGTCTGATTTCTGTGGTGAGGTGATGAAGTGTTGACTGAAGCTGCTTGAGAACAGACAAAAGCTGTTTGACCTTTTTGAAAGTATCTTTATTTCGAGGGGTTCAGTTGGGTTCTTGCTGCTTCTTCGGGCTTTTTTGCCTGGCACTATTCATGAAGATGGGATTTAGGGACATTGTTCTTGCCCAAGCTTTTCCATGCTATTCTCTTAACATGGGATTGTAATGTTAGCCTATCGTCAAGTGTAATTTCTAAAAAATCTGCCTCTTTGTGGGAATTAGATTTCCAAATGGGGTACTTGTAGGTGAAATATTTATTCAGCATTTATAGGAGGAGTATTTAAATATGACGTAATAAGATTTGGTCAGATTTATTTTAATTCTCCAGGAACAACACCATGTTTCTACAAGTGCTCTTTGTAGATTATTTTGGTCAACTTTTGTACTTGACGAGGTGGTCCATAAGGCTATGTCATCTGCAAATTGGGCTAGCTTAATGTTATTTTCTGAACTAGTAGGAATGTCATTTACATAGATTATATAAATCAGTGGACTTAGGATGAATCGCTGAGGAGTTCCACCTTGAAGGCTTATTTCACAGGAGTAGGTATTTCTATAAAAAAAATGTGCATTTTCTATTATCAAGGAAAGAAAAAGGATTTTTATGGTGTTTATTGGAATATTTAGTGCTGCTATAGTTTCAATTTCAGGCCATTATGCCAAGTCTGGTCGAAAGCTTTTTCGGCGTCTAGAAAAATAGCGGAAGTTAGTTTGCTGGCCTTAAAACCATTTTTTATACCTTCAGTTATATTAAAAAGATGATTAGAGGTGCTCCTATTTTCCCTAAAGCCACATTGGTTATCAGAGAAAAAATTAAAAAATTATCTAAATAGGGTGATAGTCTACTTGCTATAATTTTTTCAAAGAGCTTTCCTACGCTAGAGAGCAGGCTAATTGGTCTATAGTTTCTAGGGTCAGTTCTATTTTTACGGGGTTTGTGGATAAGAATGGTTTTTGCCAGTTTCTATGGCTTTGGGAAATACCCATAGGTTACTAAAAGAGAGAAAAAGATGGCTAATTGAGCTAGAAAAGAATAAGGACACTTTTTTTAATTGATAATAAGTGACTTTATCAATTCCTGGGGAGGAACCATTTTTTGTGTTTTTTAGGGCTGGTTTTATCTAGTTATACATCTGCATGTGGAATAAAATTAATCAAGGCAGTTATAGACTTCTTTGTAGCTATTAGGACCCCTCCAAGATTTGATGTAACATCTTTCCTATACAGTCTGAAACCCTCTAAATGAAATGGGCAATTTGGGGATAGCTTTGTTTCATTGAGTAAGATTATGTCTGGATTTAGGTTGGAAATATGATATTTGAGTAGCTCAGGTTTGTTTTTGACAAATGTTTAGATGTAGTATTTGTAGTGTGTCTGCCACAGCCATCTGTGGCCTCTGCAGACAGTTTTTCTGTTCAGTTTCTCTTCTAAGGGTGGGTTTTTGAGCATTTCAAATAACTCTTCGCCTTTAACAAAGATGGATCATAGCTAGGTGTGAGGCATACGCTAATATATCAGAAGAATTGATTTGTACATTTGTCTTAGAGAAACAGGCTCTAATGAGTTATGCGCAAAAGAGGGTAGTGTTGGTTTTTTCACTTTTGGGGATTTTGTTTGTGATTGAATTTTGACCTCGTCTGCATAATTTTTAGGAGGTGATAATTTCACTTCAGAACAAGCCTTTTGATATTCTGGGCATCCTTTATACATTGCAATGTGAACACCATTACAATGAGCGCATTTTTTTCTTTTTTTTCCCTTTTTTTGCAGTCTTTTATGTTATGTCTCTTGCCACATCTAAGGCATTTTTGTTCTTCTTCTTCTACATTTATGATATGTAAGTCCAGAAACCTGGCACTTATAGCATTGGAGCACATTTGACGGTTCGTGGTATGGTTCTACCGTATGTTTTTTGGTAACCTAGGATAAGTCCATCGGTTATTAATTTGGCCTTTTCTGTTTCTTCATTTAGCATGATTTTTGTTTTCCATGTTTTTGTTGAGTAATTCTACTGATTAATCTTTTAACCGACTTTGTGTTATTCCCACGATCTTTTCCCTCAGCAATAAAATTTTGGTTTGTTATGTCTGGGTGTACCCTGCATACAACTACTGAAATGAGAGGTGCTTCCTTTGGTTGTAGGATTCTTGGTTTTGGGTTTCCTAGTTTCAACTTTAATAGGAGACCAAGGCTGGAGTAAGATGTCGGCAGAGTGGAGGTCATTTGGAATTATTAGTATGGCTTTGTTTTTGTGTCTTTAATATTCTCATTTGGCTTTTCTTTTTCGATGATTCTAGCCATTTTTGTTGAATTATTGGGGGCTTCTTGGTTTATCTCTGTCACTTAGTCTGTTTGTAAAGAGGTATTATTTCTTGGGGGGGAGTCGGTTGGTCTTGAGATGCAACTTTGGGTCTTTTGGGAGCTTTCCTCAGAACGACGCTGAATTCGCAGCCTTCGGAGGTCAAGTCAAATATGCTGGGATGAAAATGAAATCCTAACCAAATAAGGGCCAACAGAAAAAAACAACTTATCACTTACCAAAGAGCAACTGAATGAACTGAGCAAAAGAACAAAACAAAGAACAGATGAAGAGCTAACAAAATAAGAAAGTAGAAGTTAGGAACTGGGGGAAATTCAAAATTACTGTTGTCGACAGTGACACGGTGGGTTGTGATGTTTTATCGCTGTTCAGGCTATATGAATAGCCTCTGCACTGAAAAGAACAAGTCATAATAGAGAGAATTTAACAATAGTGTGATTAACCGCCTCTCAGCACACACATGCATAGCAGCAGTCAACACTCTAAGAGCAATGAAGTGTTTGTTGAGATGTCTCATGAAAGCCGACTAAAATAACCGGAATAGAGGATATTTAGGAATCAGTGTGAAGAGGGAAGTCAAGGAGAGAAGAGATAATTGATTCACAAAGGGCCAATAGCTAATTGCTGTTGTCGACACACACACAAGCAATGAATTAAATAATCTGAATCTGAAGACTCATGTTTTCTGGTCCACTTGGAGGTGCTTCAGATGGCCCAAAGGGTTGGAAAAAATGATTAAAAAACACACCGACCCCCATGATCAGTGAACACAAAACCGTCAGCAACAGCCTCACGTCCCGACCTGGCAACCTTGGAAAGGAAAAGTGGACAGAGGGAAAGCCAAGGCCACCGCCAAAGTCCTGCGGACAAACCAACGCACACCAAGCCCCCTCTGGAGACAAGGTTGGGCCATACCAATGATTTGTACCCTTCTTCAGGACTACAAATGCTGGTTGTACCCTTCTTCAGGGCTACTGGATGTCTTCTTCGGTGGCTGGTCTTGCGTTGCACCCTTCTTCAGGGCTAGCAACTGTGGTTGGACCCTTCTTCAGGGCTGTTTGATGTTGGCTTAGTCGGTTATTAAATAATCAAATCAAGGAAGCTTATATTGTTCCCTACTCTATGCACAGCAGTGTTTTGTATCTCTGATTGGTCACTCTTGGTCTGATGACCAATCTCAGTGTTTTGTATCTCTGATTGGTCACTCTTGGTCTGATGACCAATCTCAGTGCTTTTGTATCCTCTGATTGGTCACTCTTGGTCTGATGACCAATCTCAGTGTTTTGTATCTCTGATTGGTCACTCTTGGTCTGATGACCAATCTCAGTGTTTTGTATCTCTGATTGGTCACTCTTGGTCTGATGACTAATCTCATTGGTTGATTTATCTGTGGTTTGATTGGCTGACTGGCTAATGTATCTATGTTCTGTTTGGCTAATAGTAATTGACTTGGTAGCACTGCTCTGATTGTTTGTCTGAGTGAACAGTGTTATGATCAGTTGAAAGTAAACTATTCCAATTTCTTTTCTATTAATTGTTTTTTTGTTGTTGTTGTCTCAGTCCCTCCCTGATGTAAGTCCAGCTATCCTAGATCATTTGCCTTTTATAATGATGTACTTGCTTTCATCCCACATAAGTACATGGCTGCTATTACAGTCTTTACCAGTGCAAACAAAGTGAATAAGTTGCAAAATAATTAAGTAGTGATTGTTGCTCCCCTTTGACACAATTTATAGTTATGTGTGTTACTCTGAAGTAAATCTATGGAACTCGATATTACCAGATTGTTTCTATTTATTCTAGAAAACTTGTGTGTGTGTTTCCAGAGGAAGCAGAGGGGATCCTTAGAGGTGAGGAGGAATCCAGGCTGCATTTGTAAAGCTTTTTTTCCCCAAGTAAGTGTTAAAGGTGGTCATCCTGCATGAATTCATCAATACTTCTCCTTTAATATTTAAGTTAAAGGTGGGACATTGCCAATGTGGCTAGAGTAGTTGACAATGTTACTTACAGAAAATCTTTCAATTGACCTTCTGTAAGCATGCTTTACTGGCCTGTGTTTGCTATGAATTTCTTTTTTTTCTGATTTTTCAATTTCAGTTATGATTTTGATTGGTTTAGATTTAGTGACATCAGCGCAGGATTCTGTGGTTTGTTCATTTTGCTCTTTTGAAGCTTCTAATTCAGTCATCCTGAAACTAGGGCATCTTTTTTTTTATAAAGCAAAAGGATTCCTCTCACAATATGTACATTTTTCCCCCTCCTTGAGAGGATACAATCTTTAAGTTGATACCTTCACCACATATCAAGCATTTAAAAACTACTTGGCCAATCTTTGATGGTGTGGCTTAAGGCTTAACACTTAAAAAAAGCACAGGCCTTGAATTTTGAGGCAAGCAAGTGCAATTGCACACCATCACTTACCTCAAATCACTGTCAGGATGATTTGCAGCACATCTAATTGAAGAATGTTAGTTCATGTAAATATGTCAAAGTAAATAAAACAGGCACACCTCTTACATTCCGTAATGTTTAAAGGAGGATGATTTGCAGCCCACGTTAAAATTCTAAAACTTCAGCAAAGGAGTCGAGTGAAACTTCATTTGGCTCAGCAGAGTGCAGTTAATTTGTCACATGGTGGGATCAACTTTCTGATGGAAAGTTTAGAAGGTCTGGCTGTGACAAGTTTTGTTAGAAGAAAGTAGTTATCACTGATGACCTTCTTCAATATTAGTGTTTTTCAAGTGAATTTTGGAGGAAGTGTGTTTACCTATTATAACATCACAGAGTTCTGGGTCATAAATGGGGTTTCTTCTTGTTTTTAGATTTGTGTTAAGCAGGGTAAGTTGAAAGGTATCTAGTAGGTTTTTAACTTTAAATTCATTTTGCAAAGTAGTATTACAACCCGAAGTATGTTTGTGGTGCATTTAAGTCACCTATCAGAAGAGAGCTACCCTAGGCTTCTGACTTCTTTCTCAACTGTTCTTGAATCTGAGGATCTTTCAAGTAATTCTGTGACAGTGATTTCCAGTTTTAAGTGGGATAGAGCAAGTATGGCTGCATGTTAAACCAACCAGATTGAGGAATATTTAGTTTCAGTTACATTTTATCAAGCAGGCATGAACAAGTTCACAGCAGAACAAAGCTTGGATAATTTTTTCCTTTTTGGAGATCTAATACGTAACTTTGACCTATGTTATTTTCACCATTTTTCCTGTACCTTTTTTTTGGCCTTACAATCCTTTATCTTATATTCATCACCACAACATAAACATTTAGAAACAATTAATATGCGAATGACTGAAGCCCTTAATAATCTTAGGAAGTTCATTATAGGGTTCAACTCTGTGCTTTGTATAACCCAAGAAAGCATGTTCTTCCAACATTCTTACTTTATCAAGTTTTTTTACATGTAATTTAAAGTTTCCAGGTAGATGCATTAGTAATTTTATGTATCAGTTGTTTATCAATGTAATTTTTTACCCCATATCAGTGAGTTCTTCATTTACTTGTTCGGTTGTTATTTCTAGGTCAACTTCACGTACAACTAAGGCATAAGAGAAAATTTTTTGTGTTTGTGGGACGTTGGCACGGGACAGTCAATTTCTGGACTTTCCTTTCAGGACTGTAGAAGATCAGCTGCGGATTGTTACCATTTTAGTATATCAGAGATCAAAACCTAATCTATTCAAGCAAGCTTATATAAAAGTTAGATGGAGTTTTACGGCCCAGTTTCCAACCAATTAGTTCAAATCAAGCCAGCCACAGCCTTTTTTCCAGTTGTTGCTGTCTGCCATGTTCTCCATGCTCCATTGCTTATGCTGAATACCAAGCACATGGCAGAAGGTTCCGTTTATAAAGTCTTAAGTATGACTTGGTTGAACTCTCAACCTCCCGACTGCAAGCCTGATGCTGTTACCACTTGGCCCTGCAGTCGGTCTTGTATAGTTTCTTGTATATGCACACCAGTGTTTTGCATCTTTGATTGGCCGGTGCTGGTCTGATGAGCAATCTCATTTGTTGTTCATCTTTTAAGTGCATGTATTAAGTTTTTACTAGGTGAAATGTTAGAGGTATGGTGTATGATGTCAGTATAATGTCACAGGCAGTGATACTTTTGTCAAAACCAGAGTCAGTGTTGGGTTTGGGAGAATACATCTGAGGATAACCAGTCCAGATAAAGTTGGCCAGTCTGTAGATGTTGTTGTGAAACCTTCAATAATGTGTGTACCATCTGAAAGTAGTCTCGGAAACGTTCAGCTTTGTCACTGTCAGTGTTAAAGAGTCTTTCTGTTAAATCTTAGAGTGGGGGATCCATAGGACTTTTGAAAGATTCTTTTGCAAAAAACTCACCCCACCTAAGCATTTTCCAAAGTCTTTAGGTTCTTTGTTTTGAGTAAAAAGATTGGCCCAATTGTAAAATTCTTGTTGAGTAGTGGAGATCAGTGGCTTTCTTTTGGAACTGATTGATGAGGATCTGAACATATTGGTTCCTAGTCTTATGGTAAATTTATAAAGTTTCCATCTCTGTATAATATTTTGAAGTAGGCATTGAGGAGATTGGAATCTCCTTGGCTGAGAAAATGTCAGAATAGCCACTTTGGCAGCAATTTGGTAATTGGTCTAGTCAGTGATTGGGCAAGGTTTTTAGGGGTAAGATTGTTGGTTATGTACTGTTTGTACCCAACCCAGTTAGCTTTCTTCAGGTTCTGTCTAGGAGGTCTTAGAATCAGTCTTTTGACCATAGTTAAGGTAAGGAGTTGAGGTAAATGGACGAAATCTAAGTCATCCCCAATCCAGTAGTCAGTAATACAATAGTCAAGTTGATCTGGGGTAGCAAGTTGAAGTTACGTTGTTGAGACAAATAACCTCAGAAGTATCAAGAAGTTGCAAGAGTTGGTTCCATTGTTGTTGTTGTCATAAAGCAACCCAGGTCCCACCTTCTTAGCATAAATTTCACCAGTACTTCTGAGTACAGGAAACTAACAGTAGCAATTGACAGGAGTTGTTGGATGGACACTCACATTTTGCAAAGATATGAATGTGTTGCCCAGTGTGGGAAGTAAGTTCACCATGGGATTACAAAGTGAAATTTGTTTAGTCCAGAGAGAGTTAACATTGAGGTTTATTTTTTTTGCATTATATTCCGAAAAAATCCCCAAAGGGTGGCTTCTTCCCTTTAGCTGCTTGGCGGCTAGTCCTTAAATAATATTCTTGCCTGGGCCTGTGTATGTTGATAGTTTATACTGCACAGATATGTGGCAATGCAATGCCTCTAAAAATTTACATTGTTACATTCCCCCGTCTGGATTAATCCGACATGAGTAAAAATATCAATTGGACTATGCCTTTCTCTTTCCCTCCTCAATGCACAATGCAGTTGCACCAATTCAAGAAATTGTCTATACAGTTGATATGAAATGTAAAAATGTCACCAGAATGTTTCATTTTGTAGAAAGAAAAGGTAACTGCCAATATGCAATTGTTTCCTATTGAAATTTCTTATGATAATTTCCTGTTCCCCCAAGGTCCTATAGAAGTGCGACCGTAAAGGGAATCAAGCCTACACATCATTTGCTATGACAAGGAGGACAAACAGGAGGGGCCTGGAAAGACGTCTTTAGACCAAGAATGGTAGCAATAGACCTGAAAGAGCAAGAACACCAAACCCAAGCTCATCTTGACTCATTCCTATTGGTGGAGACATTCTTAGATCATCTACAGTGGCAAAGGTAGGAATGGAAATTTTAGCCTGTTGTCATGGTTGTTCTAAGGTATTTATCAATGGTCTGTACCTGTGTTTTTTCCATCTGAGCTAGGGAATCTGTAATCCTTCAAGTTTATAGTATTTGAAACTAGTATCCACACATCAGTACTATGCTCCAGTCATTTTACAATGCTTGGATTTGGTTTATGTGAACTTGCAGGAATAAGTGGCCCAAATTGCAATATTGTCTGCAGATTGGGATAGATGAGTTTGTCATTACTGTGGAGTATCAGCCGCTAGTGCTGTAAACAGCAGGGGACAAAATTTGTTTTACAATGATCTTGAAAGTGAGTGTCTGATCCTGTAGCAAGAGTCTCTCCTGTAGGACATCTAATGAAGATGTAGAATGTCCAACTATATAGTCCATTGTTCCACATTCTGTCAAATGTTCCTGACATTGAAGGAACTTGCAAATGGTATTGTTTTTCTTTGGGTCTTAGTGTAGAAGTATTTTGGATAAATTGAAATAGACCATGGGACAGAGTCCAAAAAAGGCTTTAAATCTTGACTTCCGTGGCAACATCAAGGGGACTACGCAAAACTGTGACCAATTGGGAGAAAATTAATCAAATTTAGTGAAAAGAATGATTCCCACGTTCAAAAGTTGCACATTAATGATTAATGAGACAAAATGGCCGACCCATTCCCATATACTTGTGTACAAAACAAAACAATTTCTCCTGTGTTCAAAGTAGACTCAAAAATTGGGTTTTGCAGATATGGGATCATCAAGATAGTCCTCTGCATATGATTTGCATACTTTTTTTCAAACAGATGTCATCTGGGGCAAAGATATAAGAGGATAATTGAAATAGAGGGTGCTGTCCAAATGATCTATAGACAACAATAATACAGTTTTAAATGCAGATAAACCAACATATCTCTCTATGACAAGTTCAGTTGTGTATCTGGTGGCACGTTGCTTACTCAGCCATCTTGACCTTAATCACAAGACCTTACCCCACCCCGTAGGGGCCCATAGCGAATAATAACAAACGGTAAAACTTCTTGGGTTGAACGTAGTAGATGCTAGTTGGGCTTGCCTGGTTATTCTTCAGTTCTCAGGCTGGGTTGTTTTATTTGGATATCACATAACAGTGGCAGATGCAGGGAAGGGGCGCAGACCCCCTCCCCCATTCGCTGTCATGTGTAATTTATATATGCTTCACAATGTGTCATACATGAAGTACCATAATGTATCTTAGGTCCAACACACTTCCAAAAGCAAATATTTCTAAAGTGAACAGGAAAACCCTTCCCTTAGACCCCACCCATGTAAGCAACTACTCAAACCTTGTACCCCCTCTACTTCAGCTTCCTTTTTACACCAGGTTGGTGTAACAATTCATTTTCATGGAAGTAAATGAATCAACACCCAGTATTACTACCCTAAATCAATACTGTATATGGAGGTGACGGGTCAACGCGAAAGAAAAATTTGAGGTGCCGGAGGCATGGGCAATCATGCCCCTCCCTGTGTGAAAACATTTGTGCCCCAATCATCTCCCAAACTAAATACACTTAACCTGAGACTTCAATTTTCACCCAGGGATGTGCTAAAACCTAAGCCTCCAACAGGTCCATAGCCAGACAAGGCGTTAAAAGTGGGCTAAAACCTTTCCAGAGGCAAAATATTTAAGGGGGGGGGGCACATTTACACAGATGTATTAATTCATTGGCACACTTGAAGTTTTTAGGGGTGAAGAATTTTAAGGGGGCTATGGGTCTGGCTTCGAAGGCCTTTGCACCCTGGACACCACAGGGGACCTGAAACAGGCACTCTACCTGTCCTGCAGATCTAGCCCTTTTCGCTCAGTTTCTGCATGGAAATTTTATGCCCCAAACATTCTCTTGCCCCCCCCCAAACACTTTTGATATCCTTGCACCACCACTTAGGAGAGTGGGCAGTAGGTACAGATACAATGATAATGTCTGGAATCTGGATTCATTCATGAAGGATGAGGATGCAACAACAACTGTGGAACACTTGCAACTTGGTTTGTCATATCAGATAAATAAACAAATATTCCGTGAGTGACTGGGGGTCAAGCAATGTGCACCACAGCTCTTGATTTCTAGTTCACCAATGCAAATGATTAACAAGAAAAAGTTTATTAGTTTTCTGGAATACTGAAATTCTCCGCCTGTATTAATACATTCCATTTATATAGTGCTTTCTACAAAAGTGTTAAATTAAAAATCGGTGATTGTGAACTCATGGACACAGGCAACTGTTAGAACAGGCCTATATCCATAAAAATGCCTTGATTGGTGAACTTGCCTTGTGGCTAATAAACCATGAAAAATTATCAAAATGGCCAAACAGTACCAATTCTCTTCGGTCTATCATGTTGCTAGGAAGGAAATCTGTTGCCATCCTAAAATGGCACATGCACAGAAAATTTAAAAAAAAATCCACTGGCAATTACAGAGGCTGAAACCTTTCGAAAAGTGAGACAGACATTTTCAGTGGGACAGACACTTTGCCCTCTACAGTATAACGTAAGTTCTACTCTCGCTTTGTGGGTTGAGCTAAGAGCTAAAAATACACTGTTTTTGAAAATACTATCCACAAAAAAGTTGGAAAATACAATACTGTAAGCTTGATCCTGTAGAAGGCAAAGCCACATTTTCTTTTGGAATTCCTTTACTAATATCAATCCTTATCCCTGGCTTCGACGTGAAATAACTCATTGATGTTGCAAGCAAAAAAAAAAAAAATGCAAAGAAAGGAACATGTAATAGGGTATAAAAATCTCTGGTAAACACTTCCACTACAATTCTGATTAACATTACAGTTTTTAAACAGCAAGTCAAAGAGCATCTATGCGATTTCAGTGATAAATTTCCTTATAATTTACCACAGAATCACATCCAGGAATGTCTTCATTTCCTTTTCCTGACCTATCACAGCATTATCAAGACCTGTCTTTGCAGTTGGAAAAGTCAGTTCAAACAAATATGGGTACACAAACAAGTTTTTTGCAAACGCTGATGATTTTTTTTTTTCAGTTTTCCTACAAATACTCCAGTTCGCACTGTTGTTGTATCTGTTTGACGTATGATGCAGACTGCAGGAGACAAATGACATTGCAGATGAAAACCTGCATAAATCAACAGGTGTTGTTCGGACTGTGTCAGCTTTGGTCCTGTGTCTGTGGGTTCTGAAAGAAATAAAAGAATAGAATAAAACTGAAGTAAATGCTTGAACCTCATTGTATCTCTTTGTTTACTTTCTGTACACATCAAGTTGTGAATAATGTAAAATTCAAACTCTGTAATTTCACTGCCAGAACCTACAACTTTCCTTGGAGGGGTCTAAAGACAGAGATGCCCCCTCTACCCCTTTGATCTTCAACAAAGACTATTATTATCTATTGTTTAAAAGATCTCATTGGCCACTGAGATATCAGGAGCCTTGCCATGACATCATTCTTGGACACTAATACATCATTCAGCCAAACATTGCAACATATAATCATGAACACAAATTTAATGCAGTGATGGTTTCTGTGTTGGCAATTTACTCAGTTAAAGAAATTGCAATAAAGAAAAATCACTGACAGATCACAATTTAAATATAGTGTTTTTGACTTGGCAATTTGAATGGTCGAGAATCCAAGTTAAACGAGCATATTGAAACTGACCTTGACCCACATTAGGAAGTCTGTTATATGACCTCCAGAAACATACTGCACCTTTCAGCCTAAAATTTTTTTGATAAGGTTGCTTGCGACTGTTGTGGTAATTTTCAGCCAATTCTCTAGCTATCTACCCTGCAAATTGAAACCGACTAGCTCAAAGGCAAAGCGAGTCTTTGGTAGCTGTTTGTTGCTCGAAACCTGACTCCTGCAGCATCATTTGCAAAGATTGTTACCTTCATAAATGAATTATTCATCACAGCAGTGAAAAACTTAAGCTGAGTCATACTATCAACAGCATCAAGTGAAGAAAAGACATCCCCTCAGCTACAGTATACACTGCCACCACTTCTTGAAGTATAACAGTGTATGGAAATGGTCAATGAAGCAGAGTCCTTGGTAATTTGTCATTTTGCGCCAACTTTAAAATAAAACTTACCAGACAAGTCCTTGCTGGATTCTCATCTGAGGTTGCCATCCCATCATGCCTTTCTAGCCCTTCTTTCAAAAAGACTGAAATATGAAGTAGAAAGCAAAACATAAATATGGCTAAGCTATTGTGGCAAGTTTAAAGTCTGAATTCTGTGACGACTCAGCGATGTGATGTATGTGACCAAGGTTAAAATCTGTGATGATGACCAAAATCAGTGACGGTACAATGATAACTTTGACAACACATTGGCTTACAATGATTTCAAAACTTGCATGCATTTACATTTTTTACACACTGGCAATGGAAAATCAACTTGTGCGTTTGTTTTCCAGACATGCCGAAATTTGCGTCGATTACCTTGATGCACACAGTATACACCGAGAAATGTATTGTGTGCGTTAAGAATGCCTTTTAAAAATGAATGCATGCTGACACAGCAAATCTAACAGTGTGCAGATAAGGAGTTTGGGACCTATGTTTATAAATAAAATATTATCCTTGCATCTAGGCCGCAAATTTATACCCTGGTGATGTGATGTCAAGTTATTGGTTTGATGGAGCCTGTGACAGCAAAATTTAAGGTAAAGTTCCATGGATTAATTTACAGTCTAGACTGATCCATGAGTGTGCATTTAACGTTAAGAATTTATACACAACATTGAAAAAGTACAGCAGGACCCAATTCCAGGACGTGAGGTGATGGTGAGCCATGACGGTAAATTCAATGCATCACTGCCGTGATGTTATCACAGGTTTTAGAATACCCCCCGACACTTACTTTACTATGGCCCATTAAAAATTGAGCTCTTCGACAAGCACAGTAACTGCTGGTTTATCAGTCAGTCCATCAATTCCTAACTGTGAGTTGTGAGCATTAACTTAAAATCTCATGCCTAGCTTATTCCATTTTCAATCATCACACATATATGTGACACAGATTACCACCCTGTTTCTAACTAAGCTAGTACTGTGCTGGGTACTTGCAGCATTAGTGTAGTCCTAGCCTAGTACTAGTAGGGGCTATTTGTTAGTTGCTCGTGATTTAGTAACTTTAATTGTGCATTGAGACTGCCTTCGAACGATCATCATTGATGCTGTTTGTATACACACACTTATTTGCTAATAAGTAAGGATAACGTTATGCCTTAATAATAAACGATTAGAAAGGGATTAAACACCAGGCCTATGGTCTGAGGTCTATGACAATTCTATGTTGTAACGTGCTTAGGCCTAGGCCTAGGTTTGCACAGTTTCACTGTCTTACGACCATCGAAACTGGAAATTCAACCAAGTTTTCATGATTTATGTTATACAGTAATTTAATTCGGCCCTTACCTGTGTTTTGTACCTTGGTTCTTGCTCTGATCATCCTAATACACGTCGGAAAATCGCTCGACTTCTTAAGTTGTGGTAACTAACAGTAGGCCTAACACTAACATTAGGGAATCGTGCTTGGAAATTCACATTGGTTCAGTTCACCCTCTCCGATCATCTAAATGCGCACACAAAATCTCTCTTGTTAGCAAACATTTCAAAGAGTTCTTTGGTACAGGGTAAATGTTAAGATTCCGTCATTCTTATGAATGATAACAGATCCCATGAAGAGTTTCCCAGACAATGAATTAAGCACCTGAATCGTTTATGATTTGATATTAAGATTGTCTTGTTTGTTAACGACATTATACTTTGTGAGGTACCTGGCAGATCTCCTCATGTGACCTGAATGAAGATCTGTGATATGGCAGTAACTACGTCATAAGTATTTTGTAAACGAAATACTTTCATTTTTTTTGGCGAAAAATGTAATTGAATTTTAATCCTTTTCTCAATAATGTGCAATTATCATGATTGGGAATCACCCTTTCATCAATGTAAATATTTTAAAGAACATTTTCAGGGACATTTGGTGTAGACCCCCGATGCTTGCCACGGAATGAAAGAATTTGGGACTCTGTCCCACGGTCTAAAATAGTTATTCCACTTTCCCCTGAAACTTCTTGCAAGGGTGGTATAACTTATCTTTAAATATCTAGGCAATTTTTAAGTGCCCAGTAGTAAGCTGATGGGCCCACCAAGTATTGTAATGTTGCCAATTTGAAAAGATGAAGTACCAGGGTCTTAAGTTCCTGAGGATGCATTGAAGGTATTGGACCTGTATATGGAGGGTCTGAAAAACAGTATGATTTCTTTCGTGATAGCCCTTGTCAAAGAAGGGCTACCTTTATGTCCATGATTGATTTTCAAGAGTCATGGTTTAAAGTGAGATTTTTCTGAGATAGGGAGGGGGAGGGGAGTTACATTTCCTGATTAATTTACTTTTGTGTTTAAGATTGAGATCCCTCAGAAGTTGTCATATTTCCTAAATTATGTAGTTGAAAGTAAAAACTGTCAGGAAATTTGATGGAGACGGGTACATGATGCACTAGTTTGCACTCTTTGCTTGTCTTCACAAAACTGTCTATTCAAGCATATGCTATCAGTATCAGTTAGCTTCCTATATTTATAACTAGCCCACAGTTCACTTGGCAATGAGTAAGCATCTATGCTGCCTCAGTTTGTCAAAGAACAGTCCTTGTCTTGGTGAAAACAACGAGCTGGTGTGACCAGGCTGACGGGATCAAAGCGACACTATCTAGTACCGTGGTGTTCAAAAGACCTCCACTAGGCGGTCTTTACTAGAGAATTCCGTATTGCGCATAATTAACACGGCATGAGGTTTAAATGATATGAAACTGTCATCCATATCTGAAGGAGTGAACACTTAACAGGCTAAGCCCCTTCTGTGTATTAAGATGTTACAGTACTTTCTGTCTGTTTTGATTAGAAAGAGGTTCGAAGGTGGACGCCTTATGACTAACTAGTTAAAAAGCAGACGGCACTTAAAATTGACGTTTAGAACAAGAAAAATATCTTCAGGAAAGTGTGTACTCTTGATTCGAGTAAATCATGATCTAGTACAAATCTAAGGTGTTAGGGCTTGTGTCCCACTGTTTGACTGGAATTGATAAACTTCCCTTCAGCATAGAGGGTTTATTTCCTTGTTTTTAACATTTGGCTTGTGTGTTTGGTTTAGTCAAATCATAGGTTCTTGCATGAGGCAGGCAGGAGAGATCTGAAGAGTTGGAGATAGTAACTTTGATTGCATGCTGCTACCATGCCAGCTACGAAAGTCAAGCAAAATATCTGTCAACTGGCAAATTTAAGTAGTTCGCGAGTTCCATGCACTTGGCATTTACTTTAATCTTTATCAGTCATTCCCATCACACAGTTAAGATCCACTGGTTCATAAATGAACTGTCTCACATGTGTGTACACAGTGTATAAACTTGCTTCCATTTTACAGTTCATTGTTTTGTTTACTTTAGATCATGAAGTTGCTTCTCCATCACTTCTATGCACTGTCTTGGGTTTTCTTCAGTTCTTCTTTGGAATGTAAGAGAGAAGAAAAGCGTAGAAGGATACAGACACAGGGTTAAACTTGGTCTGAAGAAGGACAGTTCTTTGAGGCTTCAGAGATTATGATGGGGTTCCTTCTGTCTGATGTGAGTCTATTCAGGAATGCACGGTGTTGACAATGACATGGGGGCTCTTTCTTGCTTTAGTCTGGGGAGACAGTGGTCCTATGTTCCTTTTTTGCTTATTCCTTGCTGCAATCTTGAGTTTCATTTTATCCTCCTATTTTTGAAACTCTATTGGGTAAGGTGATATCAACTTGAGTACATTATAATTGGTTAAGAAAATTATGTGGGAGCAGTATCTGTTGATGTTTTCTACTGTTTGGTTCTACTGGGGCTAGGAATTATTTTGGTGAGGTAAATATTAATTATGAAACACTGCAATATTGACATTCTAGTGAAGCACAGTAATATGCACCGAGTTCAGGAACTATAAACTGGAAGCAGGTCCCATTAGGATGGAGGTAAAATTGGCTAGTGGAGAAAATAGTCTCACAAGGTTAGAGGGAAGGAAATGGTGTGAAATCACTTGCGATTGCAGCTAGTTTGACCTACTAATAAAGGAAAAGTTCCCATCATGCATTTCACTATTCCCCAACATAACCAAGTATAACTCAAACACTCTCAATTGGCTGGCTTAACAGTATTCCTGTTTAACTTGGTTTAAATACCTCTATCAGACAACTTTTTGTCTGTGGTTTGAATGCTTCAGCAGTGATCTTTATACAGGGTTTACCCGTTAGTTTCTTTGGTACAGTGACCCTTCTCCAGGGTTAACCCATTGGTTTCTTTGGAACAGTGACCCTTCTCCAGGGTTAACCCATTGGTTTCTTTGGTACAGTGACCCTTCTCCAGGGTTAACCCATTGGTTTCTTTGGTACAGTGACCCTTCTCCAGGGTTTACCCTTGGTTTCTTTGGTACAGTGACCCTTCTCCAGGGTTAACCCATTGGTTTCTTTGGTACAGTGACCCTTCTCCAGGGTTAACCCTTGGTTTCTTTGGTACAGTGACCCTTCTCCAGGGTTAACCCTTGGTTTCTTTGGTAAAGTGACCCTTCTCCAGGGTTAACCCATTGGTTTCTTTGGTACAGTGACCCTTCTCCAGGGTTAACCCTTGGTTTCTTTGGTACAGTGACCCTTCTCCAGGGTTTACCCTTGGTTTCTTTGATATGATGACCTTTCTTCATTTTTTACCATATGAGGTGGCATGTTTGTGGTAAAAGATTCAACACTCCAACAGTCTTATTGCAACATATGCTATACAACAGAATCAGTGTTTAATCATTGTTAATGTACTTTATCTGGGTAATTGCATTAAAGGTACAAGATCAAATGGTTCAAATGGGTGTGTACTGTCTTTTGTTACATTTGCGTGATTTCTTTCCTTCAGATATCTCATACATCTGGGGCGAGTTCCAATGTAAACCACACTTTTTTCATGGCAACGTTGGTGTAAGATATTGTATCATAGCATCTCATTGATTAGTTTAGGATTCTTCGCCTTGGCCTTCATGCTGAAATCTTTCCTCTTCCATTAAAAATTAGCTCAACAAGAAGGAAAGTAAAGAAAGTCTCTTTACTGAACATGATGAGATGCAGATATTGATCAAAATGGAGAATTAAATCTTTTGTTAAATATACCTCACTGAATAGAACATTCAGTCTTTCATCTCATGAAATATTTTTCTTATATGGCCAGTGAGCCACAACTGGAAAAAAGGGCCTCGCCAGCTTGGCTTGAACCAATAGGTTGGAAACTGGGCCATTAAACCCTATCTAACCTTAAAATTCTAACCGTCTAACTCTATCTAAACAGTCAAAATTTGTACCAACCTCAATGGCAGCCCTTTCACTAGTCTAATCTCCATACCTATGTACAAGTAACCCTGGAGTGAGTTACATATAGTGTCACCATTTGTTATGCTCATCATGTCTAACTTTTATTGTTCACCAAACAACTGTTACAAACCCATACTGTACTTCTCAATATCTGCAGGCTGTCCACCACATGACAAAACCCATTTCATGGTCTTGCATATATTTTTCTGGATGAACACCAAGTGTGCTCAACATACAAACCAAATGAGGTTTGACAGGATCGAATTTTAAAGCATAATGATTCCACCAAGCTGCTCTTTTTTGGAGGAACTGCAAAAGGGTTGAATAGACTCCACAAGGAGGAACAATCCATTGGAGCCATCTTTTAGTGAGAGAGTCTTACCTCCTTAAGAACAAAAAAGACTTTGACAGCCACAGTAAGTAGCTTTTTTTTCATCATTTACATTTTAAATGTTCTGCTTTTGTAACATTTTCCACTTACCTATTTTTATTATTATTTTTGAACTTTTATATCCACAGTTAATGACACTTGAAACAACACTGCTTTACAAAACTTCAATTCTCCAATGCTATGCAGAAGGCAGTGGGTGGCTAACCGTAAAGAGGAAATGCATTCCTAGTACTACAATGCTGCACAAAGTATGGAGCAGGCTCCTGCCTGCTTGAAGTGAGCTGATTGTGTGAATGGAACACCAAAAGGGCACACATATTTTGTTGTCCAAACTCATTTTGTTGTCTAATTTAATTTTGTTGGCTAAATTTAAGTTGTTGTCTGAACATATATTGTTGTCTAAACATGTCACGTTTCACACCAAAATTATGTTTTTTGCTGGCTTTGTTACTTATTATGTGATGGAAAAACTGCCACTACGCTCATTATGTACCAGGTGTCCTCAATTTATCGCCTACGCCACATATATGTCCCCATGCAACTGCATACACACACAGTTACAGATCATCAATAGTGCATATTTCATCTAATTAAGACATGAGGTCATTTGTACACAGTAACACAATGGAAGCCAATGTCAAGGCCATTCAGAAATTTGATATTTTTCTTCTTAGTAGAAACACTACAAATGTTTAACTTTGAAATTACATCACTACATACACTAACACAGTCAAGTTAAACTTGAAAGGCATTTCCTGTTCCTAGAACTAAGTTTGTTGCATTTTAGGGCATAAATTAAACCCCTTTTGTATTTCAAACTTTCACTCTGAAGAAGCCATAAGATCAAAACATGCACAGCACTTTGCAATTTCATAAGTTATTACAAGTCTTCCTGGATAAGAAACTGCTACATAGCATTTGAATAGGTTTTTATCTCCAATTGTGACTTATTTACTGAACAGCAACTTTTTTATGACTTCGATGAATACAATTGGTATTAGTTTTGGGGAAACACTTTATCACCTAGCAACTGCACTTCACACTAATATGGTGTCAACAACAAACGTGCACACCAGTCCCACAATAGTTACTGAAAGTTCTTATTAATCCTACTAGATACAGCATTTATTTTGAGATGTTCAAAATACAGGGAGGAATTATTTTGGGGGCAGGAATTATTTTTTAGGCAGGAATGTATCTAAGGAGGGGGCCGGGGGCAAGTGCGGAGACCATGATCGAAGGCTGAAGGTTCTTGCCACTTGATTGGCGGATCACCATGCAGCTAGGACGGGGTTAGGTTAGATGGAGTTTTATGGCCCAGTTCCCAACTAATTGGTTAAAGTCGAGCTGACCACAGCCTTTTTTCCAGTTGTGACTCACTGACTTGTTTTCCCTACTCCCATTGCTTATACTTAGGAACAAGCACGAAGACAGTAGGTTCCATATCCCTTACAAAAAAGGTGTTCGAAATACGCCCATGTCGCCATGGGTGGTCTTGGTTAAGGCATGGTTTTCAACCCTGTGACATGGGTCAGACCATGCCATTCTTTTGTCTTTTAGCCAAAAAACTTGTCATCATAGGATTAACCCAAGACATAACCATGAAAACCCAAGACAGTGTCAACCCATGTCTGACATGGGTGGTTCTTGGTTTAAACCATGCCTGGTGTATTGATGATTTCTTAACCCATGTCAGAACAATGGCAGGGAGAGAAAACACAAGAGTGTAGACCAAGTCAATGTAACAAGAGTGACATGGGTTGTACCCAAGTCAAATGAGTGTTACTATTGCCTTTTATAACTTAATAGACCATGTCAGACATGGGATTAAATCTCAAACAATAGCTGACTTAGTATTTCTAACTGTGGACATTGGTAAACCCAAGAAAATACAAGCCAAACCACTGGTATGAATACCCATGTCACAGTGCATGTCAGACTTTCTCCACCAAAAAATTGTGAGTTTTGCTTGAAGACAATATGAAAATAATTGGATATTAAGCCTATTTAGGAAGTTACACGTGGGTTATTTTTTTGAAGATCTGAAATGGGTGTGAAAGAAGTGTAAATAACAACAGTTCAAGTAGGTAAAAACGTAATTAAAAAAAATAAGCAGCATAAGATTTTTGGTATCATGTTCGGTAAAAATCCTTTTCATATACTTGAGTGACCTTTACCAAATAAACATTGCTTTTCTGTAATATTGTAAAAATAAAATGAATGAAAAAGTGTGTATCTGACATTAGTTCATTCAACAATACGGACATATATTGAATTTCACTTCACAGGAAAGCAATTTCTTACAAAACCTTACAATAATTAAATTAATCATATAAACATATCTGTTTTACAATTCCTACAGATATCTTTTCTGCTAGAGCCAAAGGGCTCTTTACTCTTTCTGGATTGGGAATTACACAATAGCACAGAAGAAAGTTCTGAAGAAGAGAGTAGTGTAAGTATTTTTTCCTAATGACATTATAAGAAAGTGTCTTCTCAAAAATAAAGATACTGCATGTAACATGGAAGCAGTGTTGCTTCTCTTTTTATATTGTCACATTTTTGTCAGGGTAACCCACGCCAAGAGTTTAATTCAATATACTTAAATTTTCAATAGCAATCAACTTTTGTGAACTAAAAGATGTTCAATTTGAATTTTTCCCTGACATTAAGAGTAAATGTGACTTTTTAGCTCAAACCAGCTCAAGGAGCTGTTTGAGCTATTGTGATCTTCCAACCATCACTCCGTCTATCCGTCTATCTATCATGTCTGTTCACAATTGCCTGTAGTGCTCTCAGGGGCATATTTGTCAATGAATTGTAACAAAACTTGGACACATTGGTCATTGGACTCGGGGCTACATGTTGTGTTCAAAAAGTTGAGGTCAAAGGTCATCTAGAGATCATTAGTGGTGTTTTGTGAGTATTTTTGGAAGTGCCACTTCTCCCACAAATAGTGTCCAATGTCCTTGAAAGTTGGCTATAGTATTCTTCCGGGAGTGGTTGTTGAATCTTGTACTTTTCTTGTTTATCCGAAGTCATTCGAGATCATGGAGGTCATGGGTGTAAATAATTTGAAATGCGATTTTCTCATAGATGCGTTGCAAACTTGTTCTCAAAATTGTTCAGATGGGTGGCTGGCATGTGCTGATTACAGATTTTTTGTCTGTTTTTGGATAAATAATAATTTTGACACCTTTCTGACCAATTTTGTTCCACTCCTCTATTTCTACTAGTCTCACAAATTCAGTGTTTCCCATTGAACTGAACTCTCTTTAAAACTGTCTGGGTGCAAGATTGTCAACTGTGAGGTTGATTAGGTTAGTGTAAACAGATCTTGTTTGATGAGAACAGTAGTTTTATTGTGAGTGCATGCAGGGACTTTTTAGACATACTCAACTTCAGGAGGATTAATTAAGGGTAGAGTCACCTTACACTGTTTCTAAACTAAACTCGCTTGAGGTAAGGATGAAGAGGGTCAATTTCTTCTTGTGCTCAGAAAGGAAGCTCTTGCTTACTAATTGTGTTATCATAGCTCATTAAACTTGCTTTCTTCCTTGATAACTAGACTTTCTGATTTCTGTAAAAACAGAAAGCAGAGGTTTCTCACTTTAAGACTACACCTTAGAGAAAGGTAATCATTCTAAAAAGTATTAAGTTCCTTGTCCCCAGGAGGAAATAAAACATTCTTAATTTGTGGGTACATCTGTTCAAGAAATAGCCATGTATGACAAGTACATTCCCTGTACCCATTGCATGGGGAGTGATTTTCTTGGCACTTGAAGTCACCACTGTGCACTATTAATTAAATAGGTTTGAGCCATCAACACCGATGGTGCTCTAGTATTCAGGTTGATCTAATTCATGGTCATTTTACTGCAGCAAAGTCACCTTATTTTCTCATTTTTGTGGTGATGATGTATATATGCCTGTGTTACACTTTTGCTTGCAAACATGATATCTCAAGAAATGCTATTAGTATTTAGTGTGTGGGTTGGCCCTGTAGTAGGTGATCCCTGTCTTAGATGATTAGTGATATGCTTAAATTCAGTGGGTTATCTCGTCCCATCTGAGGTCCAAAAAGATCAGCTAGACTTTCGGGGTCGAAAGCCTCTTGGAGGGAGCAGTATGCTCTTCATCCAAATCAAAAGTGCCCCGAAGGACGCTCAAGAAATGTCGGCGGATCCCAAAACGAGGAATCTCGCCCTGCTTCTGGCATCCCGGAGTCGACGGACGACCGCCAGTCACGACGAATGACATTTGTGCACCCGAGAGACTCGGTTGATAACACGCCAACTCCGAGGCGGTAACCAGCCTAGAGACGTTCGGTCCGGTCCGTCACGGGGAAAGGTGCCACGCTCAGCACTCGAGCAATGTTTCGGCGAAAATGTGGCGATGACGCCGACCTCGGGCGGGAGCCCTAGGCAGGTGCCGATGGCATGACTCTGACAAGACGCAGCAGTTAGTTAACCGCTACGCCGAGCGATTCTCCGGCCTCGAAGGGCCGATTCGACCAAAAAAGGTCATCTTTTGTCGTTATTACTGGACGCTCAGTCGGACGTGGTTCCAGTCACAAGGGACCGCGGAACCGCCATTTGCGTTCGAAATGTCGATGATCAGTGAGTCCTGCAATTCACATTCGCTCTCGCATCTTACTGCATTCTTCATAACCTCTGCATTCATGATGGCATGCGTGTGTGTGTGTGTGTATGTAGGTGTGTATGTGTGTGTAAGGGTGTGTGTATGTGTGTGTATTTGTGACACTTTGCTTGTTTACACGATATCTTGAGAGGGGAAGATCTGACAGTTCTCAAACTTGGTACACAGATACCCCATACTGAGAGGAAGAACCCTATTGATTTTGGTTGAGGTCAAAGGTCATCTGGGGTCACAGGGGGTCAAACACCAAAATCCTTGTTTACACAATATCTCAAGATAAGAAACTTCGATTAACTTCAAACTTGATGTGTTGATGCGTTATGATGTAGGGAAGGACCCTAGTGATTTTGGTGGAGGTCGAAGGTCATTTGGGGTCATGTGGGGTCAAACCCTGAAATCCTTGTTCACACTATATCTCAAGGTATGAAACTTGGATTCATTTCAATCTTGATTTGTTGATGCATTATGATATAAAAAAGAATTCTATTTTTTTTTTGGAGGTCAAGGGTCATTTGGGGTCAAATGGGGTCAAACCCTGAAATCTTTTTTACACCATATCTCAAGGTAGGAAACTTGGGTTCATTTCCAACTGGATGCGTTGATGTGTTATGATGTTAGAAAGAACTTCATTAATTTTGGTGGAGGTCAAAGGTCATTTGGGGTCAAACGCTGAAATCCTGGTTTACACTATATCTCAAGGTAGGAAACTTGGGTTCATTTCCAACTGGATGCGTTGATATGTTCTGATATAAGAAAGAACTTCATTAATTTTGGTGGAGGTCAAAGGTCATTTGGGGTCACATGGGGTCAAACGCTGAAATCCTGGTTTACACTATATCTCAAGGGAGGAAACTTTGATTCATTTCAAACTTGATATGTTGGTGCGTTTTGATGTATGAAAAAACCCAATAAATTTTGGTGGAGGTCAAAGGTCATCATTTACGGTCACATGGGGTCAAACCCCAGAAGGAGACAAATCCTGACAACCCTTGTAACACAATATCTCAAAGTAGGAGGCTTGGATTGATTTGAAACTTGATATGAGGATGTGTTATGATGTAAGGAAGAACTCTATCGATTTTGGTGGAGGTCAAATGTCATTTGGGGTCATAGGGGGTCAAACTCAGAAAACCTTGTTTAGGATAGCTCAAGGTAGGAATCGTGTGGATTTCATAATTGGTATGTGGATGAGTTATGGTGAGAAGATGGTCTGTATAAGGTTTTTTTTGTGGAGGTGAAAGGACTTCTGGGGTCATGATTGATCAAACTTTGAAAAACTTGTCAGAATGGGAAATCTCAAGGAAGGAAACTTAGATGGATTTCTTAATTAGTATGTGGATGTGTTATGGTGAGTTGAAAGTACTGTACTTGTTGTTTTTGGTGGAGGTCAATGGTCATCTGGTATCACCTGGCATCAAACTCTGAAAAACTTGTTTGCAGAATATCTTAAGGCACAGTATGAAATTTTGCTTTTGGAATATAGAATTGTTTTGGTTAAAAGAAAAACCAGTTACTTACAGGGAGTCAAAGATCACTTTGGGTCACCAGTTGTTACAAGAAATGTAGCATTTCGTTGAAAAGAGCATGTATGTATCATCGAAACATGCATTTTTGCATTCTGGTTATTGGAAGGTGAAAGAATCATTTGGCATTACCAGAGGTCACATGGTAAATACCTGGAATTGCTTTTAAGCACAGCATTTCAAGATTGGAAACTGGAGGGGGGGGGGGGGGGTTTCACACTTAGCATGTGGATTGCTTATACCAATAAGATGAGTCTTTTGAGGTCAACAGAGGTCAGAAGGTTAGAACCTCAAAAATATTTCATTAAGAGAAACAGTGCAGGATCTCATACTTCACATGTACATAGTCCATACTTAGTAGGTGAACTCTGTCCCTTTTGGGTGGAGGTCAAAGGTCATTTGTGTTCACCAGACTTCAGAAGATTAAAACATTAGTTTTAAATGCTATATCTCAAGAAGGGTAAGAGTGATTGATCTTATACTTGATGACACCTATCATTTTCAGTGGAGGTCAAAGGTCAGTTGGGGGCACTGCATCAGAATGTTAGAACCTTGTAAACTTAACATTTCAAGAATTGCAGCAGTGATCAATCTTATATTTAGCTCAAAGGGGCTCATTGAGTTGATATTGATAACTTAATGAGAGTGATAAATGGTCACTAGAACATGACAATGCTTATAGGTAGCATAGCAAGTCAGGTTTCATATCCAATAGTTACAGGAAAAGCTAAAATTTTGAATTTTGCAATGTCCTGACTTGTAACGGTTTTATGCACAATTTGAAAAAGTGTCTGGTCACGAATTTTGGAAAACTGAATTGAACTGTTAAGTACTCACTCATAAAACAGTTATTTGTCTGTAGGATATGGGGATTGTCTAAGTTTGACCATTTGTCATTGGTATGTGAAGAAAACTTAACAGGTTTGGAAAAATTTGTGTAATTTCATGAACCAACTCAATGAGCCACTTTAAATGTATTGACCATATTTCATAGATGAACCCAGGTATTTGTTTTTCTAGGTCAATGGTCATTTGGGACCACCAGAAGTCAAAAGGTCTTCAACATGTTATCTCAAGAGGTGTTACAGTGAGGGATTTCATTGTGAGGAATACAGTGAGGTATACTTATTGTGTGCATTGCAGATATTGTGCAGCTATTGTTGTAGGTGAAAGGTCATTTGGGATCATCAGAGGGCAGAACTCAAAACCTTGTAAACAGAATAATATAAGGATAACAATTAGGGATCTCATTTATGTTGTAGCATCTGCAAAGTATTGCCATATTGAATAAGATGATCCTTATTCTTTGTGGTGGAGGTCAAAGGTCATTTGGGGTCAGAGGTCAAAGTCTCAATGTCATGTTTACACAATTTCTCATGGTTGGAGTCTTGGATACTGCAAAATTTCACACAAAGTATGTGGATGTGATATAGTGAGCATAACCCTAGCTCTAGGTGGTCAAAGGTCATCCAGGGTCTCAATGTGGGAAGCTTGGATGCCTTCCATGTATACTTTGTGGGTACATTACGGAGCACTGTCAATTTGAAAAACATATTCATTATTGTTGCTTCATCTGAATGAAGATGCCAATGTTAGTAAGCTACACACTTTTTTTTTCTCTTTTTTCCAGGAGATTCTGTGGAAGTGATCATTCACACCTTTGAGCCCCATCGAAGTTGGAGATGTTCATAAAGAACACTATGCCACTGCAACAAGGAAAACTGCTACCTAGAGATACTAATACATAAACCACAAAATGTTGTCATAAAGAGAATTGAACTGTAGGGTGATACATTAATGCCTTTAACTCTGGTCCCTGGATGTTAACCATACCAGATTGGCCCTTGCCACAGGTTGCTTTGGGTGCTGTGGTACATGCAGGACATTCCAACAACCAATACTCTGATTGAACATCCTTCATAAATAAAGTCACAAAAAAGGCAAGGCTATGTCATTTTGTGAATGTATGTACCCTTTTAGGAGGATATAGTCATTAACTAAACCAACCAACCATTAAAGATAGAGAGGATCTCACAAGATACATCATCTGACATGTTCATGGGTGAGAATAACCATTAAAACTTGCAGTGAGTTCAATATATTGATATCATTATAGAAGCTTTCTAGACTGTGGAAGTGTTGCATTTGTGTCATGTACTAACAACTTTAAAAAATTTCACTTTTACTTTTAAAAATACCCCAGCCTGAGATGGCTTTAAACAAAATTTTAGCACAAAAAGAAAATTGGAACCAAATTCTGGCATCATTTGTGTTTGCAATGGGCCACACTTTACAACAGAGTGTAGACCAAGGTGTTTAGTCAGGAGGAGAGAGCCTCTGCCCAACCTCTCAAGCCACTGAATATTTTTTTTTTTTCAGCAGTGTTGGAGAAGGTATGCAGACAGCAGGGATGACCTATCTCTGTCATCAGCAGGAACTTAGAAAAAAGGAGTATGGCAAGACATTTATCAACAGTTTGAAAAGGGAAGATATGAGACAATGCAGGTTGCCTAATATATTTCACAGTAGCTTAAAGTGTACCTCAAGTCAAAAAAAATAAAAAAATATACATGAAAGACCATGCAAAATTCTAATAGTCCAACTACCATCTTCAAAGGACTTTCCTGAGTTGAGATATTAAATGCTGAAATTTATTCACTCAACTTAAAATGGTACATTGTACAATAATTTGTGATGTCATTGTTGTTACAGTCTTTGTGTTTGTTTGTTTTTCTGAAAGTTACTGCACCTTGTACCAAGGTGTGATAGCACTCTTACCCTTATGGGGTGATGTAATTTATTAAGCCCTCTCTGTGCAACATGCTATGCAAGCAAACAGGAAGTGTTCAAAGTTATAAAAACATTTTGAATTAAAGGGCCAGTTCTCTCACCCCAAACAGTACCAATTCTCCTAACCTTCTTACTGAAGCCCCTCCCACAATTGTCTGAAATTCATTCTCATCCAGACACAATCTCAGTTTATTGCTTCATGGCGAGTATAGGAAAAACTCAATTTATATAATCAAAACACTCTCAGTACCATTTATGCTGTGCAATATAAGCTTTGGTACTCTGCATTGTTTGAATTGGCTGTCAATCAAAGAGCTGAGCCTATTGAGAATTTCGGTACCCGGGTCCCAAAATTGTAGTTTGGGGTGAGAGGTTTGGCCCTTTAAAGAGAAACAAATCAGGTAACGTAAGTTGTACAACAAGAAAGTCACAAATTGTTGTGCAATTGACCAATTTGTTTTGAGTGAATAAACTTCAACATTTTATATCCCAGCTGAGGAATCCTATGAAGATGGGAGTTATTTTGATTGATTCTGAGATACTCTGTTGACACTTAGGCCTACAATGACATTGCATATTTACATTGCCTTCTAGTATTAGTAGGGAATGTACTGCCCCGAACAATTGTTTTATCTGTCAGGCAAGACTTGAACCTTCAACAGAGGAAGTTGAGAACTAGAAATACTGAATGAACTTTTAGGCAAGCACATTGAAGCCAAGTGAAATGCTATTTATGAAATATATATATAATATGGAGTGCCACATGTGTATTATACTCACAATGTACCATGCATAGACTGATAGTACACGATGTACGTTTGTGAGGATTGAAATTAAGGACGAACACTAGCTTGGTAATATTAGTAACTTTCCATGGAATGTAGGATCAAGATAACGTGTACTTTTAGTAAATTGTTAGAAAGATTGAAGTTTTTTCAACAATATTATTTGATCATAACATTTATTTGATCAATGTTAATTAAAACACAAGTATTGTAAGTGAGGTAGTTTAATTTTAACATTCAAAATCCCCCTTACGTATGCATAGCTGTTTGCTATACCAACATGTGCCTAATGTGTGTGCTTGAAAATTTATACCAAGCCATACAAGCAGGCAATTAAAATGCTGAAATCCCCTTAAATGCCAGTGTAGCTGTTTGGTATGAATACGTTCATGTTGGACATGTATGAAAGAGAATGCTTACTGAACCATATAAGTAGTATCCCTACAGTACGTTAAACCTGTGGGCTCTGGTTAATTCACCTTGTTACAATGATGAGGAACCTGTAAGTGACTATACTCTACAGTTAGATGTTGCTAGTGTGAATCAGGAGATAATTTAATTGGAAGACACTTCAACTGCAGCCTCATCTGAAACCTGGGATAACTAGCAATCTCTATTTTCTACTGACCACTGGAATTATTTTGACTTATTTATTTAAGACCACCCCAATTTTCCCACTGTTCACATTTGCTAAAAATTAACAAAACTCAATAGAGGGAGTGTTCATGTCAAGTACTGCCCCTTACTGATTTTGACAGACACTGTGCAGCATGTAGTGTGTACTTCCTGAGGTCTTCAACTTTCTTTAGAAAAGTTCAATGTACACAGAGAAGCAGTGTGTGACTGCATAGCTTGTTTAAACATGTCTGATAATCATCTCAGCATTATGTGCTAGAGAAACTAACTCCAGAGTAACCATTTTGCTGATAACCCAATCTCATCTTATTTATGAATTGAAGGATCGTATTGAGGTATGTATGAAAATGTTGATTCTTTTATGTTCCTACACCTAAAGTTGAGGTTTTCTTGAGGATTGACAGTTCTATTGCAAGTGGTGGACTTAGTAATAGTTTTAAAATACTGGAGATATTTTATTGATAATATATTTTGATGTGTGATTGATACTAATGTCTAATGATATATGCCCCTGATTAGAGAATATTGAAATGCAACGAAAGGCATTAGAGACAAAATTCATTGGCTTTAAAATGTGCAGAAAAATTTTCCCTTTCAGTAGGTAAAACAGCATCTCAGTAGTGCATAGCATTTGGAAGATTCCTCTCTCTCAAGCTAGTTCAATTTTTTCATCAGATTAGTGCATGATGGGAAATATGTGATGTCATTGGGGTACATAAAATTGGCAATGCATGCAATTTATTTACATTGCTAATGCTGCTGCAGGGAATATTAAGCCGCACGTGATGTAAAGTAATGTTAGATCTATAGGAATACATATTCAAACATTCCAACAGTATTCAATTTCAAAGACAAACAAAAGGAATCTGAGGCAATGTGACCACATTACATAACTTCCTGTAGCTTTGTTGAAAAGTAGAGGTATTTGTTAATAAAAATATTAAAGCAATCTTTAATGTCAGATATCTTGAACTAGGAAAAAGGTATTACAACAGGGCTTGGTGGACATGGTGTGGAATATTTTTGTTTGTCTTTCTTATGAGACTCAATACTCAAGTCAAAAGGCACTGGAGTATGCCTTTAAAGCAGTGTTTTTCAACCGGGGTCCAAGTGCACCCCCAGGGGTGGATTCAAAATGCTCAGGGGTGAAATGTGGAAAATTGGGGAATTGGGGGTGAATTATACACGAAAGGGGGGAATTTTGTGAATAGGAGAAAATTTGCATGAATTTGTTTCCATACTCAGAATTGAAAACTCATAGCTTCATCTGACTGGTAGCCATCAGTCAGAATATAGCTTGTTTAACTGTACATAGTTGGTCAGCTCTCTAGTTGAATGAATGGACGGTTACTTGATGGCAATGACCGTCTACGTTATTGCGCATTCCTACAATTAAAAAATTGATAGCAGAAAAGTATTGGCTGAGCGAGGTAGGGTGCTTACCATATTTATCCCAATAAACACCCCGGGGGTGTTGCATTTTTCAAAAGGGGGACATTTATTAGGGGTCATTTTGTCAACAAAAATAACATTACCTGGTGTATGTGGCTTACTTACAAATGTAGTGCTAGTTGAGTAGGCTGCTAGGGGTAAATGGTGGAAAACTTTTTTCCGAACTGGGGAAGTGGATCGTAAAGGTTGAGAAGCACTGCTTTAAAGGATTTAACTTTACCAGCTTTATACCTTTTAGTAGTCAGTGTTCACAAGAAGGTGTGGGAGTGCAGGATATTTGTAGCTAGCTCTTCTGAAAATCCTCCTCACCTGCCAAGAAAAAATTTTAGGGGAAATTCCCCCAGTCTTTCTTTAGAAAAATGAATTTTGCTCAGTTTCACTTAAAACTCAGAGCAAAGTGATCATATCCAGAGTGACCATCAATGTGATTGATCCTGGAATGTCAAAATAAAAGCAAAGGATCCATGCCATTACCATCATATAGTGTGTTCCCACTTGAGAAAGGCCAGACGATCAGATCCCGTTCAGACCCTGCGCAGGAGATCAATTCGTAAGTAGGAACGAGCTGAATCAGATCCAGGAAACTTGCATCTTAGGGGATGATCAGACTGCTCGTATGAGATCAAGAAAACAAGTGGGAACACAATGGGGGATCAAGGTGACCAGAAATCAATGACATACTTTCCCACTGAAGCTCAAGCCACACAAACCTGACCTGCACACGTAATTTCAGTGAAACAACTTCCTGTTACTTGAACACGAGGAGGGAATCAGATCTCACACAGTGGATCAAATGGGAACACTCTTGTGGTTGGTCACAAAATTTTCCAGTTGATTGAGCTTGGGGCGATCAGCATAGAGGGATCAAGTGGGAACATGCTCAAAGAACATATTTAAGGTGGGTGGAGGATGCAGTTTCTTATTGGCTGAATGAAAACTGAAGAAAAGGTTCATTCAGGAGATTGAAATGTGATACATTATTGCTAATTCTGAAAGTGTTGAACCAAAAACTGTATGACAATGGGAAGTATTTGTAAAAAGCCATCACAGCATCATTTGAGTCAGTCATTTATGGCCCATTTACTACTTTTCCATTCAGTTAAAAAACCTGTTCCTAACATATGTTGTAGCAGATCTTTGTTTTCTTACCACAGAAAGTAGCAAAAACAGTAGTAGGGTGTGTTCGACATTATTTCTCAACAGTAAAACCGCTACCTACATAAAAAATTATTGAATGGGGTTAATTTCATATGTAAAGTATACTTGACTGAATGTTCATTTTAGTTGAATTTATCACAAGGAAGTCTTATCCATATCAGCAAGTACAACATACTTGCCAGCCATTCCATTTCATGCAAACTTCTGTACATTTTGAGCTGAACATTCCAAAATGTTAAAAATGTAGCAAGAAAATCAGTAAATGGCGGCAAAGCAAACAGCCTGGCAAAATAATATCAATTTTTGCATACCTGAGTAATCTTCACATTTGCTGATTCCTTGCTGAAGGCAAACAAGGAATCTATGTGATGGTGATGTCGTGTGTGTATGTGTGGGTGTGTATGCGTGTGTATGTATGTGTGTTTGTGACTCTTTGCTTGAAATCGCGATATCTCGAGATAGGAATGACCAACACTTTTCATACTTAGTATATAGATTTGTCATGTTGAGAGGAAGTACCCGCTTGTTTTTGGTGGAGGTCAAAGGTCATTTGAGTTCACCAGAGGTCAAAAGTCTGAAAAGCTTGTAATCGCGATATCTCAAATTAGGAATGACCGACACTTTTCATATTTGGTATATAGATTTGCTATGTTGAGAGGAAGAACCCTATCATTTTTGGTGGACGTTCGAGGTCATATGAGGTCTAGAGTGGTAAATCTGCGAAAACCTCCTAAATTGCTTGTATATTTTGTATATAAATTTGCCATTTTCAGAGGAAGAACCCTATTGTTTTTGGTGGAGGTCAAAAGGTCATTTGAGGTCCCAGAGGTCAAAACCAGAAAACCTTGTAAACACGATAACTCAAGGTAGGAATGTCCGACACTTTTCATATTTGGTGTATAAATTTGTCATGTTGAGAAGAAGAACCCTATCATTTTTGGTGGATTCTTGCATGCATGGATACTGCAAAATTTCACACATAGTATGTGGTTGTGATATCATCAGCACGACCCTAGTTCTTGGTGGTCAAAGGTCATCAGGGATCTGAATGTAGGAAGCTTGGATGCCTTGCATGTATACTCTGTGGGTACATTACGGAGCACTGTCGATTTGAAAAACATTACGGAGCACTGTCAATTCGAAAAAAAAGATTAAATTTCAGTGGCAAGGAATCACTAAGCCTTTTGGCTTTCTGGTTCAATTATGTTGTGGTATCTAGTAAGGAAAAAGTGAAGAATTTTGCCTTCTCTACCATTAATCCCATAGAAAGTAGCACTTTGTCTGCCATGCACAGTGGATCTTTCTTTAAGATAACAATGCTGGAAAGTTTGTTACAGTTTTGCAGTAAGGGCAGAGTCATATATCTAACTGGGGGTTATGGCAAAGTCGTCATGTATTTCCTTTGCCCACCTGTGCGTGTATCTGAAGCAACAATTGATGCAATGTTTTTTATAATTTGCAAACAATTTGCTTACATTCACCACTAATGCTATGTGGGTGACATTTTTGTGATGTGTGTCAATATTTTTATAGTGTTTATAGTGTTTTAATAATATTAAAAAGTGTGTTTATAATATATTTTGCAGATGGAGGAAATAAACACAAGTCACACGACTTCAGAAACAATTCTTTTTGTGTTGTATCCGATTGAAATGTCTGTCGAGACTATTGGTATGATTTGGTGGGACATTTTTGACCAATTGTTGCAATCACTTCAGTCCTTATAATTTCTGTGCTAAAGCCACCCTCCCCCTAACCCAATCAGCCACCATTATCAATCCACACTGCATACTTTTTATAGGACAAACGAGAACAAACCTATTTCTAAAAAAATATGAAAATTTGTTGATCTCCTTGGTTAAGGCTTACCTAGAACAGGAATATTTTGCATCTTCCTTCATAATCCAGTATCAAAATTAGGAAAAGGGGTCGAGAAGGGTCATTTGGTATCATATCCTTCATTCATGGTGAGGCAAAAATATCCATTGCGTCTTTGTCAAACATAATAAGCTGCTGATGGCATTAATTGGCTGAACTTGAATGTCATGATCTTCCAGTTAAAGGCTGTTATTCATTACCCAGACCATTTCAATACTTCCAGCGTGCAGTGTTGCCCCCCCCCCCCCCCCCACACCCATGTAAAAATCATCCTTACCTATACAGTCCTAGTTGATTGCTCCAGGGCATACCCCATTGTGAGCATACAAGACCCTTATATGTTATCAGAACATTAAACGTGTATGTTCTTTAATATGATTTAAATAATCGTAGGAAGCCCCTTAATTTCTGCCCAGAAAAATTAAAGCATGTTCCGGAAATGGTGGGGAAGCTATTTAAGTCTACAAATTTGTCACAGAAAAAAGAAGAATCATAGTTACGCTAAAAGGTTTCATGAAAAATCAACAAGAATTCAAAATTTTGCCATATATTCAGGCAGCTTATGTATAAAAAATTATATTCCCGAGCTTTACTTCATATTGTCTTTCGCAACAGTACGCCCGACCCAAAATGGTCGAAAATCCGAATTCTTTCAAACATTTGCCTGAAACATAAAAAGGGTCATAGTCAGGATGATGTTATCATGAAAAGTCAAAGAGTCTACAGTATTGGCTACACTGGAAGCGCGTGCCTCATAAAACCAATAATTTCCCTGTATTCAGGGGAAGTATTTGAAGTCTTACAAAACATTGCAACCCTCAAACGTCAAATTCAAAGAAATGCTTCCATAAATGATTATGAAGATGTGCGACACATTTTTGTTCCCTGAGTCACACTGTATTCTTGAAAAGAGAGGGCGTGCACACGTATGATATCTGTATGCGGTGCCCAAACCTTTGCTCGAAAATACCGATCGCAAGCATCTTCTTTTGACCTGTCATGTCAGGTTAGCTAGGTAAGTTAGTTTTTTTAGGTTAGAGTCTTACGGGCCAGTTTTCAACATACTTGTTCAAGTGAGTCGAGCCGGCCACGTCCCTTTTTCTAGTTATGGCTCGCCTGATCCAAAGGAAGGATAAATTGTGGGCCGCTTATAGTCTGGGAGCGAACCCCGTAGCTTACAAAAGGTTTCACCCTTTTAAGTCACTTAGACCATTTAAGTCATTCACAAACATGCGTAAGATTGACCCCAGGCTGCTGGATCTAGACCTCAGACCAACTATTTTTCATGGACCAATCTATGAAAAACCATGTCCATCTTATTTTAAAAACCAGTTTGGGATAATGGAAGAACCAGTATTCAAGAAAAAACTCGCGTGTACTATTATCGCGTGGCCCGAAAAAATGTGGACATTTCGGCGACATTTATATTGTGAAGGTTGGAGGATGTCTAAACAAATAGAAAAATCCAAACGAGCTCTAAAGTACCATTTTCAGTGACGTGGGCGAAAACAGATTTTGCACATTCAAAGAAATGCTTCTTTTTCGAGCCAATCCAGGAAACCACTTTGTGGGAGCCTTACAACATCTTCTCAACTGGAAATGACAGCTATTGTAACACTGGTTCCCCTTACATGTATATTAGATCTTTCATGGTTTATTATGTGTTGTGAACCAATTTGCACATAAACTATTTTGGAAGCCCTTTTTAATGCTGGCTTTATGTAAACTGAACATTATGGGTAGCAACTTTGTGGGTTGTGAGGTATTTTAACCCCTTCCCAACTGAAAACCCTGTTAGATTTGCTTTTTACGTAACGTCCTGTCATACAACTTTCTTTGACTAAGTTTGGTCCATGCCAGCTACCTGGTCCATGCAAGTGATGTGGTGATTTCAACTCTGTGGGGCGATGTTCGTGGGGAATTGGGGTCTAGACCCAGCGACCCAGTTAATCTTACACATTTGTCGTTGATCATCTAAATGGCATGAGTAACTTTAAAAGGTCAAACCTTCTGCAAGCTTTGGGATGAAATCTTCTGTTACAGGGTCTGGACAAATAAAAGTATATACAGCCTGTCCAATATTTTTTAAGTGTTCTAAGACATTCAGCTTTCGGTAGTATTGTCAGTAACGGATCCAGGGTTTACCAAAAGAGGGGTTCTAGGTCAGAAGTGGCTCGGCTATGTGCCAGGCTATGTGGTCGCGATGTGGTCATGATGCAGTTTTCAATATTCTTCCGCAGATTGTGTGAACCAGCAATTCGGACAACGATAATATAAGTCAGGTAGGTTGTTTTTCAATTACATATATGGTATAGTGTGAGAATGTCTCCCAATAAGTCTGCATGAACATTCATTCAAAATTATCTCTTGTAATGTGACATTTTCTCAGTAGGAGGAAGAAGTAAGGAATTCGGGCAACCATATGGAGAATTTTATCCATCCAGTAGGCCTAATTCAGTCAAGGGTCACAAAAGATTCACAGTCGTTAGCATGTTTTCAACCGGTTGTATAGTGTTCCCCTCGAAACGAAAACAATGGTAATTCAACTGGTCATTTATTCCCTTTGCAATTTGAATATTTTTCTCTTTTCGAATTCAAAACTTCAAAAGTTTTAAACTGTTTACTAGCTTTCGAGTGTGAAGATTCAAATCTGAATTGTCCAGAATCCGAAGTGTTAAAGGAATAGTCTAGAGCCAAAGTTTCGAACGTCAAGAGAAGCAAAGATTGCTCGTATTGCTAGAATAAACCCAGCAAAAGCTAGGAATAACTTCGTTTTACGTTTTAGTGGAAATCAGCTAGGCCAGAAGTTAAATGCCAGGTTACCAGAGGTCATATGTCATAGGCCAATGAGATCACAAGGAGTAAAAAACTTTCTTAACGACACCTTCAGAAAGGAAAGTTGGAAGAATTTCGGTTTGGTGTTTGTTATTGGCTTGACGTTAATATGTAATCAAGTAATCAAGCTGCATGAAGACAAATATTGTTCTAGTGATGCACGTTACTGTAAAACTTCAAAAATTAGTTTTTTTTGAGATGGAGTACGTCTTCTTTCATTTGTGTACTTTGATGAAGTTTGATTACACTCTGTTCACACTGTCAACTCCGACACTAGGCAATACGTCGATAACTCGCTGCAATTACGGTATATAGGTGAGGATGAGAAATGGGATTTCCAGTTGTCTGAACTAGTATTTATGGTTTAGCTAACACTGTTGCCTAACAGAAAAGAGAACTCTAAATTTTTCGAGTATGTATGTTCAGTACTATGGAAGAAAATCAAACTGAGGCTTATGTCGTGCGTTAGTGTCTTTGTTCTTTCATTAAGGAATAAAGGAGTAAAATATTAAAGAGAATAAGCTTCAAAACGGTTTATGGATCAGTTGACAAAAATATTACAACAGTAAAATATGTCGGATGACTTTTGACACAGAAAAAGCTCCAGGGGATAGACGTAACCATTCCCGGTGGCTGTAAGGAATTTGTTCGAGGAAGATGACGAAATAAATTGTAACCAAGACGTGTCAAACGTATATACGTCAGTAACTTACTATAGGGTATTCCCTTTGGGGAGGGTGGGACTAAGACATGGATGCATTCGTTAGTAAGGATGCTTGTGTTACTAATGGAGCATGCCACCATCGGTTGGGGCGGAGATACAATAGTGATCCCTCACACAACCAAAAATGACATTGCTCAGCCGTGTAAGTACAATTTCAGTTCAAATAAAATGAAAAATTAAAAACCTTAAATCTTCCTCTTTGAAACTAACTTGTTTTAGTCGGAATTGTTTCTAGTTGCGGCTTACTAAAATCAATGCAGTAATGATGGCGTATGTTTGTATGTATACGTATGTCTTTGGTGTCGGCTAGTTAGATTGAAATTTACGCCCCGGTTTCTAACCAATTACTTTAACTCGAGTCGACCACGGCTTTTTCTTAGTTATGGCTCACTGCATGGCCTGTTTTCCCTACTCCATTGCTTATGCTAAGTATCAAGCTAAATGGAATAGGCAATGGTTTTTGGTGTCGGGGACATGAACTTGTTTTACTCGTGGCAAATGTGGAAACACCTGCAATTGAGGATATACACAACTTCAATAGCAAAATTTGCCATGAAAATGATTTTTGTACATTTTAACGAAGTGACCCAGTAAGTTTGAAACATTCTGTTGTTTTCCAATTTTCAATGATGAAATGGAGACACGCCATTCTTTGGTGAATGAGTGTATTGTTTGCCAGTGATACGTTTATAGAGGGACGAGAGGCTTTATTTTCCGTATTCAAATGTGGATTCATCCAAAACGAGGATAAGTGTTAAAACTCTGCGATTGATACCTAAAACGTCAAACGTGTAACGTGTGAGCGTGGCTTAATTTCATCGGTGGTTATAACGTAGATATAAACCAGGCGTCTGACGTGAGTGAATCACCCCTCATTCATTCCCCATAAACAGTGAGATGGTGTTTTACGGCTCAGCCTCTACCTCATAAGTAGTGCCATTTGTTCATGTAACAAATTTAATTCTTCTGGTCCAATTTACGCACCTATTACCATCCATCATACACTATTAAAACAAAGGGGTTAAATTTTACCAGGATCTGTGTTCTATACAGTATTTACTCCAACATAATCATGGTTAAATTGTTAATTTTAATCCAAATCCTGGTTAAATTTAAACACAATATTTTTAAGTAACAAGGATTTGAATAAGTTTAACTAGGAATTTTAACCAGAATTGTGTTGGTGTAAACAGAACACAGATCCATCATATCAACCACAATGCTAGATATCATTACACGACTACTTCGAATAACTTTAACAAAGATGATCAAATTGTTCTTTCTTGTGGTTCGTTATTTTTCACATCCAATCAATATTTTTAAAAGACGCTTATATATTCAGTTTTCTTCATTGTCGTGAACTCAGTACATGGGATCGTTTATAACCTCGTACATATTGCATATCATTGTGCACATAATTTATGTAAGGTACCATAAATTAAGCCCTGGCAAACTAGGAAAAGTTGGGAGATTTCCAGCCAGCTATTTTTAGACGAATGGCTAGCAAAAGCTGAGAACAATGAAATTTCGAATGACGTTGGGGACTTCCATCGAGATATATTGAGAAATAATGATTTCAATGGCTGAGAAGAAAAACCTACTAACCAACTAGAACTGCATTTGCTTGCAAATACGCAGAATTGTAGTGCGTGTTAGAGATGTCTTTTCAGTTAGTACAGTAGCCCAGTTTTTATTTGAACTTTAGGATTTGTTCATGGCGGGAAGAGGGGCTGTTGTTTCTTTTTGGCCACTCCTCTCAACCCTATTTCTTGATAGTACAAAGATGGACCACTTGTCTCCCAGCTCCTTGGCTGGACGCATAAAGAAATCATAGAAGAGTAACCAATGATGGAGTAAATCCGGACCTTCTATGCTAATAGTCAGTCACTAGCTTTATTTTGAAGCATATTTGCCAACAATGAAGCAAGTGCTGAGTAGTCCTTGAACAAGACCGTGTACTGCGCTTAACGGTAGGACCTACTCCGTATACAGTCTAGTGTGGAGTAAAATGAAGTGGACGAAGCATAGTCCCGTTCAAGGACTCGTGCTGAGTAGCCTACTTAGCCATACGTTATGCTATGTTGTGTTGTTTACTCCTGCCTGAAATGGTTTTATCGGTTCTCGACTCCTCTTTCACCGTTCTTTATGTTAAATAATGACGCCCTCTCAAGCTCTCTGACTGCACCGCTGCATGCATATGACAACTGTCTCGTGGAAGGCCGAATAACTGTTGACGCTGTGTGTTTTAACATCCGTGTTTCCTTAATTCGCAATGCATGCTACATGCATGCTGTCAAAACGTTTCGGTCAGACTCGCTGTCAAAATAGCTTCTGCTTTTACCACTGAAATAAAGCATGATAATAGCACTACAGCACAAGTCGCTTAATCCAATGCAGTAAAGCCAATTCGTTCCGTACAGGGAATTGACAATACCCTGCTCCGTAGTAGCTAGATCAAGATACTGTACAATAACGTCTTGATACTGTTCAACGATAGTGGACGCAATGGCGCCGTGTTACGTATACCAATTTGGAAGCAGCGATTGATTCTCCAGGCTTATCACTTCAGTGTGAAAAGGCCGAACCACATTACATCGCGTTTTCTGGAAATTTATCCGCAATGCTCTTTCATGAAGCTAACTCCTTAAATCAGCCTTGTAAGTGTAGTATTTGCTTTTCTGAAGTTGATTTTTGTTTAAAGACGGCCACAGATTGCACTTTCTGCTATTGTTAAAGGGTAGAGCATGGATATTTGTACGAACTAAGTTACGGTACGCGCAGGGAAATGAGTTGTGGGCCATAACAGGCTTCACAAAAGAAATTGTCAGTCGGCCAGTAAATGCCAATATAGTAGTGCGGCGCACTACAATAATTATCTCGTGTATACACGTTAACAACATTTTTCATATATAGTTTGGGGAAAGAATGCAAGTGATATTCAAAGCTATATGTTATGTATATTGTAACATCTGCATCAATGGCGTAGCTAGACATGTTTACAGAGGCGCAAGCATGGAAATTTTCCTCTTTTTTTAGTACCAGGGACGTAATTTTGCCGTTTTTAAAGAAATTTTCGAAATATGGAGCTTTTATACCAGAAAAGTTTGGGTTCTGGGTGTCCTGTAAGGAAATTTAAAAGTTGGGGGATTACTGAAGAATCGGCATTTCCTATTGGCAAATATGACATTGCACGGCGACCAAAGATAGTTGTTAGTGAGTCAGTGCGGTATTGAAAGGTCTTTATTCCTCAAACACAGGCATATTGCTTTATACTGAAAGAGGATATTGAAACTGAAGGATAATTGTAGCTTCATAATGTGATCTAAGGCTTACGAATTGAGGTTCCCCGACGCCACTTTAAAAGTCAAAAGCATTTGGAGAAATTTGAAATGTATGAATGAAAATTTATGAAAACAGCACTGAAGTAGCCGGTGTCACTTGATAATCTGGTGTCAAATATTACAAGCTTCCGACTTGGTCATTTCCAGAGCTCGGGAAAGTTTACAAAACTGATTTATGAGCGCGCACTGCAAGAACAGGAATTGCAATTAGCGGCGCGCAAAGCGCAGCAAATTTCAATTAATTACAATTTATTATTAATCCCTTAATTTTGTAGAAAAATCGGAGAGGACGTAGTTTACTCAATTGCTGTAGTATTTAAGGCTGGTTACCCCTCTCCAAGCCCCTTCTGTGGGATTTGACTTTTATTCGTATATTTTATTATCGTCAGTCGTTCATTCATTAAAAATGAGCCATTGTTAGCCTAACCAATAATAATAATAGTTACCACACATGGTGTATTTAATTCGACGCTCATGAGGCTTCAGCTTGGGATAAAAATTACGACAGAGATAATGCCAGGGTAATTTGAGGCGCTAGTTGGAATATTCACATGCTATTTTCTCCAAAAATGCATTACAAAATTATCTTCAAGATTGGTGAGAAAAATTGACTAGAGTATACACCTAAAGTCCTCCCGACCCTCGCCATTCGGCCAAACCAAACTTTAAACCGAAACCGTATTTACCTTTTTATCTAGATGATACTTCGTGTTCGTGTGTCGCTTAATTCCATCTACCTATAACAATTCGAAGGTATACTGGATGTAGTGTAAGTCACATGTAAGTTATAAATTACTCATGCAAACTTGACCTGACAATCAAAATCTGACAATCAAAAAAATGAAAGATAAAGTATGTTACCCATAATGAAGTCAGACTAAAAAAGTACACCCTCTTATGAAGGAAAGTATGCATCATTTTAACCTATACCAATCAATGGTAACAACTTATTTGTGCACTGGTGAGATATGTAGGCCCAGGACGTAAGTGTCTAAAAATTGTGCCATGTGTTCGACTTCACAATGATATCGTTTGATTTCATCACATGACGTTGCGTGACGTCATTGCAAGACATCCCTCTGCTACCCAGTTCTTGAAAATCTGTATGTTTGTTGAAAATTTGAGTCTTATGTGACAATAATAATTCCATGCAAACTCCAAACTGTCAATATTTAGTGAGAAACCATTTTCATTGTAAATAAAGGAGATTCAAACAATATGACTAAACATATGCTCTGCTTCAAAGATACCAATTCCTGAGAGATTTATTAAACGAGAAATTATGGTGGGGAAAAGTGAACAACTGGTATTTTTGACCGATGAAATGTATTGTTAGGACATGGACTGACAAAATTATTAGTGAACAATTTTGGTACAGTGTGACATCATTTCTATGGAAACCTGAAACGTTCGTGGTCCGTTATTGGTTTTGAATTGGTACAGTCGAATAGCCCCATAGCTGGTAAAGTTGTTTTCCGGTCTGGTATGACGGTTCTTTGGTGCGTTTGTATGGAAAAGTTAACTTTATGTGGGTTAACGCATAATTAGAATATACTAGTGGCTGAACAAGCTATGTTAAGTAGACTGGTAAAGTGTACTTGGTATTACTTTCAAACACCTATAGATACGCCGTGGTAGAAAATCTACTGCAAGGTTAGGGCGCTCTCAAAACGAGACGAAACTGTTCAATATAACAATCTGAGAGTTGGGAATTACAAGATTGGACATGTTTTTTTTAGCATTAATTTTGATTTTTAACAACAAATAACAGTAGCAGACTATAAGCAGGAGCTGCTGCACATTCGAAACTCTTTTACGGGTGCCTCCAATGGTCACTCTTTTTTTCAGAAATAGTATTTTTGGTGAGAGTGGCTCAACACTCTAATGTAGTGAATTCTCAGTTTTCACTCTATTAAAGAATGACTCCGTCTTAAAAGTGTTCTCAAATTTACTTTTCGCAAAAGCTCCGATCGATCATGATCATAGCATTGAACGCTAGAATTAAACTATGTTCGGCTAAAATCGATGTTATATTTGGCCATACCTTTCATTTTTCTTTTCTTCAATTGTTGTTGATAAATTTTAAGTATCTAGGTTGTATTTTCATGCCAGTTCCTTGCAATTATTTTAAGATAATATATAAGCAGGACTTTAAAAATTTGTCATCATTTTAAGAGAGTTATTCCAAAATGCCAGTGGGCCCACGGAATACAGATGCATACACATGGCGTCACAGGACCAAACTACATACCTTTCCAGTGAAGGCAAGGGTAAGTCATGACAGTTGCAGACATATGATTGTTTACCTTACGGATAAGTAAGTTCATCATGAGTTGCTAAATTTAAGTGGAACTGTCAATTTGATTCTTTAATTGTTTACTTCTAAATGTACGTGACGTTGAAGCACACGGTCTAACACAAAAAAATCTTGCAACGTATAAGCGAAGAAATTGCCCGTAGCGAAATCAGGAGCAAATATTTACATACGATGAGAATCAGTTGCTAAAATTACTACACAGACAGAAGTTCGGGTTTTCTAAACTACTCATTTTTATTCAATATTTATCCGTAACGAGTTGATTCATTCACCTTAAACATTTAAATTTTCACATTTAATGCACAAAGCTAAAACTACAAGACGTTTACTTACAGTAGTGGCATTACAACTGTGTAAAGCTGCTACTTTACTTATTTTACTTAATATCTCAACCGATTCATGAAAGTTCAGATGTTTTATGAACAAAGCAAGTCTCCACATTTGCTAACGTACTCAAAAGGAATTCCGTTCCTTTATTGTTTGGATATATCAACTTAAATTGAATTGTTGTCGTGTACTCTACACAAACAAGTTCATAAAACTACCTGACTACCGCAAATCTTCAAAAGACCTTTCTCAGAATACAAAGTATTTGCTGAGTCTTGTTACAAATAATAGATGTTTTACAAATAATTAGCCTACTTGAAGTGCTGCAGTAACGACAGAATGATATAGTTATAAGAATATTAGTTTATTTTCAGTTACATTTAGCTTGTAATAATCCCTTTCATTAACCGTAATAAATTTGTTGTTTCTGTGGTGACATTTTTGGGGGCCAATAATCTTTCAGCTTGCTGTAAGCTGCTGTTTGCTCTGGAAATATGATGAATTAATGTTGTTATATGAAGTAATATTGGATTGGAATGTTTATATGTGCATGGCATATTAACACTTAACCCGACTCCGGCAATTGTAACAAGTATCACATGATTTTACCACGATTTTACTTGATAGGTCATTCCTTTCAGAAAGCTTATGCTTTTACGTGTGCAACTCTAGCAGAAATGAGAGGTTGATCCCACAGAACACACAGTCGAAAAGCCCAATTATGTAGTCATAAATCTAATTCAACAGGTACACAATTATTGCATGATCTTATGCCCGTTTTCTCTTCTGTTTAAATATTCATGTAAACTTGGTTTTGACAAGAATTTCACAAAAGAAAGGTTAAAATTTTCCATAGAATATAAAATTCTTTATAACAATTTCTTTCCTTAACGCAACGATTTCCTCTAAAGAAATTTCCAGCATCAAAATATACTCAGTACATGCAACATTGAGAAGTCCAGCTAAACAGTGCGCATCGGCCGGAAGGCTTCGTAAATAGCAACTGTTCCGTTTTGAAACACGTGCGGCAGTTGAGAACTGAATAGACAGCAAATATATTGAATCATAAATGGTAATTGATACCTCTACAGTACGAGGAGTTCTAAGATCATGACTAGAAGCCCCTTCAATGGTTACTGTCCATTTATTTTTTTTAAATACGAGTATGCTTTTATATATACAGATCTTAGATCTTTAACTTCTTCTGTTTTGATGATGATGATGAAAATAACAACAAAGACTGAGGATTTGGAATCATTCAAGCGCTACTCTCTGGGTAGTATTACCTTCGGTTTGATATCAGAGGGGTGGCGGGTCAAGTACCATTCTATTTGTCTTTGGTAGAATTTGGCTACGAAGGACAAAAAATGATACCTTCATTTATCTGGTAATTGAACTATCTCGAGTTAAAATGTTAAATATACAGATTATTTGTTTTCCTTTTTTGACTCTTTGAGAGACAATTCCAGAAAACGGTATGCATATAAGCGCATAAATTTTAATCCAAATCGTCAGGATAAAGAAACCAATCCCGCAAAAATTTAATTTCACATGGAAATTTCTTGAAATTGTCCTTTCTTCATCCATCCATAACATTAAGAGAGATCTCAAGCATGCGTTTATGCAATGGCTTGTGTCTGAATTGTCTTTTTGTTGTAAAATTTGCTTTTAATCTGCCCATAAAGTAGGACTGAGACCCCTTTTTCGTTCGAGTTGACTAAGCATTCACGAAATGAAGCCAAAGGGAACTTCGTACACTTTGTGCTGAACTCGGTCTGTGTATCCCATGCTGTGCTGCACAATTCCATGCGGCAATGAATTACTGAACTCAATTGATGTCTTTCATATTTCATAAAAAATTCATTATCTAGTTCCACGAAACTTGGGGTAGGACCACCTGAAGAGGGACATTGGACATACATCGGTGAAGGCCTTACTCCACTGCCAGGAAACAAAAGAAACACTCTCTCCATGACAGTCCCCAGGTTGATGGAACATGTAACCCACGGCGGTACATTTCACCTTGACGGTGTACCTTAGTTCACCCCAAAGCAGACTGTACTACGTACATTTCAAACTTAAGCCGAGGAAACAGAGAAACTCATCTTACAAATTTTAGCAACCCCCATAGTATAGGGATAGGAGATTAAGGCAACCTTAGCGCATACATTAAAGAATATACCATGTTACTTGGCTAAATTTCTGAAACCAAAATTAAGAATAAGAACGATCAAAGTACAGTTTAGGCCTAAGTATGCCTGAATACTACCTCGTGTGGAGCTTAATAGGATAAAATAAAACCAATCCCCACAGACAAAATGCCAACAGAGATGCTGAATACAGATTTCAAAGAGCCGTTGCAAAGATTTCCATCACAAATGCAAGCTTCAACACTTTCAAATTTAAATTGGACAGCTTGTTCAAGCTGTTTGAGTTTATTGGCAGTGTCCATGTCTAGTGCCTCAATCTCCTTTCTGTCGTAGCAATGATTTTTCAAGTCGATATTATTTCCCTTTGGTAGACACCCAGATGACACCGATTCGAAATCAAAACCTTGGACTGAAAATGAAACGGAAAGTTGTCAGCTTGTAATGGAATGTAAGTGACTCGTTCAGCAGGGACTGTCACAATAGGCCTTGGAGAATTTTGAATTTGAGGTCCCAACGCAATGTGGCTTTTAATGGAGGCCATGTTGTCGACTGGGTGATTCCCACGCATTTTCTTTTAGTCACTCTTCACTGTGTAACATACATTACCGGCACATGAATGCAAATAGTATACAGGCCTACCAGATTCAGTCTTGAAGAGTGATATCGTTTTGAATGGGTAAGGTTTTACGCCTCACCTTATACTTTCTGGTTTATTCTTGCGACGCCCACAGCCCTTTTCAAGTCTTGGATCACTGGCATGTCATCAATACCCCATTGCTTATTCGGAGCATCAGGCACAACGGCAGTTGTAGTTTCCATGTTAAAATCTTTGGTATTGGGATCCCGTCTCGGACCTTTTGAGAGCAAAGACAGCAACAGCGGGGGCACGAGGGCACTAACGCCCTAAGTCAGAATCTTTGCTCCTCTCCCCCCCCCCCACCTACCCCCCCCCCCCACCCCCCCCCCACCCAGCTCCCATAGTACAGTGATTTGACAGGAGGTTTTTAGGAAAAAAAATTTAAAATAATCCTTTAAACAGGTTGAATCATTCCCAAAGTTTTCAAAGTAAATCGGTTTTTATAACTACCTGTCCTGAATTTTTTAGCGCAGCGCAAGATTGTGTAGTGGCTATTTCTACCCTACCCACTGGCCCAGTAGCCTCAGACCAAAGCTACTACACCTCGTGCTTTTATCCTTTTGATTCAGATGCTTATGTACATTACCTTATTCCCGCCTTCAGAACCGTACCTGGTAAAGCAAGTCAGCAGCACTCATTTAGTCGCTGTGAGTACATTTTTACAAGAATCAAGGGTGGAGCCATCGGGGGACCGCCCCCACCCCCCGTTGGGGAGAAGATCCTATTTCGTCGGGGAGCATTCATTTATACAATAAAAATATAAGCGCGATAAACTCCAGTCTCCCCTCCGTTGATCTTCTTGATTTTACTAGAAGGCCATATTCTTCAAGGAAACTCTCACAATTCCCATTTTTTTCCTCACAAAAATGCAAATTATTGTCAATGTAAGCTCCAGATTTTTAATCATTTTGAAAGGAAAGTCAAAAGTTTTTCATTTTCACCATACGACAAAACATGTCTCCCATCTCTTCCTTTCTCCTCTGCAAATGAAATAATTATTCCAAATTTTCTGCCATAAAATTCCTTCAATAAAGGCGTATGAAACGGCGAACAGATTTCCCCCCAAATTCACAAACTTCGCCTGAAAAAAATGCTATGTTCAAAGTTATATTTTTTTAAATATTAAAAGATTACAAACATTTGCTACACACTCAGAGGTTGATGGAAAACTTTTTCCTCAGCCCCACGTGATGCTGTAGTCTTGTAAAATTTTTGCCCGAAGTTATAAAATACTCGGGCGAAGGTTGAAAAAGGGTTCTGGGATTTCAACGACGAAGGAGGCTGCTCAGGTACGGCACATCTGCCTTGCCCGACAGTCGACATATTTTCAAAGACGTTGGAAGTAAAATCATTCCTAGTCGGGAGTTCGGGCAGTGACATAGACAATTTCTTCAATTCTGTGGACCTTGAAATTCAATAAAACAAAGAATCGCAACAGAGTCAAAAACAATAGCATGCTTTCGACTCCGTTGTATAGTTTCCCCCGAAAAGAGAGACATTTCATCTTACGGTATTTGGTAATTTTCTGATCACCTAGCAAGTTTTTTATTTTGTTTTGGTTTTACTTTTAAAAGTGAAACTTTAATTGCGAAGGAAAACTCAAAATAACTGATGCTTCATTTCTAGTAGAAAGTCTGGGAAATGCCATTTCCGGCGGTTTGAGGGGTTTGACATTTTAAAAATTTCTGTACGCTCCAACAAACGGGGCGCTTCACTTAGCGTTTTGGTCAAACAGATTACTGAACGGAAAAATGCATGCTTGCAAATCATACTTTGTTTGGGCCAATATTAGGAGTTGTTATTGATTGATAGCTTCCAAATCCAATGAGAGTAGTGCATTTTATCTGTAAATTTTCTATCACTTTGAACGATGCTGAGTTTTCTATTGGAGTGAAATTTTATTACAAACGAACGCCAAAAATAGCGACTGTTATGCCTCTAATTACGGGCCAGGGAAGTTCTATTTCCGGATGTCTAGGGTTTCTAAACTTTTCAAAATGTTCTGTATACTTCACGCCAGTTGATGGTGGCGCTCCGTTTAGTCTTTCGGGCAGAATTACATTTTTCGGCAACGACGACAAACTACAAATTGTCCCTACCTGATTTTTCACATAAATAGAGCAGATTCTTCAATGAAAACCGAAAAATCTGTCACAAAATTACAATATTTCGCCTATATAACTGAAGTTTTTCAAATATGTGTTAAAAATGGGAAAAGGTTAGCGGATAATTTTCCAATTTCGATGGATAACTCGTCAGGTCGTAAAACGAAAAAAAAAAGTCATATTCCGGTAACCCCGACATTCTACTTAATTTTTGCTCATAAACGGAAGATTACTTTATAAAAAACCAGATTTTTCAATACCACCTTACCAAAAAAAAGTAGAAACAAACTTTCTTTTATTAAAAATTTCTCCAATATAAGCTCTTAAGTTTTCAAATCTTTGTTCAAAAAACGTAAAAGTTTCTGGGCTAATTTCCAGTTTCTTCTGAGAGTCTTAGTACAGTAAAACGTAGGCCTACAATAAAATACGGAACCCCAAAAGAATGTCAGCTGCCTTCCATATAACTGATTTGATTTTTCTTACATGAAGGGTTCGGGTTCCTTATTAAACACCCCGATTTTTAATGGTCCTCGCAAAAAGCTAAATTTCTTTAGAGGTAGGGGTTGTAAAGAGCAGAAATATAAAGCTAGCAAATAGAAACAATGCAGTTATCCGTTTGATCTTGTGGAGGTTTGCCATAACCTTGTTTGCCGGGTACATGTGTCAGCACCAAAAGTATACAGCAATGGTCCTGAGACCATTTCAAACCTGAATGCAACACATTGGTCCAAAAAAAAAAAAGAGTACAAACAACAAACAGTACACGGTGATCCTTTAACCCAACCACCCAAAGTATTTTTTATGACTGGTCAGGTTATTTTCAGCAGGAGACACTGGGGGGGGGGGGCACAAAACTTTATTGAGGGCACAGCTTCTAACACGTATTGCACTTCATGCCTCCGATGGTTACACCACAAGTAAATTGGTTCCATAGATTTTCGTGAATTCTTTCTACGATATAGATATACTTGTTAACATAGGCTTAAGGGAGCATTTCAGTTTTTTTTGGGGGGGGGGGATGTAATCCTTCCCAAAGGCTACCTTAGCAAAAGGCCACCATCTGGTGGTGCGGAGCGTTTACAGAATATTCTGAAAAATTAAAAAGCATTAGATAGCCGAAAAGGCATTTCCCAGGCTTTCCTTACAAAATAGTTGCCTGAACTCCTTGGGTTCACCCAGGGCATTTCTTGGGTATTTTTGGGCAAAGCATGCCCAAGAAATGGACCATGTCAGTGATACCCATGTCACTTGCATGCCATGTCCTACCAAGAATCATGCATGTCTGACAAGTACTGTGACATGGGTATCAATTTCAGTGGCTTGGCTTGTATTTTCTTGGGTTTACCCATGTCCAGAGTTAGGAAACTAAGTCAGCTTTTGTTTGAGATTTAATCCCATGTCTGACAAAGTCCAGTGAGGTATAATGACAATGGTAAAACTGTTGATAAAAATTTGACTTGCGTATAATCGCTGTCACTACTTCTTGCATTGACATGGTCTATACTTTTGGGTTGTCTTTCTCTGCCATTGCTCTGACCTAGTTGAAATTTCATCAATACACCAGACATGGTTTAATCCAGGCTACCCATGTTAGACACCCATGTTAGACACCCATGTCACAGGGTTGTAAACCATTCCTTGACCATGCAAGACCACCCTTGGCGACATGGGCGTATTTCGAACATCTTTTTTGTAAATGCACGTAAAATCTAAGTAGCTGAGCTTTTGTTTGCAATAAAATGAAAAATAACAACTTTCATAGGTGATCAGAAATTTGCTACATCAAACATACCACTAAGATTAGATTACCATTCTCAATAGATAGTGATCCCTAACATTTACACAAAACGAGAGTGATGTGCTAGCTTGCATTTTTCTGTTAATTGATTTGTTCGGCTGTTACACCATCCGAAGAGGGGTGCCATCGCCGATTGGCGCGAAGCGAACAGAAATTAGTTAAAAATTGACCCCTTCAATAGAAAAACAGAAACGTGCTAAACGATCAGAAAACTAGCAGATAAAATGAACCCCTACCAATCGATTTAATGGTCTTGTGAGGTATCTTTTTGGGGAAAAACATCCACATTGAATACATGCTAATGTTTTGGACTCCGTCTGTCCGTTGGCACTTTTTGTTGAATTCATCTTCAAGGTTTACTGAAATTACGTCATTTTCTCTGTCTGAACCCCCTTACTTTAATTGGTTTACGTCTATATCGTTTTAAAATTATATGTCACGTTACAAGGTAGGTCCAAATGGATTTTCAGGCAGAAAATGGAAAAATTTCTCACACTACCGGACTACTGTATACCATAAGGTGTAATTGCAAAACAGCCTACCCGATTTTTATCACCGTTAGCCGAATCTGGCTTTCAGGGCGGGGTAAATGGCAAACTTTTTGGGACCACATGTAACTGAACACCCTACACCCAAATGCTTTGCCATTTCGGGCAAAGTTTTTGGAAGACTGAAGAAGAAGAAAACTTCCATAAGTCGCCCCAATTCGTCTCAAAACTTTGTTTTTAGTTAAGCGTTTTTTGTTGAGCAAAGTTTTGAAAAAAATAAATAATCGACCATTTCATACGTTGTGTTTGCGCAAGAATTAAAAACAGGATGAGGAATGATGTTTCTTTTGATTTTTTAAGCCACAGCCTTTCTGAATGGGTCGCGATCTCTTTTTTATCTTTCATTTCATTGTTCACAATGATACTTTTTGTTTTTCGTTCAATGACTGAACAAGTTCAGATAGATCAGTTCGGTAATTGTTTTGAACCAGACTGTGAAGTAAAGCTCAAGAATAATAGCTTTTTCAGAGCTTTAAGAATGTGTTGCGACTTTAATCTTTGGTTGTTCCCAATGTGGCCATATCGTTTCAAAATTTGGGCATGCTTATGATTTTTAAAGTCATGCCAATTTCTTGACCCAAATAGCTGCCAGAATTTTGCCCACATTCTTATCCAAAATTTTGAATCTTGCGAAATTTTGGGACACGCTTGCTAATTGTCTTACTTTTTCATACGAATTACTTTCAGATACACACTTCTATATTTAAGTGTTGGTTAATAGCTTACGTATTTTATTCTTACAAAGTTGACTCTTGGCTCACACTCAAGGGCATAGTTTTGGAAACAGAAATCCCTTACCATTCATTGCAATATTTGTCAGGAAGCACCATGTTATTCCTGCATCACATTCTGCCTTTGTCATCGGTACGTTGATTGAGAACTGTCCGAATGTGTCACAAATTGGACCTTCGGGGGGAACATTTATTTTCCACCTTAGTGTAACACGTAAGGGCACGAGCTTTTGTCGTAGTAAGAGATTAAGAAATATTGGTTAGGTCTGTAGAAATTTTTGCAACAAACATAAGCATCGACTGAAGAAATTCTTCTGGCTGTTTTGCTTTAAGAATATACATACCTTAACACCCAATTTGTGGCGATTACTTCCCATATTTAAGTAAGGAAACCTGCTGCATGAACCTCCTGAAGTCCATTTCTGTTTAACAGTCTCGGAATTATGAGGAGAAACTAGTGTCCTTGAAGCACTTTTCACTTCATGGTAGCATTTCACTTTTTTAAGTGCAACAAAAACATACTGTTGGTGTATAATTTTCAGATATTTCATGAGTTCCTGAAAACAATTTCTAATAATGGCTTGACCAATCACTGAAAGCACAATCTGTTTGAAGGATACGGGGACAATCTCTTTTTTTGATGAAACCGACATGCTAGATATTATAACATCAATCAGACCAGCAGTTATTTAGAGCGATCAAAAGGAAAATGTCAGATTGTCATTGTTTGTATCTGTGAGTTGCAATGTAATAGTACATTCAAAACAGATTTTATATGTCAATAATTTTGTCAATACGTTAAAACGAATGCAATTTTGAAGATTTTTTTGCTTATCGGTTCCTTTGACACTGTTCATTATTCTTGATTTCTCCACATTTGTTTCACTTAATGTCTTGTACAATATTAGCAGTTGGTACTGATTTTAAAATGCATCTTTTAATAGCGAAATGTTCACAAAATGATAACTCACTTTTACAGCATAAAAATGAAAAAGAATCAGTGACTGAGTAAACAAAAGATAATTAAAACCAAATAGCAGGTATATATTTGTTGAAGTAGCGTTTGGTATAACTTTTGATCTGGACTTTAATTTTAACGATCTACAAAATATTTGAAGATAGTTACCAATGTCCTTACACCTTTCAGGTCTAAGCCATTTCACAAACAACTCGCCTTTCTTTTTAAAACAGTTTCCGACAAGTATACAAGACAGTGTTTCATCATAGATTGAGATTTTCATATCTGTGATACTCAAGCTCAGTGGTACATAAAGATTTTTTACCGAAGTAGCTGCGTTGCTCGTCTATTTTGATGGCCAGCTCCTATTTTAGTCGTGAAAATGTATCGATGACACAGCTGCGTAAGAATAGGGACGACCAGTACATCATTTAAGGGAAATATTGAATTTTACATGCTCCAACAAAGCAATAAAAGTAACTAGCTTTAGTCATTTTCAAATCATTTAGTCTCAACACTAAACCTCAGCAATAGCTTCATCTCCTCAAAATATTATGCACAAGAAGGGTGATAGAGGGTGCATCTTTTGAAGTAGTATGGGTAAACAAATTATTTTTGAGCAACAAACAACTGAATGTCTGTCTGAGAGAAACTTTTTCTTGAAAAGAAGGCTACCAAACTGCCTTATTTGTAATTATTTATCACTCTTTGCCAAAAAATAGTGGTTTTAAAAGGATGAAATTTCCTAGTAAGACAAACGCAATAGCCTATTTCCCTGTAAAGGCCGTCAACTGACCCCAATGTTTGTAGTAGTCCGCAGAAATTCTCAATCGGCACAGCTTTTTGACAACAAATTAAAATAATTAGAGCACTGTAGATCATATCACATAGCATGTTCTGTGCTAAGATTGTTTTGATTACACCATGACGCAATGAACTACGATAGTGTAAGGATGAGAATAACTTTTAGACAGCGTGTGGGAGAGGCGTTTAAGTAAGTAGGTTAGGAGAATTGGAACTGTTTGGGGTGAGAGGGTGAGGTCTTTAGAGAGGAGCTGAGGTCATGTGAAAAACGTCCATTGCACGGTAATCAATAATTACCTGTCAGAAGCTGTGCAAAACATGTTACAAGAAAGAAATGTCCCGAGGCAGCCATTTTCCTGTTGGTAAATAAGAAATTATATTTAGTAAAATCAGGAATAGCATTGACATTGTATTTTTCAAATGTAACATTCATTTAACATTAATCAATCAGTGAATGACTCATTTTTTGAAAATACGAACATAGCCTCGTAGACTTTACCTACACCACCTGAAAATGGGTAGAAGTTATTAAACGAAGGTGGAAAATTTTTGTTATAATTATGCCCGACGAAAACGTTGCTACTTTTTCAAATTGCTATAATTCCAACCAACTCTCCTCAAAACACAAGCAATTACTACGGCTAAACTTTTTCACATGGAACACATTATTAAGTGGGTGGGGCTTACTTTTGTCAATAATTTTAAATGATTGTTAAGCGTAGGTCACACTACAGCGATATCGAATCCTTCATCAGAAACAAAATTTTGCCAACCTGTGTAAATATTTGATTTACATGTGAGTAATATGAAAATGAAATGTAAACCCATTATTTCATGACGTCACGATGAAAGGCAGTTTTTATTGGAATAATCGTATTCGATAAACGCTGTCGGAAGATATGACGTCACGGAATAATTATAATTTTGATTTTCATAGTCGACACAAATCACATGTTTCCACAGGCTGGCAAACTTTTGTTTCTTTCTGACCACAATGGAGGAAACATTTGGTAAAACTCGCAAAAATCACATAATCCCATCCGATATTGCTGTAGAGGGACAACCTTCGTTTTACAGTTCTTTCCATTGTATCTGTGCTCATTTTTGTTCGCAAAGGTTTCAAGTTACTAATGTAGAGGGCTGTGCAGTGTTTACAACTTATGGGTCGCATTATTTGTTGTATTTATTTTAAAAACAATTTCACTAAAACAAATTTGTCGGTTAAAGTTGCAGAGGTTCTATCCTACCAACATTAGTTAAGTCTGTACTATTTTTGAGCCTGCGATTTCTTTTTCGGTTAATCGCTTCTCTTCCTTTTGGATTAAATCATGTGTAGTATTTTTTCTTGTCATGCAATCTAGAATGGAGCCCCGCATGGCAGGCCAATGACGTACGTGCTCTAGGGAAAGTTAGTCGTTAAGTGTTGTCCTTTTGAGGAGTAAACATTTGATATCATCGAACCGAAGCCTCTCTTTGATGGAGAGTTGCTTGACGCAAATGACTGCAGCAACCTCATTGAATGACTCACAGATACCAATTAACACGTGTGAATGGACAGATTGGTCTTAACAAATTAACGTAAAGAACGTAAGAGGAATTATTTTACAAAATATTAATGTAAAAATATCACCTGTAAAAAATATGTGAAAAATATTCTATTATCTAGTTATCTTTCAACGTGCTAAAAGTGGGCATGGTACGACGAGCTAAAGGAGTAACATATGGTCAACAAACAAACATCCGAATACCAAGAACATACTCGCAAACGGAACAAAAACCACCAAAGCCGCTATACCGAGGAGTCACAGACACCTGAAACGAAACGACAACACCAGACCAAATGACCAGGACCCAACAACGAAAAGAAAAACATCAAGAATACCAAACCAAACCACCATTACCACAATCACCAACAATAATTGCTCCAACCCCATATGGGGCACGAGGGGTGGGATCCACTTGGTAAATTACAGTACATACAGTAAATGTACTATTTACACCCAACCAAAACCAAAGACCAAAGTCCCTAAAAGACCGACCTGCACCACGTCCGCTTTCTTTGGGGACCTGAACTGAACTTATTTTCCAGCAAATTGCTGTTTAAAGTTAGATTGATTAAATAAGAGAAAACCATTGATTTTTCTCAATCGGTTTCCCCTACACTTTACAAAAATTTCCTTCTTAGTGTACGTACTGCCCTCGAGAAACCTGTAAGCGTTTGATATTTACCAACGTTCAAATGGTCCGTAAAAGCTACGACTGATAGGGAGAAATTGGACGAATAGGAGTGAAATTAAAAAGGAAAGATTTTGATTTAAATAAATTTGACAAAAATTCCCTGCTTAAAGAAATATATTTTTTCGACCTCATTTGTTCTATTTAATCAGCTTATACATGATATTGAACAAAGAGCTTTGCTTTGGGTTCATTAGAGAAAAAAGATCAAGCACTTGCAAAATGAACACTAACTGTCAAAATAGCAATGCATTATATCATTATCACTTGCAATACTCTAAATATATATACAAAGATTAGTATCTGGTTTATTCATTAAGTCAGAGAAGTTTATTAGTCCCTAGAATACAGTGTAGGAACTGAAAATGAAAATACTGAATTCTGGCTTCGGAAACAGCTGAAAAGGGACTTCTAAAGAGATCTGAGGCTGATTGTTGCCTCTCTTGTAATTCGTATATGACTGGAAAGGGAAATATTATCAGAAGGGGTGTCTATTGATATTTTCTTGTGTTGGCAAATTGATTTAAAACAGTGTGGTATTAATTTGTTCCTAAATAAAATTTACTGTCATTGTGCCTGGTTTCCAGCATATGCAATGACTAGTACATACTTTGAAAAGTGTTACACTTAAAAGGAGAGGCATCTGGACAATTATCTAAGGATCGAAAACGTTTAACTCTTGGTCAATTCGTGGCGTTTCTAATTTGAATGAATTCGCATTTTACATTCATGTGAAACTTCTTACCTTGTTCCTTTTGGTTTACTTCGTTTTCAACCACACGAAGAAGAAAACTTCCTTTAACGGAGAGTTTCAATGACCGAAGTAAATGTGGGCGCGGTAGGCACCGTCGTTGATACATTAATAACAACTTGCTACTTAACTTACTTAAACTACTTGCCGTTTCACAAAGAGTCGTTAAGAGATATAGCGCTGATCAACGACAGCTTGAAAAATGTCGATGGCAACTCCCAATTTTAGTATTGACAAACTGTATCTTAGCTACGACTACATAAATTAACATAACAAAGGTGTACATAGACTTGAAAAGTATAGCTGCACCTCTTCTAGCACAATTTGAACATTTCCAAGGAAAATTGAACACGCTTCCGTATAAGACACGTGACTACGATTATAGGTAGGAATATTTAGTTCGCTCACAGGGTGTGACATCTCATTGGATTGGCGAAGGCTCTTTGAAGTTATTTTACGTGCAGAAATCCTTCAAGTAGACAGCTAGCAGGGTCGGATCCAGACATTTCAAAAAGGGGGGGGGGGCTGGACTTAGAGAAAGCGGGTAATGGGGGGACGCACTATTGGCGTACGCAGGATTTTTCTGAAGGGAGCATGCGGTGTGTTCAGTGATTGCTGGCGTGGAGGAGGGGTCCAAGGGGACGGGGTTTCAAGGGGCCTAGATGCAAAATGGTGCAATATTTTCGACTCTCGACTTAATGGGAATAGTGTTAAAAGTTGAATTGTGGTGGTTCATGAGGATAAAACTCAAATTTACCTTTCAAAGTAACACTTTTCATTAAATTTACATATTTTCTATAAGAGTCAAAATGAAAGAGCATCGATCGTTAAAGGCGAACGTGAGCATTTTAGTTCGCGGGTTTTTTTTTTTTTTTTTTTTGGCCACAAAACGTTATTCTGCCATAAAGATTATCTAAGCGGAGCGCCATCATTGATTAGCGCGGAACGAAGGGTAAAATTTGAAAAGTATCGCGACCCCTCGGATGGCCGAAAATTTCGTTTTCATGCTTGTAAAGAGAATCTAAACATGCAGTTTATAAGTTTAGCTTTTGTTTCCATATAAGAAAAAATCAGAAACATGCTAAGCGATCAGAAAATAACTACCACTATTATACTAAATGGTCTTGATTCTTTTCGAAGAAACTAAACAACGGAATTGAAAATATGCTAATGCTTCTCCATTGTGACTCTTGGTTAAAGTAGTAAAGATCCGCTGAATGGATGAAATTGTCTGTGACTGCTCAAACTCATGTCTGTTAATTGATTTCCGCTTAACATCTCTTACGTGGTAAATGGCAAACTATTTCTCACCGCAACTGGGCCGAAGACTGCCTTTTGCAAACTATTTCTCACCGCAACTGAACACCCTCCGCTCCGTGTCCCTGTCTCGTATGTCTATGCCTGCCGGGAAGGAGCCTCAGGGATGGGCCCTCCCTTTTGATTACTCACCGGACTTAATATCATACGAGGTTCGTGTATTTAAATTTGTGTTGTGAGAGAAAGGATGAACCTGAAATAGCCCCCTTGAATATTCTCGTAGATAAGCATTATGATTATTTTAGTGTATTTGTTATTGTTGATGGGACGAAAAAGGGGGGGGGCTGAAGCCGTGAAACCCCCCCCCCCCTTCCTTGGATCCGCGCCTGGCTAGTACGTTTGAGCAGGAAAGTACTGTTTGCTTTGATCGGGATCGGAGCTGTAGGATAACAAACGTGATATGAACAAGCAGTCTCATCTTAATGTTTAGAGCCGCATATACAGAATGCTTGGCCAACTTAATTACCTGGCAGGCGTCATGTTGCTACCATTAGAACGGGAGTCCCGACGCTAAACGTAACATTGGAAGGTGCTTACACGGGATTCGTACGTGATAAAAGAGGAATTCTCAGGTTTTTGAGATAAGCTCCTACATGCTGAATTAGAAAAAGGTCTATTGCAAAACCTGAAATTTGTAGCCAACTTATTTTCATACAAAATTAAATTGTCCCTAAGAAGAATTTTTATTTGCAGTTACTCCTTGGCCATTGGCAATGCATACCTTTTCGATTTTTTTTTTTATTTGATGAATGTAACTTATTTTAAAATCCAAATATATATTAATTTTCATCAGTTCATCGATCGCACTTCACCGGTAGTTGGGTGCGAAGGCGAGGTAAAATACGGAATATAGGATACTGAAGCGGTTTAGGGTCCAGGTAGAGTCAGGAGAGTCACTCAATATGACCTATTGGGAGTAAAAATATTTCCGCCCTGCAAGATTATTTAGCACCCTTAATCATGTTGCAAAGAAAAGTTTCTGTCACTGAATAGTGTTCATCAATATTTTACTTTGTCATGTTGTCGATATAGACATGCTACCAGTCTTGCCACTAGGAGTTACTTCAAATAGCCTTAGGCAGGGGTGAGTAGATTTGTGACTTCACAAGTAAACTATCTAAGCCGGGTGTTACCATTAGTTGGCGTACAGAACAGTTTGAAAAATAGCGACCACCTCGGACAGCCGGAAATTTCTTAGGCCTTTAAGTAGAATCTAAGGACTTGTCCTTTGGCCCTGGCAGAGTCACAATTTTTTTTGCAAGTTGGGGCGGACGGGTGAGTCTTCCTTGACTTAAGTCACTAGGTAAGGTCCATTCTATGGTAGCCTGTCTCATTTGTCCCAAACTTGATGTCGGTCTCACGTTTCACTTAATTCGTCTCATCTATGCTTATCTTATTTATATAACCAGAAAGCCAAAAGGCTTAGTGATTCCTTGTCATGAAATGCCTTCTTCCTTTCAAATTGACGGTGTTTGATAGATTTTTCTTTACAATTTAGGCACAAAATATCGTGGATTCATTTAACAAAGATCGAAACACACTTATATCATGTTGCTAACCTACAAATCCCAACAAACATTGACCCCAGTTACCCCAGATGACCTTTGACCCCAACCAAAAGGGCTCTTTGATTCTCTAGCGACCTCTGAAAACCTGACATGACCTCTGGTCTGTATCAAAAAACAATTTTCTTATGGTGTTAACAAGCCATTAGAGAGCTTTTATAGTTTAAGCTCTGGTGACCTAAAATGACCTTTCATCTCTACCAAAAACAATACGGTTCTTTCTCTCATCAAGACAAATCTATATACCAAATATGAAGAGTATTGGTCACTCACATCTGAAGATATCGTGTTAACAAGCCATTTTCGAAGTCAATAGGCTTCTTTCTCTCAACATTGCAAATCTATATACCAAATATGAAGGATATCGGTCACTCTTATCTGAAGATATCGTGTTCACAAGCCTTTTTCGAAGTTTTCGCAATTTTACTGCTGGTGACCTTAAATGACCTTTGACCTCTCCAAAAACCATAGGGTTCTTCCTCTCAACATGACAAATTTATACACCAAATGTGAAAATTGTCGGACATTCCTACCTTGAGATGTCGTGTTTACAAGCAAGTGTCACAAACACACACACGCACACACACACACACACACACACACACACACACACACACACGACGTCACAATCGCATAGATTCCTTGCCCGCCTATGGCAAGGAATCAAAAACTCGATCATTGCACTTGGGGTTTGCCAGACTCTTTGTGTATTAGGCTCTCGTCTTGCAAATTGCAAGGGTGATGGCGCCCTTTCTGTGTCAACTGTGTCAGCTGTATATTCAATATATTTAGCACCAAATGAGGGCTTGCTACTTACATGGTATCGCAAAAAGCAGTCACATTGCGACCAACACGGCCGTTAAGCCAGAAGCCAAAAACCGCACATCGACACCCTTACAAACAAAACAAGACCACTAACACCGGCCAGAACACCAGATTGAATGGACATGCAGCAGGTTGAGTGGTCGCCGGTCTGGGGTATTTTTTACCTTTTCAAGGAGCCTAGATGCAAAATAGAGCACGATTTTCGACTTTGACAGGAAAAGTGTTAAAAGTTGAATTGTGGTGGTTCATGAGGATAAAACCGAAAATTTTGTGTCTCTACATGCAATCTAATGCCATTTACACTACCTTTCGAAGTAACACTTGTTTTTTAAATTTGCATACTTTTAGGAGCCAACATAAAAGAACATCGATAGGCATAGGCGAACAGGAGCATTTCAGTTCGCTGTTTTTTTCTTGGCTACAGCAACGTCAATCTGCTGTGAAGACTATCTAAGCGGAGCGTGGAGAAAATTTCGAAAAATCACACCTCTCAGATGGCCAGATATAGCATTTTCCAGACTTATACAAAGAATCTAAAAAGTACCTATCTGCAATAAGATGATCACTTCAAAATAAGTTTGGAAACTGCAAAGTGATCAAAAACTTATTAAAACATGCTTTGACCAGACAAATGTAACTTTGCCCGAAAGACTATCAAAGCTGAGCGCCACCATTAGTTGGCGCGGGGCGTAAAGAGAATTTTGAAGAGTTGCGACCCCACAGATAGCCTAAAATTGCGTTTTCATGCTTGGAAAGGGAATCTTAACAATCTTAATATTTAGCTTTTGTTTGCAATAACAAAAAAAAAAAAAAAAAAAAAACAACAACAACAACATGCTAAGTGATCAGAATATTACCACATAAAATGTCATGACATTATTATATAAATGGTCTTGATTCTTTTCGGGGAAACTAAACAACGGAATTGAAAATATGCTACTGCTTTTCTATTGCGACTCTTTCTTTCTTAGTTCAAGATCCACTGAGTTGATGAAATTGGCTTCCACTGCTCGAACTCCCGAGTGTTAGTGGTATTACACATAACATCTCTTGCATGATAAATGGCAAACTATAGGTCACTGTACCCTCCGCTTTCATGACCAGTCACTTAGGCTATGCCGTCCGGGGAAGGAGTCTAAGGGATGGCCCTTCCCTTTTACGAATTGTTATAAAAGTACATGTCCTCAGAGGCAAATCGTGCCACCATAGTGTTAAAGAGTCAATATTTTCAAAGTACAATTTGAAATGTTACAAATTTTTCTTTTAAGTAATTAAAAAAAATGACATCACTGAGGGGCCTTGCAGAAAAATCGTTCCCCTTTGAAAATTTTCGAGAAATTGGGTGTCCTTACATGCAACCTGGTGCCACATATGCTACCTTTTGAAGTAAAATATGCGTTAGTAAAGTAGGCCTATGAATTTTTAGGATCTAAAAGAATGGCATCCGTTGGGCGGGGGGGGGGGGGGAGGCCCAATCAACCCCCCGCCATCTTTCGTACGCCACTGCGCAGGGCTCTCACCGGGCTGTGGATAGTCCGAATTGCTTCAGAAACATCAGAAACGTCAGAGAAATCATCAACACCTCTATTTGTATTTCAGTAGACACGAGATAATTGCAAACACCTCAACCTTGGAAAAATAGTGAAGGCCTGTATGCGTTTATATTTGGGCGCGAAGCATTTAGTAAGCTTCCGCTATGGGTCTTCATGCTCATCTGTGCAAGACGTAAACACTTGTAGCCACCCGCATGCTGCTAATTGATCTGTGTATTCCTGATACAGTATGAAAGGACTGTGTTGGAATTTCCAACGGTGGTTCAGCGTTTAATCCAACGGTGAATCAAACGATAGTTCACCGTTGAAAGCAGTGTGAAAGGGGTATCAGTCGTACTTCTCTTGAACACCAAAGGAATCGATCTTCAAGCACATGCTGGTAATCTGTGCCCCATCATGTCTCATTATCATCAGAATTTTAACTAAAGCTGCCATGCTGCTGGATCATGCCTTTTGGTGAAAGTGTCAATATGAAGCGTTGTAACCTTTAAGCAATGGTATTGTCCGCTTAAAAGATTAATTGATATAACAGAAAACGTTAGTTACTTGAAAGCTACTTGAAAGAAATAAGGAGAAATTGGGGAAAATTAGATATAGTTTTAAAATAAGTTTGGGATGACTGCCGTGTTTCCCTTTAAATTATGCACATGAAATTTCCATCCATTCCAAGATTAATTGATATAACAGAAAACGTTAGTTACTTGAAAGCTACTTGAAAGAAATAAGGAGAAATTGGGGAAAATTAGATATAGTTTTAAAATAAGTTTGGGATGACTGCCGTGTTTCCCTTTAAATTATGCACATGAAATTTCCATCCAAAGTTCACATTTTTGCTCCTTACAATCATACACATGTTTTTATACCAGATAATCGTCTGTATTAAGGAAAATATTCCTGAAGATTTTCATTCTTACTACATGGCATTAGCTCATTAGCGCTGCACTGGAAAGAGTTAAAGTGCTTAATGTTTAAATATTAAAGGTTCAATCCTTTCACCGCAAACAGTACCACTTCTTCTAACCTACTTACTTAAGCACCTCCCACAACTGTCTAAAGCCCATCCACATCCAGACACAATGTCAGTTTATTGTTTCAGAGGGAGTATACACGACCTCAATGTGTAATCAAAATACTCACTTTGTAATACGTTATTGTATTTTTTAACTTGCTGTCAAACGAGGAGCTGTGCCAATTGAGAATCCCTGTGGACTGCTACAAAAATGCAGTTTGGGGTGAGAATTGATTGCCTTTAATACCCGAATAACCAATGGAACTTTAAAACTAGGATACTTTGAAAACAACTTATGACAGGAAAATATGAGAAAGTATACACTATTCAGTCAAAACACATTTCACCTTGTATGTTTGTTTGAAGAGCCGGTATATCGAAGGTTGTTGGATTTTAACTGTTTTGAAAATCCATCTGTAACAGAGCTCATATACCTATCTTCTGCAGAAACCATTCAAAAAAGAGAAAAAGGTTTGAAAAAAGGGCAGAACCTCATTGGGAGGTAGGTTTGTATTACGTCTTTGATAAATAAATAAGTATATATATATATATATATATATATATAAAAATCCATCCAAAAAAATTTGAAAATCCATCTGTAACAGAGCTCATATACCTATCTTCTGCAGAAACCATTCAAAAAAGAGAAAAAGGTTTGAAAAAAGGGCAGAACCTCATTGGGAGGTAGGTTTGTATTACGTCTTTGATAAATAAATAAGTATATATATATATATATCTATATATATATATATATATATATTTGTATATATATATATATAAATATAATCTAAAGATACTCTTCGAATGAGAATGACGCAGCACAGGTCAGCAATTAAAACCAAAAAGGTTGAACAACCTGTTGCAAACCATTTCAATTTGCCTCATCACTCTATCAAAAACTTACGGGTCATTGCTATCGACCAAAACGATCCATGGACCGATAAAGCTAGAAAAGCTAAAGAAAATTTTTGGGAACTCAATCTCAAAACCACATCGCCTTCGGCTTGAACATCAGGAGCGATTTACCAGCTTGCTGATGATACTAACCAAAATAATCCGATCAGGCCATTCCGGCCTAACAATTTCTCTAATTACTTTGAAGAGGATTTTCCTATTGTTGATGGGTTACACCCGAGTAATCCGATCAGACCCTCCCGGTCAATTAACCTGCTCAATTGCCTAAAGAAGGATTATCCTGTCACAATAGAGATGAGACCATTGTCAACACCTTTAAAAGCTTCCACAATTTCTTACTCCTTGTCATTCTCTGACCAAGTATTGACAAAGAGGTAGTATTCCTCGAAAGCTCTACTTCAAACCTTTTGGCTGTTTAATTTATTTTAATTCTAGCCTTCCGCTATTTGTATCTCCTCGGAGATCCGGCCTTTCAATTCTGTAGCACCGTTGTTTTACAGTTTCTCCGTCATGTTTATATATATATATATATATATATATATATATATATATATATATATATATATATATATATATATATGTATATATATATATATATATATATATATATATATATATATATATATATATATATATATATATATATATATATAGGTCGAAAGTGTTGTAGTAATAAATTCGATCATGAATTTTATACCGATCCAAGAACCACTGGTCATAGACTCTGCCCGGGCGCGGAGGATGGTGGGTTCGGTCCCCCGTGCGGCTCAATTTTTCTCTCTGGCGTTTTTCTTCAACTGTTCCTTCTTTGATAAGAGTTTATACTCTATCTTGGATCGGTATAAAATTTATGATCGAATTTATTACTACAACACTTTCGACCTACACATTCTAACTTCGATCTACCAACTTCGACCTACTATATATATATATATATATATATATATATATATATATATATATATATATATATATATATATATATATATATATATATATATATATATATATATATATATATATATATATATATATATATATATATATATATATATATATATATATATATATTTATATATATATATATATTTATATATATATATAGAACATATGGAAAAAGCAAGTAAAAATGATCAATTTGTTAAATATAAAACATGAATTTATGACACTTAAAATGTTTTAAAAAAATTTAGAAAATTGATTTACCCTGGTTTTTGCCTGCTAATTGTTGAATTAAAAAAAATATGTGAGGTAGAACATATTAAAAATAAAATATCTTATTTTTCATTGTTGAATAAACATTTCTTCAAATTCACAGTGTATTAAAGAAATAAAAAAAAATAACACACATAAGAAAATCAAGGTAATGATATATACTGAATTGAGAGAGTAAAAAATTTTACAAGGTTAGCTTTACCCGTTTACAACAAAGATCCAAACAGGCTGTCAGTAACCTATGAGCCTGCCAGTTGTGAAATATAAATCTCAATGAATTTAAAAATATACTTTAGGCCCACTTGAATACATCAAAAAAGAATAAAAAGATCAATTAATGTAGGTCTGTATAAAGGCCGAAAACTACAAAACATGCAAAAATCAAGTGAAAATGTTTACAAGTTTTAAAAGTCATGCATTAATAAAAATAATTCTAATTAACGATAAATCAAGCTAATTAAATGAACTGACTGATCAATGCATGAACTACATGACAAAGGGTATTACTCCATTCCCTGTCAGTGTTTCTTTGGTGGGAAAACTCCTGTGAATCAAAATATTATACCGTACTATTAAATGATGTAATGAAAAAAGAAACTGAAATAAACAAATTTACAGCAACATTAGATGTCCACCCAAGATAAATGCCAGATCCTATCTTAAACTCTTATCATAGGCAGATAGGTCAACAGAGAAGAGAAGATGGCGTGCTACTCTAGCTGTTTCACCATGTTGAGTTGGCTGTGGTATTTTCTCAACTATGTCACCAAAATGCACATCTGCAAAGTCATCCATATCAGGGAATACAAAAGAATAGGATGATGATTTCTCACGACGCATGAACTTAAACTTATATTCACCATCAATGCTGATAAACTTGGTTTCAATCTGTCTAACATACATAACAACATTTTTTGGGGTTGCAAACTTCACCAAGACAAAGTCTCCAATGTCTATATCTCCGGGTTCAGGCAGCTCTAGTTCCCCAAATGACGATACATCAGAATCCCTGTCACTTTGTGCGTCATCATCTTCTGGTTGAGGGTGTTCATCGATGTCATCGATTTGACACTCGTCAATTAGCTCCCATTTTGTCCTCACTGCATTACTGCTCACTCTTTTATTAGCATTCTCTTTTCTCTGTTTTTTCTGCATCAGCTCATCATGCAGCTGAGCTTTGACTGGAGTGTCAGTAAAAATTTGTGTTTTTCCTCGCTTTCTTCCTTTCTTGGTCTTTCGGTCAGGAACTTTTGGGAAAGGACGTATCACTTCTGGTGTGACGATGGTATTGTTCAAAGATCTGCACCATTTGCAGGTGTAACACTTGGGTGTGGCTGGATTAAGGTATTATCCTGTTGTGTACCAGGGACATAAACTGATGGTCCTGCAACGTCTTTGGTTGACTCTGTAGATCCAGATGCTGTGACATCGACAGCAGTGTTACCTTTGTTGCCATCTGAAGGTAAAGGTCGGTCTGTAACATAGGATGACAGAAAGTCACTGTCATTGAAGACATTCCTATCGAATGGTGAGATACCAGCGACTCGAAATCCAGAAATTATGTTTTCTGGGGTGAATGCCCGGGGATGTGCACTGTCAAGCAGTTCTGAGATGTTGTAGATAGTGATCGGTTTTCCTGGATTAGCAACCATGAAGGCATTTGCAGCTGCATTGTAGTAGGTCCATAGACTGATCGATCAAGTGGCTGCAATTTATGGCTACAGTGAGGTGGAAATGTGAGGAGAATAACGCCATTTTCTTTCGCCATGTCAAGGGTCTCAATCGAGATATGGCTCTCATGATTATCGAGTAGCAGCAACACTGCGTGTTCTGGACTACATTTGGTTGACTTAACGAAATGTCTCATGAAAATGGTGAAATTGTCCGCTGTTATACAACCAGACGGGTGGGCCACTCCAATCGACCCTGGTGGGGCCACGTTGAGCTTATACTCCTTGAAATTTTCCCGTGGGAACACCAACATTGGGGGAATGCTGTTTCCCACTGCATTAACTGCACACAGAACTGTAACCAGTGACCCTCTTTCTGCTGCAGTGATCTTGCCGACCTGCCTTGCACTCTTTTCAGCGATGACCCTGGTTTGTCCAACATTTTGCACGGTTGTGCAGCCCGTCTCGTCGGTTTTGTAAATATCAGCTGGACCCAGTTTGTACTTCTTCAATACTGCTTCCAGATTGTCATAAAAAGCCCCCACATTATGACGATTAAAACTTGTGGCTCGGGACAAGCTGGTAGCTTCCGGTCGACGGAGAGATAAATCATTAAAGCGCTTCATAAAGCCTGCCAACCAGTCTTTACCGGCACGTCCAGCTTGCTTCCATGAGTTTGGAAAACTTTTCCCATTTTTTTTTTTTTTTTTTTTGCAAAGTCAAAGGCAAGTGTTCTTGCTTCATTTATCGACAGGCCGAACTGTATTTTGGATGCACGTACGTAATAATCATGAAGTAGCCTTTCCTCTTCAGCAGAAAAAACCTGACGCACATTATATTTTGGTTCATATCTTATCGAGTCACTTCCTCCGTGTGCTGTCTTAGCCCTTTTAACATAACCATGCAAGGTTGAAAAGAAAATGTTTGCTCTCTTTGAAACGTTTCGAATACTAATCCCCCCTTCAATGACCAGCTTTACTGCCTCCCTCATCTCAGCTGAACTGTTTAACCAATCTTCCTTTCTTTCGGTCTGTGTCGTACCATGTCTGCTTCATTCAGTTCCTGCATAAAAGTCGAAAGGCCAATTATAAGTTCCAAGTAGGGCCTACAGGTAGGAATAGCTTGCAGTAGTAGGGCACCCTGTTTTACTGTACAAGCAACACTGTCCCTCATTATAGGAAAGGATTTTTATATGTTCTCATATAAGATTACAAAATAAATGTGGTAAGAAAACACTGTTATGAAATAGGGGACATGCTTCACCTAGTCTATATTCTCCCAAACTCTGGATATAAAAAACAACTAGCCTATAATTAGTCTTCTTGTGGGTAGCTTAATACTATAACTGGCTATTTGGAAGATTTGAAATGGCCCTCGGGCCTCGGCCTCTTACTGTCTGACACTCCTTTTCAGGCCAGTCATATATATGGTTGCCTAGGCTATGTGAGGCAAAACATGGCGCGATTATTGCCAGCAAGTGGATGAAATGCTGTGTGTGTTGCGGGGAGGGGGTTGTCGGGGGGGGGGAGGTGGAGGGGGTATGCATTGAAGAATATATGATATACCAACAACTTCTACATCAATATTTTTTTCTACTTCATCATTTTATTTCTTGATATATGGAGGAGATTTCATCCACTGCCCCCTTCTCCCTAGCTCTCCCCCAGCTAGGCCTAGCCTATGTACTACAAGTTATGTTTTTGTATAGCCATGCAAGTAGGCCTGTTACTTTGTTGGGCTGGTAATGAAGGCATACAATTACTTTTACCTTGATAAGACAGCCAAGTGGTTCAGATTATATTGCCGGAGCACAGTTCATCACTGGCTGATTTGATCAACTGTGCCCCGATCAACTGTGCCCCGACCAACTGTGCCCCGAAAACTTTTCATATAAATGTTATATGGGATATAACACTAGGCTGAGGACTGAGCCTAACATACAAACTAGTGTTAGTCTATGAATACCTTTGCCCATTGATACTAAAAAAAGAATACTCTATTCTCATTTCAGATTTTATGGGCAATTTTCACTGCATGAAAAATTTTACTTTTGGCACTTGAAAATGAGAAAAATCTTACCATTCATCCAGTGAGGCAATAAATCTTCTCTAATTTCTGTAGCTTGTGGGCTTGGAGTGTGTATTTAAAATGATGGCGCTATACTATAATTATTCTTCTTAGACTTCTATTAAATTCAAGTGCTCAACTGTGCCCGTTGGTCAACTGTGCCCCCGTTCCCTATATATATATATATATATATACATATATATATATATATATATATATATATATATATATATATATATATATATATATATATATATATATATATATATATATATATATATATATATATATATATATATATATATATATATATATATATATATATATATATAAATCAAATTGGTAAAGCTGGAAAATCTGGCTGAGGTGAAAAAACGATGTTGACTCCACCGGGATTCGAACTCGGGACCTCCCGCTTTCTAGTGCGGACGCTCTAACCACTGAGCCATGAAGCCAAGTTGGTTTGGCCTTTGTTCAAATAACAGATGAAGCAACTCGCAATTCACCTCCTGAGCAGGCGCCTAATTTTTTGGAACAGAACTAGTTCTCGTTTGACGCAAGCCCTAACCAAAGATCAAAGTTGATGCCATCCAGCTGAACACAATTGTTAATTCGCCAGCGGATCTCCGAAGAGATACAGGAACCTGTGAAAGCAGAGATGAAGTGAAAATAAACGCTGACGACAACTGCGTGGAATATATAAATCAAATTGGTAAAGCTGGAAAATCTGGCTGAGGTGAAAAAACGATGTTGACTCCACCGGGATTCGAACTCGGGACCTCCCGCTTTCTAGTGCGGACGCTCTAACCACTGAGCCATGAAGCCAAGTTGGTTTGGCCTTTGTTCAAATAACAGATGAAGCAACTCGCAATTCACCTCCTGAGCATGCGCCTAATTTTTTGGAACAGCACTAGTTCTCGTTTGACGCAAGCCCTAACCAAAGATCAAAGTTGATGCCATCCAGCTGAACACAATTGTTAATTCGCCAGCGGATCTCCGAAGAGATACAGGAACCTGTGAAAGCAGAGATGAAGTGAAAATAAACGCTGACGACAACTGCGTGGAATATATAAATCAAATTGGTAAAGCTGGAAAATCTGGCTGAGGTGAAAAAACGATGTTGACTCCACCGGGATTCGAACTCGGGACCTCCCGCTTTCTAGTGCGGACGCTCTAACCACTGAGCCATGAAGCCAAGTTGGTTTGGCCTTTGTTCAAATAACAGATGAAGCAACTCGCAATTCACCTCCTGAGCAGGCGCCTAATTTTTTGGAACAGATTTATATATATATATATATATATATATATATATATATATATATATATATATATATATATATATATATATATATATATATATATATATATATATATATATATATATATATATATATATATATATATATATATATATATATATAAAGCTAATTCCCGCCTTAGGGGGAAATTGTTATATCTGCGCGTACATAGGGCGAAAAAATAACAATGAAATACATAAGAAAAATATTCGCCCTAACGTCTAAAAATATAAACAACGTTATTTCAATGGCGTTCGTGTTAACAGCTAGGTGTCCGTAAATTTGGCAACCGAAGTAATTGTATCTACTTTGTAAATCTAGGAGGGCGTCTTTGTCCGTTTACGTATTTCTATAGAAAAAGTGTGTAGAAACGTTACGGCGAAAGTTATTTTTCGCCCCAAAAATTGTTCCCCTTAAGGTCGACTTTTCAACGACAACTTTCCCCCTAAGTGCCGAATTAGTGAAATATATATATATATATATATATATCTATATATATATATATATATTTCACTAATTCGGCACTTAGGGGTAAAGTTGTCGTTGAAAAGTCGACCTTAAGGGGAACAATTTTTGGGGGCGAAAAATAACTTTATAATATATATATATATATATATATATATATATATATATATATATATATATATATATATATATATATATATATATATATATATATATATAGGTCGAAAGTGTTGTAGTAGTAAATTCGATCCTGAATTTTATACCGATGCAAGATAGAGTATAAACTCTTATCAAAGAAGGAACGGTTGAAGAAAAACACCAGAGAGAAAAATTGAGCCGCACGGGGGATCGAACCCACCATCCTCCGCTTTCCGGTCAGAGTCAATGACCACTACGCTAGAACAGCTCGTGATTCACAGAAGCGACAACAGGCTATAAATACCCCGCGTGAATCAATTCCCTCTCCTTAATATTACAAGGGACGCGTTCCTACGACATTCCTCTGACGTAATAATGGAGAACTTAACCCAACAGTATTTATAATTAGTTGACCGCGCTCAATCACATAGGCCTCAATGGCTCAGTGGTCAGAGCATCCGCCTTGTAAGCGGGAGGTCGCTGGTTCGAATCCTGCTTGAGGCTAAGTTTTCCATTTCAAAAAAAATAATTCCTCTTTCAGTATATATATATATATATATATATATATAGATATAGATATAGATATAGATATATATATATATATATATATACATATACATATACATATATATATAGATATAGATATAGATATATATATATATATATATATACATATACATATACATATATATATACATATATATGTATACATATATATATATATGTATAGTAAAACAAATCGAAAACACTTACTAAACACTTCCAACAGAAAACGTAAATCAACGGAGAAAACTATACAACGTTTCGAACAGGTCAACTGTTCTTCGTCAAGTTAACTGAATTGCCAACCCATGTAAATATACAAATACAAAAAACGGCTATGAACTGTGTCTTTTTCGAATGTTAATCCCTTTTGGTGCAAACGTGTTGAGTTGTTGTGCACGTTTGGCATACACCGTTAAAATTAGTTACAGCTGTATGCCAAACGTGCACCAAATCATCTCCTCTCACAACAAATCGATTTTAAGAGCTGAGAAGACAGCAGAAAGTGATCAAAGTAATCTAACCTGCAACTGTCGAAGAGATAACTTATGCCCCTTATAAGGTAATTGCCTGGCATCAGGTGTAATCTACCAAGCCTCAGTAACAAGACAGGACAACCTAAAGGTGGAAACATACGTCGGATTAACTGAAAACCCCTTCAAAACAAGATTCAACGGCCACAACAGTAGTTTTAGAAATGAAACCCAGAGTAATGCCACCACCCTCAGCCAATATATCTGGACATTAAAGGACAATAACGTACCATACTCAATCAAATGGAAAATTCTAGCACACGGAAATTCTTATTCCACATCAAGCGAGAGGTGCAATCTTTGTGTAACTGAGAAATATTTCATCATCCACAAACCTTATATGTCTTCTTTGAATAATAGGAATGAACTTGTAAGTAGCTGTAGGCACCGTAAAAAGAAGCTGTTATCTCATAATAACTTTTTATAATGAAGCATAGAGTGCTTACCTAACTGATCTGTAAAACACTTAGATTTTGTGCGTATTTTAATAACCCGCGCACTCTTAAGCTATTTTGCGCGTTCTAGTTCTGCAGATAATACTATCTTCTGTGGACGTCATAATGGGCGCTTAACCTCTATGACGTGTCTATAACACGCGCGTCTCATTTTGATTTTGTTATTTTATAACCGTTATGCTTCGCATTTGTAGACTGAGGAGTGTAGGCTACAAACGTAAGCCTATACGAAACAAGCTTGTATCTTGAAATGCAATAGTGTTTACTTTCTTATTATTTACATATATATATATATATATACATATATATATATATATATATATATATATATATATATATATATATATATATATATATATATATATATATATATATATATATATATATATATATATATATATATATATATATATATATATATATATATATATATATATATATATATATATATATATAGCCAATGTTGGTGGTGACACTGTTACTTAAAAGGGGTTGAACCAGGTCGGGGCTCCCTTGGAATTACTGGCTTCTTGGTATATGTTGAATGTGTTTTCGTCGGAAGAGATGTGGAATAGTCTCCTGTTGATGCTTTCTGGAATGTTCTTTATGATAAGTGGGGCGTGGTTGCTCTGTTTGTGCACATAGAGAGGGGTGTTGTTGGGTTTCATGTACGGCTTGTATGTGCTTGTGCTGAGATCGAGGGTTAGGTCTAAAAGGTTCACTATTTTTTTTTTGTTTGCTTTCGATTTCTATTCTTAGCTTGTTATTTGACATTATCTTGCATATTTCTTTCTTTATTTTTTCTGTTTGCCTTGGTGTTGCTTTGCAATCAGCCAAACAGTCGTCTCTGTCGTCTCTGCCGACATTCTCTGCCGAAGATGCAGTCCTATTAGTTCACAAGTTTTAGCACAGTCGAAAATACCCATGGTGAAATCGAATAAAGATTCGGTACGCTTGCACCATGGTGTTTCAACGTTGAACAGCATAGTTTTCTTTGTGTGGAAGATAATATGCCTTTCGAATGCTGGTATGTCTGTGTAGTTTGATGGAAAGTAATAAATAAATAATTGAGGGGTAAAACTCACAAAAGTCAAAAGCAATAATTAGCGATTGTTGGTGTTTGTCGTGTATTTCACTAAATCAGTCTATGACTTCACTTGTGTTCTTCGATTGGTTGTAACCTGTAGATGGTTTAATTTCTGAGTTTATTCTTTCTAGTATTTGTTTGTTAATCTTCCCTAGTTCTGATTTTGATGGGTTGATCAGTCTGCATGTGAGTTTGTTGCTGAAGTTCGATTTGTGGTCTTTTAGTGTAATAAATACTTGTTTTTCTCTTGTGACATCGACTCTGTCACTGATTTCAAGTTTTGAAGTTATAATTTTGTCAGCTGCAGGGATTTGATTGCGTGTGTTGGGCGGTGCCTTTTTGTATGTTTTGTTTACGTTTTGTTGTACCAGCTTGTTATACTGTTCAGGTTCTAATTTGTAAAAGTTGTTGGTTTTGTCAGCCGCATTACATACTCCCGTGTCCGCTTTGATTTTGGTCGTGTCGGTTTTTAATTGTTCTTGGAAAGGCTAACGGAACCCTCAGACAGCCGGAAATGGCATGTTCTAGCTCAGAAGGAGGATGTAAGCAGACGCTGTTTTGATCAGAAAATAACCAGACGAAATGTACCACTACCAATGAATGAAATGGTCGTTTTTTGGAGGGGAAACTATTACCTCGCATGGGGTCCAGAGGCCCAATTGGGTACCCCGGTTGAGGTATTGGAGGCGAAGCCCCCGAAAGCTCTCGGAGTATGAGACAGTTGAACATAAAAAATTAGTTTTAAATTTCCAAAGGGTTGAGAGGAAATTATCAGTGATCCCTTCAATTTTATCTTTTAATGATCTGTGAGGCTCTTTGCAAGGCAGCGAATTGTGCGTTGTCAGTGGACAAAGGTTTAACGACTATTGACAACCTTACTGAAGTGTAGGCTGTTACTCGAATTTATTCAAAAGTTATTTGCAGAATGTAAAGCAAGTTAAAAATGAAAGATCTTCAAATTTGTTTCTAATTATAATTATCATCCTTTCAGTTACCCTCTCCCTCCGCGCTAAAAATGTCTTTATCATAACATTTTTCAAATCTTGTTTTGTCAAATGTGTCACTAAGGAAGGTAAATTTTCAAACACCCCTCCTTGCTTCGAACAAGGAATACATAATTCCTTTTTTACCAATATTTCTTTGTCCTGGCCCAGGGAAGCGCAGCGTTAAGACACAATAAAAGTTCGAGACGACGATTCCTTCGTTTGGCGTGTTGGTCTATTACTTCCGAACAACTTATTGCGACATCCCTGTTCATATGCATAAGTATCAGCCCGTTAAAGCGTTCTTCACTCATCCTGTTCCTTAGTCACGTCTTCAACCTTTTCAATCCAAAAAACTTCTTTCTCCTGTTGCAATTGTTACTGAGTTGCGAAAATTTTAGCAAGCGTTTCAGTATCGGGTAAGCGTTTTAATCACAGGCAAAATAGGGATCAATTGCCAACCACGGCGGTCTATCCTCCACCTTAACACTTTCCCAATATTTATGCCAGACGTGTAAATAAAATTTGCCAGAGAGATGGCATCGTTGGCGGGATAATTCATATTTTTTCAAGAATGACCTGACATTTCCCCTAAATATTTTCTAAATACCACCGACTTACCCTGAACGAGGCTCAAAACTTAAAGACTATCCGATCCCCACCTCAACCACAAATTTCACTCACCCACAAATGTCACCCACCCTTCCATATCATAGTGTTCATCCTCGCTGGGGAGTGAACGGGGGGGGGGGGGAAGAAACAAGAAAGTGGGAGGTTCGCCGGGATAATTCCGACCCCCAAAGTTCGGCAAGAAAGTAGTCGACAACCATAATTACTCACCTGATGTATAAGTATCGGCCTATAACAGCAGAAGCAAAAGAACTGCATGATGAGCGACGCAGCGGCGCTTCTCTTTAAGCAGTTATTACGACGACGTACGTTCAAGTGAATGAATGTGATTATTTGACACAGTGGCAGGCTAATTGTGCCTACTCCATCGATATTGGCTAGTTTGCCACAATTTTTTCCGAGGGCACGTGTTCCCCTCAAAAATCGTGTGGCCCCTGTGTGCCCCCAACTGAGATTTGAGATTTTCAAAAAACGATATGCCTTCTTTAGTCAGAGGGTGACTATGAAATTTTTTAATATTGGATCCTTCTTTTGACAAGAAAAGGCAGTAATTTTGATTTTTTTCAACTGAAAATATCGCAAAAACGCCTGGAAAATGCCATTTCCGGCTGTCTGAGGGTATGTGTTTTTCAAAAATTTTGGCACACTGCTAACTTCGCCAACTGAAGGTGGCGCATAGCTCAGGTAACCGTTCATGTAGGGTTAGGCCTACATTTTTCCTTAAGAGGATCACATATAACTGCCCATCGACTGATTTCTCTTCCTCTTTCCAGTTCAGCTTCCCTTCTTCAAAACTTCAGCCGGATTCGCTCTTGATTGTAGTTTCACTAGTTATGTTACCAATAAAATCTTACTTGAAGTTGCCATGGAAGTAATTTATAGACCAGTGTGAAGACAATAGAATTTTCTCGTAAATTACGACCTAAAAAAACCATACCTATAAACCCCCTGAAAAACCAGGAGCTTCCGGTGGCTTGGCCCCCTGGACCCCCACTGAGACACACAAGGCAATGCCCATCAAATTCTTTTCTCAATAGTTCATCTTACCTTTTGTCAAAATGTCAGCCGGATCTGCTCTTGGAAGTTGAATCACTGTTTTTTTTTAACCAAAAGTCTTACTGGAAGTTACCCTAAAAGTATTTTTGGCCAGTGTTAAGTCAATAGAAGAACATCAAAATAGCGACTTTAATACCTCATAAACACGCTAAATCCCAGGATCTTCAGGGGGCTTTGCCCCCTGATCCCCACCAGGGGCCCTAAGGCGGCCCCTTGTGGACCCCACCCGATGAGCTTCGCGCTTCGCGGACACGGTAGCGCCGTCATGAGTGGAGTCTAGCAGTGCACCCCTGCAAAATTGTTGTGCCCTCCAGTGCCCCACTAGAATGGAAAGTTTGATGACGCCACCGTCTGAGGGTATGTATTTTTTCGGTTGTTGTAGCTGTATACATGTCTTCTTGGTCTGGCTTACCATAACTTCAATTTTCATGCTAGCTTTATGATACTAGAAGACGTCAATTGAAAAATAATTACTGGCCCATTAAGTTACTTTGAAGTTAACATAGGCTATACCACCTTCATAAGTTACTGAATACTCCCGGCGGTTGGACTGATCGGTTTTACGGTAGACCGTTGTAATGATCACCAAATCATCAAGGTACACACAAACAGGGGAAATCGAACCTTGAGAACACTGAATCCCTTGAACATCTGGTAGACCCCATTCTAAGTTCCTCCTTGGGAAAGTGTATTTAAGGTCAGTGGGGGATTCGTGAACTCGCAGTTTCTGAATGAAAGGAACACTGAACAAAAGCAGATTGAAATGCAATACGTTTTCGCTAATTCTGGAAGTGTTAAACATAGGAACTGTGCTTATATTGCAAAGGGTAAAAACAAAATGGAGGAGCAATCTCAGCTGGACAAAACTGAAGGTATTTGTAAAAAGGCATCACATCATCATTTGTGTCATTCATTTATGGGTCATTTAAGCCTTTAACTGAGTTGAAACCTACTAAAATGAGCGTTGTAACTTAAGTTTCTAAATTTCCACAAAAGTAGTAGTAAGTATTAGGGTATGTGCCCCCTCCCTGTTGGCAAGGGGTTGTAGAATGTGCCTATGGTATTTTCCACCTGTCGTAAGAGGCGACTAAAGGGAAACCAAATCTTCATATGAACCATTCTTGGATAATGAATTTAAGCTTTCAACTATTTATCGAGTTGACTGAAATTATATAACACATTTCTGTTGGTGTACCTTTTCGAAGTAACTAACTTGACATTATTACTCAACAGTAAAACCTCTATGTATAGTACACAACAATCGAGGTGTTGGGCTGACATTAAGTTAGTTTTGTATGTACTGCATGTTTAATGTTTATATTGACTGGAGTGTTTCACTGCCTTTTATTTCAAGGAAGTGTCATGAATAGTAAAAAATACAGGATAATTGTCCATCCCCCTCCCTTCGTTTTCAGGTAAACTTCTCCTTTTATTGAGCTTTAAAACTCATACTAATCAAAATGGTCTGAAGTATTTGATATAGAGTAGTTACAAAAGCAATCCAAATATGGCGGCAGAGCAAAAAAGCCTGGACAAATAATGTCAATCTTTACATACCTTTTAGTACTTTTTACCTACTGTATGTTTAATTATATTGCAAACATTTAGCAATGAAAGGACCATTTAAAACCATTGAAGTAGCACTTGTGTGCCGGCCACACATTGGGGATCTTTCTCTGAGACAACAATGTCGGCAAGTTTGTTACATTAATTTTCAATAACCCCATCTTTGTTTCCTCTAGAGTGTAACTGGAGCAATAGTTGATGCAATGTTTTTTTAATATTTGCCTACACTTTGCTTACATTAACCAGTAATTCTGTATGGATTATGACATCTCTGTGATGCGTGTCAATTTTTTGTGTGTGCGTTTTGTAATATTTTTTTGCATATAGAGGAAATAAATGCAGTCACATGACTTCAGAAACAACTCTTATTGTTATAAATCCACTTTGTACGTCTATCATGATTTAGTATAAAGGTATTTCTGAGCAATTGTTGCAATCACTTCAGGGCCACCAACAGATTTTCAGTTTCCATCATTTCTGTGCTAAACACGAGTGCTAACCTCGGGAAAAATATTCATCCCGGCCATCTTTCTCTTATGGAGTATGAACATACGTAGCTACTGATGGCATTAGTTTGCTCAACCTGAGTGTCATGATCAACTTTCTCAATAAAGGCAGTTATCTTTCACCCATTTCAATTCTTCCAACTTGCAGTGGTTGCTTCCCTCCTCTCACAGTCTCACAGCTGTGTAAAAATCATCTTCGCCATTCAAAATCCTAGTTAATTTCATCAGGGCAAAAGGCCCTAATTTCATTTGTAATTTACAGTGCATGTTCTTATGTGAGGTCGAAGCCGTTTAATTTCTGCAAGATAAAAAATTAGTGCAAGGGTCTGGAAAAATTGAGCTCTTACAAAACTTTCTCCCCCCCCCCCATAAACAAGTAAAGAAAATTTCAAGCAGTATTTCCATAAGTGATCAAACATTTGTGACACACATTCAGTCCCCAAGTCACACTGTAGTCTTGCAAAAATTTCTTGAAATGGTGAAAGTGCTTGCGCAGATTAAAAAAGGTGCTGGGATGTTTCAAATTCCACAGACCGAGAGGTGTCTACAGTTATTAAGTATATATATGTGAAGTGCCCAAAACTTAACTAGAAAAAAGTCAATCAAAGTGAACTGCCATCTTTCTTGACAATCATTGACATAAAAGGGAAGGGACCCAAGGGGGTCTGTTCCGAAATTCGATGTGCTCTTGCATATTGGCCCGAAGCCTACCGAAATGATAATCTGAAACTGAATAATATGGTAGGAGCTCTAATCAAATGCACGAAAAATAAATCTACCAAACGCATTTCAGCCCCTTTTATATGTAGTGTAGAGAGGTGGGGTTGATGTATAAAAATCAGAAAATTCAAAACGAAAGAGCTCCAAAATGCCATTTCCAGTAATTGGTATCTCAAGTTACGTGTCGGAGAAACTACCCTTAGCACCATCTCGTCAGGAACTGTTCTCAGTACTAATTATATTCCCATTTAAGCATTTGAAAATGACCATGAAGGTTGACATTTGATGGCACTTAATCTCAGAATAAGCTGGAACGGTATGTAATCCTTCAGTGAACTTAAGTAATTTGATTCCCTTTTTGCCAGCACTTATTTCCGGATTTGTTGTAAGTTGTTAGTTGAACCCCAAAGTTGTTTGGCTTCTATTGTACCAGAATGGTAATCAAATCTGCTGCTCATTGAAGCAGCTTATTGGAGTAATGAACACGAACCAGTGGTCGGGTACTATAATTAGGAACAGCAATTTTCCCCCAAAACCGTGGGAGCCATGACGGATCTCCTTAAAGGCTAATATCCCGTAATGAGGAACAACTGACACTTCATATTTGGCGTGTAGATTTGTCATGTGGAGTGGAAGGTCCCTATTGTTTGTGATTGGGCCTGGGTCAAAGGTCATTTCAGGTCACCACAGGTTACACTACCAAAACCAAGTAATTGGCTTCAATTTTCAAATATTTTTCCCCAAGAGAATTTGAAGTTTGCTACCAACACTCCCTTCCAAACCAATTGCTCCCTCGAACAGTGCCTTGCTTGGCTTGTTGTCACAATAATATTTCATGAAGGCAACAAATGACAACTTTTATTTTGGGGTTCATAGATTTGCTCATGCTCTTTGGTGGAGGTCAAAGGCCATTTTACCTCACAGGCACTCACTGTGCAAATCTCCTAAGTGGCTTTTATGGTCATCAGAGGTCAAGTGCAACGTCACCAGAGGTCATATGCCAAGTCATCAGAAGTTAAATGTTAGGTCAAGAGAGGTTTAATGTTGTCCAGAGGTCAAATGCCAGTTCACCAGAGGGTAAATACCATAAAACCAGAGGATACCATAGATTAGCTACTGATCTTGGGTGGAGGTCAAAGGTCATAGACCTCACAGGTAATAACTGCAAAAATTTCCTTAATGGCTTGTGAGATCACAGAGGTCAAATTGGTGTCATTACAGGTCATGTGCCAGATCACCAGAGGTCATGTGTTAGGTTACCAGAGGTCATATTCCAGGTCACCAGAGGTTAAATGCCAGGTCATCACAGGTCATATTCCAGGTTACCAGAGGTAAAATGTCAGGTCACCAGAGGTCATATACCAGCCTCACCTTGATACCTTCAAGTTGGAAGGATTTCATAATAAGTGGTATGTGGCTGCAATACTCTTCAAAAGGATCCCTTATTTTTTGGAAGAGGTTAGAATTAGGTCATCCACCAAAAGCCACCGAGCCCGACCGCGCATGAACGCGCTGGGGAAAAGGTTTTTCCCCTTCCACGATGTGAAGCTTTTTAGTTTTTCAATGTGAAAATTCGTGATTTGGTGAATAATTTGTACGATATTTTGTACGCTGTAGGAGAACCATTATTATGCATTTCATGAACTATTTTCTAAGAATAACCCCATTGAAATCAAATACGCAACTATTGATGGCAGATAATTGGGTTTCCGCGGAGCGAAAGAAAAGTTTGGTCCAAATTGTCTCCCCGATTGCTGGAAAAGGCACCATCCAGGCCTATTTACAGTATATCAGTGTGGAAAAACTAGCAATATTGTAAAAATAAACATAAATATGCTAATGTAGGGTGCTGCCCCTTCGACCCTCACCCCCCTGGCTACGCTAAGCGTCTGCCTTACTATAGCCTAAAGGACGTCTATGTCGTTATTTATTTTTTATTTTCCCTCAGTTTCCATTGAAGGAAAAACTATTCAAAAGACACATTCCAAGGCCAGTTCCCAAGAATTTCCTTGGCGTGTTCGAAGAGACGAAATTTGGAATGATGAACACCTTTACAGGACAGTGCATGGCACTAAGCTCACTATCTAAGCGGAGCGCCATCATTAGTTCGCTCGTAGCATCCAGCAAAGTTTACGTAAAGATGCTTTCCAGATCGCTGGATTTGGCTGTTTAAATTGGGCTTTGCGCCTTAATTTGGCCTTAATCTGGTTTAACCATAGTTATTATACCTTTCCCTGGTTGGGAAACTCCGCGAACTGACTGCTTATGTTGAGATTCTGGTTTTTTGAGTCACGTGACGTTGACAGTACAAGAGAGCCTTTTTTGTTGGACTCTCCATACGTACTGTATGTATGCAAACAGGGTAAACTGATTTCTTCGAGAGTCTCTTGAGAACAATTATCAAACTGTAATGACTTCAATAAGGGCGTATATTATTGCGAAAGGTTTGATTAAGATTTCTGTTTTATATTAGAACGGCCGTAAAGCGAGAAAAACTGTACCCAAACTAAAATAGCGGGACAATTGAAGGGAAGGCTGGGCTAGCAACAGTAACTTGGTAAGCACACTCAACAATTCCCCGAAATTGCGAAGCACGTAGCAATCGCACTGTATAACGTTAGACTAGTTCGATTAAACCATTTTAACAAACGAGTGTAACGGCTCATCGGACGAGTGTATTATAAAATATTTATCAGTAACTATGGTCGCACAAAATTTTAGAAAGCCCACCTAGCGTAATGAAGTAGGTCTACTTCACCCTTACCGCACACTGACTGCGGTATTATAAGCCTGTAGGGACTACTGAATGTCCTCAGCGAATGTCTCCAAACGTCAGGCCTCGGAACCAGCATTTTACGTTTAAAAAGAAAACGAAACCCAAGAATATAGAATTTCTTCATTTATTCAAAAATCTTAAAAACTCACTGTTTGGAGTCCTTTTGAAGTTCCCTTTTAGCCCTTGGGTCAACTTTAATTTCACCTCCCAGTAGAAACAGTACATCGATGGTGTGCGTCTTCAAAGGCACATGATGAACTTTTCTGAAGAGCTCAACATGATTTTACGGACCGTTACGGACGCACCTTACAAAAACTATGAACGTACATACAGCTTACACGTCTGTGCATACACAATGTACGTAAGGAGTTTCCCAACCACGGAAAGGTATAATATCGATAGTTTAACTAGCTACGCCTGCGCCCACGGCCTCTTTTTCCAGTTGCGAGATGGGGTTTTTCCCCTCCTCTGATGCTTATAAAGATAATTTAAATACCAGAGCAGCAGCTGTGGCGTCGATTTTTTCGGATATTGAAACAGTATACTAGTAAAAAGTTCTCGCCGCCCCTGAAGAAAATATACATTCAGAGGTTTTGGAAGGTGAATAATTTAGGATTGTCTCAGTTGTTGCTATGACGTCACTCATTCATGCTGAAAGCTAGTAACATCACACACCTTAGCCTTGTATAATATTGGTTCATCCATCAATTTGTTGGGATGGTCGCAAGGGGAAATTGTTCTCCGCTCTACTCACTCCATTTCCCATTTCTATGGAGAGGCAGTTTGCGTTATTCTTCTTGTAATTGACGCCATTGCTACCATTTCCGCAACATTCCTCTGGCTCCCATCTTCATTACTTTTCTTCCCTTCTCCATTTCCTTCATTTTCCTTATTTTCATTTTCTTGCCTCTTCTTCCCTTTCTTTGGCCTCCTCCTTTTTTCTCCCTTTTCAATTTTCTCCCTATCAATAGGGTCCATTGCCATAGGGGTACGGGGATAATTTTTGCAGGGAGGGCAAGAGCAAATTTTCCCCGAATAATGGCACCCTCTATTATTGTTTTGCCCAAATGGATTACCTGTTTTTACCCGAATTGGGACGGCGAGTGTCCCCTGTACCCGGCCTCGTTCGCCTGCACACACCGATGAGGTCAAAAGAGGTCAAAAAGCAAAATTAAAAGAATCACTCGGTCTGTTGACTTCTGGTTACTTCAAAAAGAATGTTTTCACCATACAAGAAATTTAGAATACTGACGAAATAAGTACTGTAAGACATGGTAACTATACATGTACATAAATCTGAGTTTTTTTTTTTCATTACAGCTGGGTATTGGCATAGTGCCATCCGACAAAATAGTAAAGGTAATTTTTTCTTCATACATACTGAGCCTATGAAATTTATTCTCCATGGCAAGTTTGTGTAGACCTAGCACCTATTAAGTGCTAAATAAGCCTGCATTCTTTTCAGTGAATTATCCTGTATCGGGGGTTTTAACTTCTGCAGGCGGAAGGAAGAGGAGGTACGGATCCAGACATTGTGATATATGTTTCATTCATGTTTTCCCGCTGAAAATGTGTGAAAAGCTTTATTTCAGTTAATGCATTTACTGAGCATGTGTTGTGGAATTGCAAATCAGTAATTGCACAACTCGAATGGAGTTTCAGTAACAAATAGATAAAATGTTAGAACAAAGTATCGAACGTTTAGAGAGGCAAAGATTGCTCGTATTGCTCGAGAGGAAGACTTTCGTTTTAGTGGAGATGAGCCAGGTCACCAGAGGTCATATGAGATCACCAGGGGTTAAAATACTTTGTTTAGAAGATAACGTTCAAAAGCAAAGTTGAAAGAATTACATATTTGGTGTTTTGTATATGCGGATGTCATATGCTTAAGAGAAGAACCCTTGGCCGTTGTTGGCTTTTGTTTCTTAGTAAGAGAGGGCTGCGGAAGGTGAGAAGTCATCTAAATCCACCAGCCATCAAAAAATAAAATTTATTGAGAGTTCCTAAAGTTACCTTCTGAGGTCACCATAGGTCAAGAAGCAAAACTTGCTCAAATTTACCTTTAAGCGAGGAATTACTGATTCTTTTGGATTGTGGTCAGGTTCTCTTTCACACCAAATGCTGATACTGGCATCATGTGAGATGAATTAGATGAAACGAAACTCGCAACATTGCCTTAAAGTAAATATGTAATAAATTCTCATGTGGAAAATTGTTTGTCTTTTATATTAAAGCTTCTCATATGTTACAAGTTCCTGGTTAACTTCAAAAATTAGTTACTGAAAATAAGCACATCTTCTTTCATTTGTGTACTGTGATAAAGTTTAATTACACTCTATTTTGAGTGTAAACTCACAATACATTAATTACTCACCGCAAAATGCAAATATGCGGTACCTAACAGATAAGAAATGGGATTTCCAGTTGCCTATAGTAGTATTGATGGTTAAGCAAACATTCTTGTTCAACAGGAAACGAAACTCCTTAAGAGTATGTAAAATGAACAAAATCAAACTACGGCTTGTGTTTGTGCATTCGTGTGCGGATTTGTGTCTTTGTTCTTTAATGAGTGAGGAATAAACAGTAGAATATCAAACAGAAGAAGCCTTAACAGTGTTTTTTGGATCAATTGACTAAAATATTCCGACAGTAAAATAAGTTGGATAATTTTAGACGCAGAAATAGCTCCAGGGGATGGACGTAACTATTTCGGGCGGGTTTAGGTTAATTTTTTTTGGACCGAGGAGATGACGAAATAAATTTAGATCAAGACATTTCACACTTATATACCCCAGTAACTTACGACAGTGCTCTTTATGGGGAGAGTAGGACAAAGACATGGATGCATATTTTAGTTAAGATTCTGGGATTTTTGACGGGACTGGTTCACTATTCAATTGACGGGAGACGCCTTCGGTTGGCGCGGAGCTGAAATAGCGACCCCTTACACAACCAGAAATGACATTTCTCAGGCCGGTGATTAGAATTAAAGCAGCCCTTATTGTGAGGTTTCGTTTGCAATAAAACATTCACTTCAAAATAAAAATGAAAAACTTTGGTAAACTTGAATCTTCCGGTTTCATATTGATTGGTTTAAGTCGCAGTTGTTTCTAGTTTTGGCTCATAAAAACAATGCAATCACGGTGGCGTGTTGTGTGTATCCATGTTTTTGGTGTCTCTTAGTAAGTAAGATTGAGGTTTATGGCCCAGTTTCTAACCAATTGGTATTTTAAGTTGAGGCCACCATGGCTTTTTTCCACTTGTGGATCCACTGGCTTGTTTCCCCTAAGCTGAGCACCAAGAGCAATGGATTGCAGTGACAATAGTCTGTTTTGTGTTAGGACGGACATGAACTCGTTTAAGGCTTCTGGAAAGAGAGGATACATCTGAAGGTGAGGATACATCTAATTTAGAGAGCAAAATTGACCATAAAACTGCATTGTTGTAAATTTCAGTGACCCATACCGTGTGAAACATGTTAATGTTTTCCTATTTTCAAGGATGAAATGTGGACACACAGTGGTTGGTGGAGGCCTATGTGTGTATTTTATGCCAGTAATACGTTTAAAGGGGGAAAAGAAGCTTTATTTCCGGTAGTCAACGGTGTGAATTCATGCTATGTTGGGATATTCACAGTTAAGTGGTAAAAACGTATTTCTACCTTTGACACCTAAACGTAAAGCGTGTGGTTTTCTACCCTAGATGCATACCGGTATTTGTCCGTCCGATGTGAGTCCTTTAACCGCGTGTAACGTTAAGAGCACCCGCCGTTGTACATGATGCTCCCCATGAGCAATGAAGTAGGGAAAACAATCAAGTGAGCCACAACGGGTTTAAGAATAATGTTAAGATGTATCTTCTATATGACAGATTATATACCCCTGCCTAGTATTTAGCTTTGTGCCTTTAACCTTGACCTCCCTCTTTCTTTTTGTGTCCTCCTTGTTTCTTCCTGTTCACGTACGACTTCTCCGTCTTTCGCATAAATGTTGTGATTGTAGCTTAAGTGTTAATTACTGTTTGTCTTCTTTGTTTGTTTGTTTTGTATAAGGTGGCTTGGCGTCGATAAGCTTTGCTTCTGCTGGGTCTTCTCCACTTCATCTTGCGTATGTAATTTATGTGATGTTATAATGTTTTGTATTAGAATATGTTAGAGTGGAAATAAAGAACTTCAAAGTTCAAAAACAAAAATCGTAAGGCATCATAAAGCCAAACTATAGAGTGCTATTTGTAGATGAATGGCAACGCCGTGAACAATGAAATTTTCAGTGTAGTAGGAATTTCAATGGCTGAGAAGAAAGGAAAGGTGCGACCAACCAATTATATCGTACTTATACGTAACAACAAGATGTGGGAAAGAATGCAAGTGATGTTCAAATGCATGGTAGTTCTGACAGGTAATTGATACATCGGTCTTGTACTAATTGGGCAGTATCTTATGCATATGGCAGCATATGAATCAGTGGCGTAGCTAGACATTTTTCCGGGTGGGGGAGAACGTGAGCACCCAAATTTTCCTTATTTTTTGAGTGTGAACACCACTTTATGAGGAGTCTGGTTTTCCTGTAAAAAATTTGAAAGGTTGGAGGATTACTGAAGAATCTGCATTTCTTATTGCCAAATCTGAGATTGCACGGCGACAAAGATAGTTGTAGCTACGTAATGGTATCAAAGACCTACGAACTGCCTTTTCCCGAGTCAAGAGCATTTGGAATTTTCTGAAAGAAAATTTATGAAAATAGCCCTGTAGTAGCCGGTGTCACTTGATGATCTGGTGTCTCGTGTAGAAAATTTCCGATTTTGTGTTTCGAAAGCTCGGAAAAGTTTGCCAACCTGATTTATGATTACAGTATACCGGTATACTCACATTTCCCTGATTGTTCTAGACAATATCTGAACAAAATAGTGAACGGTGGATTGCAAGTTTTAATTGAGAGCTCGTAGTAATTCACAGTGTGTCTTGATATTTGACTATAATGTACAGAGTGTGGTTACAAGGCCATAGAAAAGTTTATTCATGGACATGTGAAATTTTTTAGAGTCACCAATGTATTAAGCAATGTACTGGCCGGGGAGAGGGCGCCAGGGGCGTCGACCCTGACCCAATGAAAATGTTGAGGGTAAATATGTCGTTTTTTCCCAATAACTCAGGCAAATTAAAGCAGAACAACATGCAAAATAAAAAAAAAATAACATTAAGGTAAGCAGATGGCTTTAGGGATGTTTTTAGTGTATGTGCGTGTCAATGCGCATTTTTTTTGTATATACACGTGTGCGCTCTCTTTCTTATAGATGGATTGCTTATAGAGTAATCCGGTGTGGGACACGTCCAGGGTTGGACCGGCTGTTGAAAAAATTTTGCCTCCAATTCACATAACATATCGACGCCCCTGGAAGGCGCCATGCAGTAGGATACAGTTTCGTGCAAAGCCAGTCCAGGAGAAAATTCCAATAAATCTTATTGTAAAAAAATGGCTCGGATATGTAAACAATCAGTGCTTTGCCAAAAATATGGCAAATCCTTGTATGTGTCATATAGGGAGTTTATATACGCTTCATATTTGGACCAGATATGAGATTTGTATATGGTTTCACCAACAAAACAAAATTTTGGCCAATATAACTGAAATAACATAAAGGCATATATATGGCCCATTCAAAATTTGTTATGGCTCAAATTTTACATGGGATAGTTTTGGTGCATATTATGGCAAATCCATATATGTGGTGTTTATTGATGTCATGCCCGGATATAGGTGGACCAGATATGAGATTCATACCTGGTTTTGTGATTTGCATGTTAGATAGCATTTAATGACACACCAACACATATGTGTTATATAGTGTCGTACTGTTCAAATACTGTTCAAGTCCTTCCGTCTAGTCGCCTCTTACGACAGGCGGGGAATAATGTGGGCATATTCTACAACCCCCAGTCCAGAGATTTGTGATTTGCATGATTCAAGAGTGTCAACCATGTCTTAGCCATGCGTGCGCCAAAATAAATTGGCGCACTACCTTTGTGTCAAGCATCAGAGAACTTGTATATCAGTATAGCCAGTAAAAGCAAAACTATCTGAAATGTTTACTCTGCATTGTAGGTCTTAATTACCGTGCATGGCAATATCCCTGCAAAAATTTTGTTGGACGATTGACGATGAATGATGTTTTTCACATTTCATTCCTTAATCAGCTCGCTAAATTCTTATTACGCCCACATTGGAAAAAACATTTGGGTGTTAATTCGTTGACATGACTGAATATTCGGTAAATGGATTATATGTAATGAATGGTCTGCCAGATTGGGTAGTTAACTCCCCGTCAGTACACTGCTTTAAGGTTAACATTGACAAGTTCTTCCATGACTGTGGTAGAATCTGATTGTCTGGGGCTGTTTGTTTAGGTTTGGTGGTTTGACTTTTAAACAGAGTTTGAACTTCATGGCATTTTATGGGGACTTGGCCCTCTTTTGCCCTTTAACCTGTTATGTTATGTTATGTTATGATTTTAGTTTCTGATAATGATATCTTTTTACTTTTTGTTGCATCCTCCCTCTCTGCCTGATTTCATCTTACAGCTTCAGGGAGGAAATGATTCATTACCATGAGGAAACGTTCCCTCTTACCTTTTGTTACATCTTCCATTTCTGCCTGATTAATTCTTGTCGCTTCAGGGAGGAAAAGAAGCCCACTACATGCAGACTTGATTAAGTCAAGTTTCATATCTGATTTAATTATTGACAATAAAAGCTGTGTTTCAATACACAAAACATTACGTAACATTTGGTGTTAGCTAGCCATTCAGTCAGCATGTGTTAATTGCTTTTCACGCAGTTTGAACACAATGAAAGCATAGCTCATTTGAGGTCACAGATCATTTAACAAACTCAGATATTAGTTACACCCCACAACGCCTTTGATGTACTGGGGTGTCTATGTTCCTTTTTCAAGAAGCGACGTCACATCATGATATATACTTGATATAGTCAGGTTTCACATCTGATTAATTGATAGACCGTTGCAGATATATTAAAATACACACAAAGTTACGCAATATTTGGGTTTAGATATCAGACCAGTCAGCAATGGCGTGGCTACATCAGGGGGGGGGGGTAGGGCAGGGGCGATTGCCCCTGACTCGGAAAAGGGAACAATTCGAAAATTTGCCGTTTGTGAAAGCAGCCTACTACAGTGTGGTCTCCCAGCTCTTCTGTTATATAATTTAAATTCATGTCCAATAAAAGCTTCATTTTTGTAGTTACTCCTGTAAAAATGCAAAGTTTTATTTAAAAATTTGCAGGTTCTAATGCAATGGTCCCTCATGAAGAGTGAAAGAGTATTTGTGGTTATGTGTCAATTCAGGGCATTTAAACTAGTTCAAACAACTTAGGGAGCCTTTCAAGGTATGGACTTCTAGATCTGTACCATTGATGCTCTAGTTCTTTTCTTGCATTGTTGTTGTTAAATGTTTAGTATCTAGGTTGTACAGTTACAGTATTTTCATGCCAGTTCCTTGCAATTATTTTGAAAAAATATATTACGCGGACTTTTAGAATTTGTCATCGTTTTAAGAGAGTTATTCCAAAATGCCAGTGGGCTCCACGGAATACACATGCATACACATGACGTCACAGGACAAAACAACATACCTCTCCAGTGAAGGTAAGCGTAAGTCACGGCACTTGCAGACATATGATTATGTGAAGCAAAGAAATTATTCGTAGCTAAATCAGGCACAAATTTTTACATACAATGAAAATTAGTCGTTAAAATTACAACACAGACAAATGTTTGGGTTTTCTAAACTACGCATTTTTATTCAGTTTTAATTCGTAACGAGTTGATTCATTCAACTTAGACATTTAACTTTACACATTTAAAACACAAAGCTAAAAATGCAAGACGTTTACATTGAGGCATTTTGAACCGTGTTTAACTGCTTGCTTACTTATTTTACTTAATATTTTAGCCGATTCATGAAAGTCAAGCTGTTTTATTTACAAAGCAAGTTTCCTTATTTTACCCTTGAAAATAGAGGTATCAAGCTTTTCAATTTGAATAATGTCACGATTTTATTTGATGTTAAGGGCGACAAAACTTTCAATCTTATATTAATTTTAGTTAAGTATTATATTTTCCTTTCAAAACTGAATAAAACAAGATTGTCAGTAACTCATTTTAATTATTTCCTCAAAAAGTACTTTGATACGCAGAAATATATTTTAACATTAAAGATGAAAAGAGGGATCTGGGAAATATATTGGCTGCCGTGGTTTAATTTGCTTCAGTTAGAATTTATATGATTGCTTTTTGGTTCCTATTTAAGTTAAATACTTTTGAAAAATATTTTTTCCTATTCGTTTATGTATACTATGAGACCCTTGTTTTGTGCTGTTTTGTTTTATGTTTACTACAATTTTTCTTTGAATTCTTTTGTGCTTTACATAGAGAGAAATAAACAATAAGTGCCAAGAAAAAAGTCTCCTTACTTGCTCACATACTCAAAAGTAATTCCGTACTTCATTGTTTGAAGAGTTCAACTCAGATTGAATCGTTGTCGTGTACTATACTCAAACAAGGTCATAAAACTACCGAAAACCTTCAAAAGACCTTTCTTATAATACAGAATATTTGTTGAGCCTTATTACGAATAAAAAATGTACCAATTAATTACCTGAAGTACTGCAGTTACCACAGAATATAGTTTATTCGGATATTAGTTTATTTTCAATTACATTTAGGTTTAAAAATCCCCTTAATTAATTGCAATTGATTTTTGATTCTGTAGTGACGTTTTTGTGCTCAATAATCTTACAGATCGCTGTAAGGGGCCGATTGTTGTGGGTATATGATGAACTAATGTAGTTAGATGAAGGAATGTTGGATTAGAATGTTAATACATGCAATGACATATTAACGCTTAACCCGACTCCGTTAATTGTAACAAGTATCACATGTTTTTTTACCTCGATTTTGCTTCATAAGGCATTCGTGTCAGAAAGCCTGTGCTTTTACGTGTGCAACTCAAACAGACATGAGAGAACAGAACAGACAGCCCAAAAGCCCAACTATGTAGTCATAAATCTAATTCAACATGGTGCACAGTTATTGCTATCGTATCTCCATTTTTTGACCTTCTTTTTAAATGTTCATTTCAACTTGGTTTTGACGAAATTTTCACAAAAGAAGGGTGTAAATTTTCCATTCTGCTTAACGCATTGCTCTAAAGAAACTCCCTTTATCAAACTTTACTCACTACATGCAACACTGAGAAGTCCAGCGAAATAGTGGGCATCGGCCCGAAGGTTCTGCAACTGTTCCGTTATTAAACACGTTCGACAGTTGGGAACTGAATAAACAGCAAATATATTTAATGACAAAGCTGCGGCAACACATGCAACTGATTTGTCGCGAGTTGGCATGTCGCTGGGCTACACATCAAATTAATATATCGCCGATTTTCAGTCGCCAACCTTTGAATCCCCGACGAAAGAGACCACATATACAAAACGATCAGTGACAATTCCGGCTACACATAGTTGCCGACAAATGAAAAACATTGCGAATTCTGCTTCTGCGGCTAAAACTATTGCAGCTGCTATTTGGCTGGTCCGACGTCGTCGAAGTCGAAGAAAAACTTCCTAAAAAGGGAGTATGCGAGTTAGACCGCACATTATTGAAAGAGAGGAGCAAGAGGCATTTTATACCCTCCTACCAGACTTGAGGGAAAAGGAGGAAGATCTGCTTCGCTATTTTCTGACATGCTGCAGACGTTAATGTCCGGTGTTTGTACCCTTTGTCTACATATTCGTATAGAATGGGATTTTCTATCGACATTTGTATTAATCCGGCCTCCTTTTCCGTACTCCAAGTTTCAGTCATTTTGTCCAAAATGTAGGAATGTAGGGAAATCACTTGCTAAAATGTGCTGTGTTGTGTTGCAGAAGATTTAGTTGAGTCATGGAATACGGCTACATTGAGCAAGTCGCCGTCCCAAAAGCGGCTACATATCCGACTGATTAGTGTGCAGATTCGATTTTTGGATCTGCTAAAACTCGTCGGCGACGGATGAAAACTGGTCTACGACAGGTCGCTAACATGTTGTCAGGTTGTGGGGTATGGCACACATGCAACTAATTGATCGTGGATCGGGAACATAACATTTCCGACCGTCGTGAGTCGGTTGTTTTGCAAACTCGCGACGAATCGGTCGCATGTATAGCCCCAGCTTAAATGGTAATTGATCGCTTTATAGTACGAGGAGTCTAAGATCATGAAAAGAAGACCCCTTCAATGGTAACTGTGTGTTTTTTTTTAAATGCGAATATTCATTTATATTAACAGTTCTAAGATCTTTAACTTCTTGTGTTTTGATGATGTAAATAACAACAACGTTAGAATATTTGGAATCTTTCATTCAAGCGCTCCTTTTTCTGTATTGTTACCTTCAATTTGATTTCAGTGGGGTGGCGGGTCAAGTACCAGTCTAATTTTCTTTGGTAGAATTTGGCAACGAAGGACAAAGATGATAACTCATTTTTCTGGTATTTGAACGATATCAGATTATTTCTTTTCTTTTTTGGCTCTTTGGGAGATACTTTCAGAAAACGATCTGCTCAAAGCGAGTCTTGCGATTCGTTTTGGTGTCTATGCACACACACATAATCCAAATCCTCGGGACAAACCTAGTCTCACCTGACACGTGTAACACAATTTGAGTTCGCATGAAAAAAAATTTGAAATCATCTTTTCTTTATCTATTCATAACATCAAAAAAGATCTCGAGTGTGGCTTTGTGCGGTGGCATGTGTCTAAATTGTAGTTTTGGTGTAACGATTTGCATTTATTCTGCCGCAAAGTGGGACTGAGACCTCTATTTTCGTTCAAGTTGACTAGGCACTGAGATTGTGTTTTATACGCGAACTGATAAAAAAGGAAACGTCATACGCTACCGTATGTGCTGAACACGATTTGTGTGCCCCACGCTGTGCCGCACAATTCCATTAAGGAACGAATTACCGAACTCGCTTATTGATGTCTTTTATCTTTCCCTGTCTTTGCAAGGAAAACAAGGAATTATCTAGTTCCACGAAACTTGGGTTGGGACCACCTGAACATTGGACACACATCGTTGAAGGCTTTCCGTCACAGCCATAAAAAAAAAAACAAACAAAAAACAAAAAAAAAACCTCTTTGTCAATGACAGTGCCCAGGTTGATGGACCATGTAATACACAGTGACAGATTTCACGCCGAAGGGGCCTTTTAGTTAACACCAAAGGAGGTTGTGCTAAGTTCATCTCAAAAGAAAGTCGAGGTTACAGTCAACTTACAAATTCGCAACCCTCTTACTTCAGGGTCGGAGATTACGCCGACCTTAGCGCATATGTTAAACAATTTAGAATGTAACTTGGCTAAATTTCTGAAACCAAATTAAGAATAAGAAAGATTAGTTTACAGTTGAGGCCTAAGTTTGCCTGAATACTACCCCGTGTGTAGATTTAAAAGTATAAAGTAAAACCAATAAGCACAGACAAAATGACAACAGAGATGCTGAACACAGATTTCAGAGAGCCGTTGCAAAGATTTTCATCACAAATGCAAACATCAACACTGTCAATTTGGACAATTTGTTCTAGCTGTTTCAGGTCATTAGCAGTGTCGATGTCCACCTTCTCAATCTCCTTTCTGTCGTAGCAATGATTTTTCAAGTCGATATTTTTTTCACTAGGTACACACCCAGCTTCCACAAATTTCAAATGAAAACCCTCGGCTGAAAATAAAATTCACAGTTTTCAGGTTGTAATGGAAAATATTTGACTCGTTCACCAGGGCCGGCCACAATAGGCCCTGAAGGTTTTTTTCTTCCACTTGAGGTCCCAATGGAATGTGACATTTATTGGGGCCATGTTGGGGATAGACTTTGTGCACTGACGACACACTGACGTCATTCTTGGGGGCAAACAATGGAAAATGTAACCGCATACATAAGAATTCGCCCTGCACGTGTAGCAGACTATTCTCGTATCCAACAAGCCAGCGGTGTACTTTTGTTGTATCCCATCATATGCATAAGGTCTATTGCGTGATTCCCAAGCATTTTCTACAAGAAGCACTCCTCTGTATCCCATACATTATAATGCATGTAAATAGATAGTATACAGGCCTACCACGGACACAGATCCGTCTTAGAGAGTGAGACCGTTTTGGATGGGTTAGCTAGGTTATGTTAGAAAACGGATTACACCTCAGCGTTTAACCATCTGGTTTAATCTGGAGGCGCCCACAGCCCTTTCAAGTCGTGGGCACTGGATAATTATCCCTATTCCATTGCTTATGCGGGGCATTACGTACAACGGCGGGAGGTTCTACATTAAAGTCCTTGGTACGACCCGGTCTGGGAATGGAACTCGGACCTTTTTCTACCAACTAGACCACACACTCGGTCGAACTTTGGATAGACGTCGATTCGGTGGGGGAGGGGGGGGGGACACCCCACTTCTTTTTGGAAATGCAACAACCGCACATTATGTCTTAGCTATTATCTTAGCTATTTACGTTTGATCTTTAGGTCAACAAATGATTACTTTCTTCTTCAAAGCAGTCATGCATTCAGAGACAACTGTAAGTTTGATCCAATAGAGGTTTGCAAAAACCCTGGTTGCCAGGCTCATATGACAGCACCAAAGGTACACATTGATAGTCCTGGGACCTATTTCAAGCCAGAAATGCAAATAATTGGTCGAAAAGGGGTACAAACAGTACACGGTAATCATGAAACGAACCAGCCAAAGCATTGTTTAAATACCCAGGATATTTTCAGAATTAGACACAGCTTTTTAGGAACATAATTTTTGACACATATTGCACTTCATGTCCTCGCTGGTAATACCACAAGGAAAAGGGTCCCGCAGATTTTTACTGAATTCTTTTTGCAAGAATGATATAGATATACTTCTTATCATAGGCATAAGGGAGTATTTCAGTTTTTGCCCGAAAATGTTATCCTGTCCGAAAGACAATCTAAGCTATGGACCACTACTGGTTGGTGCAGGGAGTTGATAGACTCCCTGTTTGCTGCGAATCTTTTACAGAACTTGAAATTCTGAAAAATTAATAAAGATGAGATAGCCAGAATGACATTTCTCAGACTTGCACGTACAATCTATACAGTTGAGCTTCTCTTTGTAATGAAATAAAAATTCAGCAACATTCATAAGTGATTAGCAAATTACAAGATAAAATGTACCACAACCATTACATTTTCATTCCATCAATGAATAGTAATTCCTAATATTGATACAAAACAAAACATGATGTGCAAGCTGCACTTTTTTCTGTTAATTGAAATTTTTCGACCGAAACACTGTCTAAGTGGGCGCCATCATCAGTTGGTGGGAAGCACACAGAGAATTTTTACAAATCGCATACCTCAGACATCCGGAAATGGAATTCCCACGTTTTTATAACTAAAAACAAAGACGTCGTTATTTTCAGATTTCGTTTGGAATATAATTTTCAATTGAATAGAAAAAACAGCAACTCCCTAAACTATCAGAAAATTACCAGATAAAATGAACCACTGTCATCGATGTAATGGTCTTGAACCTTTTGGGGAAGAACTATCCAACGGAATTGAAAACATGCTAATGTTTTTGGACTCTATTTCCATACTTGGTTGAGTTCAATAGCAAGGTTCACTGAAATGTTGAAAATTTTTATGTTACTGCCTTTAAGGGAAATGTTGTGTTGTTTTACAAGGAAATTTCATATTTTTCAAACCAATATATTTACTGGCAAAGCGTAATTAACAAAATAAGGCAGTATGGTAGACTTCCTTTAAAGAAATAAGTTTCCCTTGGATAGATATACAGTTGTTTATTGCTCAAGAATAATTTTTTCACCCAAACTTTCAACATTTCGAAAGGTACAATTTCCATAGCTCTTCTTGTGCACAATATTTTGAGAAGATGAAGCTATTGCTTGGATTTATTGTTGAGATGGAATGTTTTAATAATGATTAGAGCTATTCAGTTTTAATGCTATGTTGGAAAATTTGAAACGCAATACTTCCCTTTAACGTCCGATTTTAAATGGTTTCTCTTCTTGATATTATGTCACGGTACGCAGTGGGTTCAAATGAATTTTCAGGCAAATACATAGAAGACATTCTCACCCTATCAGACTACTGCATACCACTAACTGGAGCTGACAGTCTACCCGATTTTCATTAGCGTCACCCAATTTGTCTGTCTAGGTATGATAGATACCAAACTGTTGGGCACTGAATGCACCAGGAAACCCTTCGCCAAAATGTTTTACCACTTCGGGCAAAGTTTTTGGATGACTGCTGAAGAAGACAATTTCCATAAGCCGCCGAATGTGTCTCAAATCTTTGTAATAATTTTTGTCCAAGAAAATTCTACTTTAAATGTACGGTTGGGGTTTTGTCGGGCAAAGTTTGGAAGAATTCAGATAATCGGCCATTTCGTACATTTTGTTGCGCCAAGATTTAAAAATAGGCTGAGGAACAATGCTTTCCAGCCACTAGCTTCCCCAAACCGTTGCAATCTTTTCTATTTTCTATAATAATATTTCCGTTCAACTGATTGAAAGAATCTGGACACTCGACAAATTTAGGCGTTGTTTTGCTCGCGACAATGAAGTAATGCTCACGAATAATAATTTGTAGAACTGCTCGAAAGTGTAGCGACTGTAATGGTTTGTTTTTCTCATTTTGGGCAAAATGTTTTAAAATTTGGGCATGCTTATGAGTTTTCTGTGGAATTAAAGCTATGCCAATTTTCAATACTTTAGAACTCAAAATGGCTGCCCGTATTTTCCCAGATTCTTCCACGAAATTTCAAATCCTGCGGAAAGTTGGGGGTCAGTCTATGCTTGTAAATGTTCTCAAAATGTTATACATATAACTTTCAAATGCACAGTCACTTAATTAATTTAAGTGAAGGGTAGTTAGCATTACGTATTTTATTGTGAAAATTTTACTGTCGGCTCAAACTTAAAAAAATAGTCCAGAACAGAATTTTGTTTGTTATGACAAAGCGGAGCATATTCTTAACATTCTGGTGAAAGTTTCCTTAACATATCACAATTTTTTTTTCTTACCGAGAACGACGAGAGTGTGCAATATAATATGAATATTTGCAGTAGGAGCTGGCGGTGAGGTTTCCTATAAACCCTTACTCACAGTTAATAAACCCTGGTTCTTCCACATTCTTGTTCGATTAGCGTCGTAGATAGCCGCTACTTATGTTATAGTTGTAATGTCCTGATTTAAAATATCCAACTCAAACGACGAGATGTAATATGAAATGATTTTTGAAAAAGCCCTTACCATTCGCTGTAATAGTCGCCAAGCTGCACCATGTTACACCTGCATCACATTCTGTCTCTGTCATTGGTTTGTTTTTAAATGAGAGTGTGCCACAAATTGAACTGTCGGGGGGACATTTAGCTTCAACCTTTTTGTAACACGAAAGGGCACGAGCTGTTGTTGTTATAAGAGATGAAGTAATATTGGTTAGGTCTATAGAAATATTTGTAACAGACATAATCATCGAATGAATAAAATCTTCGGATTGCTTTCATTATATGCACTCTAACACCAAATTCGTGGCAATACCTTCGCATATTGGTCCACGGACATCTTTGAGTTCATTTTATTGAGAATCTTGGGATTGCGAGGAGAAAACTACTGAAAGCCTGGATTTTAAAAACCTCCTCGAAGCACTTTTCCTGCATGGGAACCTTACACATTTCTATGTATTAGCTACAAAAAAATCATTCACTTGGTGTACAATTTGCAGTAATTTCATCAATTCCTGAATGACCTGACCTTCCACTGGTAGCACAATAATATTGAAGGATGCAGATATAATCTGTCTTTTTTTTAAAGAGGGTTGGGATTTTGACGATTATAACCCCCATGACCCAACCTTGCAACGCAAAAAATGCCTAAAATAGCGGTTTTTGCTCTCTATCCTTAGACTTTTTCCTCATATCGTGCCTCACCCCCCATGACAACACCCACCCCCCCCCCATGTAACAATCTTGGCTACGCCTGCATTGAGTTGATATTGATGTCTTGTGATAAATTTAAGGAAACGAATTGAACCGTTAGGTACTCACTAATGAAACAGTTTTGTATGTAGGATGTAGTGGTTGTCTTAGTTTGACCATTTGACGGTCACTGGTTGTGAAGAAAACTTAACAGGTTTGAAAAAAATTTTGTTGAATTTCATGAACTCGTTGAGCCGCCTTAATAAAGGCGACATGCTGGATATTACAACGTCAACCCGGCTACCAGTTATTTAGAGCGATCAAGAGAAAACAAAATGTTAGGTCGTTATTTGTTTATCTATGAGTTGCTATGTAGTTGTTAATTTGAAACAGATTTCCTTTTGTTAATACTTTTGTCAATACATTAACGGAATGCAGCGTCTTCTTTTTGTTTAGAGGTTTCTTTGACACTCTTCATCATACTTGATTTCTCTACATCATTTGTTTTAGTTAATATCTTGTACAATATGAGCAGTTCATACTGATATTAAAATCATCTTTTAATAGCGAAATGAGCATAAATGATTAGTAATTTTTATAGCATATAAATCAAATAGAACCAGTGTCTGAGTAAAGAAATGATAAATTAAAACCAGATAACAGGTGTATATTTGTTGAAGTTGAATTTGATATAAATTTTGTTCCGTACGATTTTTTTAACAATCTACAAAATCATTTAAGATGGCCGCCATATCCTCGCATCTTTCAGATCTAACCCATAACAAAAACAACGGGCCTCTCTTTTAAAAACAATTTTCTGTCAAGTATACAAGTGTATCATCATATGATGAGGCAGATACAGACCATTAGGAGGATGTATCGAGATTTTCATATCTGTTAAATTTAAACTCAATTGTATATAGAGATTTTTAGCCGACGTCGATTCATGGCGCGTCTATTTTGATGATCCTCCTCCCATTGTATAATTAAAGGCAGTCTACTGACCCCAATGTTTTCTAGTAGTCCGCAGAAATTCTCAGTTGGCACAGTTGTTTGATTGACAGCAAGTTCAAATCAATCAGAGCAATGTAGATCATAATTACATAGCATATACTGTGCTGAGAGTGTTTGATTACACATTGGGGTCTGCTACAGCCACCCCGACGCAATGAACTGAGATTGTGTGGGGATGAGGATGAGAATGACTTTTAGACAGCGTGTGGGAGAGACTTATTTATAAAGTAAGTTGTTTAGGAGGATTGGAACTGTTTGGGGTGAGAGGGTTAGGCCCTTAAGAGAGGGGCTGAGGTCATGAGAAAAAACTTCCATTGCAAGATAATTAATAATCACCTGTAAAAAGCAGCGCAAAACATGTCACAAGAGAGAAAGGTCCAGAGGCAGTCATTTTCCTGTTGGTAAAAAAGAAATTATATCTAGTAAAATCAGGAATAGTATTAACTTTAAATTTTTCAAATTTAACATTCCTAATCAATGAAAGAGTGACTCAAACTTTTGAAAATACGAACATGGCTCGTAGACTTTACCTAGACGCCAGAAAATGATCACGAACTATTATCAAAGCGAAACTTTTTCACAAGGAACACATCATTAAGTGAATGGGACTTTTTGTCAATAATTTTAAACGATTGTTAAGCGTAGGTCACACTTAATAATAAATAATCGTCCCAAACCCAAATGGGGCACGAGGGGTGGGATGCACTTGCAATATTTACAGTACGTACAGTGTATACAATATTAACACCGAACCAAAACCAAAGACCAAAGTTCCATACAGAGCAACCTGCACCACGTCCGCTTTCTTCGAGACCTGAACTTACCTTTTTTTTCAACAAATTGTTGTTTAAAGTTTAATTGATAAAATGACAATCGGTTTCCCCTACACTTTACAAAGATTTCCTGAAAACCTCGTACGCGCGTGGTATTTACCAACGTTCAAATTGTCTTTAAAAGCTACGATTGATAGGGAGAAAATGGAAGAATAGGAAGGAAATTGTAAAGGAAAGACTTTGATTTAAATAAATTCTACAAAAATTCCCCGCTTAAAGAAGCTATTTCTTTTTCGACCTCATTTATTCTATTTAATCAGCTTATGCATGATACATAATACATGATATTGAACATCCTCATTAAGTTATTGATATCAATTCAATGAGCCCTTCAAAGAAATCTTCACTTTTTGCTCCTCATTTATTCTATTGAATCTATATGAGATTAATATATACATTACAATGAACAAATTGCTTTTCTTTTCGATTTGTACTAACGAAATAGCAATGCATGATATCATTGTCACTTGCAATGCTCTAAATATATATATATATCAGGTTATGCCTGTGTCCGTTTTGTCCCATTTGTATTAACGAAACTGCAATGCATTATTTCATACTTACTTTCAATGCTATATATATATATATATATATATATATATATATATATATATATATATATATATATATATATATATATATATATATATATATATATATATATATATATATAAAATTAGAGGAAAATCCGAAGAGGCAAAGATGGACAAAAGAGAGTACTAATTTTTTGTAGTCAGATATTTCCGCCCCACCTGGGGCCTTCCTCGGTGACAAATGAACAAAGCTTAAAATTTAAACATACACAATGGCAGATTGCGTTAAAAGTAGAGATAAGATCGTTACGAAATAATAAAGAAGAATGTTACGAAATAATAAAGACGCGCATCGTGTTGCGTCATAATCAAGGATCTTCACGTGACGTAAAAGCGTTACTGCCCAAGCACTGGGAGTGGGTTATTGATACGCGAGCATGACTGGGCCTTAGTTACAAAGGAGGTACAGTACAAAGAGAGAGGCGCGCAGGGCTATGAAGAGAGGCGAGGAGCCTCTGGAGTAAGAATAAAAAATTATAAAATGTATCTATTGTGCCAGAAAACGAAAACTTGACGAAGCTTATTACAATGAGATCCTACTATAGACAGGAGAAACAAATCTCTAAGAGTACCATTCTTAATAATATCGATGAGAAAACTTAGGGTAGAGAAGAACGAGAAAATAGTTTCAGATAGTAAACTGATAAGGTATCCTAAAAAAAGTTACAAAGAGTTAACGAAGGAATATCCCTTAAGTAGTCCCAAATCTGTGTTTAAGCCGGATTTAAATGATTTAACTCGGAGGATCCACTTCAGTTCTTGTTTTTTTTCTTTCCGAAGCAGATCTAAATCCTGAAGCTACAAGGACGCATTTCATGTCATAAATGTTATGGTTCTCAGAATTAAAATGTTCCGCCACTGGGAAACCACTCCATTTGTCTCGGATGGATTTTTTTGTGGTTGTTAAATCTCATCCTGAAGGGAAAATGTTTCCGTAGGCTGGGAGAATTTGAAAAACGACTGCTACTTGATACTCCCCTAAAGCCTCTCATATACCTTCGTTTCATAGATGACATATTCATGATTTGGCAACACGGTAAAGAGAATTTGAAAAATTTCGTAGAATTGGCTAATAATATTCACCCTCTAATCAAATTTACACATGAATCATCACCTACGGAATTACCTTTTTTAGATGTTCTTGTGAAGATCGAAGGGGGCAAACTAACTACTACTGTATATCACAAACCTACAGACCGCCATGATTTCCTCCATTTTAAGAGTTGTCACCCTCAGCATATGAAAGAATCCGTTGTATATAGCCAAATCTTACGTTACAAACGTATATGTTCTGATTCAGAAGATTTTCAGGAACAACTTAAACAGCTCTTACAGCATTTCCTCAATAAAGCGTATGCTTGGAAAATTATCCAAAAACAAGTTTAAAAAGGCGACGTTTGTTGATAGGAAGGATCTTCTGTCTTATAATACAAAATGTTCTATGGATAAAATACCGATGGTCCAGGTATATCACCCAGCTGTAGTCCCTACTAATGAAGAGATCAAGAGAGAGTGGAAAGCCCTCTCGAGGATACACCCCAATGATCCAATATTTGCCAAACCCCTTCTCCCCGCTTTCCGTCAATCTAATAACCTCAAAAGGCATTTAGTTCACAGTGAAATTCCGAAACCTCATCAGCGCACTGGAAATCGCAAGTGCGATAATCCTAGATGCAAAGTTTGTGATATATTATTAACTGATGAAGAGATTATACTTAACCGCCCGGGAGGACCAGTGACCCTTCATCCGGGCAACTACACCTGTGATTCCTCCAACATCGTATACATATTGAAATGTCCCACCTGTGATAACGGACTTTATGTTGGAGAGACCTCTACTAAATTTGGCCTAAGAATAAATAACCACAAACAGAGCATTAGAGACGGAACTCAATGCCTGCCAGTAGGTAAGCGAAGCTAATCACTCGAGGGATTTTCAGTGTTTTATTCTTAGAGGGGGGTTTTCCGACATCCGGGAGAGGAAAATTTTCGAACTTAAAATGATCCATTACTTGAAAACAGTCTCCCATGGCTTAAACAAAGATCGGGGTTTCCTATCATTTTACCCCCACATCATTTTGTGATCATCTCTGGGCGTGTCTTTATCACAGTTGCGTCACAATATTGTAGCAATGCGTCATAATTTCTTTATTTTGATCCTTGCAAACGCGTCATTTATTACTGGCTCATGACGCGAGCATCAATGTATTGACTTTGAACAATAACCTAAAATCGTTAACAGTTGTCATTTACATTTTCATTTGTAATCGCTGTACGTTCTCCGTCTAATCCGCTGAGGAAGATCCCAGGTGGGATTGAAATATATTCGGATATTTATCAATCTTGTTGGTCATTAGTATTATTGGTTTCTCAATCTTGTCTATTGAACTATTGACCAATACACGGAAAACAGTTTTATTATTTTAACGTGATACATAAAATACCGTGACTTTCGGAGAATAGTATGAAATGTTAAACTCTGTTGCGCCAAGGATTCCACGACGCCACTTTTTATCAGTTGGACCTGTGTTGACATCTGAGAACCTAAGAAAACGCCGAGAGATCGAAGGTAACTACATTAAATTAGCAAGGACCCAAAGTGATATTATTTTTCTAACACAGTGTAAAAAATTAGACTTATTCCCAGCAGGACTGAAAATTCATAACCCCTTGCAACACTGGGGAAATAGAGCAGCAGAATACGGGGAACGCATATGTCGTCGTGCATCTGGATTACTTAGAAACGCTGCCAGTCGTTCGGCCTATGCTAGACAAAGTCACTTGAAGAACAGAATTTCTTCATTTTCTGAAGAACTTTTACAATTAACCCCGGGGACTACAAAGGAGTACAAAATTTTCTAAATAAAACTTATGAACACGAAAAGTTAGTGTGTTTCAAAAGGAAGAACAAGAAACTACAAAAGCTCCGTGAAGCTCATCCCTACCTCAGTGAAGTGAGTACAGGCGTAGTAGACGACACAGTAAACTCTAATCACCGCGGGAATAGAACATCCAACGTCGTTAATCTTTCGGATTGTAACCTAACTCAGTCACAAGAATCGGTACTGCAGCTTGGACTTTCCTATTGCCCTTCAACTAGGAGAGTCGATAACATCAGGGTATGCGCAGATAACGAGGACTTCTGTAGACGGATCCGCCTACATGAATGCTTCACGACTAAAGACGAAAATGAGGTCGACACACCCGAACAAAATCGCGCATCTGCAAGAGTCAAAAAAAAAAAACGGAAAACACGTGGACCCCACCGAATGGTAGGAACCCTTACATTGACGGTTTCGTAAATTCTGCTCGTCAACACTTCAACGACCTCATTTCGACCAACCAACACAATACACCGAACATCACCTATCAACAACGGAAGGCAATTAAGGAATTAGCTACTAACTGTGAAGTTACCATTAAACCGGCTGACAAGGGAGGAACTACAACCATTCTGAACACTACTGATTACATAGTTGCTTGCGAGTCTCTTCTGTCTGACCAGTCAACTTATTTATCAGTTGAGGAGGACATTGTTAGGCAACACGCCGAAGAGGCGAAAGAAATGCTAAAGACTTTAGGTAACGATACTCAAGAAGCTGTCAGTAATACCATTCCTAAGACTCCTAACCCAGGTAAATTTTACTCTTTACCTAAATTACATAAGTTAAAGGATATCGTAAGGAGTAACTGAACGTTAAATACCCAGAATCTTCCCCCCGAAGAACTATTTAACATTGCTTGGACTAGTAAAATATTACCCCCTTTCCGACCTATTGTTTCTTGCTCCGGTACTCTTACAGAACATTTATCCGGATATGTAGATTCAGTACTTCAACCTTTTCTTAGCAACATTCCTAGTTTCCTAAAAGACACCACTCATTTCCTGCAAAGAATCTCTGAAATCCCCATTTTAGCAAGAGGTACTCTACTAGTTTCCCTAGATGTTAAATCGCTCTACACCAATATTCTCCAGGATGAAGGTGTTGAGGCTTGTCGCAACTTCCTTCGTATTCATTCAATAGACGACCATGTGCCAGATGACATCGCTACCTTAATTAGGTTCATTCTCAAACAAAATATTTTGTCTTTCAATGGGCGTTGTTACATCCAAATCAAGGGAACAGCTACACTCTTAATCGAGCCGGATCAAATTTTTGATCCGGATCCCTGATAAAAATATTCTGATCCCTTTTGGGATGAATTTCGCACGTTTCCGTTTAAACGCAACCATCGTTTCATCCTTGGAGGATAAAATTGATACATTTCCGGATAACGCTGTTATCCTCTACAATGTGATTGGCTGGTCTGCGGCAGGTATTATTGTGACGTCAGAACTTGCGACGAGAATTGAAAATTGAGAATCACCCGCCACTTGAATTGTTGGATGCAGTCTTTTGTCAACGTTTTTCATACTGCATTTCCCAGACAAATCAACTCGAGAATGGGAAGAGCTTTTCAAATAAGTGTAAGCAAAGCGTTTAGAACATGAAGAGTGTTATTGTTTTTATTCGTCGTGTCAGTTAGTGGACTAAATGAAACGCATTTAGGGGCCTATAACTTAGCCTTAAAACGTTAGTGCGTTCGCCCATATATGCTAACACACTAAGTTAGGCCTGTAACGATAATTATGTATGCGCCCTCTATATATTTATATCACCTTTAATGTTTATGTATTATTTTTGTTTTGTCAGGAATCACCGGGTGACAGGCTGTATTGTAGTACGGATCAAATCCCGGTGGAACCACTTGGAAATTTTCCGGGGTCTAAAAATTAACTTGTTCAGCATAGCTGTTCACAGTGATGCTGAGGGGGTTTAAAATTGGTGAATTACATAATTGGGTATTTGGTTGTCCGTTTCAGGAAGTTGTCCGACTCAGGAAGTTGTCCGCTTGCTCAGTTCAGCTGTTGAGCAGTGGTGCAGAGCAAGTATTACCTCCACCCCCTCCAGCCTTTGGGAAAGTGGCGAAAGACTGGGGATACGCTCACGTCCGTCGGATGGGGACGTTAAATGGCGGTCCCGGGAGCAGGATTAGGAGCTATTAGTACACGCCTGCCTCGTTACCTCTGAGCACTAGTCGAAAAGAGAAGGCGAAGTTCGCCGGTGTTCATCCACGCTCACTCTGGCATAGGGTCCACGATGAGCCAAAAAGGCTTCCTGACCCTCAAAACGTTGAACCTTGAACTTGACCTCTAGCTGACCCGATCACGCAGCGCACTACTGTTAATTCCCCTGGCGCGAGGTATTAGCCAATCACGAAAACACAAATTTCTTCACCCGTTGATTCCTGCATGCATTGCTTTTAACAACGTGGAAGGTTCTGGGAGAACGCCATTGAATTCTTGTTGTGTTGAGACATGTGCGATAGAGTCGAAAAAAGAGCGAACAGCCCAGCAACAATTAACTATTGTAAGTTGTCCAAGTAGGGATATAAAATGTCGTATTTAAGTTTAATTAATCTATAACAGGTAATCTAGATGTTACTTGGATAATCTGTAGTATTTTAAGACAATCTCTTGTTCATGTGATTACCTTCACAGGGAGAGAAAGATAACGACACATTTTGCTTGGTAAGGCTAACGTAATGGTTAGGGCGTTAGGCTCCTAGGCCTCGTTAGGATGCTTAGTCTGTGAATAGTCCTTACGTTACAGTTGGAATAGGCGAATAGGTTAGGTCCTGTATTTGTAGGCAACAATCCTTGAAGATAAGCATTAGTTAATGAGTCTACTGTCACTTAGAATTCTGAATTATCTCTAACAGAAGGTTTTAGAGTGCGTTTGAATCAGGGTACGGAATTGTTTTACGGGAGTTTAGGTAGATACACGCGGCCCCCTTGGTTCTTGGTTCTTATAGTAATTAACATGTATTAAGTGCAGTGTGTAGACATTACAAGGACTGACTTTCAAGCCTAGGGAATGTTTAGGAGTTGTTAGACAGACGTCGTTTCTTAAGTCTCCTTGTACACGAATATTAACCTTCTTTTACGCTATCTTGTGTGTGATATTTGGATTAAGTTACTCAATTTGGTACAATAGCTTTTGGTTCATATCCAGTTACGTAGGTTACTCTTAGAATTTATTTTCTCACGAGAGAGTTTGCTCACGAGTAGGTTCACATACAGGTATAGGCCCGTGAGCAAGACTGCTCAGGAAAGGTTACTTACGAGTCAACTGCTCGGAAGACTGCTGCTCTCGGGAGGTTGCTCACGAGTCAATTATTCAGAAGACTGTTGCTCGCGGAGAGGTTGCTCACGAGTCAATTACTCAGAAGACTGTTGCTCGCGGAGAGGTTGCTCGCGAGTCGACTGCGAGGGAAGAACCTGCTCACAAGAAACTACCCACAGGGCGATTACTCGGCGGAAATACCTGCTCGCGTGCTGCCTGCTCAAAGGAAGTCCCTGCTCACCTGGATCCGTTCCCGAGTCACCAACTCACGAGGACACCTTTCTAGGGGAACCAGCGCACAGGCGGTCGTCTGAAGGGAAGCTGTTCGGCTGTTGGCGAGGAGCTTGCTCGTATGGGGTCCTATCCTACTTCCTCTCAGGGGATTACTCGTGAGAAGTCTCTCCGTGCACCTATAATGTGAGACAGGTGGAATAATTACAGTATTTAATTTGTTTTACTTGCTCATATATTGTAAACTGTATACTTTTGAGCAGCAGTAGGGTGGTCCGTTGTATATGCAATACGCACGTACGTATGCTTAGGCCAATAAGAGAACCATATAGAGGTTAGAGAAGCAAAGTAAGAAATTGTTGCAAATCAGTGCTGTTCTTCGACTCACTAATCAATCCGAATCAGATGTAATTAATTTGATCAATAAAGTGATTATTAAACAGGATAAAACCTCTCTTCATCTTTGTGGTCAACTGTGCTGACTAATTTATCTAAGAGCGGACGAGCGCGCGGCGCTACAGGCCTATACGTTAACATTAATACCCAGGTAGCATACCCACGTGGGACCCACATGGGTTTTACGTGGGACATCTGGGAATGGGCTAACCCATATGTTGCACATGTGGGACCCATATGGGTTAACCCATATGGGAATCGAAATGGGCTAATCCATGTGGGCTACATATGGGGAACATCTGGGTCTACCAATATGGGTATGATATGGGCAGACCCATATGGGTAACATGTGGTGGGCACCTGGGCTTACCCATATGGGAATTATATGGGCTAACCCATATGGGTAACATATGGAGAGCACCTGGGATTACCCATATGGGAATTATATGGGCCGGCCCATATGGGTTACATATTGAGAGCACATGGGCTTACCCATATGGGAATTATATGGGCTGACCCATATGGGTCATACATGGGAGACTCCTGGGGTTGCCCTTATGGGAAATGTATGGGCTAACCCATATGGGTTACATATAAGGAGCACCTGGGTTAACCCATATGGGTATTATGTGGGCTTACCCATACAGGAAACATATGGGAGACTTGTTGGGTTGCCCATATGGGTATTGTATGGGCTAACCCGTATGGGTAATAGATGGGGGGCACCTGAGCTTGACCATATCGGTATTTTATGGGCCCCATGTAGGTATCACATGAGGAAAATATGGGTAACTTATTCCACTGTGGGTTTTAAATGGGCTGCCCCATATGTGGGCTTAATATGGGAATTTCCTGGACTTTCCCTCATGTATGTACACGGGCCGGACATATACGTACCTATCCATATGTATTACCTATATAGGTACGTCCTATATAGGATGGGCCAATGCGAACAAGATGCATATGATGCAGTTATTGCCCGAAAATTTGTTCCCGAAGTTTTGATCGAATGCTCAAAAATGTGTGAAAATTTTCGCGCGCTTCGCTTGCGTGTGTAGTGTTTGGTGATCTATTTTATCCACCCTAACTGGAAAGAAATTCGGCTATCAATTTGAGATTCTAGCAAAAAAAATTCTGCCTCCCACGCCCCGCCCCCCCCCCATTCAAATTAGAAAAGTTTCGTACGCCGGCTTCACTATGGTAGGGGGGGCAAAGCAAAAATCGTCAGGAGCCTGAAAAGCCATTGCGTTCACTTTTTGTAGGCAAAGAATATAGCGTGCTGTCCTCCCTTCCCCATATAAAGCTGCCGAAAGCAAAAGCTGGCGCATGCCCCTTCCCCTGCACTAAGAAATTTAAGCAGGTCCGGAACGACTGTTATATATAGGGAGACTCTCTGGGAAAGTTCTAGTCCTGATCGAAGTGCTTCCCCAAACCCTAGCTACTATTACTGTACTATATATGTTTACTTTACCGGAAAGCAGAAGAAAGAGCGCCATTCATTCAGCGATACGTACTGTACATATACATGGAGACAACAATATAGACTCTTTGTCTGTACTGTCACTCTGCATGTGGTATGCAAATATATCCTTTCCCGCCAATTTCGATATTACATTTGTACGATCGAACGTGCGTACGGTGCTGTATATTAGTGCATATGATATGAATGCAGCGCGCGCTGTAGTACCGCCGCGTAATCGTTGAACGTACGTACGTACTGCAGACGTTCACACTCGATCAGCAGGCCAGGCTACAGCAAGCGGGATCAGAGGATGCGTTATTATCAATGACGGCTGATACAAGCGATCGAGTGGAACATTCGAGTGAATTAAAAAGAGTTATATTACTCTATAGGCTAGTAAGGTAAAAAAAGCGTGGTTCATATAGGCCTAAAACAACTCGGCGGGGAAAGGCCGATAAGCATACGTCACCTTTCCGTCTTATAATATACGCCTAGCCTAGCGTTCGGCCAACGCTAACGTTGGGCCTAACGTTAGGCCTATACTATTAGTAGTATTACTAACGTAGGCACCTACTGTGTAACGCTAGGGCCGCCTGTGGGCTAACCCATGCAGCAGCAGGACATTTTGTTTTGTTGTGTTTTTCGTGTTGGCTTCTTTCGACTTAACTGCAAATACTCAGGCAGTCAGGAACTGTCTCTTTGCCGCTTTGGAGTTGTAATTAATGAAGACTTTAGCCCAGGCCTAGGTCCTAGGGTAGGCCTAGGCTAGGCCTATATGTAGGCTAGGCTATATATTTACGTTTATTATTTGTTATAAAATTTTACCATGATTTATTTGGCAGGAAAGGAGCCAAAATCGATGAAATCAGTAGTTATGGTTACTTTGCTGTAATGAACTTAACCTTACACGTATAATCTGCAACCCTTTCTGAGGCAACTTTGCAGAAACTGGCCTCAGGAGATTGGGTCTTTCTGCAGTGTATGATGCTCTCTAGGGCCATTTCTCATGTACGGTTGTTACGTAACTTTTTTGTACTATTATGCCCACACTTCAAAGAATATATATTAGCTAATTTATGTTGGGTGGCTTGCATGCATAGACTTAAATGCATGGTCATTTCTTTCATATCTGTCTTAATTCATATATATATATATTTTCACCAGTTCCTCTTCTCAGTAGAGATTATCCATTTGGAAATGTTTAAGTAGGCGTATCATTGATCCCATTAATTTAGACCAAAACCTCTAATTAAATTGGGCCAGAAGGATTTAAAAAAAGTAAAATGGTTTTATCCATAAGGTATTCAAGTGTACAGTTTGTATCATATCGTGGACAACTTTTAGATTAATTAGACACATCTTATCATATCATATATTGCCTATTTGGGATGACTTATATGAAACCCACATACTTGTTTTACACATAGGCCCCAGATGAATCCCACATATGGGCCAGCCCATTGTGATGCACGTAATTATACTGATGACCCATATGGGCCACATGTGATTCCATTATATAACCCATATGGGCTAGCCCATATAAAGCCCACACACTTATAACCCACATGGGCCCCTGTAAAAACCCATATGGGCTAGCCCATGAATATCTGACCCACATTGGCCCCATGTGAAGCCCATATATTGCCCATATCGGCTGGCCCATTAGAAGCCCACATACTGAAGTCCCATGTTGGACCCATGTGATACCCACTTAGAGCCCATATGGGCAAGCCCGCATGATGCCCACACAAGTTGACCCATGTAGGGCCCACATGGGTCCCATATTAATCCCATATGGGTATATGGGCTAACCCATATGGGTCCCATATGGTTCTTGGGTGCAAAAGTTAATGGGGCCCATATGGGACACCCCATATGGGACCCTTATCTTATTTGATATGGGTCCCATATGGGCCCCATGTGGGTATGCTACCTGGGTACTGTTAGTACAACTAGCCTATTCAAAAGGCCTACAAACAAGAAGTAGCGCCTAACGTTATGCAAGTCACACAGTTATCCTAGCCAAGGCCCAGACTGTGAATGTGCAGAGAGCCTACTGTAGGCTGTGTAGGCTTATGTGTTGGTAGACTACACCAATTTGGAATCGTTCATTTATTACAAAATAGGCTATGCCATTGTATTGACTGATTGATTGATTGATTATTTCAATATTTGGTAGGCTATGTAAAAACACAAAACATAGGCTAATAAACAAATAGGGCCTAGGGCCTAGGCTACAGTAGGCCTAGGCCTATAACAGACATGATGTAGGCTCCCCTAGGCCTGTACAAAAAAAGAAGTTACAGGCAAAAACAGAAATGTAAGGCGTAAAACAGAGTTACAGAGTACGTACCAGGTGTACAACAGTGTCTCTCTAGTTTGAAGGTAAGTACCAATTGATGGCGTAGGCTTCTAATTAACAATTCAATTAACTCACTTATTTATGCAAGATAAATTTCATAATAACTTCCAGGTGAAGATTCAGACATTCCAAAAAGGGTGGCTCACATAAGAGAAAATGGGTGTGAGGGAGTTTCACTGCTTTTTTCGGGTATGTTTTTTTGTTGATGTTATGAAAAAGGTGGGGCTGGGACTGTAAAAACCCTCCTTAAATCTGCGCCTGACTACATTGCAGTATAAAATTATACATACTGCATAAGTCTGCAACTTGCATTTATGGCAAAATTTTACACAACATGCAGCAGTGATGTTTCTATTGTTTTGCAATGTGACATTTTGCTTAAATGGTAACACATAAAATATTATTTAATTAATTGAAAAATCATAATTTGAATAAAAAAAAATCTGAATTAAATCTTGATTCTTTAAAAACATAAAAAAATAAACAACTCTTCCTAGGACTCCTGATATTTCTTTAAAGTTGGAAAAAGTAAAGAGGAAAAGTTGAAGGGTTTCATTGTTTTTCTCAAGGGCCTGTAAGATTTGGCATGCAGTGTACTCTGTACTGTACTATTATTCTCTGTAAATTCAATATACAGTAGCCCAGGGATACACATAGAGTACTGCAACCATTAATCTAACAGGTGCTGTTGGAGAGGAAGTGAGAGCCAAACAGGCACTGGTGCCTGGTAGATTTCACCCTTGGCCAGTGGTGCAGTTTTGAATATTGTTCCAAGAGGTTTGAAGATTTTGAGCAACATAAGTTGACAGCAAAATAGCCAGAGCCTGTGTGTCTTGCTGCGGCACAGATTTGTTCAAGCATCCTTGGGACTTAAACATGCTTCCGAGACCTATGACCCTGTGTTAGCAAAACACCTGATGAATTTTAAAATAAATGATCAATTTTGTACATGGCACCCGTATTATTGATTGCCATGCAGCATGCATTGTAGGCTGTGTGTGCATATTGTACCTATACATTGCATATTCAGTACAAGCTTTTGATTGAGGTCTGAAAGTACTAGTGTGTTAGCATTTCCATGTATTATGTTCTGATATACTATACCGTAGTTTTAACCTGCATTCACCATAACTCCAAGGAGAGGACGGTAGGTCAATGTTGTAATGCTCGTCACTGACAACTTGAACATGTAAGTAAATTAAAACTGGAAATTCAGAACAGTATGCTCTCCAGTGATCTGTGTCCCTTCATCAAGCTATTATGTTGAATGAGGTATGTAGCCCTGGGGGTAAAAAAGTGACCCAGTGACTATTATTTTCTCCCTTGCACCCTTATTCATATCTGTTGCCTACTGCAGTCCAGTACAATACTTTGGGGCCATCTAAGACATTTGTAAGTTTTTTCCAATAATATGCTGTAAGGTTATGGTTTAGTACCGGTACAGTTAACAGTTCACTACATATACTGTACCTTAACTAACAGAGTTACTCAATTGAATGTAATACACTAAGTTAAGTTACAACTATTTCAGTGATTGAAAGAACTGTAAATGTCAATTGCTAAATTGTATGAAATATTGTGACTTATCTGATTTGCCTTATATTTTCAGAGCATTGGGGAAGTATGAGTAGAGAAGCTGGCAAAAACGAAATGGAAGATAAGTTCATTATATGTCACAACAGAATCTGTGAACTTGTGAGGGCTGGCTTAGTTGGATTCTCATCTGCCACTGTACTGTGACATTATTATCTTTAACAGTTCAGTAAGTGCCTTATCCATATTTACAGTAGCATTAGCCTAAGTGAAAATACTTTTTAAAAAGATGCATAGCCACAAAGGAAGGTAGAGTTCATCCTTGTCCTGGCCTACTCTCCCAAGCTACTGAAAAGAGTGCACAGTAAAAGTTGAATTTTATTGCAGTACATCATATTTTCAATTTCTTTAGGGGGGGGGGGGGGTGGTGGTAATTAGGACTGTGCACATGTGTGATTTAATTTACCACAGTGAGTTTTGTTAAAATAATAATGTTTCTACATTTATAATGAGTATTGGTATTTTTTGGGAGTACCAGTAATTTTTCAAAGAACCAGTATTAGTAACACACCAAATGTCTTCGATATTTTTATAACTTAAACCAGTAGTGTCTGTATACAACTTAGGATTGGGCTGTTTACCGGTGCTGATGTCAGTACCGGTACTATAGTTACAGGAAGTGAAAATACCGAAGATATGTGGTGTGTTACTTGTACTGGTACTTGAGAAAATACTGGAACTCATTTATATTCGCTGACAAGAATAACTGTTAGGATGTGTGGATGAATTAAAATATTTACACAAACATATAGAGCAGAGGTTCCTGCATTTTTATAAGTCAATCAAACAACCAGATGCATTAATGTGCAAGATAACATGGGGGCCATGCTTGGCTTAGGTTCCTTCCCACCAGACTTCCCTACCCTAGAGTTGGGAAGGAGCACTGCCTTAATACTGGTTCTGTATGTCTTACAATACTGGTATCATTATTTTCAAGGTTCCCAAGATGCAATACTGAAGTCTTAAAATACCATGAAAGATACTTTAAAGAGAAACAAAAAGAAAATAGTGAAATTTAGCCATTGCTTCAAAATAAATTTGGGACAACTGCTCCTGACCTTAAAGGCCACTACTGTAAGATGGAATGTGGAGGGCTTTCAGAACCATTTATTTATACGTAAGTTAAAAATTTGCTGCAAAAGTGTCTTCCTTTTTGAGGAGGCAACAACAAATCAACAATTTTCATTTTTTTTAAATTGGGGGGGGGGGGGAGGATTTCATCCGCTTTGGCTTTCTTCCCTTGATAGGGAAAAAATTTCCCCCTTACCCCCGTTTTGCAGAAACATTGAAGTACCAGTATTGTAAGTGCAACGGTAATGTAACTAATACCTTGTAGATTACTTAAAAATGTTTCAGACAATTTTTTATGTACTGTAATATTCCTAAATTTACTCTGTCTTAGGTTATCATGAAGCTCCAACCTACTGCAACTTGAAAACTAAGGATGGCTCTGTAGTGAAAGGGAGATCAGGTGAAGCACCCACACTACCAGCTTGTGACAGGTATAGTGTGAATTCCTCGATTTTAATATTGCCTTTAAAATAGTGTTTGCACCGGGTACGCGGATATCCTAGTGTTTTTCTATGATTTCTTTTTGATTTTCAAAATAAGATGGTTATTGAAAGTAACAAATGTATTAACCCACATCTCCTTCACAATTATTTGCAATGAAATTGCTTAACTTGTTTGTTTTCATAACATGCTTTTGTTAAATTGCACTTTTCCAGAAACAATTCCCACAATGTGTGTTTCTAACATCCGCTCCTATACCATTTAACGAAACAAAATAGGCCTACGTACTATACTGTGCATAGCCTGGCCTAGCCCGCTCGGCAGAGGAAAGATATTGCAAGGTTTACGATCGGGTACCCGGGTATTCGACAGGTAATACGGTTTGGTTACCCGGGTACGAATTTCCTACCCGGTGCAAACACTGCTTTAAAATGCTCCAACATACTGTTACATTTAAAAGTAAATAGCTGTAGTCATTTTCAAGTCATTCGGTATCAATACTAAACACCAGCAATGGCTCCATCTCCTCAAAACATTATGCACAATAAGAATTTTGGAAGTTGCATCTTTTGAAATGTTGAAACTTTGGATGAACAAATTGTTCTTGAGCAACAAAAAACCAAATTTCCATCTGAGTTGAACTTATTGCTACAAAAGAAGGATACCACAATGTCTTATTTGCTTATTATTTATCACTCTTTGCCAATAAATGCTGGTTTTAAAAAGGATGAAATTTCCTTGTTAAACAAATGCAAAGTTTCCCTTTACAACAACAACAAAAACAAAATATTATACCATTAGCAAACCAGAATAACATTATCATAGAATTGTTATCAAAGTTTGTTTAATTCACGTAATCAGGAACCCCCCCCCCCCCCACTGTCCTGCACTGTTGCATGGTGGATTTGTGAAAGATTGCCAATGTTTATTTTATCTTCACTTACAGTACAAGCATGTATTGAAGAAGTGGTGAAAATGTTGAAACATGAGTATTGTTTGTCCAGCTGCCATGTTCAAAGATGATTTCCTACCCCATTGTGTATTGAATTGTAAATGAGAAGAGTATTGCAGTTCTACATAATTTGTTCAAGATCGCAGGTTACAGTAAATTATACACTGTCACTGTTTTGGAAATCTTGTCACTGTTGGAAAGAATGCCTCTCATTACAAATTTATTCTTGTATTAAAATACCTTGATGAAAAACTTTTATATTTTGCCTTTTTATAGGTTTGGACCAGTAACATCTGTACTTTCCGAATGAAGTTTATCATCAATACCTTACTTCCAGTGGAGAGGTTCAGCCGGTAGTCTTTTGTTTTGGAGTTAGGACCAGGAAAGCAAAGTAGTAGGTGCCTGTTACAGTGCAGTTAGTTAGGTTAGGTTTTGTAACTCAGCTTCTAATCAAATGGTTTAAGTCTGGTTTCCCTTCACCCTTTCTGATGCTGAACACAAAAGCAGTAGATTCTAATTTTCAAGTATTCGGTATGACCTGGCCACTTGTGAAACTTCAGGCTTCTTGGCTTATTATTGTGTAGAAAGGTGCTTACCATGGAAGGGATGTTTGCAGGGTGTTGAAATTTGCTTTCAGTTATGGATGTCTTGAACATTGATTATGCATTTCTAGTTTCCATTGATGTGAGACTTCTGCAAGAAGCAGAATCCATCCTTAGGAAAGGTAAAGCTAAGGAGAATAAACCTGTTTCAACAGGTAAGCTAGGTACAGTAGCAATTTTAGAACCAGCAAGATTGAATGAAGAGTACAGTTTATGTTGCATTTTTTGTGCTTGTCTTATTAACTGTGTGGTCTAGCCAGTGATATGCTACATTGATTTAAGTACTGCAAGATATTTTCATAGGGAGGTAGCAATTTTTCATGGTTTCATTCCCATGTTTATTTAATTCTCTAATACAAGAGTCGGTTATCACGATATTGTAGTGCTTAAATTTTACTTAATTGTATGGGGAAACATATCAGACATTAACTGAAACTGAGACTGCCACTGGAATATTGACACTGAGTGGATACAAAATATGTTAAACATTATCGAACTTTCAAAACTTGCCTCTACAAGTAACATCAGTTTTCCCTTAAATCTCCCCACCCCCTCTCAAAGAAATATGAAAAAGCAGAGGCAGCAGCTGGACAGAACAGCACAATCATATTCTTCCCATCCCAAAGACAGCCCACCTCAGCAAAAGCATAGAACAAATATGGGATCAGTAGCCTGGGCCCCACATGCTAACCCGGTGAATACCTATCATGAGAATTTATTTTTTACCCAGAGACATTTTAAAAACCTCAAACCCCCCTAGATGTCCTCTGGCCATTGGACCTCCACTAGAGGCCCTAAGTTGGACTCCTAAACCCCTCTTGCAAGATACTGTAGTTTACACAAATTTTTAGGTCTCAGCATTTCCTTTGCCTTCAGTATGCCCTTTGATATACTGGCGCTACCACTATATAATATGGCATAGTGCAGCGAATACTCCCTTCCCAACCACCATGATAATTCCGTGCCAGTGGGTGGAAAGTGGAAGTTGGAACTCAAAGTTCATTTTCCTTTACTTCTTTATGTATGGTATGCACTTAATATCTCACCTGATGCCTCTCAGCTCATAATTTCTAATATCTTTCCATTGTGTAGCAGGATTTCATGTTTTTAAAGGGCTTACCCCCCCCCCTCCCTTCCCTTTTGATGAGTTGTTGCCTTACTGGATCAGAAATGAGTAGTCAAAGATTTTTATTGGAAGTGTTCGAAATGTGAAGTAAAAGACTAGAAGTTTAGTATGAAAATCAACATTGTAGTGAACATCTGTGGAAAGCATTCTGATTAAGCAAATTAGGGTATGACATCAGTATGTCAGACTGACCATAAATTTTTTTTTTATCTTACATGAACAAACATTGCTACCTCAATTAAGGCTGTTTTTATTGTCATGCTACCCTTTTGAGATTTAAATTTATCAATATCAACATTGCTGGAATTTTCTACCTCTTTAAATGGCCTTTCTTTTCATAACATCCTTCAGAGATCATAGTCAAATTATGTCAACATGAGTGTATAAACCTTTTTATGCTTACTGCTTTTCATGAAGCAGATTTTCTGTTGCTGGGAATTGGTAATTTGTTTTGCAGTGCGTTCCAAAATACATTGTCAACTAGACCAATATTTGTAGCTATTATTGTTTCTTATTTCTATTGTTAAACTAAATACTATAATCGAATGCTAGCTAAATAGCCACTTTGTTTCCTTCAGAGAAAATAGATTGAAAATGTGAATTTATATTAGAACTGGTGCTCCTCATTGAAGAAAGCAAGGTGATTTGTGACCCCAAATTTTGATTAAAGCTTTTATAAACATCGTCACTTATTCTAACCAATAATTCCAAGTTGTTTTCATCTGGATCAAATAGCAGCCACTGGGATATCATCTGAAATCCATTCAGATTTGAACCTGAATGGAGTCACTGGTTTCCAGAAATTCCAGTCATGTCCGGTTGGAATAGGTGCCCAAGGATGCAGAGCCCGGATCAGATTTGATCCAGGACAGGGTCATAATGGTGATCAAATAGATGCCCCTTGGGAACGGAATCTGGATTTATTTGATCCGGAACGGGATTGTTCATTTTTTATCCGGAATTCCGAATCATTTTCAACCTGGATGGATAGGTGCCCCTGGGACTCGGAATCCGGATCATATTTGATCCGGAACAGGATTATTTGTTTTTTATCCGGAATTCCGTGTCATTTTCATCCGGAGCGGATAGGTGCCCCTGGGACTCGGAATCCGGATCAAATTTGATCCGGAACGGGATCGTTTGTTTTTTATCCGGAATTCCGTGTCATTTTCATCCGGAGCGGATAGGTGCCCCTGGGACTCGGAATCCAGATCATATTTGATCCGGAACAGGATCATTTGTTTTTTATCCGGAATTCCGTGTCATTTTCATCTGGAGCGGATAGGTGCCCCTGGGACTCGGAATCCGGATCAAATTTGATCCGGATTGGATCAAATTTGATCCGGCTCAATTAGGAGTGTATGGGAACCAAAATGGCCCCAGCCTACGCAAACATTTTCATGGGAGAATTTGACAAACGATTGCTACTTGATACTCCCCTAAAGCCTCTCATATACCTTCGTTTCATAGATGACATATTCATGACTTGGCAACACGGTAAAGAGAATTTGAAAAATTTCGTAGAATTGGCTAATAATATTCACCCTCTAATCAAATTTACACATGAATCATCACCTACGGAATTACCCTTTTTAGATGTTCTTGTGAAGATCGAAGGGGGCAAACTAACTACTACTGTACATCACAAACCTACTGACCGCCATGATTTCCTCCATTTTAAGAGTTGTCACCCTCAGCATATGAAAGAATCCGTTGTATATAGCCAAATCTTACGTTACAAACGTATATGTTCTGATTCAGAAGATTTTCAGGAACAACTTAAACAGCTCTTACAGCATTTCCTCAATAAAGCGTATGCTTGGAAAATTATCCAAAAACAAGTTAAAAAAGGCGACGCTTGTTGATAGGAAGGATCTTCTGTCTTATAATACAAAATGTTCTATGGATAAAATACCGATGGTCCAGGTATATCACCCAGCTGTAGTCCCTACTAATGAAGAGATCAAGAGAGAGTGGAAAGCCCTCTCGAGGATACACCCCAATGATCCAATATTTGCCAAACCCCTTTTCCCCGCATTCCGTCAATCTAAGAACCTCAAAAGGCATTTAGTTCACAGTGAAATTCCGAAACCTCATCAGCGCACTGGAAATCGCAAGTGCGATAATCCTAGATGCAAAGTTTGTGATGTATTATTAACTGATGAAGAGATTATACTTAACCGCCCGGGAGGACCAGTGAACCTTCATCCGGGCAACTACACCTGTGATTCCTCCAACATCGTATACATATTGAAATGTCCCACCTGTGATAACGGACTTTATGTTGGAGAGACCTCTACTAAATTTCACCGAAGAATAAATAACCACAAACAGAGCATTAGAGACGGAACTCAATGCCTGCCAGTAGGTAAGCATTTTAGCGAAGCTAATCACTCGAGGGATTTTCAGTGTTTTATTCTTAAAGGGGGGTTTTCCGACATCCGGGAGAGGAAAATTTTCGAACTTAAAATGATCCATTACTTGAAAACAGTCTCCCATGGCTTAAACAAAGATCGGGGTTTCCTATCATTTTACCCCCACATCATTTTGTGATCATCTCTGGGCGTGTCTTTATCACAGTTGCGTCACAATATTGTAGCAATGCGTCATAATTTCTTTATTTTGATCCTTGCAAACGCGTCATTTATTACTGGCTCATGACGCGCGCATCAATGTATTGACTTTGAACAATAACTTAAAATCGTTAACAGTTGTCATTTACATTTTCATTTGTAATCGCTGTACGTTCTCCGTCTAATCCGCTGAGGAAGATCCCAGGTGGGATTGAAATATATTCGGATATTTATCAATCTTGTTGGTCATTAGTATTATTGGTTTCTCAATCTTGTCTATTTAACTATTGACCAATACACGGAAAACAGTTTTATTATATTAATATATATATATATATATATATACATATATATATATATATATATATATATATATATATATATATATATATATATATATATATATATATATATATATATATATATATATATATATATATATATATATATATATATATATATATATATATATATATATATATATATATGTATATATATAGCGGGAGGTCCCGAGTTCGAATCCCGGTGGAGTCAACATCGTTTTTCACCTCAGCCAGATTTTCCAGCTTTACCAATTTGATTTATATATATATATATATATATATATATATATATATATATATGTATATATATATATATATATATATGTATATATGTATATATATATATATATATATATAAGGTCGAGTACTGCGTAGCACTGGTAAAGTATGAAGGTAACAGATTGGAATGATAAAAAGTGCTAAAATTCGGAAGAAAGCTCCGCAACGTTTCGGGTATGTACCCTTCATGAGGCGGCAAAATAATAACTGATCACAAAACGATATTCAAAAGAAACAACAACGCGTGCCGATACAACTCGATCGGCGCGCGTACAAAGGCCAAGCACCTACGTCAACGCGTTGTGTGTCTTGTTATGTCCCCATCAACTCCTTACAATCGTTTCTAAGTCCCTGTAGTGCGGACGCACTGGTAACACACGCACTACCCATGACAACATCCATCCAGCAAGCCAAACCAAAACGCGCCGACGTCAAGCGTACAACCTCTTTACAAAGGGATTGCCAATAATGAAATGTTTGCCTACTTCGCGCCGCAATTTTAAACACAGCTAAACGACGCAACCGTGCAAAACAAGTTAATAGTGATGACGCGATAAAAATTAAAAGTAATAATAAATACACGCTAGGCGATTATGATGTCATTATGAAAGTCCGTTCATAATGACATCATAATCGCCTAGCGTGTATTTATTATTACTTTTAATTTTTATCGCGTCATCACTATTAACTTGTTTTGCACGGTTGCGTCGTTTAGCTGTGTTTAAAATTGCGGCGCGAAGTAGGCAAACATTTCATTATTGGCAATCCCTTTGTAAAGAGGTTGTACGCTTGACGTCGGCGCGTTTTGGTTTGGCTTGCTGGATGGATGTTGTCATGGGTAGTGCGTGTGTTACCAGTGCGTCCGCACTACAGGGACTTAGAAACGATTGTAAGGAGTTGATGGGGACATAACAAGACACACAACGCGTTGACGTAGGTGCTGGTTTGTACGCGCGCCGATCGAGTTGTATCGGCACGCGTTTGTTGTTTCTTTTGAATATCGTTTTTTTGATCAGTTATTATTTTGCCGCCTGATGAAGGGTACATACCCGAAACGTTGCGGAGCTTTCTTCCGAATTTTAGCACTTTTTATCATTCCAATCTGTTTACCTGTATATATATATATATATATATATATATATATATATATATATATATATATATATATATATATATATATATATATATATATATATATATATATATATATATATATATATATATATATATATATATATATATATATATATATATATATATATATATATATATAACCGTAATAGTAAAAATTAATTAGTAATGTCAACCAGGCAATGGTAAAGTGCTCAACCCTGTGAAGGGAGCTGTAATATTGAAAAGGTTGCAATAAGTTCTTACAATATGTTCTTGCAATATGTTCTTGATCTTAGCACAAGCACATACAAGCCATACATGAAGCCCAACAACACCCCCCTCTATGTGCATAAACAGAGCAACCACCCCCCACTTATCATAAAGAACATCCCAGAAAGCATCAACAGGAGACTATCCAACATTTCTTCCGACGAAAACACATTCAACGCATCATCACCCGTATACCAGGAAGCATTACAAAGAAGTGGCTATGGGTACAACCTAAAGTACGAGACCCAACCCCCTAGCACCAGTCATTCCAAGAGAGCCCCGAAACGAAGACGAAATAGGAACATAACCTGGTTCAACCCCCCGTTTAGTGGCAGTGTCACAACCAACATTGGCAAGAAATTCTTTAACCTCTTGGACAGCTGCTTCCCACCTGGGCACACACTACATACTTTACTCAACAGGAACACGGTGAAACTGAGTTACAGCTGCATGGCAAACATAGACCAAATTATATCAGCGCACAACAAATACATACTGGCGAAACAGGAAGTACAACCAGCAACGCGAAGCAACTGCAATTGCAGAAAGCAAAGTGAGTGCCCATTGGAAGGCAACTGCCTCACGAACAACATTGTGTACCAGGCAACTGTAACACGCCACGACAATAACAACGAAGAAACATACATTGGTCTAACAGAGAACACATTCAAAACAAGATACACCGCCCACAAGTCTAGCTTTAAACACAAAGAGAAAAGACACGCAACTGCACTCAGTGAATACATCTGGAAACTAAAGGATACAAATGTAGAACACTCCGTAAAATGGAAACTAATGAACAAAGCTCGAGCATACTCCACTTCATCTAAAACTTGTAATCTCTGTCTGGAAGAAAAGTTCTTCATTATACTCAAACCTTCCTTAGCAACTCTAAATAAAAGAAACGAACTGGTAAGCTCTTGTAGACACAGGAACAAACATCTACTGTGTAATTATTCTAATAGGTAATGTATCTTGGCTCGCTGTACACCGTTCGTGCCTGTTCACATCGAACACGGAACCAACACGTGCTTAAAAACGGACACGTTCATAAGCAGCGAACATATACGTATTTAACGTTATTGACATCATTCTACTTCAGGCTTCTGAGGAGTGAGGACCTACATTATTGGCCCTTACGAAACAGTTCTGTAAAGCTATGTTGTAAGAACTTATTGCAACCTTTTCAATATATATATATATATATATATATATATATATATATATATATATATATATATATATATATATATATATATATATATATATATATGTATATGTATATATATGTATATATATATATATATATATATATATATATATATATATATATATATATATATATATATATATATATATATATATATATATATATATATATATATATATATATCGCATTTGTTTCGGGACCCTCCTCTGAAAGCCAGGAGACAGCCTCCTAACTTAAAGACTCTTCTTACATCATCTAAGTTAGTTCAGTCTTTAAGCACCGGTAATAAGAAATGTGATAAGCCAAGATGTCAAGTATGTCAGTTCATTATAACAGATCGATCATTTACTCCACCTGGATCAACTATTTCTATCCGACCACCTTCCCTTGATTGTGATACTCCTAATGTTGTATACCTTTTATGTTGTACTGCGTGCGAGGAAGGTAACTACGTTGGTCAGACGGGCCCCAAGTTTAGGTTGAGACTTAACAATCACAAAAAGTCAATCATCGACAAAGTCAACCTTCCCGTTTCCAATCATTATTGCAGATTAGGGCATAATCTCTCTAATCTGCGTTGTATACTCCTCTGCTCGGGGTTCACTACAACAAACCAGCGACTCCGAGCGGAGAGTAAGTGGATTATAGCCCTTAATACGCACAAACAGGGCCTTAACAAAGACTTGGGCGTTCTCAGTGGTTTTAGCTTTGCTAGCAACCGTTAGTCCTTAGCAACAGTTCACCTTCCTTGCGCGCCGCGACTTTTCTCTCAGAGGAGTTCGTACTGTGCGCATAAATTCATCTCTGCCTGTTTGGCGGTTTGTGCTACAGCTTTTGTTTGTTTCAATTTTGCTACATTTGTTATAACGCAGTTGAAGGGCACAGGAGTGTCCGAAATATTCGTTTGAAATACAGACTATTGTGCTCTGAATACCGTCGTTTTTATCATTTTTTGGTTTTCTTATATATTTATTTATATATATATATATATATATTATATATGTATATATATATATATATATATATATATATATATATATATATATATATATATATATATATATATATATATATATATATATAAATATATACATAAATATTTATATAAATCACTTTCAACCAAAAAGCCGATGGAGTAGAAGAATCATATCTGGCGCGAATAACACATTATTATTAAGAACGATGTATGACACAAATGCATGCCAAATTTAACCAATTTATCAAACTTATCATGACATGAAATTCTATGTTTTCAAATTAACAATGACGACAACAAGAGAATGAGGTGGAGTAGTTCCTTTTTTTATTATAAAACAGCAGTAGAAAAGGAAAAAACACTTTTTTAAACGTAGATACCTTTGACTGGCTTTTGTGAAGTATAGGGCATTGCAGCGATGTGATTTCCGACTTTAAAGCAAATTTCATCTGAAAGAAAACTCTTTACAATCCGGAGATATTATCTACCTTACAATTATTATTAATAGAGTACTTGCAATGGAGAATGAGGAAATTCAATGAGTGGTTAACAGAGTTTTACAAAGAATCGTTCCTTCTTAGATAACGTAAACGCGGATACAAAATGACATACCAAGAAAAGATGCTATGTAGTTTTTAAAAATTGTATGACAGCGGGTACAAAGATTAGTAGCTGGTTTATTCATTAAGTAGAGAAGTTTTTTAGTCACTGGAATACGGTATAAGAATTGAAACTGACAGAACTGAATTCTGGCTTCGGAAACAGCTGAAAAAGGAATTTTAAAAAAGGTAGACCAATCCTCGTCACCGAAGTCGAAAACCTGGTTTCATGTTATACAAAATTTAGGTGGATTAGATATGTTGTTAAACAAGGCTGGATAAATGAACTGAGAAGTGCGGGGCTTCTTAAGAATCGGATTCAACGATGTATTTTGATGACAATGACCATTATTGTAGAAATAGACGCATTGTGGAATGGCTGACAGAATAACAATAACAAAAAAACGGTCAAAGGTACCAAAGGTAAATTTTACTAGAAACCTATGTAAATAATGAAAGATCCAATCTGCGTTTAAAGATCTCTTACAAGCATGACCCCAGCATTATGAAACTTGGGATAGGAAATTTAAGACTTGTATTTTGATAAAGGAGTCATTCCAGAAGATTAGGTCACCCAAAACTACAAGAGGTGGTTTCAAAACATAGCTGCCGCTCCGCGTTTTACATTCCTATCTTATAAAAAACAAAATAATTAAAAATGTTGTTACTCGCATAAAGTCGTCTGAGTGAATCTTAAAGTATGATTATCTGACCAAACTCTGAAAGTAAAATATCCCGACAAATTTTTCAGTAACCATTACTTTCATCATTTGAATACCCTTTTCACCCAAGTTACCTTCAATGCTTGACCAAAACTTTTCAAGTCGACAACGTTTATACTGCCTTTGATGTTATTTATCATGGTGCAATGTCTAACCGTGTCAGGTTTACCATTCCAGATGAGATCAAAAATAAATTTTGTACCTCCTTTATAAAATAATCAAGGGGTGGGGTTGGCAAGACTTGAGAGAGATAGACAAGATAACTTACAGCAAAGGTCTTAGCTATAAAATTTCTAACAATCGGTGTAATGTCTCAAGCGTTTCACAATTTAAGCTGATTTTTTAGCCTCGAAAGTTTTTTAATATGTTGAGATCAAAGTCTTAAAAATGATGAGGAGAATCATTAGCGCAAGGTCCTAGTGGGAAAAGGTAAGATTTTGCAAATATAATTTCTAATTTAAAATTGAATTTTTCATGTTTAGAAGATGTATTTTTGATTAAAACATAGTGGTATTAATTTGTTCCTAAATACAACTTACTGTCATTATGTACAGCATAAGTACATGCTTCAAAAAGTGTTACACTCAAAAGGAGAGGTAAGCGGATAATTCTCTAAGGATCGAAAACGTTTAAATCTTTGGTCGATCCGTAGCGCTTCTAATTTGAATGAATTAATATTGTGTAATAATGTAAACCTTCCTACCTTGTCCCTTTCAGTTTTCTTCGTTTTCAACCTAACGTGTACGATAACTTCTTTGACAGAGGGCTTCAATGACCAACGTTAATGTGGGCGAGGGCGGCACCGTCGTTGTTATATTAATAACAACACGCTATTAACTTGAATTTTTTGCCGTCTCGTAGAGACGTGGCGCTGACCAATGACAGCTTGACAAATGTCGATGACAACTCCCAACTTTTGTAGTACGAAATCTATCTTAGCTACGACCACATACATTTACATAACAAAGGTGTACAAAGACTTGAAAAGTATAGCTGCACCTTTTCCAGGACAGTTCCCTCGTTTCCTAGGGATATCGAACACGCCTCCGTATAAGACACGTGACGATTCTCGCTTGAAATTTTTAGTTGGATTTGGATTGGCGAATGCTCCATGTAGTTAAATTGTACGTGCAGAAATCTTTCAAGCAGACAGCTAGTACGTTTAAGCAGGAAGGTAATATTTGCTTTGAACTGGATCGAAGCTGTAACAAACGTTATATAAACAAGTTTTAACTTAAATGTGAAGAGCTGCATATATACAGAAAGTTTAGTACAGGCGTCATATTGCTACCATTAGAACGGGAGTCCCGAAGCTTAACGTAACATTTTTAGGTGCTTACATGGGATTTGTTGGCAACAAGAGAAGAATTCTTAGGTTTCAAGATAAACTACTACATGCTGAATTACAAAAAAGATCTGTTGCAAAACCTGAAATTTGTAGCCCACTAATTTATATACAAATTAAATAGTCTCTGAAAATAACTTTTAGTTTCAGTTACTCGTTGGCCATTGGCAGTGCATATTTTTCTATCTTTATTTGCTGAATGTACCTTTTCTTTGAATCAAAATTATATTAATTTTTACCAGTTTATCGATCGCACTTCATCAGTAGTTGGGTGGGAAGACGACTTTAAATCCGGAATATAGGATACTGAAACGGTCCAGGTAGGGTTAGGAGAGTCACTCAAGATGGCTTATTGAGAGTAAAAATATTTCTGCCCTGCAAGATTGTGATAAATCGTCTTGCAAAAAAGGTTGCTGTCACCGAATACTGCGTTTTCATTAATATTTTACTTTGTCATGTTGTCGATATAGGCATCCTACCAATCTGGCCACTAGGAGTTTCTTCGAATGGCTTCAGGCTAGGATGGGGAAATTTGTGAACTGACAAGTAAAGTATCTAAGAGGAGCGTAATCATTAGTTGGCGTAAAGAACATTTTGAAAAATCACGACCCCTCGGGCATCCGGAAATGACATTTCTCAGGCCTCTAGTGGAATCTAAAGACTCTCTCTTTGGCCATGTTAGAGTCAAGGCGTTTGCAAGTTGGGGTGAGTCATCCTTAACTTTTGCCATTAGGTACGGTCCATTCTTTAGTACCCTGTCTCATTTGTCCTAAACTTGATGTCGGCCTCACGTTTCGCTTAATTCATCTCCATTCTTCCTCATTAGTTCATTACCTGGATAGTCCCATCTTTTCGCCCCAACTCGGTCATTGCAGTTAGGGTTTGCCAAACTCTTTGTGTATCCGGCTCTCGTCATGAAAATTGCTATAGTGATGGCGCACTTTCTGTATCAACTGTGTTAGCTGTATATTCAATATTTCCAGCACCAAGATGAGGGCTTGCAAGTTACATGATATCGCAAAAAGCAGCCACCTAGCGACTAACACTCGGCCTGTTTTCCAGAAACCAAAAACCGAACATGAACACCCTTACAAACCAAACAAGACCACTAACCCCGCCCAGAAAACTAGATTGAATCTCTCGACCAGCGAGGCCATTCCAGCTCCCGTACGGCTTCGTCGAGTCCGTTACAACCAACAGAAACTACCACCACGCCCACCACCAACAACACAAACTCAAACCAACACACACCTGAAGACAATAAATACACCTAAAAACAAAACAGGCCAGAAGGCCAAAAAACCGCACGCCGGAATTTAACCACAGCGCAGGAGGGGGGGGGGGGCATGGGGGACCATTAGATTCATTAAAATCTTTCGCCAGTCTGGCCGTGTCCGTTTTAGCACGTAAAAAGCACACTCTGCATTTTGGCTAAGATCATTTGTAGTATACTTTTTTCATGATGCAGTCCAGTAGCGTATAGCTGGGGTGTCGAAAGTGACAGGGCAGGGATAAAAATAAGGCAATTGTGCCGAAAGCAAACAGTCAATGAATCGACACTTGTCAAAATGGTATTACTTTACAAGTCACGCCTGCATCCATGTATCCATGTCCCCTGCCTTTATCATTCTCCCGTAAGACCCGTAGTCAGGAATTCTGGTTCAGGGATCGTGTGCATCGCGCAAGAAGCACATAAAAGTGTTATGTTTAAGGTCAGTCTGCCAGTAGTAACAGCATTTAATAGCCCATTAGAAAATTCTGGCCCTTGAAATTGGACCTCATGACTTGACCGATTTTTTAAAAGATAGAAAACTACAAATAACTAGCTGAACTTGGTATTTCTACCAGGTGTTCACAGCCCAAACAAGGATTAGGGGTGTCCTTTACTGCGTAAAAAACTTATCCTCCTTTCTGATAATAAAAACCTTTTTGTAATTTTGGAGCATGAAGTACTATTTGATGCTTTTGTCATCCCACATATCAACAATTAGACAGATTTCCTTTGTTGGAAGATGGTCCAAAAGTTGATCCATCTTGTCTCCGGTGGAGGTCAAAAGTTATCTGGGGCCACCAGGAGTCACACTCTGCCTTCTCTTCAATTTAGGGCGAGAGCTCAACGCGACATACACTTGTACACCACGTTAGTGACGTCACGCAGCCACATATATCTTGATTGTCTGCATGTATGTAGTACAAGTCAATAAAGCGTACTGTAAACGGTACGGAAACAGTTCAAGCACTTGCATAGCTTACTGAACTGTATTTTTACTTTGGACGCCACATACATGCAATTCGAAAGCAAATTAATTAGAGAAGTCGTTTCTAATTAAGTCGCTTTTAGGGGGTGGGAGTGGCACATTAGGGCGATTGCCTCCTGGCCCTAATTGAGGAAAAATTCGGAAATTTGCTAGCCTATATGTGACAACTCTATTGATTTGATTTCCAACCTTTCTTTCAGTAAATTCCGAATTCTGTCCAGTGCGGGTTTTTTTTTTTTTTTTTTTTGAATATTTCTTCAAAGAAAGCGAAATTTTCGGCGCGCTTTGCAACCTCTTATACAGAAATGTTTGAACTTTAAAACAAATCAAAGTTTGGAGAACTTACCTGCGCGGATTCTAGAAATGACAATAACCGAAAATGTGACATATGTAACAAGTGATAAACATTGGTCAGCTAGAGGATTATTTTTTTTTACTTTTTTTTTTTATAAATTCCAAATTTCCTCCAATAGAAGCTCCTGATTGTGAAATATTTGTGTACAGAAGACAACAAAGTTTCGAAAAGGTACATTATGCAGCAATAACTTTCTTTAGTCGTCGTGCCATCTCAGATTTGCTATATAGGGAGGCCAGATTCTCCAATACGTCAGAAACGTTTCAAAATTTCTTACAGGAAACAGAGAATTAAAAACTTTCTAAAATGCAAACTTCATATATTTAAGTATTTGTTTAAGAAAGGCAAAATTTTCGCTTCGCGCACCTTAAGGACCTATCACAGAAATGTGAATAGCTTTAAAAAAAATAGGAAAGTAAAAGTGCCTGCTTCCCCATGAAAAGGTCTAGCTACGCCACTGGACAAAATAATTAATGATTCTCGCTCCGCATAGTATTTAATTTCTGTTGAATGAATTCTAGTTTAGTTAAACCGTCGTCTAGGTCTTCATATAACATATAGGTAAAATGTGTCTCCATGAAACTTCGGACAGATGACGTAGGTGACATTCACGGAAGGGCTTATGAAATCGAGTTGACGGATTAATCATCTATTGGAAGTTTAAAAGAGTAGTTTTTACGGACAGTCACTTTAGTCACATGTACATCAGCGCATGCCCGTCTCCTTGAAGTGTCGGTGGACAGGATTGTCGCTCGAAGTCTCTCAGTAACGTTTAATCCATTCTCACTAATAAAAATGCCTGTACATGGCATAATCTGTGGTACTGTACTTTTGTTCATGGTGTTTAACCTGTTGGTGCCAATCTTCGTATTTTGAAATACGAAATACTGCCGTTGCAAAGCCCATTCAACCCCCCCCCCCCAAATAATATGCATCATGGCATATTTAGATAAATAAAACATAAAACGACAATTTAAACTATGATTTTTTTTTGCATACTGATTTGATTAGTGACAAAATAAAATCAGTGTCCCTTTTTAATCATCTCTCTCAAATTCTTGTACGTAGGTACAGCATGGGGGGTGTATTCACTCAGTTTGGGGACTCAGTTTGTTTGGAAATAGCAGCAATCAAACTTCGCCCGACGTCAAATATCTCAAAGAACCTAGACAGGGTATTACGTTCTTTTGGGTAAATGATATGTATACAAAGGTGTTTTATTATTAGTTTTGGAGATGACCTTCTAGGTACATAATTCAATTTTTACAAAGCTGACATCATGTGTATTCATTGTTTTGCGCGAAAGGTTGAAGTTTGCTGGACATTCTAGGCGAAGAACAATGCCGTGACAGTGAACGACCGATAAGATTTATAAAACTTATAAAAGCTCCAGCTTGTTAAAGAAAATGCTGCAAGTATTAATGGCGTTATATTTCTGTCACCGATTTATGCACGGAAAATTTTGAGTGACAAGCACACTCATTGTCTTCTGTGGAAGGTGGGGTGTGGTGTGTATTAAACTTAAAGAGTATATTACCTGTTTGCCATCTTTGGTGGACGCTTTCCAGACTTGATTGAAAATGCCCTGCTAACTTGATTGAAAGGGTACCTTTATTAAAGAACTTCATTTTCAAATGAATGTTAAGTAGTTTCAAATATTACGCACGGGACTATTGCATTGGACCCCAACATTAAAGAATCTAAAACTTAGAACATAAATCCTCTGTACCCTCAAAGTATGTTACATTTCAGAATTGACACTCGTCATCTTGCCTGTAAACGAAAAAGGAGAGGACTAACTGATACCTAGCCTTCAAAACTTATTTGTGAACATTGTACCCCGAAAGCTTTTATTTATCTTAGCAATTAACAGTACTGTATCGATAACTTTGCATGATATGTGGAGGAATTTCCAGATACTTAAGGGCGCCCCTGCGGGACGGTGCCAGGCAGTATGGGGTGCCCTGGATCATAGTTTGACAACAAATATAAATTTACATCACCGTACTTAATATGTAAAATTTATTTGTCGCGGTGGTATGAGGTGTAAATTAACAGAGATGCACGTAAAATAACTACAAAGAGCTCTCGCCAATCCAAATAAATGCACACTCTGTGATCCAACTAAATATCAAGAATCGCTTATACGGAAGCGTGTTCGCTATTCCTTGGAATTGATCGAATTGTGCTGGAAAAGATGCAGCTATACCTTTTAAGTCTATGTACACCTTTGTTATATTTGTAAATTTATGTAATCGTATCTAAGATACAGTTCGTCAATACTAAAATTTGGAGTTGCCATCAACGTTTGTCAAGCTGTCATCGGTCAGCGCTACATCTATACGCGACTCTATGTGAAATACCAGGGAGTTCAAGTTTATAGTAAGTTGTTGTTAATGTATCAACGACGGTGCATACCGCGCCCACATTTACTATGGTCATTGAAGCTCTACGTGTGGTTGAGAACGACATTAACCAAAAGCAACAAGGTAGGAAGGTTTACATTATTGGTTTCAATTACAAGAGAAACCTATGCAATCATGATGGCATGCAGTGTATGTGTATGAACCTGTAAACGATACCTTTGCCGGGTACAAGTCTTTCCTTGCTCACGCGGAGCTCGCAACTGGCCTAGCTTCCCGAAAATTCGGACACTGCAATGAGCTCTGCCACGTGATATGCAAGAGCCCGCCCTCGCTCGCGGCATTCACGTGCCGCATGACTTAAACGGCTAAAGGGGAATTCCGACCATTTCCTTACGGGGAACAGTTCTGTGTACCCCGTAAGGCATTGAAATACGTGTGTGTGTATGTGTTTGTGACACTTTGCTTGTTAGCACGATATCTCAAGATAAGTTCTGACAGTTTTCAAACTTGGTACATGGATGCGCCATATTAAGAGAAAGAACCCTATTGTTTTGGCCGAGGTCAAAGGTCATCTGGGGGTCACCAGTGGTCAATTTCTGAAAACTTTGTTAGCACAATATCTCAATATAGGTAACTTGGATAGATTTCACATTTGGTATATGGATGCGTTATGGTCAAAAAATGATCCCTATTGTTTTTGGCGGAGGTCAAAGGTCTCCTGGGGTCACCGGGGGTCAAAGTCTGAAAGTATTGTTCGCACGATATCTCAAGATAAGAAACTTGGATAGATTTGATATTTTGTATGTGGATGCGTTATAGTCAGAAGATCCCTATTGTTTTGACAGCGGTCAAAGGTCATCTGGGGTCACCGAGGGTCAAAGGCTTTAAATCTTGTTAGCACAATATATCAAGATAATAAAGTTGGATAGATTTCATATTTGATATGTGAATGTGCTATCGTCAGAAGGTGGTCCTCACTGTTTTTGGCAGAGGTGAAAGGTCAATTGGGGTCACCGGGGGTCAAATGCTGAAAATCTTGTTAGCACGATATATCAAGATAGGAAACTTGGATAGATTTCATAATTGGAATGTTAATGCGTTATAGTCAGAAGATGGTATCTTTTGTTTTTGGCAGAAGTCAAAGCTCATATGGGGTCTAATAGGAAACTTGATAGATTGCATATTTGGTAAGTGGATGTGTTATCGTCAGAAGATGGTCCCATTGTTTTTGGAGAGGTCAAAGGTCATATGGAGTCACCGGGGGTCACAAGTCTGAAAATCTCGTTAGCACGATATCTTAAGATATGAAACGTGGATAGATTTGATATTTGGTATGTGGGTGTGTTATAGTCAGAAGAGGGCCCCATTGTTTTTGGCAGAGGTCAAAAGTCAACTGGGGCCACCTGGGGTCAAAGTCTGAAAAAATTGTTAGCACAATATCTCAAGATAGGAAACATGAATAATTTTCATACTTGGTATATAGATCCGCTATGGTCAGAAAATAGTTCTTTTTTGTTTATGGAGGAGGTCAAAGGTCATCTGGAGTCACCATGGGTCAAAGTCCGAAAATTTCGTTAGCACAATATCTAATGATAGGGTAATTGGATAGATTTCATATTTGGTATGTAGATGCTTTATGGTCAGAGGATGGTCCCCATTGTTCTTGGAAGAGGTCAACGGTCATCTGGGGTCACTAGGGTCAAAGTATGAAAATCTTGCTAACACAATATCTCAAGTTAGGATACTTTGATAGATTTCGTATTTGTTTTGTGAATGCATAATAGTGAGAAGATGGTCGCTATTGCTTTGGCGGAGGTCAAAGGTCGTCTGGGGTCATCAGGGTCAATTTCTGAATACATTGTTAGCATGTTATCTCAAAATACGAAACTTGGATAGATTTCATATTTGGCATGTGTACGTGTTGTAGCTAGAACATGGTCCCCTTTGTTTTTGACCGAGGTCAAAAGTCATCTAGGGTCACCAGGGGTCAATTTCGGAAAACTTTGTTAGCACAATATCTCAAGGTAGGGAACTCGGACAGATGTTATATTTGGTATGTGGATGGGTTTAAATCAGTATATGCTACCTGCAAAGATGTCAAGTATCCAGATTTAGGTAGAGTAATTGCAATTTCCACCCTCGAATCCGCGCTACAAACATCTTCCAAAAATTCCTCTTTTCACATGTTAGGACCTTTTTCGAACACTCAAAATAGTGGAAATTTAAAAAGATTTTAGCAGATGCATGCTGAAACACAGCTCTCTTGGGGGACATATTTTTCACAAATACTTGCACTGTGCCCCTTTATTTCCCATTCCCTAATAACGAAGGGTAGTACACACTTTCTAAGAAGACTAGGTGAACGTCGACAGAAAATCTCTTTTAAAACCTTGTGATTGGTTCCATGCACCAATGATTGCATACTTTCAGCCAATCACACCTCGGGACACATTCAGTTTTAGTGTGTATTGCTTTTAGAGGATCCCCCAAATTTCCACAATGGAACATCGTAAAAAAGTTCACCATATGATTTGTATATGGGTGAAAAAGTAAATAAATTGACGGTATTCTACCGTGACAATTCTTGACATTGGGAAGAACTGAAAACTCAAAGTGTCTAGCTCCCTAAACTAAGAAGTTTGTTTTGTGTTGTGTTGTGTAGACACATTTTAATTATTTTTTGAACATGTTAGAATAACATTTGAATGGGAAGATAATGGTACACGATGGGGTTGTTTGAAATGGAACTCTGTGTATCATCGAAACCTCAATGCAGTTTTGCATTCTGGTTGCAAATAGGACTCCATTCAAATTAGGTACGCTACGAATTTACCATAGAGTTAAACGTTTTCTATCCTGAGAGAATTGTCCGGATTCCTCTACTTTTGAGTGTAACACTTTTTGAAGCATGTTCTAGTCATTGCCTATGCTGGACACAATGACAGTCAATTGTATTTAGGAACAAATTAATACCACAATGTTTTAATCCCATTTCCAGACACAAGAAAATATCAATAGACACCACTATTAATGATACGTCCCTTTTCGGTCAGATACTAATTATTTGCGTAAACCTTATCTCAAAGATGCAACAATCAGCCTCAGATAATTTCTGTTAAACATGAAAAATTCAAGTTCAAATTAGAAATTAATTTTGCAAAATCTTACCTTTCTCACTAGGACCGCACACCAATGATCCTCCTTACCATATTAAGGACTTCGATTTCAAATCATTAAAATAAACGTTCAATGTTAAAAATCAGCTTAAATTGTGAAATGCTTGAGACATTTCACCGATTGTTAAAAATACTATATCTAAGACCTTTGCTGTAAGCCACCTTGTGTATCTCTTTCAAGTCTTACCAACCCCGCCTCTTGATAACTTTATAAAGAGGTACAGCAATTCATTTTTGATTTCATCTGGAATGGTAAACCTGACAAGGTTAGACATTACGCCGTGATAAATAAACTCAATAAAGGCGGTATGAGAGTTGTCGACCTAAAAAGTTTTTGTCAAGCCTTGAAGGTATCTTGGGTGTAAAAAGTACTATTTCAATGATAAAAGTACTAACTGAAAGAATTGTCGGGATATTTTACTTTTAGTGTTTATTCGGATAATTATGTTGTAACATTCACTATGACAACTTAAAGAAAAGTAACAACAATTTTATTTTTTATTAAGACAGGCTGGTAAAAATCGGAGCGCAGCCATGTTTTGAAACCCTCCTCTTGTAATTTTGGGTGAACTAATCATCTGGCATGACTCCTTTATCAAACTAAAACAACCACTTTTCAGTTTGAGTATATTTTCAGTTTCAGTATATTTTTAAGGTCAAGGTGCTTGTATTACATACAGAATACGTAAATTTATGATAATAACAAGACTATTATGACGTCATGTACTGTTACCTAAGTCAATACATGGCCTACAAGATCCTGAAGTTACCTACTATTTACTACATAGTATTAAGACAATGTCATCCCCAGTAATTAATTTGATTAATTTTCCGAACAAATTAAATAGATTAACTTTCCGAACCAGTCTTTTTAAAAATTAGGTAAACATTAAACATTTTTCCAGGTTTGCAGGGTAATTATGTCTAGAAAACGGTAAGCTATTGTTTTAGCTCAATCCATGGTTAAACACAGAGTAACCCCAGCCTATAACCTGCTTGGTACTAGCTTGTAGGATGAGAGGCCATTAAATGCTTAAACTTAACCCGGGGGGCTGTCAACCAATAGGTTGGTAGGTTGGGAACTTGGCTGTTAAACCTCACCTTACCTAACTGAACCCAGGGCGCTGTCAACTTTAGTGACAGGTGAGAGCGCGACCATAGGTTCGAGCGGAGCGTCCCGGTAGGGAAAATTTTTCTAAAAACACCCCCAGATTGCAGGAAATGACACTCCCTGTGCCTCATTACTGCATGCTAAAACTGCCATATTTTTCTTGTCCTGAAAACTTTTAAGGAGACAATTTGTTCACAATATATATACGAAAAGGAAAAATCGGAAACTCTAAGGCCTACCGGTATGTATTGCTGACAGCCTTTAATCGAATATAATATAATGGTTGTGGAACGAAAACAAACGGAAATTGTGATAATTAAATGAGGGAATATTTTGTTCACGAGGCTTTGATTATGTTACTGTTTATTAGCAACGTATTATCCAATAGTGTATCAAGCTAATGAACATAACATTAGCTCAACAATACTTAAGGAACTAGCTCGATGATGGTATCCTATGCTCCGGTCTTATAGGGCATATGCACCTACGTCACTGCATTGCGCATCTCTCTTTTTTCCATCCAGGCGTCCGTTTTGCAACAATTGCTACTAAGGTGCTGTTGTACGCGCGCTTCGGTAACACCACGACTACCTTTGATCTTTTCCATCCAGTGGAACGCGCTAACGTCACCTGCATAATCTCTATATAGCCTGTTAGTGTTGCGCAGTATACGCTGAACTGATCAAAATACCCTGCATGGGTACAAGAGAACATTCACGCTCCTGCAGAGAGCCTGCATTTTTTGGAACGCGAGTCAAGCGCGCTTCATGCTGCAGTGACACAGATGATATCTGGGGAAAAACGTTGCATGGAATTCCGAGTTATGCATGAGAAATCTTTCACGATTGCTTATAGTGAGAAAACTTTAAAGAAATATGAAAAGGAAGTATTATTTCGTCAACATGAAATTTCCCCAAATTCCACAAATTTCCCCAAAATATTTTCCAGGGGGCAACCTTCTCCCCATTGGCTACATCACTGAAAACAACTCTACCATTTTCTATCCCAAGTTTCATAATGCTGGAGTGATGTTCGTGAAACATCACTTCTCCCAGAATGGATCCTTTCATTACTTTTCATAGGTTTCTGCAAGAATTTAGCTTTTATGTAATTACCTTTGACTTCTTTGACCGTTGTTTTTGTTATTCTGTCGGTCATTCCACAATGCTTCTATTTCTACAATAATGGTCATTGTCATCAAAATGCATTGTTGAACCCGATTCTTCAGAAGCCCAACACTTCTCAGTTAATTTATCCAGCCTTGTTTAACGACATACCTACTCAAGTATTGTATTACATGAAACCAGGTTTTCGACTTCGGTGACCAGGATTGGTCTACCTTTTTGAGAATTCCCTTTTCAGCTGTTTCCGAAGACAGAATTCAGTTCTATCAGTTTCAATTCTTACACCGTATTCCAGTGACTAAAAAACTTCTCTACTTAATGAATAAACCAGGTGCGTATCTTTGTACCCGCTGTCATACAGCTATTAAAAGTACAGAGCATCTTTTCTGGGTGTGTCATTTTGTATCCGCGTTTACGTTATCTAAGAAGGAACTTTTTTGGAAAACTCTCTTAATCACTCATTGAATTTCTTCATTCTCCTTTGCAAGTACTTTATTTATAATTGTAAGGTAGATAATATTTCCCTTGATTGTACCGAGTTTTCTTTCAGATCAAATTTGCTTTAAAAGTCGGAAATCACATCTCTTCAATGTCCTACACTCCACAAAAACCAGTCAAAGATATCTTAGTTTAAAAAAGTTTTTTCCTTTTCCATTGCTGTTTTACAATCAAAACCGGAACCACTTCACCTCATTCTCTTCTTGGCGTCATTGTTAATTTGAAAACTTCATGTCATGATAAGTCTGATAAATTGGTTAAATGTGGCATGCATTTGTGTTATATATTGTTATTAATATTGTTTTATTTGTGCCAGATATGATTGTTCTATTTCATCGGCTTTTTGGTTGATAGTGATTTATAAATATATATTAGAGCATTGCAAGTGACAATGAAATCATGCATTGCTATTTTGTTAGTACAAATGGGAAAGAAAAGCAATTCGTTCAATATCATGTTTATATTATTCTCAAGCTGATTAAATAGAATAAATGAGGTGAAAAAAGTGATGATTTCTTTAAAGGGCTCATTGAATTGATATCGATAACTTAATGAGAGTGTTCAATATCATGTATTTTGTATCATGTTTAAGTTCATTCAATAGAATAAATGAGTTGGAAAAAGAGTTAATTTCTTTAAGCGGTGAATTTTTGTCAAATTTATTTAAAATCAAAAACTTTCCTTTTTAATTTCATTCCTATTCGTCCAATTTCTCCCTATCAATAAATCAGTCGTAGCTTTAACGGACAATTTGAACGTTGGTGAATACCAAACGCGTACAGGGTTTTCGAGGGCAATATGTACACTATGAAGGAAAATTTTTGTAAAGTGTAGGGGGGAACCGATTGGAAAAAATCAATGGCTTTCTATTATTTTATCAATCAAACTTTAAACAACAATATGTTGGAAAACGAGTTCAGTTCAGGTCCCGAAGAAAGCGGACGTGGTGCAGGTCGGTCTTTTGGAGACTTTGGTCGTTGGTTTTGGTTGGGTGTAAATAGTACATTTACTGTATATACTGTAAATATATCAAGTGGATCCCACCCCTGATCGTGCCCCATTTGGGTTTGGGGCAATTATTGTTGGTGATAGTGGTAATGGAGGTTTGGTGTTCTTTATGTTTTTCTTTTTGTTGTTGGGTCATGGTCGTTTGGTCTGGAGTTGTCTTTTCGTTTCAGGTGTCTGCGGCTGCTCCGTAGTGGCTTTGGTGGTTTTTGTTTCGTTTGCGAGTATGTTCTTTGTTTTTGGTTCCTAGCTATATGTTATTCGTTTAGCTGGTCGTACCATGTCCGATCTTAGCGCGTTTAACGATAACTGTAAAATGTGTTATTTTCTTTTTAATTTGTATGCAGGTGATAGTATTACAATAATACTCTGTAAAATAACTCCTAATGTTCTCTTTACGTAATTTTGTTAAAATCAATCTGTCTATTCACATGTGTTAATTGGTATTGGTAAGTCATTCAATTTAGTTCATGTACTCATATGCATCAAACAACTCTCCACCAAAGAGCCGCTTCGGTTCGACGAAATCAAATGTTTACTCCTCAAAAGGACAACACTTATCGACTAACTTTCTTCAGACCGTGTACGTCATTGGCCTGTCATGCGGGGCTCTATTCTAGACTGCATTACAAGAACAAATACTACACATGATCTTAGCCAAAAGGCAAACAAGCGATTAACCGATGTAGAAATCGCAAGCTAAAAGATACTAAGTACTTTCAGACTTCACTAATGATGGTACAATAGAACCTCTGCAACTTTAAGCAACAAATTTGTTTTAGTGAAATTATTTTTAAAATAAATACAACAAAGAATACGATACATAAGTTGTAAACACTGCACAGCTCTCGACATAAGTAACTTTAAAATCTTTGCAACACAAATGAGCACAAAATTCAATCGAGAGAACTGTAAAACGCAGGTGGTCACGTTACAGCAATATCGGATCGGATTATGTGTTTTTTTTTACCAAGAATCTCCTCCATCTGTGGTCAGAAAGAAAAAAATTTGCAAGCTTGTGGAAATATAGATTTGTGTCGACTATGACAATCAATATTATAGTTATTCCGTGACGTCATATCCTCAGACAGCTCTTATCGAGTACGAATAGTCCAATGAAAACTGCCTTTCATCGTGACGTCATGAAGTAATGGATTTACATTTCATTTCCATGTTCCTCACATACAAATCATATATTTATACAGGTTGGCAAATTTTGTTTGTGATGGATGATTCGATATCACTGTAGTGTGACGTTCGCTTCACAATCGTTTCAAAGTATTGACAAAAAGCCCCACCCACTTAATGATAATGTGTTCTTTGTAAAAAGTTTCGCTTTAGCCTGTAATTGTTCGTGCTATGAAAACAGTTGATTTGAAATATAGTGATTTTAAAAAGTAGCAACGGTTTCCTCGGGCATGTTATCAAAATTTTCCAGATTCATTAATTATCTTCTACACATTTTCTGGTGGTCTAGGTAAAGCCTACGAGGCCATGTTCGTATTTTCAAAATTTTGATTGATTACGAATGTTAAATTTGAAAAATTTAAAGTCAATACTATTCCTGATTTTACTAGAAATAATTTCTTATTTACCAACAGGAAAATGGCTGCAACTAGACCTTTCTTTCTTGTAACATGTTTTGCACTGCTTATGACAGGTGATTATTAATTATTGTGCAATGGAAGGTTTCTCACATGACCTTAGCCCCTCTCTTAAAGGCCTAACCCTCACACCCCAACAGTTTGAAATCTCCTAACCTTTTTACTGAAGCCTCTCCCACACGCTGTCTTAAAGTCGTTCTCATCCTGACACAATCTGAATTCAATGCATCAGGGTGGTTATACATGACCCCAATGGGTAATCAAAACACTCTCATCACAGTATATGCTATGTAATTATGATCTACATTACTCTGATTGTTTTGAAGTTGCTGTCAATCAAAAAGATGTGTCAATTTAGAGTTTCTGCGGACTACTACAAACATTGGGGTCAGTTGACAGCCTTTAATGATTTACTGGTCGTCACCATTCTTACGCAGCTGTTTCATCGATACATTTTCACGAATACAATGGGAGCATGGCCATCAAAATAGAAAAAATTTCATTGACGCAAATTAGGATATCCATTGAAAAGAATAGACCAGAACCAAATTTTTGTTTAATATGTTGAGGACGGACAGTATTCTTAGCACCTTGGTGAAGTTTTCATTCATTTCCCATGTTTGGTTCTCGGGATATTAGCAATTGAAGTTGACATATTATCTACAAGAAGTAAATTTGAACCAAGTAGGTGCGATGTCATGTATTTATATTGATGGTCAATGTTTTTTTTTACTTATTTTTGATCCTGCTGTTTGACCTTGAATTGAGTAGGAATGTAGCTATCTTGCCCCTAAGGCAAATTAAGTTTTTAAACTTCCATTGCTAGGGGTGCACTTATGGTAACAACATATCACAGTTAAGTTGTATAAATATGGTGTTAAATTTTAGAGAAAAACAACTAAACACTGTCCATCAATGTGAACTCATGACATCACGGCTACTTGTTTCAAGTTCACTCTTATTAGAAAATATGTCAACTTGAATTTCAATTCTAATATCTGGGGGGCCAAACATGGGAAATGAGTAAAACTTGCACCAGTAAGTTATGCCTAACTCCTAATGTTCTCTTTACGTAATTTTGTTAAAATCAATCTGTCTATTCACATGTGTTAATTGGTATTGGTAAGTCATTCAATTTAGTTCATGTACTCATTTGCATCAAACAACTCTCCACCAAAGAGCCGCTTCGGTTCGACGAAATCAAATGTTTACTCCTCAAAAGGACAACACTTATCGACTAACTTTCTTCAGACCGTGTACGTCATTGGCCTGTCATGCGGGGCTCTATTCTAGACTGCATTACAAGAACAAATACTACACATGATCTTAGCCAAAAGGCAAACAAGCGATTAACCGATGTAGAAATCGCAAGCTAAAAGATACTAAGTACTTTCACACTTCACTAATGTTGGTACAATAGAACCTCTGCAACTTTAGGCAACAAATTATTTTTAAAATAAATACAACAAAGAATACGATACATAAGTTGTAAACACTGCACAGCTCTCTACATAAGTAACTTTAAAATCTTTGCAACACAAATGAGCACAAAATTCAATCGAGAGAACTGTAAAACGCAGGTGGTCACGTTACAGCAATATCGGATCGGATTATGTGTTTTTTTTTACCAAGAATCTCCTCCATCTGTGGTCAGAAAGAAACAAATTTGCAAGCTTGTGGAAATATAGATTTATGTCGACTATGACAATCAATATTATAGTTATTCCGTGACGTCATATCCTCAGACAGCTCTTATCGAGTACGAATAGTCCAATGAAAACTGCCTTTCATCGTGACGTCATGAAGTAATGGATTTACATTTCATTTCCATGTTCCTCACATACAAATCATATATTTATACAGGTTGGCAAATTTTGTTTGTGATGGATGATTCGATATCACTGTAGTGTGACGTTCGCTTCACAATCGTTTCAAAGTATTGACAAAAAGCCCCACCCACTTAATGATAATGTGTTCTTTGTAAAAAGTTTCGCTTTAGCCTGTAATTGTTCGTGCTATGAAAACAGTTGATTTGAAATATAGTGATTTTAAAAAGTAGCAACGGTTTCCCCGGGCATGTTATCAAAATTTTCCAGATTCATTAATTATCTTCTACACATTTTCTGGTGGTCTAGGTAAAGCCTACGAGGCCATGTTCGTATTTTCAAAATTTTGATTGATTACGAATGTTAAATTTGAAAAATTTAAAGTCAATACTATTCCTGATTTTACTAGAAATAATTTCTTATTTACCAACAGGAAAATGGCTGCAACTAGACCTTTCTTTCTTGTAACATGTTTTGCACTGCTTATGACAGGTGATTATTAATTATTGTGCAATGGAAGGTTTCTCACATGACCTTAGCCCCTCTCTTAAAGGCCTAACCCTCACACCCCAACAGTTTGAAATCTCCTAACCTTTTTACTGAAGCCTCTCCCACACGCTGTCTTAAAGTCGTTCTCATCCTGACACAATCTGAATCCAATGCATCAGGGTGGTTATACATGACCCCAATGGGTAATCAAAACACTCTCATCACAGTATATGCTATGTAATTATGATCTACATTACTCTGATTGTTTTGAAGTTGCTGTCAATCAAAAAGATGTGTCAATTTAGAGTTTCTGCGGACTACTACAAACATTGGGGTCAGTTGACAGCCTTTAATGATTTACTGGTCGTCACCATTCTTACGCAGCTGTTTCATCGATACATTTTCACGAATACAATGGGAGCATGGCCATCAAAATAGAAAAAATTTCATTGACGCAAATTAGGATATCCATTGAAAAGAATAGACCAGAACCAAATTTTTGTTTAATATGTTGAGGACGAACAGTATTCTTAGCACCTTGGTGAAGTTTTCATTCATTTCCCATGTTTGGTTCTCGGGATATTAGCAATTGAAGTTGACATATTATCTACAAGAAGTAAATTTGAACCAAGTAGGTGCGATGTCATGTATTCATATTGATGGTCAATGTTTTTTTTTACTTATTTTTGATCCTGCTGTTTGACCTTGAATTGAGTAGGAATGTAGCTATCTTGCCCCTAAGGCAAATTAAGTTTTTAAACTTCCATTGCTAGGGGTGCACTTATGGTTACAACATATCACAGTTAAGTTGTATAAATATGGTGTTAAATTTTAGAGAAAAACAACTAAACACTGTCCATCAATGTGAACTCATGACATCACGGCTACTTGTTTCAAGTTCACTCTTATTAGAAAATATGTCAACTTGAATTTCAATTCTAATATCTGGGGAACCAAACATGGGAAATGAGTAAAACTTGCACCAGTAAGTTATGCCTAGAATGTGCTTCTTTTCAAAATATCAAACATAAATTTGGTTCTGACTTTTCTGTATGGAGGAGCTGCACACCCGCTAAAGTAACGATTCAGTTCTGCTATTGGTGCCTGTAGCCCTATCAACGCTTTTGTGCGCTAATGTGAATCAGCAGTTTGATTCAGTGAATGTTCTTATCAAAGACTTCAACCTACGTCCCTAGTTTGGCATTTCATTCCTTACGGTTGCATGGCACTCATTTATTCGTCACTCCAGAAAGCGTCGAAATAGGAGCGGACGCATCACTAGAACAGTTTTTCGTAATCTCCTCACCCAACTCTATGATGGTCTCCATGCAGTGTCTACTTTAAAGCCCCGTTGGCATTTAAAACTCTGTAAAGCCTTCCATGCAGAGTCTGTCACATTAGTAAAACGCGTATTACCATAGAAATTTATCCAGTTTTAAGGTTTTACTCACTGTTCGCACTCTTTGTGAATATTCCATCTTGTTTCATACTGTTTACTTTCTTGTGCTTATCAATAGCTCATCCGTTTTAGTGTATTTCAGTTTAACTTTACTGTTTTTAACATGTTTACTGAAGCACAGGCTACAGCTGGGGCATCTCAGAGCCAAGCACAGGAACAGGATGTCTCTTCAAGTAACTTGCCACCATTTAACCCTAGTGACCCAGCATTGTGGTTCGGACAGGTCAAAAACCTATTTTTGATAAAGCGCATCACTACCTAGAAAATTAAATTTGCATTTATTGTATCGTCACTGCAGCCAGAATTCACACAAGAGGCTAGAGATATCCTACTTACCCCCCCCCCCCCGCTTAGGACCCCTGTACCACTATCAAGACTATACTGATTCGCCGCACGTCTGCATCAGAGCAAAAATGTCTCAGTCTGCTTATTTCGGAAGAACTTGGAGATTGTAAACCTATCTAACTTCTAAGACGCATGCATCAACTTTTGGGAGACAATCAGTTGGAGCCTAGCATCTTGAAACAGTTATTCTTACAACGACTCGATAAAAATGCCCAACTCATTCTGGTATCTTCCAGCGACTCAGCTAACATTGACGATCTGGACATCGCAGGCAAAATAATGGAAGCAACTCCAGTCCAACCTCCTATCACTGAAATCCAATCCTCTCAGATACCTGTTGCTGCTGCCATCGCATATCCAGCTTCACCTGCCATTTCCAAGGACACCGCATCCTTGCATGAACTTGTTGCCAAACTCACCTTGCCGCTGCAAGACCTCTCTACCAAAGTTTCTGAATTAAGTGTTCAGCGACCACGAAAGGGCGGCAGGAGTCCATAGAGACGTTCACATTTATGCTCACACTCTCGCTCTTCCTCTTCACACTCAGGCCTATGTCGGTACCACGAAACCTATGACGACAAAGTTATAAAGTGCAAGCCACAATGTAATTTACCACACTGCCCGATAAGTCAAACGAATAGGCCAGCAACTAACGGCGGCAAGTTCGCCTGGTGAAACCCTGAGTAGCCGTCTTTATTTTGTAACTGACCGTACCACAGGCACAAGCTTTCTAGTAGACACAGGTGCGGCACAAAGAGTTTACCTAGCATCTCTTAAGGATAAAACTAATCAAAGTTCATATCTGTTGCGGGCCGCATACAAAACTGAAATTCGAACGTATGACAATATATCGTTAACTCTTGATATAGGCTTGAGCTGTGTTTTTCGGTGGATTTTTGTAAAGGCTGACGTAGGAACCCCAATTTTAAGTGTAGACTTTCTGGGACATATTTCGCTAGCGGTAGATGTCAAAAATTGTCGGATATGCATACTTCCCTTAGTATCATCGGTACTCAGTTAATGACACCATCCTCATATTTTACCATTAGTACGGTGTTGCCAACGCGGCGTCCTATCATTCGGTGTTTCTCCAATTTCCACACCTCACACAGCCAAATCGTTTAAACACCACTGTAAAACACAACGATACTCATCATGTTGTTACCAAGGGTCCTTCGTTTTTTGCCAGACCAAAACGTCTCGCGCATGAGAAACTACGAATCGCAAAGAACGAATTCAAACACGTACATGAGCTTGGCATAATCCGTCCATCACAAAATAACTGGGCCTCGCCTCTTTATGGTGCCCAAGAAAGCAGGGGATTGGAGACCATGTGGTGTAATCATGCCATTGTTCCTGACAGGTATCCCACAACACAGCGGTTTTTAAACTGGGGTCCGCGGACCCCAGAGGTCCGCGACCACTACGCAGGTGGTCCGCGAAGGCCGCTGCCATAACGACCGCTAGCCTCAAGAGAAAATAATACCAATAATACATTGATAACCTCAGTTTTTCAGTTCTGTATCCAATATATTGAGGAACAGCAGGGGGAACAAAAGATTTGATTCTTTAGTTATGGGAAGTTTAGATTAGATAGAAGAGCTTTGATGAGATGAGATATTTTACCTACCCCTCCTACCGCATATGCATGGTTGCGGTAACTTTAAAACATTTTTAAAGACTTTTACTTACAAAATTTTCTCAGACCTAAGCATACGGGCAAAACCACCGGGGTCTGCAGATCACAAAATGTACAGATAAGGGGTCCGCCGATCTACAAAGTTTAAGAACCGCTGCCATAACACACATACATGATTTCCAAAATTGACCTTGTGTTTGCATATCTCCATATTCCCGTGGAACCAGCAGATGTACCAAAGACTGCCATAACGACTCCGTTTGGCCTCTTTGAGTTCGTTTTTGTATGCTTACCTAGATGATTTACTTCCTGCCAGTGCTAAAACTGAAGTGCATTTTGAACATCTACAACAGCTTTTTACACGGCTTGATCATTACGGTCTTGTTATTAATCCTAGAAAGTGCGTATTTGGTGCGTCATCCCTCGTATTCCTAGGCCATATTGTAGATTCAAATGGGATATCCCCCCTGTCTGAGAAAGTTCAAGGTATACAGGATTTCCCTCCGTCTCTGTCATTTACAAAGTCGAGGAAATTTTAAGGGTTAGTTCATTCCTACAGATGATTTCTTCCAGACTGTGGAACTCTTATGCAACTATTAACTGACTTGTTGTCCTGTACGGTTAAGAATAAGCCTGTTCAATTGACCGAATCTCAACTTGCCGCTTTTGAAAACATTAAGTCAGTATTCACTAATTCCACCTTGTTACTCCACCCTGTACCTTAAGCTTCACTCTGTCTTATGGTCAATGCCTCAGATTTCGCTGTTGGAGGCCTTTTGCAACATTGGACCAAAGGCAGTTGGCGTCCATTGTCATTCTTCTCCAAACGGTTGCAGAAGGCAGAGACTTGGTCGAGAACTCATTGCAGCCTACTTGAGTATCCGCTACATCCGACACATCCTGGAAGGTCGACCTGTCACTCTCTATACCGACCACAAGCCACTTACTCATGCCCTTAAGTCAAAACCGTGTCGCTACTCCCACGTGAAATTCGCCACCTTGATTATATTTCGCAGTACACGATTGACATCCGCCACATTTCGGGGCATGCTAACTTAGTAGCTGATTCTCTCTCACGCAACGTCAATGCCGTCACAACACCTGCCATAGACTAGACCGCAGTGGCATCCGCTCAACACAATGACAAGGAGCTAAGCAAGTTACAGGACTCGTCAACCTCGTCAATTTTCAGAGGTACAGTTACCTAATTCTGATGGCACAATTCCGAAGAACACTATTTGATTCCCTCCACCATTTATCACACTCAGGAATCCGTGCAACTCAACGCCTCATTACTCAACCCTACATTTGGCCTCACATGAACACTGACATCGGAAACTGGCGTAGGTCATGTCAGAATTGTCAACGTGTAAAGGTACAGCGTCATACGAAGGCACCCATCGGTCATTTTCCTGTCACAGAGGCACGTTTTTAACATCTCCACATGGATATTGTAGGCCCTCTACCGCCTTATGATGACAACTCATACCTACTGACAATTAAAGATAGGTTCATCAGATGGCCGGAAGCTATACCAATACCTGACATCACGGCCCTTACAGTAGCAAAGCACTTCATTCAACGTTGGATTCCTATATTCGGTGTCCCCTCCATTATCCCTTCGGGCCGCGGCTCCCAGCTTGAGTCAGTCCTTTTCCGTCATCTCAACTCATTGTTAGTTACTCACCGCATTAGAACTACAGCCTATCACCCCACGGCAAACGGCTTAGCCGAACGATTCCATCGCTAGCTCAAATCAGCCCTCAAGGCTGCAGATCCTACTCATTGGAAAAAAGTTCTTCCACTGGGAGATGGTATTTGGCACATCACCCGCCTTGCCAACTGATTTCATTTCACCATCCACTCATGACACAGTACCAGATCCTTCAGACTATGTCACTCGTCTCCACCAATACATGGCCAAATTACGTCCAGCTTTCACACGGTCACCACATGCATCATCAAATGTACACCTAGATTTAGCAACATGGAAACATGTTTGGGTGCGTACTGACTCAGTACGTAAACCATTACAACCCCATTACCATGGTCCATATGCTGTCATAACACGCCATGACAAATTTTTCATTCTCAACATACATGGTGAGAAGGATACAATTATATAGTTTAGACAGACTTAAACCAGCATATCTTGATGATAGCTTTACTGCTGTTAATCAACCTGCAGTTATAGCCAGTAGGACATCAGTATCACCGAGGCCTGACTTGACAAATTCAACGCCACAGGACGCATCAAAGGAAACTGCACTAGTTACACGCTCTGGTAGACATGTTCAATGGCTCCGTCGTTATGTTCAGATCTTTAACATAGGTTGAAGTACTTAATATATCTTCCTCATGTAAATCATTTTTATCGATTGCTGTCATTCTTCCACCAATCTACGAGGGAGCTAGTGACACTTATTTTGTCCCTTATGGCATTCCATGAAGGTACATTGCAGCAGACAGCCTTAGCAGTGGCAACTTCATCGCAAGGAGCATCGTAATTGTCAGTTTTCATCGTCATCGTTTATTTACATGGTTTTAGCAGTTAAGCAGTTTTATAGAAAGTAAGCAGTCGCCGCGTCAGTACTGGTAGGACATTTCGTATCTACAGTTTAGCATTATTTTCCGTAAAACTAAGCAAGCCTAGTCCAGTGATCAGTAGTAGTAGCTAGGCGCGTTTCTTTTATTGTATAGTGCGTAGCTTTTGTGTTAGTAAGTAGTAGTAGTAAGCACTGTACGAGAGGCTAGCGGTTTGGCGCCAAGATTTGCGCCACCGACTTTATTGTAAGTATAGCAGCAGTATACCTACAGGCCTAGGCACGGTCAGAGATACGACTATCGCAACCGACTACGTCTGGTGCGAACTCTGTCGTCTGGGGTAGCCCCCAGAGCTTGCAGAAGCGTAGGAACACCTCAGGGTTGAGTTAAATTCACTCATTTACCCTTAAGATTATAATATCTCATTATAACCTCTTCATAGTGAGGTTTATATAGTTCACTTAAAATCACATGGCTCTGCTCTATATAGTCCCTACTACCCCATATCATGTTGGTCTCCTGGTCTCATTGACGGTCCTCCTAGCAACATATCGGGATTAGGGATAAGGGTAGTTGGTTAGGTTATGGGATAGGGTCAAGTCTATTAGTTCGGGTAAGGGGACACAATCGCGTGAAAACCTAATGTCGGAACAATAGATTACTTGCTCGTATCTGGCACACATCGGATTTCAAAGCAAATTTCACATTTCAAGATGCTTGGAATAATTATGTAGGCCTAGCCCTCAACCATTTCAAAACTTATTTGTCCAAACCCAAATGGATAATCAGACCAGCCATTTCCAAGTCTTCTACAAAGACCAGTCCAACAATTCAAGGATCAAGGGCTTCGATATGTACTTGCATGCAAGTACAGCCTGTCTAGTTAATTATGATATAACATTTTTGGGACACGTTGTAGTCTCACACGATATCTCCAAAGTTAAGCAGAGCGACTCTTTGGAACTTTGCCGTATCACAGTTGTTTTAACTTAAAAAACAGCAGTACTTAGGAAAAATATTTCTTTACATATTGAGTTTCCACGAAGATCAGGCGCGACAAAGTCCAACACATACACCCTTCTTTAGCAAAGTTTAAGCACCATTACTTATCATCCCTTATACACAGTATGACGTTACTGTAATAGCCTATTTTTGTACGCCACTGAAACTGCAAAGTATCTTGCACATATAACGTTGGAAGTATTACTGCTACTTTTATAGTGTTGAATATCCAACATATAGGTTTGCATTTCATACATGCCAACCGTAGAATATAAACAAACTTTCATCGTTGCGTAAGAGAGGGCTCGGCCAGAGAAAAGGAGAACTTGATATAACAAGGTACTTTGTGTATGTCTTCTTCATTCCCTCACACCAAATACATATGCCATATGTCCAAATGTCATTCCTTTTATATGTAGGACTCAACCGAGATTAGTAAGTTATTAGTGTAAGAGGCATGGTCATGCCTGTAACACTAATTTACTAGTTTCAGTCGTGCCTAATAGGCGTATCCGTAACTAATGAATCTGCTATAATTAGCACCATTCATTAGTCCTCAAATCTCCCTAGCCTGTAACGTTAAGTCTATTACAAGTTTTTTGTACCCTTCACCCAGCTGCTCATCAAATATACTAAGATCAACATTTATCTTAATTAAGACTGTGAAAAGTATATGAAATGGTTTATCTTATTAATATTTCAAAACGAAAAAATTAAGACAATTTACTTTACCAAACGTGTGTCGAATATTTTATTTGGGAAAATATTAAATTTCCGGATCGAGTAGATAACAGTTTTCAATTAATCCCATGGGCGTCACCAAGAAGGGGTGCGAAAGACCCCCCCTTTGAGTTTTTTTTAAAGAAACGTTTAAAGGATGTACCAAAAATCGAAAAAGGATCTCTTCTGTCATTTCAAAGTATAAATTTCTTTCGACATACTGAATGCCTAAATTTCGCTGCAGTTACAGATCGAGTCCCCAACATCATTATTTTTACTTTTTGTAAAGTGCCGGTCGCTAGCAAGTCCCATTAGCGCCAGTGCCAAAACGGAAACGCACCTGAGGGATATTTCAAATTGACTTGAAATCTCAATGAAAAAATAGTTCCAACTTGCAAGGATGATAATATTGCAGTCACTGTTCTCAGGGTTTCAACATTACTGCACATAGGAAAACCTGTAGAGCAGGATGCCCTCTATAGATTTCGACTTCTAGCTCATTGAATGCAAATGATGTGCTTGTCTGTGTTTAATGTGCACCTTTGACTCAATTAATGGTGCTATATATCAGTGATAAGTTGTTTTTACTTGATTGGAGGGCACTATGAAGAGGTAGCTATCCCACCATAATCTGCCGAGTCAAAAGTCCCTTCAAGTTTAGGAAATGATGGTATCGATATTTAAGTACCGGATAAACCGCATTTGGTTGACTATTTTATGGTGAGTAAACCGTCGAGGCTCCATATTGGCAAAATAACAGACGAGGCGAAGCCGAGTCAGTTATGTTGCTAATTTGGAGTCGAGACGGTTTTTGAGACAATAATGGTCAGAAAAATGTGGTTTCTTCCTGTTCTACAACCAAAAAATGTGTGAAAAGCTTATCTTTATCACTGTTTTTACGTTCACTAACCTTGTGTAATGAAATAACAGGTCAGTGTTCAAACAATCAGAATGCATGATTCTCAATAACGGATGGTAGAGATGGTACAATTGAAAATTGACTTCCTGTCATCTATGCATACTTATCAAACTGAGTGATGGGTCAATCATTATTCTAAATATCAACTAACTTGTTCTGCTCTTCCTAAAATAATTTGCTCGGCGTTTGCAATTTTTACCTTCCATTACCTTTTCCAATGGAATAAATGACACTATTTTAATTTAACGACACACCAACACGAATGTGTTATATAGTGTCATACTGTCCAAATACTGTTCAATTCCTCCCGTCTAGTCGCCTGTTACGACAGGCGTGGAATACCGTGGGCATATTCTACAACCCCCATCCCACAGGGGGAGGATCTTGAAGGAGAAAGGTTGAAAGTAAAAAACAAAGTACATTGATAAAATCACATTGCGCACAAAATTATTGTTCTGTTCTATAGAGACTGATATCTTAAGTGGTTTAATAAACGCTGTTCATTGCAGGTTTGAATGATTTTCTTATATTTATTTTTATTGCAGAGTTCCATTGGCTTAAAACTTTCCTCTGATTTGTTGATTGAGATTCGCCATTTTTACTTCCTTAATCTTGAATACTTCATTTTACTCCACGAGCTTTTTGTCCTAGGAATCCTTTGTGTCTGGATGCTACCACTTCAGTTGGTTCCCTTTACCAATCCCATGGATCCCACACAACTTTAAAAGAAAAAAAACGTTCTTATGGTATTGTCATTTTTAGACTTAGAGCTTTCTCTTTGCTCCGTTCCATTGGTTCACGTGTTGTTCTAAACCTTTATAAATCATAATTTTTGCATTTACCAAACTAGCAATATTGACGATAATTTCACCACATTATAGGCATTTGAAATGTTTAACCCCTCAGAGCTTCTGGGGGCTTCACCGTTACCACCTGGACCCCCACCGGCACTTCGCCCCTAGACCCCACCAGGGGCCCTGAGGGGGGTCCCTGGACCCCACGCAGTAGTGCTCACGCTGTCGAGCGAACATTGCAGCTAAGGCGGCAATGACTTCCGTCTTCGCGCAAAACACGACACCGCCCTTTAAAAATGTCTGGTGACACCCAGGAATCTCACTGTTTTAAAAGTTAGCATTAGAAGACAAGATTGAAGCGAGATGATACCCTCTTTGAGCATCGACTTTACTGGAATAAAATTTCTAAAAATTGATGTCAAATTACGAGGTAATCGCAGTGTCCGTAGGAGTTGGAACGTGTTGTTGTGGCAATGGCTGAGGAGTGTTGTAGATCTGCAAAACATAAACAGGTGAAACTTGCCTACAGTTCCTGATAATTTAGGCTCTTGATTTTCAGAAGATGTGACCAGTGATTACGGAGAAAATAAGAAAAACTGTCGTCATATCTTTAATCTTCATCTGCATCTAGGTACCCACTTTGTTAGCTTCATTTTTAATAGAGAACGTTTCAAAATCAACTTGAATATAAAACCAACGGCAGCACACAATGTTTTGTTAAAATTATATTAAAACTTAGTTTTTGTTGCTTAATACGTAATATCATAGGGTAGCATATTGAAAACTACTTTGTTGAAAAATGTAAGTATAATAGGGTTCTCTAGAATAAAAGTTGCCTTTTTATGTAGCATCAAAATAACGATGACGATTGTTTGAATAAAGTTTCTGCTTTAAAACTGGTAGACATGAACTTTTGAATGAGTAATTCCTACTCCATTTTGGTCCACATGACATTACATTTGATATGAATTTGACTCTTTTAATTTGCGTTAGCACTACAAAAGTATTCACACTGTCTTCTAAGACATTCATCGCAGAGTGGAACCAATTCTATATAATATGGGAGTTACAATATCAAAAACGGGACAATGCTTTTCCATATTTTCCTTTAGTTTTCTCATCTCAAAAATGTCATTTCCTCTTTCTACTTGTTTTTGAAATCTGTAAATGTTTTAACAACTAATACATTAAAAACTAATACTTAAATCATTTTATTTTCTTACAACGTGTTGTGGCCGATTCGCAGAACACATAGCACCGCAGGTAAAACTTGCTCCAATAATTGATATCACCATGTGTATGGAGCAGACGATGCACATCGTCATATACAAGGCCATGTTCAGTGTCCACCACTTGAAAATAAAACAAGACAAAGATAGATATTGCATTAACCATTTTACGGCTTTGTTATTTGGTATATATTTGACGTAATTGGACCTTCACTTGCACATATCTCAACCTGGACGTAATGACGACTAAAATCATGGTGCTACCCATTTTAAATTAAATCACATTCATTCAGCTTATGGGTTGTCAGATCAGATCACGAAAATCTCAATTCTTGTCTTCCTAAGTTGCAATGACAACTCGACCAACTTGGCGTCTCCTTCAAGTTCAGGGGTCAGAGGTTGAACAAGACATCGGTATTAGTAAAAAGCTTTTGAAACCCTTGTTTACTTTAACATTCAATGGTGGACTTCCCCAAATAATTGTGTTTTTTCAGTATATAATAATAAATTTCATATTGGGTTACGTACGTATTCATATAGAACTCCGAACATTGCATACGAAAAGCAAACTACACAGAGTACCGCATCAATAATTGAATTGACCATGTAAGCAATTACCTGTACACAAGAAAAGAAAAACGTGTCATTTCACTTTTTATGTTGTATAACCAATATGTCAGTGTTGTAATTAAATAACATTCATTCTATGGCCGCGTACTGATTCTCAGACACAAGCAATAAAACGAATACGATCCGTGATACAGTTTCATTCTTTGAGAGGATATGTTTTGCTACAACAAATGTCTAAATAATTCCAATCACTAAACTTTAACATCTGATGACGACAGAAAACTAATGAATTGTCTTTATCCCTCCATCGTACTCCCTACCGCAACGTCCAGTGTAATACTTACCATGCCTCTCTTCTTTCGGCTATCAATGCCAAGGCAACCTGTCACAATGGAGAACTGTGGAAGTTAAATAAGGTTATTGTTACTTTCTGAGAAATTACAAGTCACTGCATCGTTTTTCATTGGAAAATGATCTTTCTACTTTTATATTATATTATTTCAAAGAAATTTTCACGAAATAAATGTCACTTTCCCAATTAGTGATTGTCTCAAAATGACGTTCAAATGACAAACATTTTCAAAGCTGTGATGCAATTTTCGAGGTCTTTGCCTTTTCTCTTTACTTTTGTTCATATGGCCAAGAACAGTACAATGTAGAGGAGAATAAAAACATAAAAAGCTGGCTTTCCATATATTCGTAATTCGTGTCGCGTCGTATTGGTCATTTGACGTACATCAAAGCAAACCCTTTTCATGTATACGACACGAGTCACATGACCGATACGATTTTTCTCCGTTTTGATTTGTATAACAGAGACTAGTGCTACTATATGCAGCATAATTGAAAGTGATAAGAAGGCGTGTGTCTATTAAGAAGGAGGAGACAAAGGTCTCAGAAAAGATACAATAGATGGTTAGTTCACATCGTACCGGGCGGAGTCAATATCGAACATTTTACCACCAGCAGTATTTTCGCCTCACAAGGAAAACCTTTCACCCATATTCTGTTTCACATTGGTCCTGATTTGGTAAAAAGTTGCAAACTACAATTGCTGGCCGTATGCATTAGGTAACTGTGTCTCAAAGTGAGGTATTAGATGTTACTTGGACTGACCGGACTTGAGCCTGTGGAACTTGGAATATTATGGCTGCATTGGAGGATTTTCAGCACGAAATAATAGGTGTCCAATCTATAGTTGTATCGAGTACTGTGTAGTTAGGTCATCGTCTTCTCACGAATGCTGCAATTTTCCAAACCCCCAAAAGGCACCGACGGCATCTCTGACTGGTTGTCCATATTCCACTCTTCTTTCACAAAATCTTGATTAAATATTTCAGTCCATCTTTTCCTTTAGAAATGACGCGCTTACCTAGGTCTTTTTGTTCGACCAAGGCTGATTGGCTCTCAATACGTATACTTACCGATGCCACTGATTTGGCAGAGAAATGACCAGAATTAACAAGTAAACACAATACAGGAGTGAATGGCAATTTTTGTAAGTTACTAATAACGCACAAAAAAAAGAAAAGCTAGGGAAAAGAGAAAGACTTTGAAAGAGGAAAAAAGGAAGAGAGAAAGGCAAAGGATAACGAAAAGAAGAAAATAGGGAAAGAAGAAGAGAGCAAGAAATGAAAAGAAGGAAAGAAGGGTAGGATATAAAGTAGTAAGGCAAACATTAAAGGGGGAGAAGAAGGAAAGAGAAGGAAAAAGAATGAGGGGAAGAGAAACAGAGGGAAGGAAGTGGAAGAGAAACGGAGGGAAGGAAATGGAGAGTGAGACGTTAAAAGATGAAAATTGGAATCATTTTTAAAATGTAGAGGTTCCTTTTGACATATTCTGTTAAAATCTAACATCAAGTGTAGCAACATTTTGCATCTTGCCCTGCCTCCCCTTAGAACTACTCTTTCGGAGACGATCAGTCGTCATTTCATGCGTCCCCTCAAAAAATGCTCCGTAAGCTTCGCACCAACTAGGCTTGACCAAGACCATATTATAGGTAGACATCCAGAATGTTAAAATACTCATCTTACAACTTTTTTGTCCCTGCGCTGTTCCACTCAGAAGTGAACTCAGGCAGGGGTTAGTGTTCCAACACAGATTGTTAAAGATTCAAACTACTCCAAAATATTAGATTAGTTTGTTAGTTAGATAGAGTTTTACGGCCCAGTTTCCAAACTATTGGTTCAATTCGAGCCGACCACGGCCTTTTTCCAGTTGTGGCTCACTGGCTTGTTTTCCCTACTCCATTGCTTATGAGGAGCATCACGCAAAATGGCAGTAGGTTCCATATTTAGAGTCTTTGGTATGACTCGACCTGGGAAGCGAACCCGGGCCTTCCGCGTGAGAGGCAGATGCTCTGCCTTTAGACCAAACACGCGATTTAGATTAAGATTATGTTACATTCTTATAAGCTTAATTTTACAACAACATTCAATGACTTTATTTGTGATAAAACGCATACGAAAATATTCTTTAAAAGGTTTAAAGCGGTCTTTTCATCAAAAAAAATTTGCAATAAAGGTTTTTTAAAGGTTCTACAGATTTTAAAGGTTTCTAAGGAAGTACCGGGTAGTGTTTCGGCGCTTTATGACGGATGACGAACGACGGACATACTGAGAGGACATAGTTATTTGATTAAAGGCGGATTTTGCAGATGATGCACGACGGATAGCGGAACAAAATCGGATATATGCTAACTAAATCCTAAACTGTGGAGGCGCAGGTTTGCCGAGAGCTTATAGCCGTAAAGGTTAATACGAAGACTAATATTCATTATTAAAAAAGAAACTTTACGAAGTCGTTTAAAGCATGAAAAACAAGATAAAATAGATACCACTCCAGTCCATATTCCAAAACCGACATAGTCCAATCGAAAGACGTAGTAGCTGGGAATACAGATCAGAGCAATGTTTAACACAACTGCAAGCCCTCCACAAATAATTTGGATGATCCCCATGCTGCGTCGAACGTTTGATCCCCACAATGTTCCACCAGGTCTGGTTGGGTGGACGAAACATCCCGGGACTACAGGTTGGCATTGTTGGTTTCCAAATGACATTTGTGGAAAGGGGTGATCCATCTGTGTTAAATATAATTTGGATAAATGCAAATACATATTGCGAGTTGTTATTCTTTGTGGACTATAGAATCAAACATTTCCCCTTTATTTCACTACAAAGGCATGCGAAATCTAGGGCATTTGTTTTTGTTGCAATACATACCAGGACAATTTTCCTTGCCCTTGCCCCCTTTCGGCTACTGTGAATAATAAAACAACGTATATTACTTCACCACAGCTAGGATTCATAACTTCAGAGCATGTTTATTAACCTTCCTATCCTACTAAACAAAACGCTGTTAAAGAAAGAATAAAAACCGTTCTACGTGACGGCCTAAATACTCCCTGGGAATTTATTTTACTAATCAGGTGCTAGTTCACATCTGATAACCTCAATATTCACCCGCTCTTTGTTCAAATGACATGATACGATTATGATCTTCCTCTATCACAGTGATCAAGTTTCGAAAGTATAATCCTCCCCAAGTAATTCTAAAGTGTTAATCGATTTATTTGCAGGTGTGGCTGAAAATCTTACTTAAATAAGGAATCATCTTGGAGGCATATTCTGGCATGGCCTTTCTCTAGGGTCTCATATGAATGAAAAGAAATATATCAGACCATGCAATCCAATCCCTGTCATTTATACCCTTTTCCTAACTCAAGATCTTTTGTTTTAAATATTGGTTATCTTTGTTAAAGAATCGATCTCCATTATCCACAAGAAAAGGGACTGTTATGTTATATGGGCATATTAAGTCAGATTTGTTTGTTTTCATGTATTATAATTGAACATCTTTTGTGTCCTGGATATTTGATATTGTTGAAGTGTTTGAATATCAAGCATACCTCTATGTTGGTATAGCAAGCAATTTCGCTGAATATTCTGCGGTAGAAACGTCAAAATCAGGAAAACATTGAATGAAATGTTAAATTATAGCGCCTCGAGGACATCACAGATTTCCCATAATGCACTTAACCTGAAGGAAAATCGCACTATGCCCTTAAGTCGTGAGTCTAACAAATATACATTTGCTTTTTGCCTGTGTCCGGGACAATACCGAGATATACCCCTTTATCATGTGAAAATGGATTTTGAATCCTTGATAATTTTGCTGTCGGTAGCTTCATTTTTAAATTTATTTTTAAGTTCTACCATTAGGAATTGGCCTGCAATCAAACAATCTTTACTTTCACAACAATATGAAAAGTTCCGGAGGTTTTCAAAGAAGAAGAATTATTGTTTATCTTAAGGAGTTTTGCAATGGACGCAAGTAAAAGTGACGGCTCAATAATGTACCCAGCATTTCATATTGTAAAAAATTGATAACAAATACTATGTAGGAGTTTTTCTTATATATTCAGGAACCAACTTGCCAACTTCAGGAAATTTTTCATTATAATCAAGGAAACTGAATTGTGGAAAAACACTATATAGAAACACCATATTTCAGTCAAAAATTTTAACAACGCTCTCAAATTCTAAAGAATTCGTGCGACAATATCAATGAGTAGGAGATTGTTTAAAAAAAGAATGTACTTTACATAATTATGTTATTATTTTACTCTTCTTTGAAGATTAAAACCATGGAATAGCATACAAGAAACTTTTATGGGAAATCGAGGGCAAAAATATGAAAAATGCAAGGACGTTTGTTCCAGAAATTCTTACCAAGTATGAAAACATGATTGCAGTAAAACTTATCGAGCACCGCGTGCAGTTTTCTTTGAGTCGGGCCCCAGCTACAGACACGAATTCACGTGAACTTAATGCAATTCCTACAATCGAAGCTGTTGGCTTCGATTTGTCATTGGGCTTTATACAAAAGTCGAGTGCCCACTGAACTTTTACATTATTTTTATATTCCAGTTCAAAAATGCCCCATGAAGATGGGAGTTTGCCTGTTTAAATTCATTGTACATGCTTTGTAATATATATTTTGAAATTTTAGATTTGGGGTACACTTGAATAGACTAGTCGAATTTTCAGAAATTTGGGAAATTCAATGCGCTACTCTGATACTCGCCTTTAATGCATTTCTACCAGTTCCCTCTGTTATAGAATCGGCTTCAGACCTAACGCATACCTTTAATTTTGCCAATTGTGTTGTATATTAAGGTTATGTGTAATTGTTTGTTTTGGTATTTTGACTGTTTCTGTGCCTTTGTATTTTTAAAGCACGTGCAGTAAGAATAAATACAGTTTGGGCAGAACTTGCTATGAAGTGCTTACCGCAGAAGGTTATGTGGTTTCCTTATTTTGTTTCCACTGTTACGTTCATTTAAGTTCAAGTCCGAGGAAAGTTTTTAGTTTGAGTTTCTTGCACACCTTCAAATACAGATGGGCATGACTCACAGATTCAGGTCTCTTTTGTGACCCACTGGATAAAGCACTTAAAGAATACTTTGTTTAGCAGACTGGTGTGCAAACATCGTTTCCAGTCTTACGTCTCAAACGACACCTTCGATATGGTTAGCCTTGACTGCATTGACCCGTTTAGGGTTCTCATTATTTCAATTAGGGCAATGTAACACCTCCCTGTTTCAATACACACATTATTCGACATTTGCGGTACATTGTTAACACTATGTAGACCCTATAGGTGGAAGGTTCCTTGAAAAATATCAACAACAAAGTATATATAATTTTGCTATGATTGTACGGATGTGGTTCAGTGGTTTGGAACTGGAAATAAAAGCTCGCTGTTTGGAAGAAATGAATGATATTTCAACTTTTAGTTATCAATCGTGGACTAAGTGTTGTGTATTACCCACTGACCGTTTAATAAAAGCTATCAGTTTACGTTGAAGAAAGGGGGAAACACACCTAAACGGAATATACGTTGGGTGATGACAGGACAGTTTCCTAGGAGACATTCTAACTTGCCAAATAGGACTAGTTACCCGTGTAAGAACCTTCAGAAATTTGGATGTTTCTAATGTACAAACAAAAATCCAATTACATAACATTTTCAGTAGTTTTTTACACCCTTAAAATGTTGGGAGAAATTTTTGACCAACACAGGGTACATATGGGTCCAACCAAGTAATGGTCAAACATTGACCAATCCCCGTTGGGTAATTGCTTACACCAACTGTTGAGCATTTATTTTACCCAACATTTATTAGTTTGAAAGTTACACAACTGACTAGTTGGGAAAATATTACCAAATTGATCGATTTCACCTATTCCAACGATTTCACCTCAGGAATAGGACATAGTACCACCTCTGAAATTTTTCAGAGAAGTGACCCCGTACAAGTTGTAAAAGCTACCGACATGCTAGCCACTTTCAAAAGTAGAAAGGTCTTAATTCGATGTTCGTGTATTGACGACAACTTTAGATTGGCTATTATATAATTTCAGTGACCCTTGTTTGTTATTACTAAGGATTAATAATGCGATATTATAAACATATTTGTTTTTTCTTCTTTATGTTGTATTGTACAATTGAAAAGTCTGTTTTCTGTAAGAATTCACCTCATTGTCAGTTTCAATTTATAGCAATTACACCAGCATTAAGTGATTAACACAAATTTCCTTGGAGAAATTCGTAATGTTGCGTTCGGATAAAAGGTGTATAAAATTGGTGTTCCAACAGAATTTCAAAGCATTTTAAACACACGTTTCTCTAATTGTCTCAGTAAAACAATTTCCATCGTGCACATAAACGTTTTGAAAAATATTCTAAAAAAATGAAAACAGCTGTAATTTTACCAACTGTTGGTCAATATGTTTCTCAGTTCTTTTACCCAATATTTTGAAAACTTTAACCAAGCTAGAACATTTTACCCAAATTTTCAAGAGTGTACCGTTTGACTAAGGTTATCCCTTTCCAATGTTCCTTTTCTTTCTGTTCTGTTAACAATTGACTCGGGCTTGAGCGGTCTTAATCTAGAAAGATAGGTTAACTATAGTATACCAACCTTGTTTACTGGATCTTCACAGAACTTCTTGCAACCGACTTTAAACAGTAGGCCAGCTAAGCTTTCTTTACGAAATCACTTTTGTCCACACTCGTACACACTCAGTAGGGGAAATAAAGAAAAGGCATGAGTACATGACAATTACGTCGATCAAATGGTATTGTATGCTATGCGCACGCCCATGGGTCTGCCCTTTTGTTGCAACTGATAATGAAAACTTTAACCGAAAATGTAAAAACAAATATTTACTGATAATGTGAAAAAAAACCCGATAATGCAAATAGTACTATTACTCTCATTAAGCGTTCAGGTATAAAAGAAAAAATACCGATAATGTAAACTGCTCTACCAAGGATTCCACGTGTACCTTCGTAAAAGTAAATCTGTGTGCGTCTTTATGTAGGTATAACAGGCATACAGATTGGCTAATAGGCTGACAGGCTCAGGTACGCGGGTAGGGTGGAGAAATCAAATAAAGCAGGACAATGTCAAAATGTGCATTTAAATTTTCCGCCGTTGAGTCCGTTAAGTATAGAAACGCGTCGCTAGAATTATGTTAGGACTTGGCAATGAAAATTAAACACGACGCGGGTTGAAAATGTTAGCAACCTGATCGGTCCATGTATAAATGAAACGAATGTTTAGGGAACTCAACCTAGAGAACTCGACCTATCTCAAAAAAGAAAATCGGAGGTTGGATAATGAAATTGGCTTTCGATGACTGTAAGTTTTGACAAAGACCTGTAACTTAAGACACTTCCTATTACCTGTGGTTTTGTTTAAAGAGACAGGGTTTGACGAGGTGAGAATGGAACCCGAATTAAGTGTCTGCTTCTTAGCATGAAGGGGTGGCTCAGAACAAAATGAATAAGTGATTAGTCGTCCCTTTATGTTCTATAGACACTGCGTAGGAATTCAGAAGGAATTTCCATTAGGATCACTGCATCTCGCGATTGTACGCAGAATGAAGGCGAATTAGAATATACATTTCATTGGGTCCAAGCAGCCGTGACGTCATTTGTTTGTAAACATGAATGAGCCTATAGGGTCTCTTAAGCAACATTCCGTAACATTTATTTCATACCTTCTCACATAAATGCTCTTTTCTAGTATAAAACACTCGGGACTGTCCGCTTTTATCTTCCGTTTCCATTTTGATACATAGCATTTGGCCTTATTGCTTCCTTACCAAACTTTCCTCTCTATCCAACGGTACAAGCTACAGTAAAGCAATAAACAAATTTCAAATTCTTAAGAGAGAACAACACATTATTGCAGATGTACAGATCTTCAATTAAATTACATTCTGCTAAAAACGTTGTGCGTACCATAACGCAATTTGGTCATCATCTAAGTAGACATAATTTTTGAACGAGACAATTTCAAATATCAGAACCCTGCAAGAGAAGGATTGATCGTAGGTTTACTCGGGGCCTATTAAAATTGGAACCAATTAAAACATGTCACCAAAAGAGTGTTCCAATTTTAAAGTCAATTTTCAAATGCCAGGTTTACTCATTTTCATCAAATGCCTCTGCTCTGTGTGGGAAGCAATCATGATAGGAAAAGTATCTGAGAGGGTGACAGTTTTATCAATAGCCCAAACTATTTTGTCAATCGGGCGGCAGGCAGATAGTCCGAAAAGGGATATGGTCCGAGCATCCGGCTACTTGTCTCACTTGCGGCAAGGAGCGTGTTCCTATCTGGGAAAAAAATTATTTTCGTTAAATAACTGTCGACTTCTACTCACAAACTCATGAAATCAGTCTTTTTCGCATGAGAGAGTGCATTTAAATTTCTAATTGAGCTATAATTTTGACAGTAAAGATTTGACTAAAAGAACCGTACACATTCGGTATTGGTGAAAAATCTATTTTTGAAATCAAACTCGTATGTACTATCTATTTTTTGTATGGTTCTAGGCAAAGGTATGAACCTTCTTCATTATTTCCAAAGATCATTCCCCCTTGAACTTCCTTGGTTATGTAAATGTTATCGGTATTGTGAGGTACAGGGGCGTCGACTTGGGGGGATCCCCCCCCCAACTTTTTGTAACGTCAAACTTAAAAATTAGGTACTACCAAAAAGACTATACATGTAGGTTATGAAAGGTATTCTCTACCGATTACGATCGACTAGCTTTCTGCATCAATAATTCCACTTGTTTACTTTGCAAATCCCCAAAATTTTCGCGCGCTCCGCGCGCTTGCAGTCTTATTGACGTTCTTTTTTCACTTGCATATCAAATATACATTATTCATCGGTCTCTATGATTTATGTCGATTGCTCGTGTGCATAGGGCAGCAGGTGTGGTTATAAAGGGGCACAATATTTAGGAATATGAAGAAGATGAATCGTCCCCTACTATGTTTTAATAAAATCTGTCCATGGTCTTAAGAGAATGACCAGCCTGGCAGGCTGAAATTGGCAAACACAGTTTAAGGAAACTGAAAACGCCTCGGTGAACAGTCTGCATGCAACTGTTTTAGAAAATGCATGATTTCTAATGCAAAATTTCGAGACGCTCACATCATTCCTTTGTATAGCGATTCGACCATTTCGTATTTATTATTGAGTTAAATCACACTGACGTTTGCTACATAAGAGACTTCAATTAGGAATTAGAGGTACCCTCCATCATGTCTGCAGATAGTGTATATGATGAGGTGTCGTTTGAAAAAAAAAACGTTTCTTTGTATCAACAATCTTACACCGGTAGGCCCATGCAATGGTGTCTCAGTAGCACCGTACCAGTGGGTACCATTCCCCCACCCCTCGATCTGTGATTTTCCCGTAGTAGATTGAAGTGCGCTTTTGATCAAGTAATGGATTTATTTTACCTTCTTTCCATTACAAATGGTTCCTTACTATTAAAACTTTTCCACAAATATTTCGCGAACTGTGGCAATTTTCGTTGTGATTCTAATTACTAATAGAGTACACCCGGTACTTAAATTGACGTTGTAGTCCGTTGAAGTAATAACCCACACTTTCAAGTTCATGTTTTAAAACTTTGAAGTAACTAAAAATATTGGAACTTTTAGCACCATTTTGCATCTGGGCTCCTCCTCTTAAACACCCAGTGACGTAGTTACAGGGGGCAGGCGACTCTGAAAAATGAAGAATTCGGAAATTTGCTATCGTTATTTGTGAAACCAGTCTACTGTGTGGTTTTGAAAACTCATGAAATTCCGAAATCTCCCCATCAAAAGTTCCACATTTGTCATTATTTGTCTCAAAGAAGCAAAATTTTCCGCGCGTTTCGCACGTCACGAACGATTCCTAATCGGAAGTGCTTGCTCATACCTTGAGTAAAATTTTCCCAGCTCTTAAGTTTGAAAGTTAAAAACCGGAAATTTGCTGTATGTGACACTAGATCAACAAGTGACACCAGTAACTACGGTGCTATTTTCATGAATTTACTTTCATAAAATTCAAAATTTTCTCCACTATAAGCTCTTGACTCAAACTATTTCGTCAGAGAACCTTTGTAGAGGTTGGATAACATTATATAGCAACAACTATCTTTGGTCGCCGTTCAATCTCAGATTTTCCAATAGGAAATGCAAATGCTGCAGTAATCCCCCAACTTTTGAAATTTCCTTACAGGAAACCCATAAACCAAACTTTTCTGCAATAAAGCTCCATATTTTCAAATGTTTGAAAAATGGCAAAAATTTTAGCGCGCTTTGCGCGCCCGCAAATTACGGCCCAAGTACACCCCCAAAAATCGTAAAATCTGGATGCTTACCAACCCCCCCCCCCCACTCCCGAAAAAATGTCTAACTACGCCGCTGTACACACCTTACCAGGACAAGAGAAAAAAATTAGGCCAGCTGCCCCCCCCCTCCCACTTTGAAAACCAAATCGATGCTCCTGGTGAGGTAACTACGTACCATTGACCAAGAGCCACGGACTAAAGGCTGCTTGTAAAAACTGTATTTTTCAATCAATGTATTTGAAACTCGCTTTAAGACCTGTATACACGTGAAACATTTGTAAAACATTCTCAAAACACTTCACCCGCAACAAACGCAAAACATGCTTAATTTCAATTTGGTGCACAGTGAAGACAGATTAAAAACAATTTGAAAACATTTTTAAAATGTTTTGAGAATTTCTTGAAAAGAATTGACAGGACATCTCTTTTGCAACATTTCCAAAACATTTTCAAAACATTATGTATACTCTATCTACACTGTGCAACAACCGAAAACAAGCATGTTTTTGGATCTGTTGCCAGCGGATGTTTTGGAAATGTTATGGGAATGTTTTGCAAATGTTGCTGGTGTATACAGGCCTAAACACAGTTTAAACCAAATGTAACTGTGAAGAAAAGCGAGCAGAGCAGAAATTGTTGCAATTTAAGAAAAAAGTATTCCAGAAATAAAAAGATTACATGTCACATAAATCGCAAAATATATCACTAGCCTATTAATTACGAAAAAAGGTCATTCCACTAAACTTTTTCTTCATGCCTAAAATATTGGGGGACATTTAATTGGATGCCCCCCCCCCAAAATATTGGGGGACATGTCACCACCACCACACACCCATCATCGTCGCGCATGCTTTATGTTGTTCATTAAAGTGTACCCAAGTCAACAAATTCAAAAATAGAAATTAAGCAGCATGAAGTAAATTCTAACTATCCATATCCAATCTTCATAAGACAATTCTTGAGCCGAGATATAAAATGTTGAAATTTATTCACATCCATTAAACAAATTAGTCCATTGCGCAATAATCTGTGACTCTCTCGTTGTACAACTCTATATTTGCTTTGCTTCCCTTTAATATTAAAAAATATATGACCATGACCACTTCCTGTTTGCTTGCATAATTTGTTGTACAGAGAGAGCTCAATTTATTACATCACACTAGTACTTTACGAGTGCTATCACACCTTGGGTACAAGGTGCAGTAACTTTCAGAAAGACAAACAAATGCAAAGATTGTGATTCGAGTCAGTGCAACAATGACATGACAAATTATTGCGTAGTGTATCATTTTAATTGAAGTAAATAAAATTCAACATTTTACATCGCTGCTCAGAATTGTCCTATGAAGATGTGAGTTGAATAGTTAGAATTCATTTTTTGTTGTTTTTTATTTTTAATTTTTTTTATACTTAAGGAACACTTTAGCTCACACTCTAGGAATAGATGTGTAGATTGTACACAGCCCCCATTCTGTTTAACTTATGCACTAAGCAAATAACGTGTAAAAATTGCTCAAATTTGTGTAGCAATTAACACAAAATGTGAAATTTCTACAAAAATATTTCTATTTCTACACAAACGTGTAATTTTTTACACATTCTTTGCTATGTGCACTATGTACACTATACTGTGTAAAATCTACTCATATTTTGTTTTAGAGTTCATCTCTAACTGCCCTTGTTCTTAAGTGACAACACACCTTTGCAATAAACCTCATCACCAGCAATCAGTGGCCGCGTGGGGACGGGCAAGAGGGGGATTTGCCTCCCCCCACTTTCCCTCCAAGTTAGATCATTTAGAAATTGTATTAAGTGAAAAAATAAATAGTATGCCTCTCCAGAGATTTAATTTTTCATCCAGAGATTTGCTTAAACCTCAGAGCTTCCGGGGCTGTACCTTCTAGATCCCCACCCCAGGGCCGGACGTTTGGGGCTCGGTTTCGTGCTGCTTCTGAAAAATTTTCCCCCATTGTAAGACATTGCCCTTAGTTTGTCTCGTCCCCTAAGTTTGATATTCTGGCGCGCCACAAACTTGCAAATACTATCACTTGAAACACTATATGCATGTGCATTGCGTAAACCGAGTGGATTAAAAGCCGTTTCCAACTGCTTATTTGTGACAGATCGATACTAGGTTGTGTCAAATTTACAGGTCAAGTTATCTCAACATGTAAGAACTACCGGAAATTCATAATTCTTCTATGATCATACTTTACATATAGCAAACTGATATGATGTAGCAATATGGTAGCATATAGGGGCCTAAGTATTGTAACGTGGGTTTTAGGCCGCCCTTCCACTCAACATGAATAAAAGACCCCGGGCGCTAAAAAATCAGTCTAAGTTGTCAACAAAGTTTATTAAAAATGAATAGCTAGCTTCAGACTGAAGGTATCTCACCTGTCTAAACAGGTGAATCAATGTAAATTCAGTGCAGTGGCGTAGCTAGGATTTTTTTCGTGGTGGCTATGGGGGAACTGGATACTTTTGTAGGGGGGCTGTATTTTACTTTCTAATCGTAGCACCACCATCGGTTGGAGCGGAGCGTACAAAGAAAATTTTGGATCTCTACTTCTCCCAGATGGCTGGAAATGGCATTTGCCAGGTTTAATTGTCTTTAATTCTGGTGAGAAAAATTAGTTACTTTTCTCAGGTTCAAACACACTTTTGAAATACTGATTAGCTCAGTTCATTACCCCAATGGACTATGTATCCTATGATTGCAAATCCGGAATCCTTCTGAATGTTGCGAGCAGCTTATCCAGTGCACGCCTGAGTAAGGTATTTCCATTGGCGTAGGGGAGTATTTCAGTTTGGGGGCAGAAGATTTTTGCCCGAAAAATGTAATTTTGCCCGTAAGACAGTCAGAGGGGAGCGCCACCACTTGATGGCGCTTAGCGTCCAGAAAATTTGAAAATTCGTATCTCTCAGACAGTTGAAAATGGCATTTCCCAGGCTTATGAAGGGGATCCAAGCAGTCGCTATTTTAAGTTTCAATTGCAGATAAACGTCCACTCCAAACTAAAGTTCAGCTAGAAAGACTAAGTGGAGCACCACCATAAGTTGGGGCGAAACGTACAGGAAATTTCGAAAACTCTGACCCTTCAGACAGTCAAAAATATCATTTCCTGTGCTTATAGGGGGTCTAAGCAATCGCTAGTTTGAAGTTACGTCTTCAAATAATTTCTACTTGAATTAAAAATTCTGCTAAAAAGACTATCTACGCGGAGCGCCACCACTGGTTGGCGCGGAGCGAACAGAAAGGAGATTATTAGACCATCAGGGAGAAAGTTGGGGTTTCGAATGGTAAAATTGAGCACCGATATGGATGAGACGTCACCTTCAACAAGACCTAGACACATTCTTGTGAAACTGTCTTCATACCAAGATAAGATTGTCGCCGTAAAATATCAACGATATGCCCTTCAAAATGTTCAGGATGCATCTTATTTGGTTACAGATGATTTAATCAAAGACAACTTTCTTGAAAAGCGAAAATGGGCCCTCAAGTAGCCCATCTCTACAGTGAAGGCACAAAGGTGCGTTTCTCAGCAGGTAAATGGAGAGAATCATTGGACAAGCCCTTTTTATTCACGCCACTACCTTCAACTTATTTATAAGTTCCTAGTGCAGAGTAAGTATCTTATTATTTTGTTGAGTGACGAACGATATAAGCGACATGATTTTTTTCTTTCTGACCAGTTTTTTGGTCATAATGGTTGAGGTTTATGAACTTCCAAATTTCGCCTATGTAAGTTGCATCGACGTTTGTTTTTCTGTTTTCTATGTTTTGGGCCACTGTTTTCACTTTCTTCACTTCCGTCTAGAAAGAAAGATATTTTCGAATGTTACATGTCTCATTTGGAAATTTGCGAGCCTCACATACTGATGTATAAAGCCTTGAGATTACTGTCTTATATTGAACATGGTTTTTGCCGTGAGTTACTCTTACAGTATTATTATCTCCAACATAACTGATGTCACCCTTGACACTTTTATCTTCACTTCCAGGGGCGTTAGGAATAATTCTAAACGTAAATGATTTGCATTACTTCACAACAGAAAGTATGATTTTACTTCTTACAAGAAACCCATTCTATCGCAAATGACTATACTGTAATATGTGTTGGTTCAACCAATACGTATTTTTCCCATGAAACGAATTTAAGTATGGACGAAGCCATGCTCTGTAAACCCCCAATCTCCTTTTTGGTTAATTTTACCGATCTTGATTTGGACGGTCGGTGTATTATTTTGAATGACACTGTAGAGAATTGTGCCTATTGCATTCAAAATCATAATTGGGACTCTGTCATTTGGGGTGGGAATTTAAACTTGGTTTTCAATCTTGATTTAGATAAAGTTGGAGGTACACATCATACAAATTTGAAGGCAAGGTAGAAACTGTAATGGACGGTGGGGGAGCCTGAGTTGATTGACATCTGATGTGACCGATATCCGAAATGCAAAATGTAAACATGGCATTCAAATATTGATCAGACTCTACACTGCAGGTTTGATTTCTTCAGCGTACCTCAACAACATTTTGACTCCCAGATAGTTGCTACCTTGTGGGTTCTGTTCCGTGATTTCAGTTTTTTGTCTGGGTCTCGTTTCTTGTCAGTTGTGGTCGTGTCCGTTTTTGTGCACCGGCGTTTAAAAAAAAACCTCTATTGCAGATAGGTACATTCTTTCCCTCTTAGTTTCACGTCACTCAGATGTTTCTTTATAATTATTATTAATGGAGATAAATGCATGCGGAAGCTGAACACTGCTTCGCTTGATGACGCAGCTTACGATAATTTAATCAGACAGTCAAAAGGATACTCCATGACTGTTCAGAGTTATTATGAAAAGGATCCATCCTTTATACGGGAGGCCTGCAAACCGAGTGAAAGATCTACTTTTATTTCTTACTCGACATAAGTGTCCAATAATTCTTATTGTTATGAACGCTATATAGTTGAACATATTCCGTACTTAAGGCAATAACATGAAAACTCCCCATCCGATATTATTAATTCGAATGCTATGTATGATTATTAACTCCAAGGTAGCATCATCATTCTTTCTCTAGCCCGTTGGGCAAACGGAGGGACAAAAATACTCGGTCCTTTTTAAATCTCGAAAAAAGATATAAATTGTCAAACTCAATAAACGAACTACACTTATAGAATGATGAGTACATCACAAATCCAAGTGATATTTTCAGTAATACAGAGCAATTTTATAAGAATTTATATACTACAATAAAAGAGATTACGTCACAGTTTTTTCTTTTTTGGAAATACTTCTCTTCACCAAACTAAGCTTTCATTGCAGCAACAGGCTAGTTGTGATGGTATCATCACTTTGGATGAATGTAGCCGTATCTTACAATCAATTAAAGTGATCGGGCACAGATGGGTTGCCAATTGAATTTTATAAAGTATTTTGGGAGGATATAGGAAATCTTATGGTTAATTCTTTTAATTATGCTTTCCAATGTGGTTACATTTCTGATGAACAAGTCACGGCTTACTGCATCACTTTTATTCCGAAGTAAGGCAAAAGTACCCTTTATATAAATAAAAAATGGTATCCGTGAGGGGGGGGGGGCGCATTGCCCAATGCCCCCTGCGTACGCCATGGGATTGATCGGTAGGACCTCCAGAAATAAAGCAAAGGGTAAAGAGTTGACAGGAAGTAAGCAACTTTGATTCAGGAGTGGACCTAGACAAAAAGGACAACTTCATCACACCGATGCCCTTAGAGGAGCACGCCATGATTAGATGCTCCATTGAGTTACACGCTATTTCATCTTTATAAAATGCCCCACATGCCTAGTCAATGTGCACTACCCCTCACATGAAAGCCAATGAGTTGGCCTATCATGACATTAAAAATACACTATGGTTTAACCCTTTTAGATTTTGAGCTACGGGGGAAGAATTTCATGGGCTAAGCACCCACCCCTATTAATACGCAAAGTGACGGAAATTACTTCTTTTTCACACCCAGTACTGAAATGTTCTAAATCACTTTCAATCCATCCCAATTTTGTATCACTCACACATTAACATATACTCTTTCAGAATATTCCTTAGAACATCTTTGTTATGTTAGGTGATCAGCTTTACTACATTTTACATGATGTCTGATAAGCATTCTCTGGTTTTTCTAGCGACTCAACATCTAACGCGATTACGGTATAATATTTGTGAAATGCATAACTCGAATAAATTTGAACAAATATTTAAAAAATGTTTTTAGAATATAATTGCGTTTGCTAGAACGATGATGCCAAGTGAAACTTAAAGCGATGATATAGAAAATATCTTAATACTACATAGTAGTAACAAAAGCGAGAATGGTGACAAAGGTAGTCTTAAGCTTCAAATGATAAAACATGATGAAACAAACAGAAGCGGAGAGAGATACAGAAAACTAGCAAACCAAATAATTGATTGGTCGTCTAATGTAATGACCAAAAGAGGGGGTGACCGACTATATGACCGAACCGAAAACTAACGAACAAAACGGGTAAAAATGTTTAGAAAACGGTCAAGGAACCAAACAACTAAACAAAAAGTCAGCAACCAAGGATACGAAAACACGAATATATGCAATTGCTTCCCGTTATGGTCCGTGTTTATGTTTGGCAGACGTGGAAGGTCTTTAAGGTTCTAACGTAGAAGTTTATCATACATTTTCTCATAAAAAGGCATTGCTTCACGCATATATTCTTTTAATTCAGGCGTAAGCTTCAAATCTTCGTTGAATGAGGTACCCCTTGGCCCATACGGTGGTCTAACCCTTTACCGTTGTTTGGGTCGTTTTGGACCCATGCGGAGAGCTCGGCTGTCACCCATCTTTACTGTTTCACGCGGAGCTCGAAACTGCGAGTAGCTACCCAAAAATTCGGCCACAACAACGAGAGAGACAACAGTTTAAGATCACGGGGTCAATGGCCTACGGAAGCCGATGCGGACGGACTACGTCCGCTTTTCCGCCCACTCCAGAGGCGCGCAAATATGCCCCGATCGGTGCACAACCGTAAAGGGTTAAATGTTGACGACTTTGAAGCTGTTTGAAACACGTTTGTTTGGGTCTCAAGATAAACAAAGTCTGCAGATCCTTTCCAACATTCAATTACGTTGTCACTACTGTCCCATTCAAGGTAGGAACGTTTAAAAAGGATCCCCAACTTTTCGAACCATTTCGGTAATACCACGTCTCGTTGGCTGCAAAAGTCATGGCTATCTAATATTATAGGTTCTGATCCCGTTGCTTGTTTCAAATGGTTCCGTAAGTTGTAATGAAACTTATAGAAGTCTTTGTTTGGAAGGTAAGGAACTTCGCTCTTCAAGTGGCATTCTTCTCAGAGCATTTCGCTCATCAGGTCTACTCTTCTCCTCAATGCTTCTTGATAACTGATAAACATCTCACGAGCGTATGAGGAAGGTATGAACAGAAGCAACCTTTGGCAAGAAGTCCAGATGTTCGGCTATCGCAAACGACTCATCTTTGATAAAAATCAAGTTTTTCTCGTTGTCAGGCATTTCTAGTTGTTTCTTCACCCATGGATAACTGAGATGAAAAATGAAAACAAAACATGACTTCATTCCCATGTCACAGGATATGAAGATTATTAAAACTTAGCCTTCGTTCTTTGTCCCATTCCAAGTTCTCCGACTTTTTTCAAACTTAAGTGAAATTTTCTGAGAGTCCTTGCTCTGTTTCGCATAGATTCAGTACTATTCTTTACACTAGAAACGACGCACTAATACTGCTATTAAGCCTACACGGGTCGGAAACAAAGTATTTCGATAGACTGGAGGAGAGTGAGCACAAAAATGAGATGGATGTTCTTTTCTTTTTTCTCCGTTCTTTTTCTTCTCTTTTCATGCGAATACAGGGGGCGGCCCCCCTATCGCCGTCAATGACTGACGTTCCATTCAAAACAATGTGCGATAATTAGTTCTTGAAAGAAACGTTTTCATACTAGAAAAAAAATGTATGACCATTTATTGAATGTCATAAGGAATTCTTTCACTGTAAGTTTTACCTTGAGGATTTTTTTGCGCCCACATCATCTTGGCTCTTCTTAAGTACTGATCTGTATTACCTTGTGTTTAGCTTTCGGCAATTTGTTTTTCAGTTTTCTAGAGAGCGTTCCTATTTAGCTAATTTAGACGTACCCTGTTTGAGAGCCTCCACGTCGTGGCATGTGATATGCGTCCCAAAAGCAATTGTTTAATTCCTAGACCAGTTTAAACCTTCATACCTGATCAATTTTTGATCAATCACGTTCGAAGATGTCTCAGTTTTAACCGCCACTTCCTCCCTCACACTGTTAGAAATTTCTCTGTAAAATTTACATAATTTTTATGGCAAATTTTTTTCCAACCAAATAATGTTTTTTTTACAGCCAGACTGTAATCATGAAAAAACATTAAGTGTTTGTTTTTTCTTTACAGTTTTTGCATGTAAATTAGTTTACAAATGTCTACTGTAAAATCGAATTACAGAATTGTTCTGTTTTTTTTTTTACCTTAATTTTATGTGAATTTACAGCCTACTGTTTTCATTCTCGGCGTTTTAATATTTATTATAATATCGCTTTGTTTCCTTTCATATGTTATTACGTAACATACACTTCACCATTACGTAGATCAGGTATTTGCTTATCAACGTAATGTGTCGTTAGGAAGTTATTTTCAATCAAAGCACAATGAGGATACTTTGTTAATACATTGTTGTCCAGTAGACTGCTATCTCTAGGAACTTTGTAATTGGAAAGTCACATTTTTGGTACACTATAATAATTGTTTTTAAAATAAATATGACAAAGAATGCAAATACATTGGTTGCAAACATTTCCAGACAAGGTAAACAATAAGTTTATCACTTCCTGATTAAAAAAAGCCAAAAAAGATATTATTCAAAGCAACAGCAATCCTTTTGTTAGGAAAATGCCTACAAAATAAGCTCCACCCATTTATGCAAAATGAGATTTACGTCATAAAGTGGTAAATTTACAGACTATTTCAAGTAAATTTGTGAAACGTTTTTAATTCGATCAAGTGCATGAGCGCCTGTGGCGATGAGTTGACATCAGTATACCAATTGTCAGTATAATAAATGTAAGTTAATTTTCAAATAGGGCCATAAATTTGCCAAAAATGTTTTCTTTTTTAACTGAAACTTCGCAGAACGATGCATGTTATATATTGAAAATTTTCTGGCTATTTCTTATTTGTTTGTTTGTTTGGGCTTATTTTTGTTTCTTTTTCAGCGTAAAAACAAAATGAATGTTTGTTAAATGACAGTATATTTATGTGAAATCAGAAAAATACAAAATACTGTTAAAATTTCTGTACATTTACAGAAAAAGTTTTACAAAGCAGTAAAATTTGGTTAAAAAAGCAGACAGAAATGGTTTTTCAAATAAACAGAAAATACATGTTAAACAACCTTTTTTTATTGTAGAAATACAAAGTGTCTGTAAAGATACAGAAAATCTCTATTAAAAGTAAAATACAAAAAGTTTAAGTTAAAAAAAGTCTGTAAATTTACAGAAATTTTTAACAGTGCAGTTGTCTAAGAGCCTCATTAGCCTCATTCTTTCTCAGTTTTTCTCGCACTTTCTCAATTGCATCGTCCCCTTTTCTGTAGTTGGGATTATAAAACGTCTCGTTCAAGTAAGAGGAACAATACGGTTCCATCCAGACCCGAACGTCATCCACAAATGACATACATTCCATCAGGGCTGTGCTGTTTGTTCGGGGCACAATCCAAACAAAAATGTACGAGGTTGACCTGCTGCTGATGTTTCTGTCATAGCGAGATTTTTTCTGTAAGAAATGCAGATATATTAACTGCATACAAATAATTGAAGATGCCTAATTAAGTTAAAAGAGGAGGTTGACGGTGGGGGTGGTACAGAATGTTGTGGCTTTACGTCGTGAGAAGTTGTTCCCAAGGAACACACAGTCTTCCATTCTAAGTAACTATATAGTATTCGACAAGTGCACAACCGTGCAAAGTTATTGTGATTGGGAAAGTTAATTAGAGCAGTCCCCCAAACTTATTTTGAAGAAAAAGCTAAATAACACAATTTTCATCTTATTTCTCTTCAAAGTATCTTTCATTACATTTTATGACTTTACTTTTGCATATTCAAGATAAACCAAGCAGTTTTTACTGCTAAATTTCATATTTGAAGAGAAAAAAACATTGTCATATGACTCCCAACAGCCAATAATGAAACTGGACAGTCTACTACACTTCTTCAATTTGGGATGACTGCTTCTGCCCTTTAAGTCAAACTGTTGAAAGAATCTGAATTTACAAAATAAAATTACTGATGAAATTCGTTGCTCTCTGAAAATTATTTCCAGCGTTTTCAACCTTTAAAAGTTGGTAAAATAGAGTGGCATTCAAGAATTAGGGGACATGAATCCCCAGATTTTAGCGATTTTTGTTATTTTCAAAAAAGTAAAGGTTTCTGTATTAGAAAGCCCAATTCGCGGACTGCGAAGCGCCTCGAATTAATTGGGGATTTTCTTTTTCCTTTCCTCCCCCTCCCCCTTTTTTTTGCTAAACGAAACAAATATTTGAAAACATGGAGCTCGAATAAGTCCAATACTATGGGAAAACTGAGCCTATGTCGACTTTCCAAGTAGATCATGTGCCGTAGACGTTTCTCACTTAAATAAGCAACAAAGCGCCCCATTTTTGCGAATTCTTTATAATTACCAAAATCTTGGGGCGCTCTGCGCGCTTCAGTTTCATTGAAGTAATAATTAGCAGAAGCATCTCAAACATATCTCAATGATGCATCAGTCCTAAAATGGTTGATTATTTTGTGTGCATTGGCCCCTCCCCCTCGATTTTCAGTTTTCCACCAAAAGAATTTAAGCTACATGTATGTAGAAATAGAGTGAAATTTGGTCAGAGGGGTTTTTCGACCAAACATCAGTGTTGACGATGTTCTCTCACAAATGGTTTTCAAATTAACGACACTTTCGCTTGTTACTTAGAAAAGGTTTTAAAGCGAATTGCTATCCAATTGTTTCAAGTCAGGCCGACCACGGCCTTCTTCTGTTATCATATCCCTCTACTGGTCGTCTGACAGACTTTAAGTTTATTAAATTTGTCTGGGTATTTAGGTACATTTAGAGTACACGTTCTGAAGCGCTATCGTAGCTGGAAGGAGGGACTGTTGCACCACCCCACAAACGGATTTTTTACTTCCTTAAAATGTGCTAAATTTTTAACACAAATTTAAACTCAAAGGTAGCTTATATGGTACACACTTTATATAAAGACAAAAGAATCAATGAGAGGGTGAAACCCCTTCCCTTAAACCCTAGGCCCTTGTGGCAGGGGGAAGACTGCCTCCCAAATTTTCGCAAAATCGAAAAGAGGTGTAAAATAAGTGGTAGGAATTTAAAGGTGGTGTTACACGAAAATGACAAAATTGGGTTTTCGATGTAAAAAGCATTGTAAATAAAAAATGGCCACTATTCCCATCGAAATCCGTCAGAGATTGATCATTTTACAAGCCTAATAATTTCTGATTTGCACTTTATCGTTGATAGACATGAGCTTAAATGCAAATTTTGTGATGTCATGAGCGGGACATGTCATATATAACCAGTGGCGTCACCAGATATTTCATTCTGGGGGCACTGAGGGGGCACAACGATTTTATGGGGGCATATATAGATTCACTCGCGCCACCGAGCTCGAAGCGCGAGGCTCAACGGGTGGGGTCTAGTGGCAAAGCCCCGGTGGGGGTCCAGTGGGGGTCGGAAGCTCCTGGGTTTTAAGCGTGTTTGTGAGGTATTAAAGACGTTTTCTTAGGGTAACTTTATTGACTTAACACTGGTCTAAAAATTACCTCCAGGGTAACTTCAGTTAAGCCTCTCGGTAAAAAAACCACTAATTCAACTACCAAGAGCTTCTTCGGCTGACATTTTGAAAATGGGGTAGATGACCTACCTACCAAGTTGATGGGCACTTCAATGTGAATTTTGGGGGGATCCAGGGGGCGAAGCCCCCGGAAGTTCCTGGGTTTTAACGTGTTTTTGAGGAATTAAAGACGTTATTTAAGGATAATTTTATTGACTGAACACTGGTGTAAAAGTTACCTCCAGGGTAACTTTCAAGTAAGACTTTCGGTAAAAAAAAAAACTGATTCAACTACCAAGAACGGATCCGGCTGACATTTTGAAAATGGGGTAGATGATCTATAGAGAAAAAGTTGATGGGCACTTCAATGTGAGTTTTGGTGGGGGTCCAGGGGCTAAGCTCCTGGAAGCTCCTGGGTCCTAAGCGTGTTTGTAAGGTTTTAAAGTTGTTTTTTAAAAGGGTTGTTTTTACACTGGCCTAAAAAATTACTTACAGGGCAATTTTGAGTTAGATTTTATTTTTGATAACAACAACTCTCAAGAGCGTATCATCCTGACAATTTGAGGAAGGTGAGCTGCACCGTGACTATAAAGAGAAAGAAAGGCAGTTGATGGGCAATTACATGTGATCCCCTGAAGGGAAAATGTAGGCTTAATCCTGCTTGAAGGGTTACCTGAGCTGTGCGCCACCTCCAATTGACGTAGTCGGAAGTGTGAAGAAAATTTTGAAAAAACGTAACCCCTCAGACAGCCGGAAATGGCATTTCCAAGGTTTTTTTTTTTCATTTGGAAAACATGAAAATTTACTGCCTTTTCTTTTCAACAGAGGAATCGAATCCTTAAAAAGTCATAGTTACACGTCTGACTACAGAAGACATATTTTTTTTTGAAAATCTCAAATCTCAGTTGGGGGGGGGGCACACTGGGGGCACACGTTTTTAAGGGGGGGGGGCACGTGCTCCCCCTGTCTCCCCCTTCCCCCCTTGGCGACGCCGCTGTATATAGCGAATGTTATCCTTTGTTTAGGCAATCTTCATTTCAATGACAACTGTAGCTTTAGTTTGTCCTGACGGTTAAATTTTGGAAGTCAAAATTGTGTCCTTCAAAATCATCAGTATCAATATCAAACCATAAACTATCTGATGAGTAATTAAGAGATAATTAATGTAGGGTTAACAAAAGAAATTTCAGCACTGTGCAAAACTCCACATCATTATCTTTAACATCTTTATCATCATTATCTAAGTTCACACCCTCACCGCAAAGTGGAGTCTGGGCATTCTGTTAACATGTCACACTTCCATTAAGTCTTTTAACAGGAGGTGGCTTGCACAGGGTTTTTTGACGCAGGAGGCATGCAGTGTATGTTAAGTGAGAGCCGGCCTGGGAATAGAGTGTTCCCCTCTGCTTGGATTCATGTTGGACGGGAATGGTGTTAGAGGTTGAATTGTGGTGGTAAATAGGTGTAAAACTAAATATCTTCTGTCTAACCTAAAGTCATGTGTGCTACATTTCGAAGTGAAATCTTTAAATATGTGCACTTTTAGAAGTCACAATAAAAGAGCATCCGTCCTCTACAAAAGCGAATGGAAGCATTTTAGTTTGGGGTTTTTCTTGACTACAAAATGTAATTTCGCCCTAAAGACTTTTTAAGCGAAGCTCCACCATCAGTAGTTGGAGCGGAGGGAGCAGACAATTTCCAAAAATGAGACCTCTGATGGCGGGAAAATTCCCAGAGCTATACAAAGAATCTAAGCAGTCGCTGTCTTCTTTTTCCGATGGCAATAAAATTCTTATTTAGAAATAGGTTCGCAATTTGCAAAGGAATCAGAAAGTTATTAAGTAAGACTTGGACCCAAAATATGAAATTTTGCCTTAACGACTATCTCACGGGAGCGCCAACATTAGTTGGCGCCGACCGTAGAAAAACTTCAGAAGAGCCACGACCTTTTAAATGTCCAAAAAATGCGTTTTCATGCTTGTGAAGGGGATGTTAACAGTCTAAATATTTATCTTTTGTTTACAATAACAGAAAAATCAGCAACTTGCTCAGTGATCAGAAAAATGACCAATTGCAAAATGTACCACTGTCATTAAATTAAATCTTGAATCATTTTCGGGGGAAAACTATACAACAGAAGAGAAAACATGGTTATATTTCACTACTGCGACTCTTGGTAAAATTCAAGATCCGCTGAATCGACGAAATTGTCCATGTAACTCCCTAACTCCCGACTATAAATGATTTTACCACAAACATCTTTTGCGTGCCGCAGCTGAACATTCAGCGCCCCCCAGCCTACGTCTCGTACGTGTATGCCCGCCGGGTAAGGATTATAAGGAATTTGCCCATCCCTTCTGAGAATTATTGAAAAGGTGGGTGTCCTTGGATGAAATCGGTGCCGCAGATGCTACGTTTTGAAAAAAATTTGGAGTTTGACAAAATTTGCCTATTGTTAGGAATTAAAAATAAAAATTGGCATCACTGAGCGGGCCTTAGAGAGACAATCCTCTACTTTTGAATTTTTTTTGAGAAAGTGGGTGTTCTTACATGCAATCTGGTGTCACATGTGCTACCTTTTGAAGTAAACTCAGTGTTAGTAAAGTACGTATTGTTAGGATCAATAAAATGACATCCATGAGGGGAGGACATGGACAAATGCTCTCCCGGCGTACTCTAGTGCCTGCTACAATGCTAACAATCATTTAAAACTGTTTGATCTATGTTGAGAATTTGCTCTTAAATGAAAAAGCATCATAGTCACTGTAAAATTTTCATGCAATATTCCAAAACAAAATAAAACTTGGTCCCTCGTTCTGGCAGCCTATAAGAATGAATCACACGTTCCTCAGTTTCAATTTATAGTTTGAAAGTGATTTTGCCGTACGTGGTAGAATATCGTACGGGTGCAAGATTTTAACTAGAGGTATGTTGCAACTGCCTGTTTTAAGATTACAAAGGCAGACAGGAGAGTGCCCAGGTGTATATAAAGCGCCGAGAGTTGGACTGGAAAATTGAAGTGGTGCATTTTATCTGACAATTTTCTGATCGTGCTGCAATTTGTTCAAAGTACAAATGCTTACAGTTAACACCTCCCTGGGGATTAACTCCAAATCTGGAAGATTCTATTTAGGGAATTCTGAGAGGTCGCTATTTTTTAAAACAAAAGTGTACGCTCCGCACCAACTATCGTGGCGCCCCGATTAAATTTTCAAGGCAATTGAATATTTTGGCACAGAATTAGCTGCCTTCAACCTATACAGCATAGCTTACTGTTGATGTCCTTAACTCTGCCGACGTGATAATGCAATAAGATGTTTATTAGCAATTATTTTCTCGACCAGTACACCTAGAAGTAGCCCCTTTTTCGTCAAAGCCAATCGTTTATTATAATCTCATTCCTTGAAAAAAGTAAAGGTCATCCTTCTATTTATGACAGGGTTATTATATGAATAACAACTATAAATTCAAAAGATGGCTAAGACTTTCATAACATTTTCGTTTTTCATATTACTTTTCGTCTTTATTTAAACTGACATCAATATTTCACCACATACCATCTACATTAAAAGTGTTCTACAAAGGAAATGCCATTTCCAACTTCCGATTTCTGACGCAATACGGTAATTATTCAAAATGTAATGAACGCTTTGCGGCAACTGATGTAGGCGCTTCTCTTAGATAGTCATTAGCCTCGCCTCCAAGACTAATCCCACACCCTCAGATCGATCTGTAATGTATGCCTTGGTAATACAAGCCCCGGAAATGTCATTTCCGGCTATCTGAGGTGTGGAGATTTTTCGACATTTTCTGTACGCTCCGCACCAACAAATGATGGCGCTCCGCTTAGATAGTCTTCAGCCTTGTCTTCTAGGCCTAAGACTAATCCCACCGGGCTGCCATGCATTCATTCTTTTTGTATTCATAATGCCCGAAAATGGTCTGGTTGCTCCTCTATTCAGTTGGAAAAATCATGCCAGTCGAAATTTCGGACCATAACAGCCCCTTAACACCTAAACACTTGTGACCATAGAGACGGCCTGAGTGTGAATTTACTCTTTCAGAGACTTAATTCACTGTAACAATAGTTAAATTTATTCAAAAGAGTGAAGAGTGGGGATTTTTCAACAGAAAATTTTCCTTACGCTTTGCACCAACAAATGGTGGCGCTCCGCTTAAATAGTCTTCAGCCTTGTCTTCTAAGAGTAATCCCACCAGGCATTCATGCTTTTTGTATTCATACTGTCCGAACAATGGACCATGACACCGCTAAACACCTGAACACCTGAGACCCTATCGACGGTCCTGACTGTGAATTCACTCTTTTAGAGAGTTAATTCACTAAAAACAATAGTAACATTTATCCAAAAGAGTGAAGTTTCACTCTTGTGGGTTGTCTTGAGAGATCATTCTTTAAAGGGTCATCACTGTACGCAAAAGGGTGAATTTATTTTACTCTTGAATTACTTGGAATTACTGATCTATAGACCGTCCAATTTGCCACTAATTCTAATCTTTGAGATTTAAACTCCAACATTTTTAAACTTACGATTTAAATGAGTGCCTTCTTTGGCCTTTTCTTTAAGTTTGTGCTCAGATGCGAGGTGGGGCAGTAATTGACAAATGTGTTGTCATAAATTGTAAAATGAGTACAAAATTGTCCTTTACTTATTCCAAGTTCGACGACGAACGGATCCAAGTCCGAGTCAGTTTCCTTAAAGCGTCACATACTTCTATTTCATTTATACCGTCGCTTAAAATACGATACATTGTAAACTCGGGCAACATCTTTGTTATCAATATTACGTTGAAAAGAATCAAGATTTTGATATGCTGTTTTCTATACACACTGACATTTCTTGAAGTAGGCCTATATTTGGCAGTGTAATTCAGTACCGAATACTTCTTTGTCACAGGGAAATTTCAGGTTTTTTCGCTTGATCCAATTATCAGACCATATTTCCGGGAACGGTTCAGCAGTCATGTCCAGTCGTGATTTTTTCTTTAAAAAATCCAGTGAGCAACAACTGGAAAAAAGGACGTGGCCGGCTCGACTTGAACCAAATAGGTTGGAAACTGGACAGAAAAACTCCAACTGACTGACTGACTGACTGACTGACTGACTGACTGACTGACTGACTGACTGGCTGTCTGGCTGGCTGGCTGGCTGGCTGGCTGGATGGATGGATGGCTGGCCGGATGGCTAGCTGACTGACTGACTGATTGACTGACTGATTAATTAACTTCCTAACTAACGTCATTATCACTAACCCTGACTTGGAAATTGAACTGACATTACAAAGTAACAGCAGGGGTTGCAGTGTGTCTGAATCCGTTAATATGAGCGGTTACACGCAGGGAAATACGTAACTACGATACAGCACTGTGTAATGGAACACTCGATGGAACATCAACGGAGGTACTTCACTTAATTTACCACACGCCCTACCCTGCCTACAATATGTAACTTTTGACCCTTAAATATTTATTATTCCAAAGTGAAAGGTGATCTAAGATCTGTTGTAGAAGTTGTTACCGTTTTAATTTAACTTAAACGGTCTTAGATTACATGGACCTATTTATCACAGAGAGGAAATTGTTTCTTGTGTCTTTAACTTTGTCTTTGCACGATTCAATTCTGTGATAAGGACATGAATAGTTTCATAATTTTTATTTATAGACCTGTCATGAAAAAGCTCTGCCCTGACGTTGAGTTTCAAACAATTACATGATACCTGATGTGATGGCATTCAGTGGCATACAATGGAGGTTAAATTAAAGAGGCAGTGATTCTTTTTACTTTGGAGAGACTTCAATTACAAGATTATATACCATTTGCCTAATTAAAAATCGATTTTGTAACAGCGAATTAGGTTCATGCAATTCTGAAACGCGAGTAAATTCGAGCATGTAAGCGGGGAGGTATTACTAATAACACTTTCCTGATGAAAGTCTCTGAGGCTCAACACAGCATCCCGTTCAAACATAGTAGGTCTTACCAGGGACGTGTTATAGTAACACCTCCCTGGTCCTACTAAAGAGTTGCGAATTTTTTAAAGGTAGCCGGTATGTCATGTTATGCCGTTCTTCTCGAAATTAGAACCCTTGAAATAGTCGTAGGTTGTTGTAGATGGTAGATTTTTCGAAGAGTCTATTCACCATAAAATCTTGTTGCAAGGTTTTTCTTGTGACGCCATTTCTTTTCGCCTTCCACAATTGCAGTCAAACTACGTTGCACAGTGTCTCAGTACAGTAGTGTGGCCTAACCACAAGAACTGTTTTTTATGTATTTATCGGCAAATCATGCCAACAAACTAATCAGTTTCCTTGAAATTGAGTGGCTTCAGAGTTGGGGGCCGAGGAAGCCATGCCCCGTCCGTCGGACTTCCCCCTCCCCCGTCGAGGAGAAGATTCAGATTCGTCGGGACGCTTTCATCCACGCGATAAGAGATGTAAGTCCGATAAACATTACACTCCCCAACCCTACCCCCGGCGTTCTTATTGAATTTGCTTCTACGAGAAGACCCTATCTCTAAGGAAACTCCCCAAAATCCCACATTTTTCTACAAAATCCGAATTTTCCTCAATGCAATTTCTAGATTTTCGAGCGCTAACCAGTGTTGGCACTCCGCTAAGATGAGTTTCAACGAAGGTTAATTGAACAGAACATTGCAGGTTTTCACATCGAGTTTCATTTTTATCAATATAAGGAATTATTTCTGATCACTTTGCTTATTTATTTCAGATGAAACACACAAACAGGCAACAGAAGGACCCATTTTTGGTTCCCACAGCCACTCCTTTGTTTCGGGCTTCCCAACCACAAACTGTCTTCAACGACACCCCTGGCACCTTTCCCTATAAACGTCCGAGGTGTAATACATGCCCAGTTGTTGGCAAACACAATCTCGTCGACATTTTAAGACCTTAAAGGAACAGTCCAAAGCCAAATTTATTTTGATATGTTAAAGAGGGACATATCTAGGCATTCTGGTGAAATGTTTATACATTTCCAATTTTTGGTTCTTGAGATATTGGCATATGGCAAATTTTCAACGTAGAAATGAACTTGGAGCAAGCAGGCATGATGTCATGGATTCACTTTTTAGCGAATGTTTTGTTTTTCTCCATAATTTACCACGAATTTTATGCAACTTAGCTTGAATATATTGATACCAGGTGCATCCCGATCAATGGAATTTTAAAACGTTTATATGCCTTAGGGGCAAAGTAGCATGCCTAATCAATTCAAGGTCAAACAAATACAATGAAAAATAGGGAAAACCAAAATACTGGCCAACAATGTGAATCCATGACATCACACCTGTTTGCTCCAAGTTCACTTTCTCTGGAAAAATGTGCCGACCTCAATTGCTAATATCTCGAGAACCGAACATAGGAAATGAATGCAACTTTTACCACAATTCTTAGAATATGTTCCTGTTTAACATACCAAAAATAAATTTGACTCTGGAACATTCTTTTAACGGCAATGTAGTTTGCAATGTAGTTTAATATTTTAGCTTGTGGGAACTGTGACTCGTTGTATGTGGGAGAGACCAAGCGCCGCCTAGCGGACCGAGTCACCGAACATTTAGGTCCATCAAGCAGAATCGCCAAGGGTATCCGGTGACTGCACACTTTAACCCCCTTCACATTGTTCAATACAGCACTTCAACGTCACGGCAGCAGTAATGTCCCGAGGCTCTGACCGTCGCTTAAGTGCTGAAAACCGACGTATCATGAGGCTTGGTACTACACGACCTTACTGTTAGAATTCACCTTTTGTAATATCCTTCCTTATTTGTCCCACTTTTAACTCGTTTCACACCAATCCGTTCGTGCCCGTTTTTAGTGTGCACCTTTTTGCCGAGCCCGGTTTTGCCCTTTTTTCTTCCCTTTTCCGACCGTGTTCGTTTTTAGTGTATACCTTTTAATGCAGGACTCTCTTGATTTTTTGTTTTTGTTTTGTATGTATGATTCATGTTTTCAAACAAACACTCTCGCCTGGCCCTTACTTTAAATCCAGATATGGGCCAGATATGAAATTCCATATGTGGGCCAGATATGGATTTCATAACTGGCCCATATCTGCTGCAGATATGGGATTTTTATCTGGGCCAGATAAAAAATTGGGCAGATATAACTTTGATCTGTGCCAGAACCAGATCTAATCCATACATGGGCCAGATAAAATCTTTATCTGGAACAGATATGAACCATATAACGCAAAACCACATATGGTTTATATAAAGCTATTTCATACTGATCCCATATAAAGCAGTATCATATCTGGTTTATATAAAGATTTACTGTATTGATCCCATATTAAGGAGACAAATATGGTGCATATATGTCCCATATCTGGACCATATATGACTGGACCAAAATTTATTAGTGCACTACCTTTGTGTAAAGCGTATCTAAATGTCCCCTTGACTCTCTGGCGAAGAGCCAATGGGCGAAAACCAAACGTTTGCTCCCGGAGGAGTTCTGCTCCCCTACACTCTTAAAAAGTTGGTTAAAAAAATTCACCAACACTGGTCACGTATGTCAAATACCTGAAATTGGTTAAATTTTCCCCAATATGTGTTGTTTATTTGGTTACCCCACAGGCTGGTTACCCAATAAAGTGGTAAAAAACCTCTTGGATGACCCATTAATCAACAATTATTGGGTAAAATTTAACCAATTTCAGGTATTTGACATACGTGACCAGTGTTGGTGAATTTTTTTAACCAAATTTTTAAGAGTGTAAGGAGCTAAACGTCCCAAATGGACAAGTACGCCCTCTAAAGAGCAAACATATGTGGTCCTGCTCTAGACTGGCTGAATGGAAGCCACACACCCCTCTGGGCCAGCATAATGTTAAGGGCTATCTGAACATCTATAACAAAGTTGGATGCACATTGTGTAACATTGACTTAAAGGGCCAAACCTCTCACCCCAAACTACAATTTTGGTTACCCGGGTACCGAAATTCTCAACTGGCTCAGCTCTTTGATTGACAGCTAATTCAAACAATGCAGAGTGCCAAAGCTTATATTACACAGCATGAATGGTACGGAAAGTATTTTGATCATATAAATTGAGTTTTTCTATACTCACCCTGAAGCAACAAACTGAGATTTTGTCTGGATGAGGATGAATTTCAGACAATTGTAGGAGGGGCTTCAGTAAGAAGGTTAGGAGAATTGGTACTGTTTGGGGTGAGAGAACTGGGCCTTTAAGTATTTGAAGTTGTTAAATTACTTAAAGAGCCCATGAAATGACTTAGTAACAATGATATGGGGTCATTCTCTGACACTATCTATAAACAAAAATAGCATTTATTTTAAAAAATCCCACCCCACGAAAGAGAAATGTTCAAGTAAAATGGTATCCCTTACAGCACAACAGTTGAAAAAGGAAAAAGTGCATTGAACCAAGAATGACATCATCACAGGAACCCAACTTCACATTGTGTGTACTATAGTGTACTTGGAGTATACCCTGCTCTGTAGATGTTACAGAATCTTACCATGTATAGATGGCCTTAAATGATTGATATAATCAACAAATTATCATTATGAAACCTAAACCTATGTTTGCTTCACAAGACTAGTGAAAGGGGGGGGGGTTTCAACACCTGCCTAGGAATACCCCTGTTCAGCAGATGGAGTTTTGTGACTTCTCAATATTCCTTGAGCCAACTTGCAGGGAAAATTGTTTGGTATACATCATACAAGTGTTTGGAAGTTCCCTGGTAAGAGGTTATACACACAGAAAAATACCTCAGGCTCCTGGGGGATGTATATAACTGCATCCATTTGTCCTCCAGTGTTATGTAACGATTATTTTTATTGGGGAGGAAGCAGTGATTCTCCAATTACACAGGCCCGTATTATACTGTATACCATTCTGCACAGTGGCTTAAATACTACCAACAAGTTCTGTGTTGTTTTGGATGCATGTGCTAATGCTGCAATTTGACTTGGTTCAAAGAAAAGGAACAGTGATTATAGTGGGAAAGGAGACTAGCTGATATTTTGGTTATTAGAGGAAGTATTCTGTATTTTTATCAAAAGTTGGCATGAAGTTACTATTTCAACTCCATGCATTTTGAAGTCTATGCTAGTGCAAGATCCATTGTATGATTTCCACATTATAATGTTTGTGACAAATTATTTGGAAGGGATGTCTTTCAAAGGAATCCAGGTGAGATATCAGTCTTCTTATTCAACAATCTGACTGAATATGAGTTGAAATATTTTCTCTTTTCTGGCTGAAAGAATTGCTTTCCAGTCATAGATCAACTAGATTGCTGGAACCAAAAATTTAAACTGATAGGCGGCCTAACATGATTTCATGGGGCAGCTTGAGTGAATAATGACAAAATTCCTCTTTTGAGGAATTGGGAGTGAGAATTTCAAATTTTGATTGATATATTTTTGGCTTTATACTGGGACATTCTGGAGATATAATTCAGAAATTATTTGGCCAGTCTCATGCTACGAAATCTGTGAGCAAAATGTTACTTAAACATAGCATTATAATACACACACTGTGAAGTTTGGTTCCTGTGATGATGTCATTCTTGGTTCAATGCACTTTTACGTTTTTTTTTTACATTTTTCAGCTGTTGTGCTGAGATGGGTACCATTTCACTTGAGCATTTCTCTTTTGTGGGGCAGAATTTTTTAAAATAAATGCTTTTTTTGTTAATAGATAGTGTCAGAGAATGACTCCAAATGTTGTCATTGAGTCATTTCATGGGCTCTTTAATAGTGAAGAAAAAAAAACTGCTTTGAAATTCTTACTTTTAAATGTTTACACCGCATTGTTGGTTTAAATTATCATATGGGGCAATATTCCAACATAAATTTTGATGAAGGTTTCATGATTTCTCACGTATTACTTTCTTAATTACAATAAAAAGTAAATCAGGGCCCCAAATTCCTGACCACGCCCACATTGGAAAGTCATTTGCATGTGTAAGTATAATATGGCTGAGTGTGGTTTTGATGTTCTCATTTTGGTTTGCTGGCACTTGTTCAGCTTCCAGAGAAGGTCTTTATGTAGGACAGGTACACAAATTTAACAAAAAACTATTAACATGGCTATGTAAAAGTTTATATGTAATTCTGTCATGGTATTTTAATCAGTTATATCTGGCTTGATATGGTCTCACCAAACTTTATTTGTGTATCTGGGAAGGTATTTCATCAATTTATATCTGGCTTGATATGGCCATATCAAACTTTATTTGCATATCTGGGAAGGCATTTCCATCAAGTTGTATCTGGCTTGATATGGCCATATAAACCTTTATTTGTATATATGGGAAGGCATTTCATTAATTTATATTTGGCTTACTATGGCCATATAAAACTTTATTTGCATACCTGGGAAGGCATTTCATCAATTTATATTTGGCTTGATATCGCCATATCAAACTTTATTTGCATATCTGGGACAGCATTTCATCAAGGTATATTTGGCTTGATATGGCCTTATCAAACTTTATTTGTATATCTGGGAAGGCATTTCATCAAGTTATATCTGGCTTGATATGGCCATATAAAACTTGATATATCATATCAAGGCATCTAAATCTGGCGGTATATCTGGCTTGATATGGCCATATAAGGGCTTTATTTAACCTGATATATCCAGATATCAATCCATATTTGGATTTGGAGTAAGGGGGTTTTGTTTTAAAACTGACCGTTTCGGATTTGCTGTTTGTTGTGTCCATTTTTACTGTTTGTTGTACAGTTCGGTTTTTGCCACTTGATAAAGAGTTTCTACCGGAAACGCCGTGTAGTTTTCCGCAAACTTTTAAGCCCTATATACTATATATATATATATATATATATATATATATATATATATATATATATATATATATATATATATATATATATATATATATACATATATATATATATATTCCTAATTGCGGATTAGGGCGAAAAATCGTCTGAAAAAACGACCCATAGGGCGAAAACACCGTTTCCCCTTAACGTTTTGACAAACATTTTCAATGGGAATACGTAACAGTATGGTAAATCCCCACATACCATACGTAGTACATGTAATAACTTACATGTATACCAACTTACGTACACGTATCCGTTAACATTAATGTATGAGGGGCCATTGAAATAATGTGTATGCATATCTCAAAACGCAAAGGGGAAATATATTCTTAGGTATTTTATTGTTTTCTTTTCGCCTTAAAGTTCTGACGGTATACCGATTTCCCCCTACCGGTTGATCCAGGGTAACATATATATATATATATATATATATATATATATATATATATATATATATATATATATATATATATATATATATATATATGTATGAACTTTTCTTCCAGACAGACATTACAAGTTTTAGATGATGTGAAGTATGCTCGAGCTTTGCTCACGAGTTTCCATTTTACGAAGTGTTCTACATTTGAATCCTTTAGTTTCCAGATGTATTCAGTTGCATTTCTTTTGTCTTTGTGTTTGAAGCTAGACTTGTGGGCGGTGTACCTTGTTTTGAATGTGTTCTCTGTTAGACCAATGTATGTTTTTTCGTTGTGGTTGTCGTGGCCCATTACAGTTGCTTGGTACACAATGTTGTTCGTGAGACGGTTGCCTTCCAAGGGGCACTCACTTTGCTTTCTGCAATTGCAGTTGCTTCGCGTTGCTGGTTGTGCTTCCTGCATCGCCAGTATGTATTTGTTGTGCACTGATATAATTTGGTCTATGTTTGCCATGCAGCTGTAACTCAATTTTACCCTGTTTCTATTGAGTAGAGTATGTAGTTTGTGCCCAGGTGGGAAGCAGCTGTCCAAGAGGTTAAAGAATTTCTTGCCAATGTTGTTGGTGAAACTGGTGTGGTGATACTGCTTTTGTTGCATAAAATGGGTTAGATTTAGGGTTTCCTGTAAAGCAATTTGCATTTTGGGGGGACTATCGAAGAATCTGCGTTTCCTATTAGCATGAATCTGAGATAGCATGTCGACTGAAGATCTTGTTATCTCAGGAGAGCGGATAAAGGCTTCTCGACGACATTAAGAAAAATCTCGAAACTTTGGTGCCTTTTTGGAAAAAATGAAAGCCTATATTGTAGAAAATTTTAGGGAAACGGGCAAACGGCACTGTAGCGGCTAGGGCAAATTATCAACTGACTGCTTTATGAGTGATCACTTACAGCTTTAAGGTTGCAATATAAGGCACGCGAAGCGAGCGGAAAATTTCGTCCTTTTTCTAAATAATCATATTTATTAAAAAGAATTCCGGATTTTATGAAGGAAAACTTGGAAAAACCGCACTGTATCTCAAATGGTAAATTTTCGAAATTTTCACTTTTTCGAGCAAGGGCACATCCGCTCTTCCTCCTGTAGCTACGCCACTGCTTTGCAACATTGAACATTGATAAAATTTTGACACTTCAATAATTAAAGAATCCATCTACAAAGACTAAATACCTAAAGTCGCGACCCCTCGGACACCGTCAATTTCTCTATTGAGATATCCAAAAAGTCCATTTTTCGGCGTGTTCTGAGCGTCCCATCACAGATAAGGATTCTATAAAAATCTCATGAAAAGGACTCTATAGGAAACCAACGGTACGTTTTTGCTTAGTACCAATATCCTCAGGGGTCACCCTTATTCAGCTGTAGTGAAAAGGGACCACTCTTTGTCTATTTTTTTCAATTTCACTATCGAGATGAAGTAAAAATTAATTTTTTCGGCGCGCTCAGCCCGCCCATTCACAGGTAACGGCTCTATGAAAGTCACCTGAAAAAGACTATGTAGGAAACCAGACGAGTATATGTTTGAACTTCAGAAAGAATGTCTTTAGGGGGCCACCGTTATTCGGCTAATGTTAAAAGTGGCCCATCCTTTCTCTAATTTTCTTTAAATTTTTCGAAGCTCTTCGCGCGCCCCATCATAGACAAAAACTGAATTCACGTCACATGAAAAAGACCCCTAGCTTTCTGGAAGAAGATCTGGGGCACCAAGGAGGGAGACCCTGAAGAACCTCAATTTAAAGTAATCCTTCCCCCCTCATCGTACCTTCTGCATTATCGATTCCGGCTGACTGTAATCATACGGAGTAAGGATATAATGGAAGAAAGTCAAATTGTGATATTTGTGTTCTGTTAAGTGCCCATCTTATGTAATTTAAAGTTGAAGATAAAATGCATCATTTTAAGGCCTACAATTTCGTAAATACCCAGCCTTTGCCCCTGGACCCCACCAGGGTCCTACAGCGGGCCCCTGGACCCCACTTCGGTGCCGTATGATAGTCAGCCCGAAATTTGTCCCCTCCCATTTTCAGAGATCAATTCCCGCCCCTGAGCTGCACTGATTTAATTGCGTGTGTTGGGCAGTGCTTTTTTGTATGTTTTGTTTACGTTTTGTTGAACCAGCTTGTTATACTGTTCAGGTTCTAATTTGTAGAAGTTGTTGGTTTTGTCAGCCGCAACGTATACTTTACTGTCCGCTTTGATTTTGGTCGTGTCGGTTTTTAAGCGTGCTTGGAAGGGCTTGCGATTGTTGTTCAACTTAGTATTCTGTACAAGGCTCATCATGCCGTCCTCGAACTCTTGTAGTTCGGGTATCTGGGCGGAGCTTTTGTCGATCGGAAGCCGTAGTTTCTTTTTTTGTTTACACCGGTTTGGGGGTTGAGAAAGAAATCAGTTCTCCAGCTTACGTTCCTTAGAAATGATTCAGTTTTAGAGATGAATCTTTTCAAAAAGCTCTTGTTTGACGGTATTGGTATATTCTTTGTAGAATATCCGAAATTGACTCGGTCGAACCTAGTGTCCATTATGGTTTACAAAGTGCTCAACAGAAAACTGGAGCTAAATAACCGAATTCATAATGTCAACCAGACAATGGTAAAGTGCTCAACCCTGAGAAGGGAGCTGTAATATTGAAAAGGTTGCAATAGGTTTACAACATAGCTTTACAGAACTGCTTCGTAAGGGCCTATAATGTGGGTCCTCACTCCTCAGAAGCCTGAAGTAGAATGATGTCAATAACGTTGAATTCTTAAGTGTTCGCTGCTATTGAACGTGTTCGTTCCGTGTTCGTTGTGAACAGGCAAGAACGGTGTACGGCGAGCAAAGATACATTGCCTATTAGAATAATTACACTTTTGAAATAGTTTATTTTTCAGGCAAAGTTAGGCAAAGAGGGGCGAAATTTGACCAATTTTTTTCACAACTATAAACTTAAACTGCAAGTGGAAAAGTTATTGCAAGGAAGATCAACGATAGATGTTTTAATCCTTATGCAAAATTACAGTCTGCTTTAATTAACTATACATGTGTCTTTTTTAGAGAATAGGATGTTACTAAATCCAAGTTTTAGCTCCAACTGTTAGACGCATATTCATTTTTACTTTAATCTATCCAGAGAAGACTCTTCTCTTCTCGGTACGATAATCATTTTATGTTGGCTTGTTCTTTAATTACAATAGTTCTTGTGCTATTTTGTATTGTTTGTAACCATAAACATAGTTGTTACTGTTTGCTCACGTTGAAAGAATATGAAAAAGCTACCAGGAGCAGATCCGACAGACATTTTAAAGGGGGGGGGGGGGGCTGAACTGTTGGGAAAAATGTGATTGGCAGTTTAAGGTGATTTCTCTAAACATTTTTCTTGCCTGAAAGGCTACCTCGGCAGCTGAGCGCTGCCTTCAATTGCTGCAGAGGGTGCAGAAAATTTTGAGGAAACGCAACTTCTCAAACAGCCGGACATTTCCCAGGTGTTTTGAGCAATTTTTTCATTTGAAGAAAGTAACATAAATTACCGACTTTTCTCCAAAGAAGAATTAATTTACAAGAAATGTAAGGGACTACAAAAGACATTTTCATATCGAAAAGTTTCAATCATAAACATCGTTGAAAACGTTACATTTAATTTATGGGAATTGATGTCTTTAAGCAAACATGCGCTTTTCACCCCGGCCACTTTACATAATTTAAAGGATTAATACTTCTAGCCACAAATATATCGAAAAGGCTAAACGCATTTCTGGTAGCTGCATGTCATAGGTGGAAGGAGGAAAAGAGTTGGGTTTATTTGGATCTATAATTTTGTCGTAAAACCACGGTTGTGTGACATGAAATGGCCCATTATTTTGGGGGAATTCCCCCAAATTATGACGTCACAAAAATCATGTACAAAAATTGGCGTTTTATGGGTTGCTTTCACTTAGAGATATCATATCGAAGCATAAATGATAAGCTTTCCTAAATTTGAACAATTTAGAAATTTTGGTGAAAAAGGCAAATGATCGTTGTGCAGAACGTTTCGATATGTGTTGGAAAATCCGAAGTTCTAATTGGGAGAAACATGGGGCACAGGGTTTTCCAGGCGAGCGACTTGTGCCCCCTCCTCCCTCCCCCTTGTCGACGCCACCGCATCAAAGTTGTGACTATAACTGCAATTCTACTGCATTCCCCTTATGTTAGCTAGGTACAGGTACCGTCGGGCTCATTGTTGCTGCTTGTCAATAAATATAGCGTCTCTTCACGGCTATTACTGGTTTTGAGAAAAAGAGGTTTTCACAAATGGAGGAAAGGATGTTTAAATTTAACATTCTTGTCGTCCAGGGTGCGTGACCAGAATTTTCCACTCTCAGCCCCCCTGAGCCGTAAAGCCTCATCTAATTAACTCACTTAGAAGACCATGGCTATCTCCATGACAAGCAACATGGTTTCTGCAAGGGTCGCTCTTGCGAAACCCAATTAGCCTTGACAATCAATGACATTGCCAGAATCCTTGATGATAAAGGTCAAGTAGACGTTATCATTATGGATTTCAGTAAAGCATTTGATCCCGTTCCTCATGAGCGGCTCCTAGCTAAATTAAAACATGCAGGGGTTTGTAACTCACTACATACCTGGATTAGAAACTTTCTCACTAAAAGAACTCGAAAGGTCACTCTCGATGGAGTGTCTTCTCCCCCAGTGAGCGTGACTTCAGGAGTCCCACAAGGTACGGTTCTGGGTCCCCTACTCTTCCTAATCTACCTTAATGATATTGAGATATTGAGACTTTGTCTTCTGAAATCCGTCTTTTAGCCGACGACTGTATTTTATATAGGCAAAATAAAAATGAACATGACACTAGAGAGCTCCAAACAGACGTTGATAAACTCTGTGCATGGAACAACGCTGGCAGATAAAATTCAATACAAAGAAGTGCTATGCTATGCACATAACCCATAAAAAGAACGCAATCAAATACTCCTATCAGATGGGCGATTCGATTTTAGAAACAGTTGAAAATCATACTTACTTAGGGCTGGAAATAAATAACAAATTAAGTTGGGCGAATCATGCCCATAATTAAGGTGACCTCAAAGGGAAATCAAATCCTTGGCCTGCTTCGCAGAAATCTGTATAGTTGTAACCTTGAGATAAAAGCAGTGGCATACAAAACCTTAGTAAGGCCACGGCTTGAATATAGTGCCTCTGTCTGGGACCCCTATCAGAAAGACTTGAAAAATCAGCTCGAGGGGGTCCAGCGCCGTAGTGCAACATTCGTCTGCAAAAACTCTAGGCAAAAGGCCAGCGTCACAGACATGATTTCTAGTCTAGGGTGGGAATCACTGGAGCATAGGAGGGCTGCCCAAAGATTGACCCTTATTTATAAGTCTGTCAATAAATTAGGAGCAATTGATACTGATTCTTACCAGTTAGTTCCTTCTAGTGGTGTGTCTACTAGAGCACATGCCTCTAGTTCTTTTGTGAAATTATCTGCCCGCAAAGATTGTTATAAACATTCACTGTTCTCTGGGACTTTTGCTGAATGGAACTGCCTCCCACCCAGTATTAGGGATGCCCCACTGTGAGTGCTTTTAAGTCGGGGTTAAATTCTGTGAGTCTTGAAGAAATTATTAGTAGAGCCCATTTTAGTAATTAGTATGCTGCTCAGCCTTCTGTGCCTGCATGTTACATCAAGTCTCGTGGAGTTTATGCAGTATTTCACCAGAACCAGAACCAGAACCCTCTTCTGCTGACATTACATAGTTATTCTGACCGCTTTTCATAGGACCCAGATTCGATCTCTTAACGTTCGTAAAAACGAAACCGAAGAGCGCCATAGAAAATACAGTTTGCAGTTTCTTCGTTCCATTTAGATTTGGATGATCCTATTCTCTCTAGAGGAGCGAAAACTTATCATATTAAAAATGAACGAGTTATGGGAAAACCTAGGTTGAGATGCGACGAACTAGCATCAAACAATCGGCTCATATTTAATTATAGCTTCTTCCATTTATGACATATTTTGAAAATTCAAGACATAATTGACGTTATTGGGGTATAGCCTAATTGACTGGAGTTAAATACCCTGGTCTTAGTAGTACGAACGTTACAGCAGCATTACAAACAAAATGGCAGCGACGAGTGAATTGACTCTTAGCCGAGGTGAAATTTTCTTATTTAATTGCTTGCCTGTGTGCGTGTTGGTCTCTCCAAATACATTTGTCAGAAACCATTAGGCTATACTTAACCATAATATTTTTCTTAAAGTTTTAAACCTCTCATAGGCCTATTTGTGTACGTAATCTTTCGGTGATCTTACTAGGGTAAAATTCTGGGCGTATCGACAGTGATGAGTGAGTACGTTAGGCCTAGGCTAGTAATGTTATTGTTAACCAAAGTTACAATCCTGGGGGAAAATGATCATGGGAAACTTGCACTAATGAAGCTACACAAATCCACAGATTCGCTATCTTCCAAGATCCCCCCCCTCCCACTAAATCAGTGTTGCCCTCGACAAAATATACCGAAACTTTCAAGAATTCCAACGTTGAACCCGGGGGGGGATATAGGCCTAAATGATATAGGCCTAGCTAGGCCTATATCAATACTGAAAATGACTGTTACTTTTGACTTAGGCTAGCCTATTTGATCTGACTTTGTGCATGGAAAAGTTTTGAAACCCATAGCCTAGTGCATTTAGTCAGTGCACTAGCCCCAGGGTGGATTCCATGTAAAGCCCACGCCGAAGTCACGCCGAGGGCTTCGTGATCGTACGCCGGGATGTTTTACGAGTTGCGATATGTTGAAAATATTGCGCCAATATATTCGCACGGATATTACCGTACCTACTGGAAACTATTATCACAGCCCGCGCTTACGCGCTGACATCATGACATGGCATGATTGAAAAAAAAACCTGCCTTGCTTTACATATATATTAAGTGAGTTGAAAGGAAAAAAACAATTTCTTTTTACTCACCGTACAGAAGTGAAATGAATTTTCGACTATCACCTACTACCTCGCGGAGCGGACGAAGTCTTTTCATTCAGCTCATCGCTACGAAAAACTAACATTAAGAGGGTGGCAGCCACAGGGGGGCTACGCAGGCACTGTCAGGTTAAGATACGTACGTAGGCCTGACGTACGTATTGCGCCAGGTCCTTCATATCTCATAGTTACGGACAACGGAGACCTGCAGGCCTCGGTAGTACAACTGTAAGTGTGTTGCCTGTAACGTAAGATATAATGTACAATGAGAGGAAGTGGCGTTAAGTTGAACTGGACGTGCTAGGCCTACTGCGAACTGAATGAAAGGCACATGTTACTTACACAGAACGAGCAAGACCTTGTACAGTAAGATCTGCTGGGTTGAAAACAGTTGAGTGTAGACGCAATTCAGCTGCTTATCTAGAGGCCTTCGTCAAGGTATATATTTTCAAGTACGCCGAATCGCCGCGGTAATTGAGCCATGCTCCAAGGCCGATTTTTTTATGCACGCCGGCACGCCGAGTTAATCATTTCGCCACCGCTACGCCAGGAAGGAGTCGCCGCTCACGCCGAAGATCTTCGTGTTTTAGTGCATGGAATCCAGTCTGGCACTAGCCTAGGCCTAGGCCTAACTTTAGGCCTAGCCTTTAACATACAGTACCGATTCGTCGAGGTTAGCCGACGTTGACGCACGATACGATGACTTACTATCAGAGACTAACTTTGACGACCAGCAGTTTTTCTCTAATTTTCTAATCGTCAAATATCGTCAAATCAACTCCAGTAATCCTTACCTAGAGAACATCTATTGATGAGAAGATTACATCGACCGCACTTCGGTCACACAATGAAAAAGATCGTCATAATCCCGACGGCTTGACGATCTATTGTGCCTGTTTTATAATCCTCTCAATACCAGCAAAACTGTACTCCGTAATCTTTGACACAATAGCGTGCATGAATGGACCACTAAACAGGCCGCTGTTCAGAGGAAGTAACATCGTGACAAAAGAGCTTGCACGACACATTAGGCTTTTAATGCCACAGAAAGTTGACTAGGTTCTAACTTGAACAGATACTAGATCTTGACTAAAATGGAAAATGTTACCCTAACAGGGAAATCAGAACCGAATTTTCTACTCGATCCAATCACACATGTACCGGAATTTACATGTACAGCTTTTTAATGTGTAATGTACATGCAAAACCCTGCAATGCCTTCACAAACCCCTTCAACAAATCTTCCACAAATGTTGTCCTACGGTATTCCTATGCAAGATCATTAAAGGTGTGGTTTCTCTTTTTTCAAAACGGAGATTTTCAGGAGCTACTTTAGTGGACAGAGTTTTCCAAAGCGTAGGAAGCTTCAAACATATCAAATCCCGATCAACCTCAAATCTTCTAAATGATACGTACAATTTTTTGAATTTCTTTTTATCATAATGGAGATTTTCAAAAGTTAGGAAGGGGTTTGAAAGTTGTTCTGCTCTTGCAAAAAATGTTTCCCGGTTCCGACCTGAAGGTTTTAATCGCTCAGGAATAATTCCGACAATCAAAAGAAAGAAAAATAATCCCGATCATTTGAAAACTTCTTCGTTATGTTGTCGGTGATAAATTCTCCCTCCCTCAAGCCGAATGCCTTATCGTGAGAGACACAAGGGGTGAGGATGAGTCGGTACATCAAACAGTCAAATACGATCGATATTCATGAAAAATTTTGTATTTCCTACATTCTTACTCTGCATGTCCGTAAGGAGTGCCTCTGACAACCTCTCTGGGGTGTACAGTATGTTAGTGCGTTTTTTTTTCTTCAAAACGGAGATTTAAGAATTTGATAAGGGTTTTGTTTGTTTTATCCCATTTTGTATGGAAGGATGTCTGCAGTTTTCCAAAGGGCAATGGGCTTCAAACATGCAGAAAAACATCATCAAGCTGAAATATTCCAAATAACTTGTGCGATGTTTCCTTTTTACAACGGAGATTCCAAAAGTTAAGGAAGGGATCTGCAAGTTCTCCCGCTCGTGCAAGAATGTTTCCCGGTTTGGACATGCCAAAAATATCTGACGAGTTGTTAAAGGTTACTAGTTACAAAATTGAGAAGATTTAAATCGCGCAGGCAGTCAAAGGAAGAAAAAAATCCCGATCGAAAATTTTATCGTTATGTTTTAGGTGATACATTCTTCATCCCCCTATGCTGTATACCTTATCGTGAGAGACATTATCTATAAGGAGTAAAGATAGGCCGGTGCATTTGAAAAATTCAATTTCGATTTAGTATTTCCAAATTTTTATGTCTTACATTCTTCCTCTGTAAGGGATGCTTGTGACATTTCTCTCTGGGTGTTTTTTCTTTTTCAAAACCGAGATTTAGGAATTTGATCGCGACTTCGTTTGGTTTGTTTTACACCGTTATTTATGGGGAGCTTTCCAAACTGCAACAAAGCTTCAAACAGTTAGAAAGGGCCTCTCGAGCTCAAATATTCCAAATGACCTGTGCTAATTTTCCCTTAATCTGTTAATACAACAAAGATTTTCAAAAGTTGAAGAGGAGCTCTGGAAATTCTCCCACTACATAATGGGTTCGGATTCCGACAGGAAGAAAAAAATCCGACGAGTTGTACAAGTTCTTAACTTTACGTGTGAAAATGTTTTCGTATGTTTGAAATGGCCCTTAACAGCCAAAAATATTTGAAAAATTCCAAACTCGCGTAAAAATTCTGATTGAGAGCAAATCCTGCTAAGCTTAAGAAGTTTTTTTTTTTTTTAAGTATAAAGTATTCTCTCTTAAGGAAGTTGCAGCTCTACTAGTTCTTCCGATATTTATTGAAATGCTGCGAATTGTTTTAGGCTCCAACACATGCAAAGGAAAGAAGAAACCAAACGGGCCCTTAAACTGTTAGGTTTTCGTTATTTTCACAAGATAAATGAAGTTTGTTATAGTGCAGTTGTTCCAACAGGGAAAAATAATATAATAACAGCCTCGATCTTGTGATCGTTTTTCGAATAGAATCCAGTGCATTATAATATCGTACCGACCCTAGTCTACTGAGAGTTTTTCGAATTAAGTAAAAAATGGATTAGTTGGCTTGTTATTTTAAGGGTGATGCCCCCCCCCCTTACGGGGCCTACCCGATCTTCCCGAGGTTCGATGTTCCCCGTTTTCGTATGTCTCAATGATTTGACGATGGTTGAAAGGTTCGTTATTCCCGGGGTTTGATGTTCCGAGAATTGCAGATGTTCCCAACAGTAAGCCCCAATTCTGGTGTCATTTTATGAAACTTAACTGCATTACTTATGCCATATTTTTGTTATCGCCCCAGCGCTTGACTCCAACCTCCTCCCCCACCCCCTTGACCGCAGTACAGTGTTCTGCCTCCGTACACTACCAGTGGCCCTACCGCAGGACTCTTAAATCCCACGTCAAGTGGGAGAGGGCTGAGCACCCCCGTTAAAAGCCTGGTCCTGGTGCGCCCTCTCCGCGCTCTATCTAGTCCCATGTCCCCCGTCCTATGTAGTCCACCCAACGAGGGACCTTGCATTTCTTCCCGCAAGCCTAAACAAACCCGGGTTTATTACGCATGCTAAACGGAAAGTGTCTTACCTTTGTAAAAAATTTTTATTCCACACAGAAAGGTTATATATCCCAATAAAATCCATTTAAGGTGTATCAGTATAGCCGAATATTCAGTAGACCAACTTCGATTGCCTAGGCTAACTGTTGGGAATTTGTTCCACAACAAGCTTTACGCTCACTGCCGATTTAAAAAGCAGTTGTTTTTACGCTGTCTCCCATGTTTGAAACAAATGCTTGAGTCCCGTTTTCCCAGGGTTCAAAAACATCGAGGAATCTGTCAGTCATATGTTACCATTTTGTGCAGCTGGGTGAATGACCTGTGTTCTCATGCGCACCTGTTTGATGTTTACCGCCGAGTAGACTAGATGACGCGAGGGCTGTCTAGGGTCTTCTACGTTTATCAAGAATTTGTCATACGTTTGGCGCCGTACTTGTTGCAGATGTAGGTCGTGTCACCGTGCCATGTATTTTCTTGGCTTGGGTTTTACATATCCTGCAAAACTAAAAGGCCCGCGCGGGACTTTCTTGGGGACGTCATTCATTTGAATACGTGCCCCCATCCCCTGAAAAAGATGCCCCTTGGAAAGTATTGGCCACTCTTCGGTACATTTGTCTGGCTGCGGGTGTGGGCTTGGGCATCTACAAACCTAGGTAGGCTGTAACCTGTAAAGTAGGACAGGGGCCCAAATCTCTGTTTGAGAGTGGGGGGAGGGGGACGAAAATGCTTATGATGTGCCCATGAGTATTAAACTGTGCACTCCTGGCGGGCACCGCGAGCGTGAAGCCCCAAAAGGCCCCAGGGGGGACAAAGCTCAAGAGGTTCCCGAATCCGTACCACTGGCCCCTTCTTTTCCCCTCTTTCCGGCCTTTCTTCCCTACCCGATTTTTCTGCCCAGTCTGTTTAATTTTATTGCCCCACATCACTGCACCAAATCTATCTGTTACAAAAATTCCAGTTTTTCTTGAGACTGACTTCAGTACACGCTGACTTGGTCCATGCATTTTAACGAAAGCAACTGATCTACTGAACAGTGCTTCGTAAATACTTCTACACTGAATTTTACTTGCATACAAAGTGTGCACGATTAAACTAGAGAGTGAGTCGTACAAGTGGCCGACAGCTCGAGCGGGCTGCGTCATCCTGAGAAACAGAGATTGGTTACGTCATTGGAAAGTCCCACTAACGCTCACCGCTGATTTGCTGTAATTGTTGTCACAGCCGAGAACATGACATTTTACGCCACGGTCATTGGCGGGATAAATGCGTAGGTGTGTTTTACGTGGAACCTTCGGAAGCTAAAAACGAACTGTACAGCCGTGCGGGACCATGCAGTATTGTCTTAAAACATGTTGGGACATGATTTTGAGTGTACTGCGGTCCTACACACAGTATAGCAGCATTGAAACAGTACGAACGAGTCCAGTTATCTCATTCTCAAGCATGGCCACGTGAACCTCGCGGTGATCGAGTTTGGGCGCCATATACGGCAGTAGTTATTTTTGCACATGCAAATGAGTTATTCTTTGTACGTGATAAATATGCGCGTGATTGGTCGGCAGATCAAGGCGAGTCCAATTTGTCAACATCGGTTACAGAGGGGGAGGTTTTAATTGCTTCGACATATGGTTCAAACAATAATTCACCGAAAACGGTTTGTGCAAATTACAAAAACTTTAAAAAGGTAAACGAATTCCTAAGCACTGTTTTTGACGGAGGTCAAAGAGCTGTCACCTCCGTGCAGAAATTTGCAACACTAATTGCACTGATGCGGAGATATAGTGGGTCCTGTATTAATACTTATGAGACGGGCCTTATAACTTTATTTTTCAACTGGCTCCACGAGTTCTGTGTAAATATTTATTGCGAAGAGATTATTTCCATTATGCTTTGGGAACCGTCCATGTAACAGGCCTAATATGGTTAAAGGCACAACCTGCAGGATTAATACTTCGGATTATAAAAAAACAGAGGCACAGAATATAAAATTATGCTGCATAAGGTAGGCTTAAACATTAATGATAGATGGCATTTTCTTTACGGGCAGAAAGAGGGAAGAACCGATGGTACACCCGTTCGCGATGCATTACACAGTGGTTTGGCTTAGCGGCTTGACCCTTTACCGAGAGTCGGGGGTACTTCTGGAAAACTTCAAAAAAAATCTTTTTTAATCGATGGTTTGACCAAGAGGTTTTTTTATTTTGTGTAAAAGTGAAAGTTACTCATTTAAGCGATACATTCTGCCCGTTTGCAGCTTGTTTCTTAGTATTTTATATGAAGCAACAGTAAGAAATTTTGCTGTTCTTCTCGGGCCTTTCTTCAATTTTCTCTCGATAATTAGTTGGATCTATCGTTTTGTCCGATAAAACTGTGTCGGCTTACCGGTCGACGGCACAGGTTGGAGAGCAGACTAGTGCAATATTGATCATCTTTGCGGGGAAATTCTCGGCAAATACTGGGTAAACTAAGCTAAGTACTCTTGCTAACCGTGTGTTCGGTTTATTTATATGTACATAGCTGTGCTCTAGTCTAACATGCAATGGAGGAATTCGGCGAGATCATTGGGTTAACAGTGAGTATGGGGTAATAAGGGAGAAAATATACCCACTTGTTCTTTTTAACGCTAGTGTACAAGTCAGCGGTTTCCTGCTTGCAAGGTTAGATTTGCTAGTAAATCCCCGAACTGGAAACAGTTGTGTATATGTTTACTTTCCCCCAAAGTTCATTTCTAACTTTTCTGTTGGGGAACTGAAGTGTATTCCCAGAATATGAACACAACAATAATCGCTTTCAAGTTTTCCACGATCGTCAAAAACTGAAAGGCACAAATGCATAAGAGAAAAGGAGAAGAAAAAGATCAAGAAAAAACAACAAAAACCCAAAGCATGCAAGCAAAACAATAACCACAAGCTGTATGGAGCGACTGAACATGATTTCTGAAAAGATTTGGATTTCCTGACACCTGTAGCTTAATGACCAGAATGGTTGCGTGAAAAAAAAATCAAAAACAAAACGCCATACCAAACAAGTATGCTGGTAAAACAGCAATACGGAAAAATGCAATGAAGGTGCAAAACAAACATTGAAGAAAGGCCACGATAACTTTTACGATCTAAAAATAAAAAGTGGCGATTTAAATGAGAAATGCTAAATTTTTGAAGACAATCTGCATGCACTTCTGGGATGTTGTGACGTGCACCCAAAGATGGAAGCCAATACCTTACGATCGCCGAGGAAGCTAACTGATTTCTGTGTACTTCAAATGTGCTTTGCCAAAAATATAAAATCTTTTCAACTACGCCGTGCGCGTAGAGCTAACTAGTGAAGGGAATTAGACTGCTATTCAGCTGTGGTCTTTTGTTTCTTTTGTCGTGTTGTCAGTAAAAATGTCGCAAGTAGTAAACCGCAAAGCTTATTACCAAACAACCGCCAGCTATTGTGCGGCTGTTTT